>CM048747.1:273199240-274427990 GCA_026315105.1 Locusta migratoria
CGACACTATCTGCACAGGTTTCTCGTAACTAAAATCAGACTCTATTCCGATGATTCTCTTCTTACCCGCACAGGAAGACAACCTAGGTGAGACCAAAATTCATGCAACACAGACGAAAATAATTGAGGAGGTTTCCTGCACTCGACAGTGGTACACAGGTAATAACCTTTTGTGAGAAGCATATAATAAATTTTCTTCTCTCGTGTAACAGCCCTTGTGTCAGTGTGAAGTTATAAACATGCTGGGGTTGCGAAGTCTGATATGATGCCTATCTGTAATAGTAGTCCGGATCGTAAACATCATAAATTCCAGGACTTTCCTTTCTACATAACTATTCCTCACAACTCTTTATTTATGTAATTGCAGACATCAAATTTTTCTTGTGAATGAACGATGTGTTACTTTACTAACTATGGAACTAGCTGTACCCGTCCATGCGTTGCTGTGACTTGTTAGAGAACAAATGGAAAAGAAAGGTAAGAGGAACCATTCATTTCTTATATACGTAATTTCCTACTGCCTTGTGGACGGGAATTGGATATACGTCCTACATTCTCTGCTCCCCTTATCTCTGTCCCCTCTCTCTACACCTTTCCTCGTTCCCCTCTCTTTGTCCATAACTTCCTCCTTCCCCACTCCTTGTCCATCTTCTCCTCCCCATCTACTTCCCTCTCTGTCTATCCAATCCTCCTCTCCCTCTTTCTGTGCATCTGCACCTCCTCCCTCTCCCTCTACATCTCATCATTACGCTTTCCCTGTTCGTCTCCTCCTCACTTCTATTTCCTCTTAGAACTCTTTCTAATCTACAGACATGTTTAGTGTTATGTTCAAAATTGTATATTTCCGAAAGCTTTGAAATGTTGACACAATGTTCTAATAAAATATGTGCATGTTTTCATATCCCAATTTTTTCTGTATGTGTCATATATGAATTTATATAAACTTTATGATTAGAAAAAGGCTTATACTAAAAATCGCAAAAGTAATGCTTTTATAGGTTATATATATTATATTCAAGAAATGTGTACCTAAAAACTTTCCTGGGCTACAATGCAACGTCGAGTCAGAATTTCAAAAAATGGGTCAAGAACATTCGGAGATTAACAGCTATACGGCTAACATTTTTATATATAGACGTGGGACATAAGGAGGGAAGTACACCCGCCCCCTCCTCTTATCGGTGAATATCGCTACGCATGTGTTCATTCATCACTGACTCACAGTTGCCACAACGCTTTACAGAATTTACGTAATTGTCAAATCATTCAGAGACAGGAGATGGACTGTAATAAAATTGATGTTGCTTTCCGAGCCATATTCATCCAAAAATTGAATATTACTTAAAACAGATCCAACAGTTACACTTGGATAATTGCTATGCGTTTAGTTTGATAGCTGAAAATTCGTAAATAACGAATTCTGCAAATAATTGCTTAGGCAAATTACCGTCTGCTACGCAGTTTAAATGACAGCCATTACACAAGTTTATATGTTACAATTAAGTAATCAGTTTGCTGCAGTATTTCCACTGTTAAAAAATGTATGACCCATTAGTTACTAGAATAATTACACTTTCCACTCCGAGACACAAGTATTGGACATGTTTCGGCTTCTTCATAAACAATGCCTGACGAATGAATACCGTTGAAGTGCCATTACGTTTATTGTCTGACAAACAGTTAAATATAATTCGTGTGTAATAAGCAATAATCATAGGAAATTTACGTCTTCGTCTACAATGAGCTCATCTGAAGAGTAAATTACAATGTCTCTCGTAATTTACCGCATGGAAAACCTATTTTCGTAATTCTTTGTTATGCCGTGGATGAAGATGAAGTGTGGGATTTAGTAATAATGATTGATCAAGTGGCTTATAAAATGTGTATTGAACGATGTCACGCGAAAACGAAGGAAGTAACATTATCCGCTACCCATATAGGCCATGATTTGGCAGGACACATGATGGGACATTTCTTTACGCTAGTGGAAGGCACCGCTGGGAATCGATTTCTGTTCACTCACTTTTCTCTTTTTGTAAAGCATGTGGGACTTAACTGCGTGCGGTCGGGGGTTCGAATCCCCACTCGGGCATGGATGTTTATGCCGTCTTTAGTATAAGGTAGATCATAAGTAGTTTGTAAGTTTAGGGACTGATGACCCCCGTAGTTAAGTTCCATAAGCTATACAAACATTTGAACATTTTTGAACTTAACTGCGGGTCATCAGTCTCTAAACTTACAAACTACTTATGAATACCTCATACTAAAGACGTCACAAATATACATGCCCGAGGGAGGATTCGAGCCCCCGACGGAGAACGGCCTCGCGCTTTGTAGTATAGCGCCTCAATGTTCACTCACTAGCACCGCTTTCCGTGTGAGACTAAAATAGCCTCACTAGAGCGGAGAGTGAACAAAACCGATGCTATGACAATTCCTTTAACTAACGGATCAGAACGCATAAACGCCTGATGGTGAGCAAAACGAGCTTGAAATATGTTGTAATATGTCAGGGTGTGCTGAGCTGCCAGCGATGGCTGACGTGTGGGGATGAGTTACGCCTGAGTGACTGTGTGTTTGAATGTTTCTCTTTCTGAAGAAGGGCGTGGCTTAAAATTTAAATTGTCTGAATGTAAATGTCTTTTATTTGTGTCTGCCTGCGACTCAGCGTTCGTCTTTTCGGCGAGTTGTTTCCTATCTTCTGTTATTATTATTGCAGAATGTTAAATTCGAGATAAAATAAATAGTAATGAGGCCGAACAATCCCGCCTGGGATGTCCCGGACCATAATGCCATGTGATCACTTCATTTCAATAATTCTAACAGCAGCTTTCTAACTTAGCCTGTACTAAAGAAATGAGAGACTCTTCACAGACTCGACAATATATCACCACCTGTGTACTGCTGCAACTGTAAGCATACAGTTAAATCCCACCACAAAAGTATGTTTAAAGCCGGAAGCTTTTATTATTCCTGTATTTTAAATGGGTACGACTGCAACATCAACTATACGAATCCTACTAAACACCTGAGTTCGACAGATGACTTATAGAATTAGCCACACTTGCCAGTTACTACTATAATATTGTTTATCTGTCAGAAACGAATTTATGTCATTGAACTGCATTTTTATTGGTGGAGCTGTAAGAATGGAGGCGTTTATGTCTTCAGAATAAAAGTACAATAACCTCTCAAAAAAAGCTGACAACGAGAAGCAGATTGGGTAGGTATGGAATTGCATTCAGTGTCATATTTTATTTAACATCTCCGGTTGCAATTGTCATTGTCCGGGAAGGGAGTGTGTGTGTGAATTAAGGTGTGGTGGACTGCAAAAATCGTTTTTCACTTCCAAAACGAGGTGGCAGACTGCTGCAAAATAGCAAAACCGAAAAGATAGTCGCTGCCAGAAAGACACGGTCATATTGCATTTCACTACGATTAACTGGCACTTACGTGAGTTATCGAGTCTTCCTTCATGTGTAAAATCATGAATACCGGAAAGATCTTTCTTGAAACGGGAAATCTCTTTTGTGAGGTGATTTGCACAAAAGTAATCGCACCATACATACGTTTCGAGCTATCTCCACTGCTGTCATACCTATATGAGACCCAGCGACAACATGCTTGGAAAAACTTGAAGCATATTGAACATTGTTTGCATAAATAGCCGAGGCGATTCTTCCAGCTCCCTCGGCCAGAAGAGTCACCGCATCTGTAATTTTTTTGTTGTTGTCTTTTTTAAGGGAGGGAAACTGAGATCAATCTTACCAGTCAACACAGAACAAAACCTATCCAACGACCGCAAAGAATAGGAAAAAGAAAGCAAGGTTCCAATAGCGCTATGGCACAAATTTTCAATGTTACCGCTGTCTACCTGAATTCACTTTCCTGCAACTACCGAGAAGGTTAAAGAATTCGATTAATAAAAGGTTGTTGTAAAGCCCCTTTAATCAGTCTCAAACAACGAATATCATACGGAAAGTGATTGTCAACTCGGTAGTAATCGACAGAGTTCCAGGACCTGTAATACTAATGAAATATTCGCATATTTTATCCCTGCTCTAGTGCAAGTGAAATGCACCAAAACAAAAGTAGGGCCTAAGTAATTCATTTCTGTGAAATCCAAGAATTTGTATTGCAGTAGTCTGTAGGTCAAGAAAGTATTTTTCATATTTCCGATGGAGTTTGTAAACTTCCATTAACTGTTATTTCATTTTTATTTATTATCATATAGACTCTTTTTATTCGCCTAGTTCAACCATTTTTTGGTTTGTGGAACTGAAGTTGACACCTAAGATATTTATTCAACGGAATATTACTATTTACGTTGAGTATTCATCTTCAGAACAATAGCAGAATACTGGCGGGAAAACTGACATCAATAATCCAATTAATGTAGGTATAAACCTGTACTTTGTGTCATTTATTAGACCTCTGCAGTGGTGTAGGGGTGAGAACAGGAAGTGGACGTTAACGAGAGGTGATACACTCATACTTATTGAACTCTTTCAGTATTTAATAACACTGTTGTGAAAGAAATTAAATCGTTCGTAGGAAGATCAAATTATAAAATTAGCTGCGTATAATTGGCAACTGATGGGTTCGTGTTACGTGCAGAGATGTCGATACTGTTCACTAACTGTTGAACAATTGTTTCACAGACAGAAATCTATGATATAGTGACAATTTGGCGTTATCCATTGGCAGCATAAAAACAGTCACTGCAATTTCTATAACCATCTGATCAACTGCGTCATCATATTACGGCCCATTGGTTGTCATATGAATATTGTGGGAGGTTGGAGCTTGTATTCATATGAAAACGGTTGGGGTAAAACAAATAATAATAATAATAATAATAATAATAATAATAATAATAATAACAAACACTGTGCGACAGCTGCATACAATATCAGCACTATACTCTGCTTCGTTAACCCATAGTTATTTTGAATTTAGGATTCTTATTTTGCACTCCATGTTACGGAGCCTTCCCAGAAATGTTCACATCTTGAAAACAATGCTGATTTGATTTCTTTTCGTTCGTTTGTGCCACTAACAACGATATCAAGAAAGATATTTTCTGAGTCTATAATTGTAAACAAAAATAACGCTTACAGCTAATGTTTTCAGTATAATCAATGGAAATGCTCGAAGAAATGTGAAACAGCAATGGTGAAAGACTTTTGGCAGAATACCCAACTAACTGAGACATTTATTACTATGTTAGCGGTCGGTGCATCTGTATATTTTATTAGTGACAACGATCGGCTCATTAAAGCAAGTTACGGAATTGCGATCAGGGCTCATCGACATATACTTTACCTGTTCGGACCCCCAGCAGGCGCGCGACCTGCGAGCTAAGTCTCGACGAGCTCGCTTGGCAATCACCGCGGCTCTTATTCTTCCTGTTGATAGTATGAATAAAGCTTGGCAACATCGCAGTGTAAGTCTGTCAACGCTGGTACCGAGGTCTTACTTCGTGGTTAGCACAGAACTATGCTCATAAATTCAGTTGATGTTTCCTGCAATTTCCATTGAATAATCTGACTGGTTTTTTCGAGAGGCGACAGAAGGCTATTTGTTCATGATTTTGGGTCCATAAAATTGTTTACACGGCGAAATTACAACTAATCTCATCTCTTACGTTGCGAGTTACATGTTCTATTGCCGTATGTGGCAGTAGGAAAGCCCTGGCCCGCAAGCTCCTCGCGGTAAAGTAGTCGCCTGCCACGGAGAGGTGGCTTTGGCCAATGGTTCGGGTCTCATTGGAGTAGAATTTTTTAGCTTTTTTGTGACAGGAATTGCACGAATCCACATCGAAAACAACAAGAAACCTCTTGTGGTCACTTGCTATATTCTCTCTTATAATGGGAAAGTCTGACAACGTTCTGTTAGTTTACCAAATCTGTCCCTTTAGAATCGAACTGATTGCAAGCTAATTATGACGCCAATCGATGTTCGACGTGTATTTTTTCTGGAAATAATTTTTGTCGTATGTTATTCGCATAGGGGCGGGAAACATAAACATTTGAGGACATGTAATCGAAAGAGTAGGTGCGGAATGGGTGACTTCCAAAGCACACTATTCGATGTTTTGCTTGTGAAATCAACTGGAATTATTATGGTGTAGTACTAACACATGATGTAATTTTTTAGGTCGTTTGTCCTTACAGTGCGACTAAATGGTGTCTCAGTTGTTTGAAAAAAAAAAAAAAAATGATCGCACCCTGGCGTTGTGGTTGCACTTTGCTGAGTATAAATATCTTTTAATACTCAGTCATTTATTTCTTCTTAAGATGTCAGCATAAGAGCATCATAACTCGTCACTAGTAACAATCGTGACTAGGAATCCTGATTGAGCGGCCTGATGACGTTCAAGAAAAATGTGGTAATAGTCACCCCTATAACGCTTTATACCGATTCTACTTTACGACGTTTAGATTATGTTCATACGTCAGAAAAATTTAATACGTGACTGTAATATAAGTACTATAACTTGAAGTAAGGATATAACAGCCGGTAAATAGACTCACAGCGCCGCGCCGCTGTCACCGAGTCCGCAGGCGGCAGCCGCGATGCGGCCGCTGGCGCGTCGCCGTAGCCGGTGCCCAATACTCCCGAGAGTAAACAGTTCAGTTTTGATGCAGCAGCGAGCCCTTTTGTGTAATTATTTCTGTGACTTTTCGCTGTTACATTTGAGGTTCTTCCACATTGATAACGAAGACAGCTGATTTGCGGTTAAAAAAAATTGATAGTGGTTGGATTCGATCTCACGACTTCTTACTTATGCACGTGTAAATACGACTCTTACCATGAGACCAAGCGCTCATATACCATATAACCGTCTCGAAAAGGACATAACACTTCCTCCTGACAGTACCTCATTCTACAGTGTTGCCAGATCGTGCACATCGTCGGACTTAGCATTCTGAGGGGCGATCGATTTTATTGTCCACACTGCACTACCGACTCGGACTTTGCCTCTGCGTCGGCTGGCCGGCGATCAATTTTTTTGTCTAAGACTGTACGTTAAAATTTTACCATAGTACGACTCATAGTTCATGAGACATGGAGTCATAAAAAATTAAGTTCATGAAAAACCGCCTCATCACTTATGACGTTTTGATTTATTACTTCTTTCCTACTAGCTCTATTCGCGACGTATTTTGCAGACACTTTACATATACACCACTGGACGTACAAAAGTTCAAATGTTTGTTAAGCTTATGGGACTTAACTACGGGGTCATAAGTCCCTAAACTTTCAAACTACTTATCAACTACCTTATACTAAAGACGGCACAAATATCCATGCCCGAGGGGGATTCGAACCCCCGACCGTAGTGGCCGTGACTGGAGCGCCTTAGTCCCCTCGACCACCGCGGCCGGCCACTGGACGTACCTTCGCAATAATGTCATATTATGACATATAGTTCAGGTGCTATGATGTCAAAGATAATGAAATGAATGAAAATTAGGTCTAATAAGCATGAGGTTGTAATTTACCATGTCTTTGCTACCAACCCCATGTAGAACACATTTCACAGGCAGTTTCCTAATATTCCACTCTACGAACCTGCTAAATTATCTTTTTGTAGGACACATAATTCAGGAGATATCTATATAAAAGCGGAAGGTCACTCAAGCACTCACTCACTGAATGACTAAACACGAAATCTCTAAAACTACTGCATCTATGAAGATGAAATTTTGCCGGTATGTGGTTTATAGGCACATGACATCATCTAAGTAAGTATTTTGAGATAGAACAGAATTAAGGTGCTTGGAGGACGGTGCTTTTCCTACAGACTCAAGAAATCTACAGTTCCCTTCAGATTACGAAATTTTGCACACTTGACCTTCAAAACAAGAGGCAGGTCACCGTCTACCTAAAGTTTCATACAGTCATGGAGGAGAGTAGCATGCAACATAAAAATGGATCCCTAAATACTTAAGTCGCGCCATAACTTGTGAACGGCTCGACTGATTTCATAGATCCATTTTTTGTTGTTGTTGTTTTCGTTATTCTCAGAACAAGAGTTGTATGAAATGAAACTGGAAAATTTGATGAAAGTGGAAAATTTGTGAACAACAAATTGCGTTTTTCAATGTGACCCTGTGTTTCTATTGCATACAAATCTATAGTTTTGTTCCGATATTGATGAAATTTTGTGTGAACAGCGGCGGATGCTTCTTAGAACAGCAGATCTGCACTGAATTTGAGCGTTTAACTGCAGCAGTTTTGGAAGAAGTTTGTATTAGTATAACTGTAGCGATGTAAATCGTCAGCTTAGAGATCGCACAGACATTATGTATTCATGCCAAACAAAGTGCTGTGTGCAAACAGGTATTTTGACTTTAGGTTAATTGTATACAGACCATTTTGGTGCACATATTAGATCCTCAGTAGAGCAAAAATTCACCCAATCCTTCTCATCACTCAGATTATGCCATCCTAGAAAATGGACCCGTGGGCAAGAAAGCCTCAACGGCAGGATAAGAAAGTTAGGTTCCGCAAGGATAAAATGTTTTTAAAAAAATCATCATATTATGTAATCATGAAAGACAGTAGTCTATTAATCATACGTTTTAAAGCATAAAGCGCCTCTACGAAATGTCAAACGTTGCAGGATGGTGTACTACCTGCAGCTGCGTAGTGTGAAGCGTCATGTTACAGACTGTGCGGACCTTCCCGTCGGCGTGGGTGACTTGTTCTTACTGTAAGTTAATTTAAGTAGTTTGAAAGGGGGTTGGAACACTTGCGGGAGTGACACTTGCGGGGAACCCGGGACCCTTGGGGCGGCTAATGGCTTTTCCTGGGTACAGGCACACCAAGAAGTCTAGCACTGCTGTTGTCAAGTTTCCACACTGTCAACATAACACGAAACTCAGTGAAATTGCACAACCCTTTGCAAACTGAAGAGCAATATAGTAACTTGTTCTAACTACATATTAATTCGTTGAGTGTTCCTCCTGAAAACAAAAAGGTATTTTAATAGTGATAATGTTTGGAGAGTTATGAAGACATTCCCTGCTACTACAAGACGATGACTTTCCACAGTCATATGTCCTAAAAGCATATTATTCAGAACAATAAGCATATCAAGACACCTGCGCAGGCAATAAATATATTAGGCATCCTGCACAGATACGTTGATGTAATTGACCGCTATGTAGTTAACCCCACTATCACGCAACTTCCATCTCTTTAAAAATAGCTACTATGTTATTTAATAGGAGACGCAACCTTAAACCTTCAATTAAAAAACGTTAATAATAAGTCAATGAGTATTTTACATACTTGAAGCGTTTATTCGTAGACCCCAAAACGATTTGGCTGTATTCTAATTACAAATTCATCTAAGAAATGTATGAAATACGGAATATGTAAGGGAATGTCACACACCGTAAAATGCTATAGATAATTATATTTTTTAGAACCGTCATATAGAACAATTTTTACTCCTAACTTGGCATAAACCAACAGGGAGAAACAAGTTGCAAGACTTCCAGGAAAAATTAAGCGAAATTGGCAGCCAATAGTTGGTTATAAATTATTTTGCCTGTTGACTGTATATAACTAAATATAAATTACGGAATACGCGGAACTCCTGTTCAGTACAGTCAAAAAGGTCTAAGGTAATAGGCAGTGGTTTACAATCAGATATCCGTATCACTCTCCTCCTCAAGAAGTCTGTGTGAAGATTTATATTCAGAACATTCGAGAAAAAGGCTACTGTGGTGTTGAAAGTACAAGAAGCAGCTCATTTACTCAGGAAATGAAAACGTTATGGTGCCCGTAAATTTGAATTTCTGTATCTCTTGTAGTAACATTCATTTTTTGATAAAATGTTAAAATCCTCTGACTACGGCACAGGTAGGGGCTGGAGGGCATGGAGTAGGGGTGGTGTATCTCTACTTCTGGAACAACCTGTTCACTACCTGCAGCGTCTGGGTCTCCCCGCAAGTTTCTACACATTCCCTTTCCCCGCAAGTGTCACTCCCCGCAAGTGTCACAAACTCGTTTGAAAGTCTAGGAACTTATGACCATAGCAGTTTGATCCAACAGGTTTACAAACATTCATACTACCTGTGTCAGACTATTAGAGCCGCACATGAAAGTCAGGTTATAATCTACGTCGTCGGCATCCGTGAAACATCGTCAATATGGTGGACTGTCGGAATTGACGTCTTTGAATCCAGTTACACATGGTGGATCAAAGTCCAGTACAGTGCAGTGGACTATTGCCTTCTCTCCGGTGTAGGGTGGTTGTAGATGAGCGGCGGACTTTCATCGGGCATCTGACCTCCATCCAACTGGAGCGCCCACAGCGGCGGCGACTGGGTCTGGAACTCACGCAGGAACAATGTCTGAAACACTCTCCAACGAGTATGCAGCGTCGTCAATACTAACTAAGATTTAACCAGTTTTAAAAAATATTGCACCCCTGACATGGCGTTTCAGTCCGAATTTTTTAACATTTTAAATAAGCATCGTGATTGTACAGTGGTGTACACTGACGGATCAAAACAAGGGGACTCGGTGGGGTGTTCTGCAGTGTTTCCAGGTCACATCGTAGGGATTCGCCTGCCCGCTGCCTACTCCGTTTTCTCGGCAGAGCTGCATGCTATCCTCCAGGCACTGGAACACATCCGGCATGCTCGAGGTACAACATTTCTCCTCTGCTCCGATTCCCTTAGTGCCCTACAATCACTGCAAGTCATGTACCCGGCTGAAACTATAATACCTCTCCCAACGGCGGGGTAAAGAAGTGTCATTTCTTTGGGTACCTGGGCATGTTGGGATATGGGGAAATGAAGCAGCTGATGTGGCTGCCAAGGCGGCCTGCAGTGACCCAAATGTCAAAGAGTGTGCCATTCCCTTGCGGGACGTCTACTCTGTGCTGCGCCAGAGGTCCCTTCAGTTGTGGGAGGAGACGTGGCTGGCAGTGACAGGTAATAAACAGCGGTTGGTTAAACAAACTGTCCGACCATGGCGAACCTCCTGCCAGCCATTCAGGCGTTTCGAAGTGACACTGACGCGCCTTCGCATTGGACACAGCCCTTTGACCCACAGTTTTTTATTCCGTCGGGAGAATCCACCGATTTGTGATGCTTGTGGCGTGCAAATCACTATACGCCACATTTTAATTGAATGTATTTTATATCGTGCTGAGAGGGCAGCGGCTAAACTTGGTCGTGCCCTACCCACTGTTTTAGCCGACGACGAGGCGAGTGTGACGAACGTTTTACAATTTTGTGAACGTTCCCGACTCTGGCCTAAGCTTTTAGGCCGGAGGTTTTAGTGTGTTACAGGAGGGCTCGCTGATGACCCTCACATCAGCGATCAGCGTCCCTCTATACTCCGACATTTTCTTTTAAGGACTTGTAAGGTTGTGTACTTCGGTCTGCCACTTTACATCGCTGATTTGCAAATGTGTTCGTGTTGTTGCCAAGGCTTACTTCATTTACTGTTGTTTAATTCTCTTGTCAGGGCGCTAAAAACCTTGCTGTTGTGCGCCTAAAACATCCTATCCTATCCTAATACTAACTAAGCTGCTGGCCATTGCTCCAATTGGTGTGTGTCGTGCAACTTATTTCACCTCTACCAACGATACCCGTGGCAGGCCGCTGGTGAACTGACATCACCTGGCGAGGCGATAGTCGTCTGTAGCTGTACGCCGAATTTCACGATAACAAATTCACGAATATTCGAGATTTTCTAAATTTAGAACTTTGACCCAAAAAAATAAGGGGTGGCTACTATAGGCGGTGGGGTACTATAACCGAGTAAATACGATAATATGGAATTTTACAAACGTCAATAATTGGTGTGGCGTAGCCATATGGTTAAGGGCAAGTAATTAGGAAATGGTTTTCAGTTCCTGACATTTACAGTCTTTCTTTATTCCATCTTCAAATTTGTAATCAATTCTGAGATCAGCAATAATATGTGTTTTCTTACTTTTCACAAACATTTCCCAGTTTTCCCCGAATCTAGCGCGATTCAGAAGGTGTGGCTAGGAAGGGAAACTAATAGTATATCTCATTATGTTTGAAAGTTCACATGGATCAACCTGTATTTTTCGCTCTCGTGCTGTTTCAGCTCTACGTTTGAGCTATTTGGTAGCTCGTGTACCTTTACATAGAATTTAACAGTAAAGGAGTGAAAAACAGTTTAACCCTTTCACACCCAGCGTTGTTTCCGGATTAAAAGTTTATTTTATCGTATTTTGTGCATCAATCCTTAAAGTTGCATTTTTGTTGATGAACTACATGCTTCTAGTACGACATTTCGCCGCTTGGTACGGCGTGTAGCCACTTATGAGGCATTAATCTGTCCTTCTTGGAGGTTGTGTTGCATTGCCGTCTGTACGTGGCTGAGAGTCTGACCATGAGTGTGGTTCCTTTTATTTTATTCCAGCAGTGAATTGTCTTATCGGTAGTGCTGTGGCGAAGATTATGCTAGCATTATTGTATTGTCGAAAGATATAAGCAAGCCAAGATCACTGATCATCAATTTTTATTTATGACGACCGGTTTCGCTGAACTATATCAGCATCATCTGGTCCAATAAAATCATTTTACAAGGCCATAATCTTGTAATATCAATCAGTTGCTACATAACATAATTAAGTGATAGACAGTGATAATTATGTTTTATTATAATGACATAGTGCACCTATGCACTGTAAATTATGTTATGTAGCAACTGATTGACATTACAAGATTATGGCCTTGCAAAATGATTTTATTGGACCAGATGATGCTGACATAGTTCAGCGAAACCGGTAGTCATAAATAAAAATTGATGATCAGCGATCTTGGCTTGTTTATATCTTTCTACAATATCATAATTGGATCACCTCCTAGAACATAAACAAACTAGCATTATTGATCTGGCAGTGTTAGCTTCAAAATGTTCAAATGTTCTATGGGACATAACTACGGGGTCATCAGTCCCTAAACTTACAAACTACTTATGAACTAGGACGGCACAAATTTCCATGCCCGAGGGGGGATTCGAACCCCCGACCGTAGTGCCGTGCAGACCCGCCTCAGTCTCCTCGGCCACCGCGGCCGGCCAGTGTTAGCTACCAACAAAATAATGTCCAAGTATTAAAATACCTCGCTACTAACGTCTGTTGTGCATAAAATACATGGCATAAAAAATCATGAGTTCGACCAAAAACTTTAAAACACTTATTTTGATGTTTACTGCACTGTATTAATACAGAAAACACTGAATTTTAATTTTTCCAAAGCTGATTTCATAATGTGGGACTGGAAAGGTTAACGAGTAATTTTCTTCGAAAAATTCTCTGTATAATTGCTTTCCCTTGTTCAAATGCCATCGCAAGGTACTGAGAGACGTGCGCTAGAAGAATCACATTAAGAAGAGCCGGCCGTTTCCTCTCGCAAGGTCACGTGGGGCACGCTGACCACACGTACGGGACGCGAGCAAAGCACCGACGGGAGAGAGCTATTCTCAGCTCGTGTTTGCGGCCGCCGGCGGAACAGCGCTCCGTTAAACGACCTGCGAATGCCAGCGTAAATATTTCTGGTCTTCGTCAGGGTCAGGAAGCTCTACAGGCCCGCCACAGATGTCTCGCACAAAGGCTGCTGAACCGCCCTGTATAAAGTGGCCCGCGACTTGCCATCGTGATTCTTCAACGGAACTATGCTCAGAAAATATTTTCCCTTTGGGATGTGTCATCTTCATGTGAATAAGTAATAGTTATGGTAAAGGAATAACTCCATTTACAAACTATTCCTTTGAGAACTACAAAATGAACAAAAACAACCAGATGGTAAAGTCACAACGGAATAGAGTATGTCGAACAGAGCACAATTTTACTATCACAACTGGGAAATGCACCGTATAACGTGGTAACTTTAAAGTGTTCAGTCCACCTATTCAGTGGTTGTTGCGACCTTCACAGCATCACAGTGTTACCTTAATACCTCGTGGATGTAGAAACTTCTTATAAAACTGCAGCTGCATTATCAGTTTACAGGAGTCCCTAGAATTCATTCAGAATATGTGCAGCTTCAGTAATGTTCTCCATTTTATGTGAGCATTAAAATTAAAGCAGGAACTCAGAGAAAACACCTGGTATATGAATACAACTGTTTAATTCAACATAACGTTTACTCTACAATGCATCATAACAATAAGAACATCGGTGCCCAAACTGGCATAGTGACGGCTTCGGAAGCTATTACAATACTGGCGATAAAGAGTACTGGAGTGGACGGAAACATGTCCGGGATTTTTGTCCCATATCAGTCTGAAGGATTGCCAATATGCCTTCCGTCTGTGTTATATGTTTTTGAAGTGTCTTGATTATCTCTTGTGTATTTTCTTGTTGAGTGCTTTAGTTTCTTGTGTTATTAATTTTTGTGTTTTTATGTGTGTATGAATGTATTATACTGTGAAATGGCGAGTTAAGGTGCGACAAGGAGCCTTTGTGGGGCCTCCTTATATACTTTTGTGTACAGTGCAGAGCCGGATCTAGGGCATTTGCCAAGGGGGGCAAGCTTAAATTTGTCGCCCCTTCTTTCATCCCCCCCCCCCACATGTAAGAATCGACTTTTTGGCGCTAATTGGGTTACATATTTCTAAATAAATGTCATAATCTTACAACATCATGAACTTATTTCATTGACTGAATTAAATTAAGGGAAAAAAACACACAATTTTAATACTACAAAAATATTACAAGATTACTCATCGTACAAGAATCAATTCAAAATTTAGCTTTTCGAACTTTTTTTGCTGCAAAAGTGTTTTTGATATCATCATCGTTTAGAGAAGCAGCTCGTTGGTGCTCTATGGATATTATACTAGGATTTGTTAAGCAGTTGTGCTCCTCAAGTGTATTTAATTAGTTTCAGCTTTCTGAAACTTCTTTCTCCAGACGAAACAGAAACTAGAATGGTAAGATATATTTTAACGCTCTAGTAAAGTTGGGATACTCCTCTACCAATTTATTTTTATAAATTGAACTTAATGTTTATGATGCAGTGGAATCTTGAAGACTCTGTCTACTGCCAGCGCATGTTTTCTGCAACTTTCAACAAGTTCTTCCTCGCTAAGATCTTCTGCCAGTTCCACTGCTTTGGCCTTCAAGTCCCCCACTTCCATTTCTCGAATTTGCACACCACGCAGAAAACTAATTTTTGCACCAATTTTCTCAAGTGCGGTAAACCTGGTACTAAGCTCTGTCAATTATTCCTTATTTTTTCTGTGAATGTTGGATACTTCATCTTCACATAGCTCATCGGCTATTTTATTCTTTCTTTCTTTCTTTCTGCTAGCACTTTGGCGTCAGAAATAGCTTCAGAGGTACAAGAATCCCGGGAAGTTTTGAGAAAGCCCAAAAGTCCTTGGATGTTTCGAACAGCTTAATCAACTGTAAAGTTTTAACTTCGCAGAAACTGATTAACATGAGCAATTTATTTTAATATTGCATACCACGAACAAGTTAATGAATTTGAGTTTTCTCATATTTTTTAAAAATATGATCTTGTCTCTGATTTTGTTTCTGGTGTTGACGTTTGATAAGTTTCAGTTTCTTCCGGGGCCTTCAAAACTTTATGAAAATGGTTGTAAACAGCTTCAACAGCATCTACTCTTGCAGATCACCTAGTCTTGCTGAATGTCTGCTGAATTTGCTCCTACTAAATTTAAAGAGTGAGCAGCACATGGTACGAAATAGGCCAGTTCATTCTTCTGAAGTATTCTTGAGTGGACCCCTTTGAACTTTCCAGCCCTGTTTGCCCCATTATCATGAGACTGCCCCCTGCAGTACTTAATGTTCAACCCATCTTGTTCCAATTTTTGCAGAATTTCTTGTCGAAGGCCTTCTCCTGTTTTGTCTGTAACTGTAAAAAAGTCAGTAAAACTTTCCACAACCTCTGAGTCATTCGACTTGACATATCGAATTACTTGTGTCATCTGCGCATTGTGGCTGATATTTGGAGTGCAGTCAAACACCAGTGAAAAGTATTTAGCAGCTAATATATATATATATGTATCTTGTCTTACTTTGTCAGCACTCAAGTCACGGAACTCATCTTAAATATTTTTGTGAAAATAGCTAATTTGGCCTTTCTTGTGGTGTTCAATACGCAGACGAAGGGAGACACTATAGTATGATATGAGATCAATTGTATTTAGAAATTTGCCGCTATGTGGATCATCAAAATCACCATCTTTTGTTCCTCTAAAAGGACCTCCTTGCTTAGCTAAAAAAGGACAGCATCAATAATACAGTGAGATTCATCCTGTTTTATCTGGTCTTGCTGACCAGTGTATACTTATCAATGGGTTTGTCGGAGGACATCGAAAGAGTCGAAAGAAGGGCAGCTTGTTTTGTATTGTCGGGATACAGGGGAGACAGCGTCACGGAAATGATACAGGATCTGGGATGGGAATCATTAGAACAAAGGCGTTTATCGCTGCGACGTGGGCTACTTACGAAACTACAATCGTCAACATTCTCCTCCGAATGCGAAAATATATTGTTGCCTCCCACTTATATAAGTAGACCTACAAATATTACCTTGATATGAAATATGAATATTCATTTATCTGAAAAAGGAAATCTATGCAAATTAGAAAACATTGTGCATTTACTTATGCAGTCATTTTACTTTTAATAATTCTGTGTCAGTTAATTTTATTAAATTATACCAGAAAGATACATTCTGTAAAAAAAAAAAATAAAAATAAAAAAATAAAAAAAGTCGATCAAAATTTGCCGCCCTCTAAATTCTGCCGCCTGGGGCAACTGCCCCCTTTGCCCCCCTCTAGATCCGACCCTGTACAATGCCATGCATTGTTACAACTTATAAAGATAGGAAAATCAATGAATTTTGCAATATTATGACAAGATAACAGTTCTACATCCCAAAAGTAAGTTACTAAACAATTTACATCAATTCATGCTAATGCCGATTTCGTATATTTGATTATAGATCTAAAATATGCTTAACTATAAAATGCAACAATACTTTAGTCATTTACACTAATATCTTGAAAAAATAGTGAAGGGCAAATGTTTCTAACATTTACAGAATGATGAAATAAGGTATTAGTTGTAAGTAAATTAATAAAATTCAGCAGCCAGTTGCTCGTAATTATTTATTTTAGACGACCGGTTTCGGACGCTTGAGCGCCCTTCTTCTGGTCTATTTTAGTATTGTTGCTTAATGAATGTAGCTACATGCTATTAGGAGAATCACACTTGTTTTGTTGTTTTACTTGATGCAAGAACTCCCATGTTCTTGCATCAAGTAAAACAGGTTTCAGTTTTGTGGCTGTGTGCTGTTGTTTATTTTCCTATTTTATAATGAAATACTATCTGTTTTGTATTCCTAGCAATGTATGGGTCTTCTATTATAAATTACTTTATTTAGAAATCGTGTATCTTTTTCTACCCATACTCAGAAGTCGCAAACTAGCATTTAACAGTTGAGATTCTATTGAAATTGTTTAGCTTGCTATTTGGGTGTAAAACGGTAAACATTTAGCTCTCTATCTTGCCTTTTATATTTCAACCGTTGACGAAGTTTGTGCATTTGAAGTAAATAATGAGATATTATTTCGCAGTTTGTGAAAATTTCCGACTTTAGCTGCTCTTCTTCAGATGGTCTCTTTCATTTTGTGGTAACTGAAAATTTGTGCCTCAGTGGTGCTCGGATCCGTATCTCTCGCTTTTCATGAACGGTCGCCTTAACCTCTTTGCCATTCGAGCACGCTCCCCGGTCAGATCCAAACTACCAAACTTGCCTACATCCCCAAATGCTCGCACACATTTAGTGAGATTCCCGCGATGGGGAGAGACCTTGAGGACTCTGGGGCGGCGCCCTCCCAAAAATAATCCAACACGGAATACGTACCAATCGTTAATCACAAATCTAATTGAATAATTTTCGTGTAGCAGCAGCCCGTGTAAATGAATGACCAATGTTTTTAGTCTAGGTAGTCTGCCAGCCAGGCTCACCGAATGTTTTCAGAATGGACTGACTGTCGGACTCTACGCGATCCGTCCGCGCCGTGTAAAGGCTAGCTACGGGCTTTGGGGTGAGTGGGGGTATTGGGGGTTGGGTGGGGGTAGTGTGCTGAACCGGGCCGCTTAGGACGACGTCCACGCCAAGGGCGCGAAATATACTAAGGCGTACCACCACCGGTCAGGCAGTTTCTTACAGGTGCCCTGCGTGTGATACTGGTATCGTTGTTGTGAAGGTGCGTGTAGTTGCCTGTTTTTCTAGTTCCCTATTTAGAATGAATAATATAAATAGCGTTAACTACATTTTAACATTTGGTAGTGAAAAATTGTCTTTTGAAGGAAAGTTGGAATTAAAAAGTTTAGGACCACGCGAGACCTGATTTGAACAGTGTACAGACACAAAATTTTGTGTCCCAACTTCGTCGCCGCTTTTGTGTCCCAGCCTCGTCGTAGGTGTCGGTGGCCGAGTGGAATGAGACCGACACGCTGGTGCAGGTACGGAGGGGAGCAGCCAGAAACTATAAACACTAGAGTAAATTAGAAAGATATATATATATTGCACAGAATGTAACAATACTTAACTTTTACATAGTACTGCAGAATGTTGATACATAGTTGTTAGAGGCCTGCCTAGTGCCTGTACGATAGCAAAGTCTTCAATGGTGCCTATCTGATTACGAAGGTCCTAACTCGTTGCTATCTCAGTCCGAAGTCACCGATGTCTTTCCGTGGTGGCCACGAGCGGGGTTGCAGCAGAGGGCGCTCGTGGCTGTCGTCGTGAGAACGCCGCGCCGTGTGTGCATGGCGGCGCGCGGCGAAAGTAGGTGGCGCGCACTTTGTACTTGTGCGACACCACACAAAATGCGTGCAAAAGCAAAAATAGTTTCACTAGGAAATTTAATCCTGCTTTATATAAACACACCAATATATAAGCATACCAATGGTATTACTACATTTGTTGGTGACAGTCTCCTAATTTCAGTAACATATGTTTGTCGCTGACGAAGCATTTGTGTTCTCTGAACACTTGCTTATATAGTTACACACACAACGAATTTACTTCTTACTTTATATTATTTTAAGGTACAGTTTTGGGTCTGTTGTGAAATCTAATATAATGGAGTTAAAAAGTTTTCATTGCCTGAAGAAAATATTAAAAACGACATATTTGTGCGTAAATTTGTTCGTATTTTGGTATAGGAGGAAAAAGTCGTGTTAGATGAAGGGTTAAATTACGTAACTAGCTAATAAAATTAATGCTATATTCTCCCCGTTCAAGAAATGTTCTGAAGGGACAAAACGTCGTGTACAATTGAAGAGACATACCGCCCCTCCTAATAAACAGCCCACCAGCCGCCACTGGGAGAGACACATTTATGCCATCTCTAGTCTGTCTTGATTACACAGGCCATTATCGGAACTCCTAAAGTTCTATAGCTGTTCGAAGTAATATGGTGTCCCAGCTATCTTGTCCACCCAAAATATCTCTGGAACAATAACAGCTATTGGAAGACTACTTTCACCGGTATCAATGTACGGCTGGGGACAATGAATGTACATATTTGGAAACATTCTAAAATGAAAAAAAAAAAAAAAAAAAAAATGTTTTTTTTTTTTATATATTTTTTTAATGGACACCGGATATTTTTTCTTCAGCAATCCATAGCATTGAAAATCACATAAACAATGGCGTTGATTGCATCACAATATTCCAATTACATCCCGAGATATTGCGACGCGAAGTTGACGCTTGAAATACGCAAAACGCGCGGCTAGCTAGCGCACGTCCTGAGTAGCATGTGGTTTTCGCCTGAGTCTCAGGACGTGCGCTAGCCGCGCATTTTGCGTATTTCAAGCGTCAACTTCGCGTCGCAATATCTCGGGATGTAATTGGAATATTGTGATGCAATTAACGCCATTGTTTTTTGATTTGTCATGCTATGGATTGCTGAAGAAAAAATATAGGGTGTCCATTTAAAAAAACATGAATTTGTGTTAAAAAACACGTTTGCTTTCGTTTTAGAGTGTTTCCAAATATGTACATTCATGGACCCCAGTCGTACATTGATACTGGTGAAAGTCGTTTCCCATTAGCTGTTATTGTTCTAGAGATATTTTGGGTGGACAAGATAGCTGGGACACCCTGTATTCTCTCAAAATGCTTTCTCTGTGTCTTTTTACCTATAATAGATGAGATCGTGAAGCTTCTATTTTTCAGTGAACTACGGAAACACACTGCATATATACAACATTTTCTACATTGCTTTTTATCTGGAATCTCAGTCGCTATTTATTTTAGGTTTACAATGTAGACATTTAAACAATATCTGGTAACAGTTTCTTTTAATCTTTTAAACTAGGCCAGTGGTTTTCTGTGTTTTTCCTACTTGACTCATCAGAGCAGTAAGTACTCATGTTTGTGACAACTGTGAATGGATATATCAATACATTGGTAAAAACAATTAGAGAACCAGGCGAGATAACATACACACTGGACAAAAGGTAACGTATATTAGCCGCGCGGGAGTAGTTGAGCGGTCTGGAGCGCCCCGATACGGGTCGAGCGGCCTCCAACGTCGGGAGATTGAATTCTCCCTCGGGCATGGATGTGTGTGTTGTCCTTAGGTAGGTTTAAGTAGTTTGTAAGTCTAGGGACTGATGACCAACGTAGTTTGGTCCCATAGAATTACAAACATCTGCACATTGTTTAACATATATTATTCAGATATTGCTTACAATTGTAATTTATGTGTGATACAGTACGATAGTTTCAACTCTTTATTTGAGGTTTACATGGCATTTACTTAGAACGAGGTACCACAAGGCTACCATAATAGTGAGAAAATGATTCTCGTTGCCCTCTAATATGGCGTGTGATTACCTCGGACGGCCAGCACACTTTCACACCTGCGTGGTATAGACAATATGAGATTATCGATCAGTTCTTGAGGGATATTTGGCCATTCTTCCTTTCCGGCCGCGGTGGCAGAGCGGTCTGCGGCGCGCCAGTCACGTTCTGCACGCCCATTACGGTCGGGGGTTCGAATCCCCCCTCGGGCATGGATATTTGTGCCGTCCTTACTATTAGCTAGTTCATAAGTAGTTTGTAAGTTTATAGACTGATGACCCCGTAGATAAGTCCCATAATCTATACAAACATTTGAACATTTGAGTCATTCTTCCATGGCTGAAATATCCAACTCTGCAACCGTCGTGGGAGGTGCTGGTCTGGTTGGAATGCGTCTGCAAAGTACATCCCAGACATGCTCACTCGGGTTTAAGTCTGGCTGGCCACTCCGTTCATTCATTTCCCTCAGCTTCAAGCATGTTGTCCACCAGTGCAGCTCTGTGGGGACTAGCGTTATGGTCCACCAGAAAAAAGTCGAAGGATCTCGTCTCTACACCTATGAGCCACAATGAGATCACTACGTCTACCAATACTGACTCCTGCCACGCCATTCGTCCACCACCATGATGTTTCCTGCACATCAGCAGGATCGTTCCGAGTTGCAAGTTCTCTACAGATGAGGAAACGCCGATTGTCTAACTGAACACAAAATCTTGACTCGTCTGTGAACAAAATTCGGCGCCATTCGTTAAGACCCCAATCCTGATTTTCCTCCGCCCAGTTCCTGTGGGCTTAACGGTGTCGTGGTTTTAATAGGACACACAGCACAGGCCTTCGTGCATAGAGGCCACATTCCCGAAGACGATATCGGACTGTTTGTGTTGGTATTTCGCGTCCTGTGTTGCTTCATGGAGGGTTTCATTCAGTCTGCTGTTTCGACGAGCTGTTAACTGGCGGTAATCTCTTTCTGATGTTACCAGTGAACGACCTTGCTCTTACCATCGATTAATCGTTCCTGTCTGAAATCGCGTCCAGGACCTGTAAATTAAACTTTGGGACTCTCAAATAGCTGCAGCCACCACCCTCTGTACCTGTCTCGCTTCCAACCTTCAAAAAAAATGTTCAAATGTTTGTTAAGTTTATGGGACTTAACTACGGGGTCATCAGTCCCTAAACTTACAAACTACTTATGAACTACTTACGAACTAGGACGGCACAAATATCCATGCCCGAGGGGGGATTCGAACCCCCGACCGTAGTGGCCGTGCTGACCGTGACTGGAGCGCCTCAGTCACCTCGGCCACCGCGGCCCGGCTTCCAACCTTCTCTCATTGCCATAGCGTCTCATTAGTCACGTTGTTATTGCATTTCAGTACCTGCTCACTACACTGTCTGAAACCAACTACTCGTGTAATTCGTTTGGTAGAGTCAACACCAACTCCTTCTGCAGTAACTTTCTGTAATTACCGCTATCTCGATTGCCGTAATGTTTTTATCTACACTCTGACGTCGAAAATTTTGTAGTTCATTTTGCCGATGACAGTACTTCAAAAGCTAGATATTATCTGAACTGATCCCCTAATTGTTTTGACCAGTGTATATTGCTTTATAGAACTCTGGGTAAGTTTGTCATTGTGCGAATCTACGAAATGCAGGACATACAGAACAGAGACAACGTCTGTTCCTTGCAATCACAGGGCCAACAAGGAAGGCTTTCCGTTTCAGGACGTAATTATGTAAGTAATTTCAACTTAAGAGGCAAATCTCTTCTCTGAATCTGATTGGTGAATTCAGAAGATGACGAGTCCAAGTCAGATTAATCCAAGACACATGTATTTTAATTTTAAAAGATTTTTTATGTAAGAGTCAGATTAATTTCAGTACAATCCTGGGCAGTAACTTGCAAGCATTACCAGGGCCGGATCTAGAACATTTGCCAAGGGGGACAAGCTTAAATTTGCCGCTCCTTCTTTCACCCCCCCTGTAAGTATCGACTTTTTGACGCTAATTGGGTTACATATTTCTAAATAAATGTCACAATCTCACAACATGAACTTATTTTATTGACTGAATTAAGACCAAAGGAAAACCGAACAGTTTTAATACATACAAAAATATTACAAGATTACTCATCGTACAAAAATCAATTCAAAATTTCGCTTTTGAGCTTTTTTTGCTGCAAAACTGTTTTTGATATCATCACAGTTTAGAGAAGCAGCTCGTTTGTGCTCTATGACTATTATACTCAGATTTGTTAGGCAGCCGTGCTCCTCAAGTGTATTTAATTAGTTTCAGCTGCTGAAACTTCTTTCTCCAGACGAAACAGAAACTAGAATGGTAAGATATATTTTAACGCTGTAGTAAGGTTGGGATACCCCTCTAGCAATTTATGTTTATAAATTAAACTTAATGTTGATGATGCAGTGGAATCTTGCAAGGCTCTGTCTACTGCCAGACATGTTGTGTAAAACTTTTAACTTCAAGGTCTTCCTCGCTAAGATCTTCTGCCAGTTCCGCTGCTTTGGCTTTCAAGTCCTCCACTTCCATTTCTCGAATTTGCATCCCACACAGAAAACTAATTTTTGCACCAATTTTCTCAAGTGCTTTAAACCTGGTACTAAGCTCTGTCAATTATTCCTTATTTTTTCTGTGAATGTTGGATACTTCATCCTCACAAAGCTCATCGGCCATTTTATTCTTTCTTCGAATCCTTTTTTCGGAGAATACTGTTGATATCTCTTTTGTGTCCCAACTTCGTCGCCGCTTCCGTGTCCCAGCCTCGTCGTAGGTGTCGGTGGCCGAGTGGAATGAGACCGACACGCTGGTGCAGGTACGGAGGGGAGCAGCCAGAAACTATAAACACTCGAGTAAATTAGAAAGAGATATATTGTACAGAATGTAACAATACTTAACTTTTACATAGTACTGCAGAACGTTGATACATAGTTGTTAGAGGCCTGCCTAGTGCCTGTACAATAGCAAAGTCTTCACTGGTGCCTATCTGATTACGAAGGTCCTAACTCGTTGCTATCTCAGTCCGAAGTGCGAAGTGGCCGATGTCCTTCAGTGGTGGCCACGAGCGGCGTTGTACCAGAGGGCGCTCGTGGCTGTCGTCGGAAGAACGCCGCGCCGTGCATGCATGGCGGCGCGCGGCGAAAGTAGGTGGCGCGCACTTTGTACTTGTGCGACACCACACCCTCATTATCAGTGCCGGCGCAAGGCACGTGCGAAACGTGCGGCCGCACGGGGCGGCACTTTCCGAGGGGCGGCAAATATGACGCCCCCACCCTTATTTTCTTCTTTTTGGACCAACTCAACAAGAGGGTATTCGAAACTAAACCTCGGAGGGAGCGATTTCGGGAACTGTGGCATGGCGCCTCGACTACCTGCCGGCCGCCCCTGTTGAACAAGGGGAGGGAGGCAGGGCCGGCGCAAGGCACGTGCGAAACGTGCGACCGCACGGGGCGGCACTTTGCAAGGGGCGGCAAATCTGCCGCCCCCACGTTTTTAGGACAAACTCAACATTCATGCACAAAACGGAATTCGAAACCAAACCTCGAAGGGAGCGGCTTCGGGAACTGTGTCATGGCGCCTCGTCTACCTGCCGGCCGCCCCTGTTGAACAAGGGGAGGGAGGAGGTCTAATTTCTTGCTCTCCACTGTGGCAGCACCGTCGTGTTTACGCCAGAGAAACAGAGGAGGAAGCAGTCTGGCTTACACGCCAGTATTTTTATGAGTGGAGCGCTGCCGGCCTGTTACGCGCCGTGCTTTTTTCACAACTAATTTTGCTGAAGACGAAATCTAATTTATCTAATTTGGAAATTCGAATGCAATGTTAGATACATGTTAAATGTTAAGCCTGAAGCAATTTTGCTAAGCCCTTCAATGGCAGTTTCCGAGTGTTTCATTCTTCCCGCATTATGGAAAAAAAAAAAAAAAAAATGATTGAACACTACAGACAAACATGTCCGACACCTAAAATGGCTAGAAGTATGCCGCGGCGGATTAGCCGCGCGTATTGGAGCGCCGTATTGTGGTACGCGCGGCCGTCCGCCGTCGGGGGTTCGAATCTCCCCTCGGGCTTGGATGTTTGTGTCGTCTTTAGTATAAGGTAGTTCATAAGTAGTTAGTAAGTTTAGGGACTGATGACTCCGTAGTTAAGTCCCTTACGCTTTACAAACGTTTGATTTGCTAGAAGTATTCAGAATCGGTAAATACAAGATAAAGACATTGGTAGTAAGCCTGCCATAAGTTGGATTTCGACGTATTTTGAAAATTTTGCTATCCGTTTCTGAATGGTAGTCGGACGTTTTGATTTTTGAGCCATGAAACACATTTTCCCGCCTGCATGAACAACAATTAAACTCTGACCGGCACTTTTTTTTGACAATACTACTCGCACACACGTTGACAACATTTATCTACTGGTATAATCCGTGTGAATCCATATTTCATCTAAGTATACTACTGGTAGCTTTGATTCTGATGAAAACGTGAGAAAGTATGGTCTTTTAGCAACAATGCCCTCTCGTCCGCACAAACTAAAACGTTAATTTTGACACCTTCTAAAACAAATATCCATAGATAGAACATTGTTTCTGAGGGTTTCCTTGCTAGCTTTGAAGCTAATTTCTGTTTGAAAAAAGTTGTGCAATTTTTCGCAAAGTTCGTATTTCCTTCTATTGTTGGTAATGCCATAGAAATTACTGCCTGATAATACATTTATTCATCATCGGTCACGTAATTACTGTGAGCTTCTTGCTTCTTCTTGGGCGCTGCTTTAACCGTAGCCTCGCTGTACCTCGTCACGTGACCTAGTTCCTGCAATGTCGTGGCACCACTTCGCCTTTCCAGACAATATGTATTGTTGCGTTCTCAACAACGAAAACTAAATGTTTCAAATGTTTATATAGTCTATGGGACTTAACTACGGGGTCATCAGTCCCTAAACTAACAAACTACAAATATCCATGCCCGAGGGGGGATTCGAACCCCCGACCGTAGTGACCGTGCAGACCGTGACTGAAGCGCCTCAGTCCCCGCGGCCACCGCGGCCGGCAACGAAAACTACAGAATTCGTTTCGGTAGTTGGCCGAGGTAGTCAAGATTGGTCAGAAGCACTTTCACTGCGTTTCGTAAGAACAGATGAATTGGTGCGCCCGAATTTCTTGCAACTTGGGATGTAATAGGTTAGTGCTTTTCATATAACGTACAATTAGTATTGCGCATGCATGTTACGCATAAGTTAGAATTTTTCTCCTTCAAGATTGCAGAATAGGAAAATTTATTTTTCTTATGATCTGTTACTTCATAAATTGGCATGTCGGCAAATAAGCACGCGTCCTCTCAATAGCTAGAATGAAAATAAAGCGAGGAAAAGTGATGTGATGCGGCAATGACTAATTTGTTGCCCCTTATTCAATAATCAGACACGAAAGAGCTGACACATGGAAATTACGACAGATGTCGTGTGTCAATTCTTTGAAATCAACAATCGCAGTGCAGTGTGTTAATATATTTCGACTAGCATTAGTACCCGTCGATGCCCGGGTGTGTATTGTTTCATTATGTTACTCCATCTTCTTATTCTTCCTCTCTCCATTGTCGTCCGCCCCACTCTTTGATCGTTTTACCTGCACGTGTAGTGAAATTCGGCCTGAAATTCAGCCACAGTGTGGCTATTCTCAATGCTTCATGTTTACATCTATACCGTCATACTGAATGTAACTGTCAACATGACGGTTTAGATGGAAACACATATTAAAAGCTTTGAGGATGGCCATTGAGTGGCCGAAACCAGAGGTAGATCTGAAAATTAAACAAAAAATTACGATTGATTGCTGTCATTTCCTACAGATTTGATTAAATAAAATTCCACAAACTTGTGTAAAAAACGGGTTGGGGGGGGGGCGGCAATTTAGCAGCTCGCACGGGGCGGCACTTGGGCTTGCGCCGGCCCTGCTCATTATCTACTGCTAGCACTTTGGCCTCTGAAATAGCTTCAGAGGTACAAGAATCCCGGGAAGTTTTGAGAAAGCCCAAAAGTCCTTCAATGTTTCGAACAGCTTTATCAATTGTAAAATATTAACTTCGCAGAAACTGATTAAAATGAGCAATTTATTTTAATATTGCATACCAGAAACAAGTTAAAGTAATGAATTTGAGTTTTCTCATATTTTTAAAAAATAGATATTGTCTCTGACTTTGTTTTCTGGTGTTGACAATTTATAAGTTTCAGTTTCTTCCAGGGCCTTCTAAACTTTATGAAAATGCTTGTAAACAGCTTCAACCGTATCTACTCTAGCAGATCACCTAGTCTTGCTGAATGTCTGCTGAATTTGCTCCTACTAAATTTAAAGAGTGAGCAGCACATGGTACGAAATAGGCCAGTTCATTCTTCTGAAGTATTCTTGACTGGAGCCCTTTGTACTTTCCAGCCATGTTTCCCCCTTTTTATAAGACTGCCCCCTGCAGTATTTAACGTTCAACCCATCTTGTTCCAAGTTTTGCAGTATCTCTTGGCTAAGGCCTTCTCCTGCTTAGTCTATAACTGTAAATAAGTCAGTAAAAATTTCCACAACCTCTGAGTCATTCGACTTGACGTGTCGAATTACTTGTGTCATCTGCACATTGTGGCTGATATCTGAAATGCAGTCAAACATCAGTGAAAAGTATTTAGCAGCTAAAATATCTTTAATTATATCTTGTTTTAGTCAGAAATCAAGTCACGGATCTCATCTTGTATATTTTTGTAGAAATAGCTGATCTGGCCTTTCTTGTTGCGTTCAATACGCAGACGAAGGGGGACAGTATAGTATGATATGAGATCAATTGTATTTAGAAATTTGCCGCTATGTGGATCACCGAAATCACCATCTTCTTTTGTTCCTCTAAAAGGACTTCCTTGCTTAGCTAGAAAAAGGACAGCATCAATAATACAGTGAGATTCCTCCTGTTTTATCTGATCTTGCTGCCCAGTGTGCGATACTTATCAGGTGGGTTTGTCGGAGGACGTCGAAAAAGTCGAAAGAATGACAGCTTGTTTTGTATTGTCGGGATACAGGGGAGACAGCGTCACGGAATGGGGAATCAATAGAACAAAGGCGTTTATCGCTGCGACGTGGGTTACTTACGAAACTACAATCGTCAACATTCTCCTCCGAATGCGAAAATATATTGTTCCCTCCCAGTTATATAAGTAGAAAAGATCATCTGAATAAAATACGAGAAATCAGAGCTCGAACAGAGAGATTCAGATCTGCTTTCTTCCCGCGCGCTATTCGAGAATGGAATGGGAGATAAATAGTATAAAAGTGGTCCGATGAACCCTCTGTCCGGCACTTAAATGTAACTTACAGAGTATCCTGTGTAGATGTCTATGAATTCCACCGCTACCGAGAGAGGACTCTAGATCCTTAATGCTTTTGACAAATATGAATATTCATTTATCTGATACAGGAAATCTATGCAAATTAATAAACATCGTGGATTTACTTATGCAATAACGCAAACATCTCCCTCATTCTGGCTAATATCTAGTAGATTTTTAAAGTTTGATTAGCTGAAGTATCTGTGACATGGCAACACTGATGTCAGCAACCAGGAATTTTAGTTTTGTTAAATGATTTCGGTATTTCTTGCAGTCATTTTACTTTTAATAATTTTGTATCAGTTAATTTTATTAAATTATACCAGAAAGAAACATTATGTAAAATAAAAAAAAGGGGGGGGGGTCGGTCAAAATTTGCCGCCCTCTAAATTCTGCCGCCCGGGGCAACTGCCCCCTTTGCCCCCTCTAGATGCGGCCCTGAGCATTACCCAAGATACAAGTTTCAGGTGATCACTTTCTCTGAACAATAAACTTTAGCATTATTGTAGACAGCAGCAGGCATGCCCGTTCACAAATTGCAAGCCTTCTCACTGTGTTGAAACAAATGGCACAAAAACAATGGTATCTGGTGTAACAAACAGAATAAATCACAATTACGTCATTACTCCGTAGCGAGCCATCGAAGAGAAACTACTCATTAACAATCGCTTTGGAGCTGTGGCTCACCTTCTGCGTCTCCTGAGTCGCTTGCCAACGGTGGCAATATTCGGAGTATAAACGTTCGTTCCATCTTAAAGCTTTGTTCTCAAACGTTGCATAACAGAGGCCAAATGTACTGGCTATTCTGAAGGAGTTCTCCTGCTGTCAGCGTTCTGTGTTGAGGAGGTACCGCGCAATAAACCTATCGCCAAAGGCATTGGGAGCATCTGGCAGTCCCGCATCAGTTCCACGTCGGCGCCAAGGTTTGTAACCATGTTTCATTCACATTTAGCACTAAACGACTCCAACTCCTGTTTTCTTCTCAACCTCACTGTTTGCGTCTGTACTCTTCATTCGGAATACACAGCATACAGCTGTACCGTTTGTTAACAATGAAACGTCGCTGTTCCGTACAGCAGTAATAATATTTCTGTTCGTATTATTTCAATGGTGTTACACGATAGACCATGGCAGTCTTTGTACTACTGACTATTTCTTCTTAAAGGTGTCACAAGAAATTGACAATTGGCAGTCTGATCCTTTGCATTTGCTCTGGTTGTCGGTGAGAATACACACCACAGATTTACATGATACAATAATACACAATGCTACAAGCAACTGAGTCGCATGAGACAGCTGGTTCCAGACTTTCGTGTCAGAGTACATATTCGCCTTTTCTGTGCTCCGGCAGGAGCATTTTTCAGCTGTATATATATACAGGAAAAACCTGTCACGTTTATATGTATAGTGACAATAAAACATCGATATAATTGTCACGTTTGTGAGGTTTTCCCTTCAGCTACAGCTGTGGTGGCTGATCTGCCACATTAAATAATTTAGGTATTGGATTCCATATAAGTTTCTTACGTATGTGGGGACATGACAAATTACTATTTGTATTTTCTGAGCTGTATTAAGCTAATTGGTATTCTGTGTTATTATCTTTGATTGTAAACAAAAAAGAGTACAAAAAACTGTTCTTCACTTGTCACTGTGTTACGCTTCCATGATGTGTGATGTGCAAGTTAGAAGTAAATAAATGTGTGGAAAAATAAGTGTTAAATGTAATGTTTAATGAACCGTGTGCTACAAAATTGGTGACCCCGACGTGATCGACAAGACGACAGTTGCGACGAAATGTTTCGGCGTAATTTTCGACGAGATTTCCGTAACTTGAGTTCGACGTATTCTGTGTCCAACAATACGCAAGATGTCGACAGGAGAAGCAAACGGTAATCAAGGGAATCGTTCTGAATGTAGCAGTAAAGTGGAAATTGATAAGGTAAGCGTTAAGCTACCGCCGTTTTGGACGGAAAAGCCGGACATCTGGTTTTGTCAAGCCGAAGCGCAATTTACGATCGCTGGTATTGTTACGGAGGCGACTAAATTTAATTATTTACTCGCTCAGCTGGAGCCAAAATTTGTTGAAAATATATGGGATCTAGTTACGAGTAACGATAACAACAAATATTCTCTCGCAAAAGAACGTCTACTGAACATATTCAGAGAAAGTGAAGAGCGCCAAATTAAAAAACTTTTGAGTGGCTTAGAACTTGGCGACATGAAACCTACCCAATTATTACGAAAAATGAGGAGCTATGCAGGTACAAATGTATCAGAAAAGATCCTAAAAACACTTTGGCTTGACAAACTTCCAGCTAGTATCCGAAGCATTTTACTTATATCTGACGAAACAGTGGATAAGATTGCTCAAATGGCAGATCGTATGATCGAATTAAACGCTGTTGACGAGGTTCAAATTGCTTCCACCCATTCCATTCCGTCAACATCGTCTTTATCAGTTCAAGATCTTCTCGTGAGAATTGATGAATTGGAAAATGAGATTAAAATGCTTCGAAACACTCGCAACCACAGGCAAAGATCGCGCAGTAGAAGTAGAAGCAGAGCAAGATACGATAAAAACGGCAAATACTGCTATTACCATTTCAGATTCGGCACACGATGTAAGCCTGAAAAATGTGTTCAGCCTTGCCAATGGCAAAATAAGGAAAACTAGAAGTGGTAGACACAATAGCGGCTGAGTGTTCTACCCCTGTGCACACATTAGGCCGCCAATATCGCCTATTTGTCAAAGATCGAAATTGTGGAAAATATTTTCTGGTAGATAGCGGTGCAGATTTGTCCGTTATACCAGTTGCAAAAAGCCAAAAAGGTCAACCCTCTGACTTCAATCTTTATGCTGCAAATGGCTCACAGATAAAAACTTATGGTTCAAAACTGTTAAACATTGATTTAGGACTCAAACGCAATTTTGAATGGCCATTCATAGTAGCAGACGTATCAAAAGGCATATTGGGAGCCGATTTTCTTCATCATTATGGGCTACTGGTTGACCTCAAAAATAAAAAGTTGATAGACAACACCACAAAATTAAAAATTGTAGCAGAAGTAACCACTGTGGATGCTAATGAATCAGTAAGCTCACTCTATGCAACATGCCAGTTTTCAAAACTTTTAGAGAATTTTCCTGATCTAACTAAACCATCTATAGTACCAAAAATATTAAAGCATAATGTGCAGCATTATATCACTACATCTCCTGGTCCACCAGTATACTGTAAAGCTCGTAGATTGGACCCACATAAATTGAAAATTGCTAAACAAGAATTTCAATTTCTGTTAAATAATGGTATTATACGTCCATCAAAATCACAATGGGCTAGTCCACTACACCTTGCTAAGAAGCCAAGTGGTCAATGGTGAGTCTGTGGAGATTATCGCCGTTTGAATGACAGGACTCTCCCAGACCGGTATCCAATTCCACGAATTGATGATGTAAATTTTATGCTTCAAAATAAAAATATATTCTCAAAGGTAGACCTACTCAAAGCCTATTACCAGATTCCACTAGCCGAAGAAGATAAGTCAAAATCAGCCATTATAACACCATTTGGTCTCTATGAATTTAATTATATGCCATTTGGACTTCGCAATGCACCTAGCACATTCCAAAGGTTTATACATGAAGTTGTGAGAGAACTAGAATTTTGTTTTCCATATTTGGATGACGTTCTAATAGCATCTGAATCACCAGAACAACATGTTGAGCATCTAAATTTACTTTTTGAGCAGTTGAATAAGTATGGTCTTGTCATAAATGTTTCCAAATCAGTGTTTGGTGTACAACAGTTAACATTTTTAGGAAATTTAATTACACCTGCTGGAACAAAGCCAGATCCAGAGAGAGTTGCAGCAATAATGAACTACAAACGACCCAAAACAGTCCGTGAACTTAGAAAATTCTTAGGGATCATCAACTTTTATCGTCGACATTTGGAACATGCTGCTGAAAACCAAGCATTGCTGAATGATTTCCTAAAAGGAACAACAAAAAAGGACCGACGACATATTAACTGGACAGAAGAAGCAATTGCTCAATTCGAGAAATGCAAAGAAGATCTAGCAAATGCTGCACTTTTGACATTTCCTGGTTTGGACAATCAACTTGCATTATTTGTGGATGCATCAGATTTTGCAGCAGGTGCTGCATTGCAACAATGGCAAGATGAACAGTGGAGACCAATTGGATTCTTTTCAAAAAAGTTTACAACAGCACAGAAGAAGTATTCCACGTATGATAGAGAGCTGCTTAGCATCTATATGGCTGTCAAATATTTCAAATATCTGTTGGAAGGAAGATATTTCATTATTTATACTGACCATGCTCCTCTAACATATGCATTTAAACAAAAGAATGAAAAAGCAACACCAATTCAATTACGTTACCTCCAGTACATTTCGCAATTTACCACTGACCTACGTCATATATCTGGTAAAGAAAATGTTGTTGCTGATGGTCTATCAAGGCTTGAAGAACTAGTTCCAGTTAACTATGATGAGATAGCCCAAGAACAAGAAGATGATGAAGAGCTTCATCAACTACAGACCACCCTCATACATCACTGAAGTTAAAACACCATCTGACACATGGAGGAAAACAGCTATGGTGTGATGTGTCAACACAAATCATTCGTCCTTATATTCCTAAACCATTTAGATACTCTATTTTCCAACACTATCATAATCTGGCTCATCCAGGCATTAAGACAACAGTAAAAATGATCTCATCAAGATTTGTCTGGATCAGTTTAAAAAAGGATGTCCAAAACTGGGCAAAAACATGTATGGCATGCCAGAAAAACAAAATATCACGGCACATTCAAACACCAGTAGGACACTTTCCTAGTAACGATGAACGTTTCAAAATTGTTCACCTTGATTTGATAGGACCAATGCCTCCATCTGAAGAATATATTTATTGTTTAACATGCATTGACAGAGTTACAAACTGGACAGAAGTAGTACCTCTTCGGGACATACAAGCAGAGGCAGTAGCACAAGCATTTTTCAATTGTTGGATCACTAGGTTTGGAACACCGTATCAGATAGTGACTGATCAAGGCAGGCAGTTTAACTTTGAGCTATTCCGAGCACTGTCAAAACTATGTGGTTGTAACCAAACACAAACTACAGCATACCATCCTCAATCAAATGGAAAAATTGAAAGATTTCATCGCACACTTAAAGCAGCTATCCGTACCCATGCAACTGCCAAATGGACTCAAGTAATACCTGTAATCCTCCTTGGCCTGCGATGCTCCATCAGAGAGAACAGTAATGCTACAATTGCAGAAATGGTTTATGGCTCACCCATCAGAATACCAGGTGATTTTTTTCAAGAGTATGCAACAAAATTGGATGCAGACTTACCTCAATTCGTTTCACAACTGAAGCAGTGCATGAATCGTCTGAAGCCTGTACAATACTCCCACAAAGCAAAAGAAAGACCTTTCATATACAGGGATCTCAATGACTCAACACATGTATTTGTGCGAGTTGACGGAGTCAAAAAAGCATTAGAACCTCCATATGAAGACCCATACGAAGTAATAGAAAGAACCCCAAAATTTTTTGGTGTTAAAATAAAAGACCAAGTCAAGAATATCTCCATTGATCGACTGAAACCTGCGTACCTCATGAATCATAATGAGAAGCAGCCTGAAGACACTTCAACTGAACGGTCAGCCCAGGTCAAACAACCAGACGCAACCGACAGTGGAAAACCAAGAAGAACAAGATCTGGTCGTGAAGTTCGATTTCCTGCAAGATTAGTTGAAGAACTGCAGTGTTAAGTGACTATATGACTGAGAAGGGGGTGATGTGGGGACATGACAAATTACTATTTGTATTTTCTGAGCTGTATTAAGCTAATTGGTATTCTGTGTTATTATCTTTGATTGTAAACAAAAAAGAGTACAAAAAACTGTTCTTCACTTGTCACTGTATTACGCTTCCATGATGTGTGATGTGCAAGATAGAAGTAAATAAATGTGTGGAAAAATAAGTGTTAAATGTAATGTTTAATGAACCGTGTGCTACACGTACAAAACTCACTGATTTGAGTGGAAATCTGATGAAGTATCTTGAAGCTTCTGAGTAGAAAGCCGACGTCTTTCTGTAAAAGACCGGGTCTTCTGTTATTTATTAGCTATTTTTTGTTCTTAATAGAAAATAAAATTCTTAAAACTCGTAGATTTCAAGAGAACCTTAAATGAACTGTTCTGCAATGTACCTTTTCATCGTATTCAGACATGTACCTTGCCGGTCACTTGGAGCTGCATCTGCCATGGTTTATATAAAATAAATAAATAAATAAATAAATAAAAAATAAATAAATAAAAAAATTAAAAAAAATAGTGGGTGTGTCGTAACTGTATATGTTAGACTGTGGTAAACGTCTACAGCCTTAATGATATCTTGTTTTCAACTGCCAGTTACAAAACGCTGAATTTAATTTATTATATTCTATCAACTGGAATATGTACAACTGTATAACACGCATTCAAGAAAACTCATTGTTCCCGTGTCAATTTATTTACTGCAGCAACCAGTGTTGCCAACCTCTGAAGCTCAAAAGACCCATCCTGGAATTCAAAATGTCCCTTTTAAGCATAAAGTGTCTCTTGGCGAACAAAAACATGAGAGAAAAAAAATAAATACATAAAAGAGGTCGACAGCTCTATGCTGCATGCTGTGCCGGTTTTTCGCAGTGGGTGCGACAGACGAGGAAAACAAAAAGGTAAGACAAAGATAAGAGGAAGTAAAATAAAATATGGGCATCAACTAAATGTCCTATATCATCCCACGTTTCGCAACAAAAAAAAATGTCCCATGATATGCGACAAATTCCACGCGTTGGCAACACTGGTCGCAGCTAACAGGTCTGTGGCAATCCACAATCCACATGAGAGTGGGAAATATTCCTACATCTCGCCTCAATCTTTGGTATGGTACTGTGCTATAGCAACACTGCTGACATACTGGACTACTTCATTATTGTTTTATAAAGCACCGGATGTATTGTTTGCCTTTGTGATTCTTATTGTGTGTTGAGTAAAGGCTGAAAAGTTAAAATGTCTTATACTTTTAGTTAGTTTGTCATTATTTCGACTGCAAACTATTATATACTAACTGTGGCCGGCATTCAGGAGCAGGGCAGTTAAAACCCGCTTCCGACTCCCCAGATTTGCGATTTCTGTTCTCTAAATCGCTTCAGGAAAATTCCTGGATGGTTCATTTGGAACGGCACGTCCGGTAAGCTCCCCCTTCCCTACCGAATGTACCGGTACAGTAACTGAGCTTATGCAGCGTCTCTAAAAAAATCAAATGTTTTTAAATCTATGGGACTTAACTGCTTAGTTATTAGTCCCTAGCATACAAACTACTTAAACTAAGTTAAATTAACCTAAGGACAACACATACACCTATGCCCGAGTGTGGACTCGAACCTCGCACGGCTATTCCGCCGCGGCACTGTGTCTCTAATGACCACGATGTCGATGGGACGTAAAAAGATCTGGGCCCTAGCAGCAACTACATTATTAGGCCTAAATACTTATGTGGAAAATACTAGGTTCTGCATACAACGCTTAAGGAAAACGTTACTGATGCTGTGTTAATATTTTGGTGGCATGCGCTAAATAACAGCAATAAATATAAGTAGGCATACACTTTTTCCCCAGCCACACTCATGTGAATCACAGTCACAAAAAGACCAGATACATTATAAAACTGAAAATGTCAGAAAAATATAATCAGGGTTGTCAAAGGAAATACTGTATCGACACATACATATCATAGCACATACATTGATGAAAAACTACAAAATAATAATATAGCAATTCTGCGTACCACCACTGCTGGTGGAGTTGAAGTGGCCCACTGAAGACAGCGTGGCATTCAGCCAGGCAGAACGCTGTTGAAGCACGGCTGACCAGCAGTGCATGCCCTGACTTGTAGGACAGGTAGCTGCTAGCAAGTACGTAGGGGAAAGTTGGGTAAGATAGCGACATTAAGGTATATTATATTTTTCTTGCCGTTACGTTGAAATCAGATACTTAATTTATGGAAGGATGATTACTTAAAAATGTACCTCCTTTGTAATAAAGCTCTTAAAGGTTTCCTAAAACTGAAGACATTTTAGCTAGACCTGTTTCTGTTAGTGATATTACTATTTGTCAATTTGCCCTATACGTAGGGTAAGATGAAAAAATGAACATTTTATTTAAAAAACAAAGACTCTTGTTGAAGCTTATCTTCTTATCAAAAGAGACACAAACATAACATTTCTCCTTTGCATCACTGTAATTTAAGCCCGTACACTGAGCAGGTCCTTCTTCATCAACATGTTTTTTTTTTACATAGTGACCTAAAGTAGCTACAGGAAGTTGAACTTCCTAGGGGCGCCTTTAACAGGCTTGCCATCAGTGGCGGAATATGGCAGGGGGGGGGGGGGGGCTGTTCACCCCGGGCCTCTCGCATTGGAGGGCCACCAAATACCCCAAAAGAACAACTTTTTCCTTTTTTTTGTTGCTACCACAGTCTAACAACACAAAAGTTACTGTAATATAGTAGTGCATGTATTTACAAGTGGTAGGGGGAGCCTCATTTTGTTTTGCCGCTGCCCCGGGACTCCGACAGCCTTAGTCCGCTCTGCTTGCCATTTCTTACACGCTACATTGCCTCTCCACTCCCATGAACCACAGACATTGCCGAGGTGGGGTGGCTTGCGTGCCTCAACGATACAGATAGCCGTACCGTAGGTGCAACCACAGCGGAGGGGTATCTGTGGAGAGGCCAGACAAACGTGTGGTTCCTGAAGAGGGGCAGCAGCCTTTTCAGTAGTTACAGGGGCAACAGTCTGGATGATTGACTGAGCTGGCCTTGTAACATCAGCTAATGTGGCTTTGCCACACAGCTACTGCGAACGGCTGAAAGCAAGGGGAAACTACAGCCGTTACCTTTCCTGAGGACATGCAGCTCTACTGCATGAACATATGATGATGGCATCCTCTCGGGTAAAATATTCCGGAGGTAAAATAGTCCCCCATTCGGATCTCCGGGCGGGGACTACTCAGGAGGATGTGATCATCAGGAAAGACAATACTGGCATTCTACGGGTCGGAGCGTGGAATGTTAGATCCCTTAATCGAGTAGGAAAATTAGAAAATTTAAAACGGGAAATGGATAGGTTGAAGTTAGATATGGTGGGGATTGGTGAAGTTCGGTGGCAGGATGAACAGGATTTCTGGTCAGGTGAGTACAGGATTATAAATACAAAATCAATTGGGGGTATCACAGGAGTAGGATTGATAATGAATAAGAAAATAGGAATGCGGGTAAACTACTATGACCAGCACAGTGATCGCATTATCATTGTCAAGATAGATACGAAGCCAACACCGACAACAGTAGTACAGGTTTATATGCCAACTAGCTCTGCCAATGATGAGGAGATCGAAAAAATATTTGAGGAGCTAAAGGAAATTATTCAGACAATTAAGGGAGAGGAAAACTTAATTGTGATGGGAGACTGGAATTCGGTAGTAGGAAAGGGAAGGGAGGGGAGGATAGTAGGTGAATATGGTCTGGGCAAAAGGAACGAAAGAGGAAGCCGCCTGGTAGAATTTTGCACGGAACATAATTTAGTTATAACAAACACCTGGTTCAAGAATCACAAAAGAAGGTTGTATACGTGGAAGAGACCAGGAGACACCGGAAGATACCAGATAGATTTTATAATGGTAAGACATAGATTTCGGAACCAGGTTCTACAGTGTAAAACATACCCAGGGGCAGATATAGACTCTGACCATAACTTGTTGGTTATGAACTGTAGGCTGAAACTAAAGAAACTACAAAAAGGTAGGAAAATAAGGAGATGGGACCTGGATAAATTGAAGGAACCTGACGTTCTTAAGAATTTCAGAGGGAGCTTTAGGCAACAATTGACAGAAACACGGGAAAATAAAACGGTAGAGGAGGAATGGGTAAAATTGAGAGATGAAATAGTAAAGGTAGCAGAGGACAAAATAGGTAGGAAGGAAAGACCTACAAAAAATCCTTGGATATCGCAGGAGATACTAAATTTAATCGATGAAAGGAGAAAATATAAAAATGCAGTAAATGAAACAGGCAAAATGGAGTACAGACGACTAAGAAATGAGATTGACAGGAAATGCAAAATGGCTAAGCAGGAGTGGCTAGAAGGCAAATGCAAGGATGTAGAAGAATGTATAAATAGGGGAAAAATAGATACAGCCTACAGGAAAATAAAAGAAACATTTGGAGATAAGAAAAACAGCTCTATGAATATCAAGGACACTGATGGAAAACCAGTTCTCAGCAAAGAAGGGAAAGCTGAAAGGTGGAAAGAGTATATAGAGGGGCTCTATAAAGGAAATGAACTACGAGACAATATTGTAGGAAGGGAAGAGGATGTAGATGAAGATGAAATAGGAGATACTGTACTGAGAGAAGAATTTGACAGAGCCCTGAAAGATCTAAGTCGAATCAAGGCTCCTGGAGTAGATGATATTCCCTCAGAGCTACTGAAGTCTCTGGGAGAACCAGCCATGACAAAATTGTTTCACCTGGTGTGTAAGATGTATGAGACAGGTGAAATACCCTCAGACTTTAAGAAAAATGTTATAATCACCATTCCAAAGAAAACAGGTGCAGACAGATGTGAAAACTACAGAACCATCAGTTTAATAAGTCATGGCTGCAAAATATTAACGCGAATTATATACAGAAGGATTGAAAAGCTGGTAGAAGCCGACCTCGGGGAAGATCAGTTTGGGTTCAGGAGAAATATAGGAACACGGGAGGCAATACTCACTTTACGGCTTATCCTAGAAGATAGATTAAGAAAAGGCAAACCTACATTTCTAGCTTTTGTAGATTTGGAGAAGGCTTTTGACAATGTTAGTTGGAATAAACTCTTTCAAGTTCTGAAGCAAGCAGGAGTAAAATATAGGGAACGTAAGGTTATTTACAACTTGTACAAAAACCAGACAGCGGTTGTCAGAGTTGAAGGGCATGAAAGGGATGCAGTGGTTGGAAAGGGAGTAAGACAGGGTTGTAGTCTTTCTCCATTGTTGTTCAATTTGTACATTGAGCAAGCTATAAAGGAAAGCAAGGAGAAATTTGGTGAAGGAATTAAAGTTCAGGGGGAAGAATTAAAAACGTTACGATTTGCCGACGACATAGTAATTCTGTCAGAGACAGCAAAGGACCTGGAAGAGCAGTTAAACGGAATGGACAGTGTGCTGAAAGGTGCATATAAGATGAACATTAACAAGAGCAAAACTAGGGTAATGGAGTGCAGTGTAAGAAAATCAGGTGATGCTGAAGGAATTAGATTGGGAAACGAAGCAATAAAGGAGGTAGATGAGTTTTGTTACTTGGGCAGTAAAATAACAAATGATGCTCGCAGTACAGAGGATATAAAATGCAGAATGGCAATGGGTAGAAAAGCGTTCTTGAAAAAGAGAAATTTGTTAACATCGAATATTGATTTAAACCTAAGGAAGTCCTTTCTGAAGGCATTTGTATGGAGTGTTGCCTTGTATGGGAGTGAGACATGGACGATAAACAGTGCGGACAGGAAGAGGATTGAGGCTTTTGAAATATGGTGCTACAGAAGAATGCTGAAGATTCGGTGGGTGGATCGCGTAACTAATGAGGAGGTACTGAACAGAATTGGGGAGAAAAGGAATTTCTGGCATACCTTGACTAAAAGAAGAGATAGATTGGTAGGACACATTCTTAGACATCAAGGAATTGTGAATTTAGCGTTGGAGGGAAGTGTATGGGGAAAAAATCGCAGGGGAAGACCAAGAGAAGGATACAGTAAGCAGATTCAGACAGATGTAGGTTGTCGCTCTTATATGGAGATGAAGAGGCTTGCTCAGGATAGGGTATTGTGGAGAGCTGCATCAAACCAGTCTCCGGACTGAAGACCACTACAACAACACATTGCCTCTTTCAATGGTTCCTTGCTCCATTTCTGTCACCCTGTCTTCCTTATGAACTGCATAATTTGTCATCTTAACTGCAGTCGACATTTTGGATTCAGAATTATACAAGCACACAGTCTTACACAATAAATTCATTAAACTATTACTAAAACACCAGTAAATCCACAAGGTTTAAGAGGAATCAACTCATATTCATTAATGCAGCAGTATTACTTGCTTGAAGCTTATTAAACCACAGGAAAAATTGTTACAAAAACAGCATCAACTTGAGCCTCTGTTGCCAACAAAACATAATGACGAAGTGGTTCTGTTTCACCACACATGCCTGCAGAGTGCACTAAGGAAGCAATACCATAGTGCACATTGTACAATTTGTAGAGTTATCAGAGAAATTGAAAATTCGTCATTATAGACTTCTCGTCAACTTACCCGACTTTCCCCTACCTGATGGGAAGGAAGTATTCGTCATGCATTCTACTGACGGAAAGGTAGTGTAGACCTTACAATAGAGAGTACTGCCAGTAGTGGCTAACATGTATTCATATTTTCAGCTAGAAGTATCTAGCACTATTATGGTGTATATCTGAAGTACCGTGAAAATGAATCTCTCTCCCTCTCAGAAATGTTATCTGCTAATTTAACGCATAAATTCCGAAATGGAAATAACTTTAATTTTACTAGTTCATTCTCAAACGTGGTGGATGCCTACTTGTGTGCTATGTATGACTGAAGCTTAGTGGCGTATTTGTATGGCAGAGAGATGGTTGGCTGTACAGTCAGCATCTCTGCATACTAGCATAAGAGACTTTTGTCCTGCTGTCCCCCCCATGGGCAATGAATTGAATTGCCACCTGTGTGAGGGTGTAGGGATATTTTGGTTAAAAATCGACCTTTATAATTAAAAGATAATCCATTTTATGTCATTGTGGTATAAATTGGGTCAAAAATGACTTCATTCCACTGCACAGGCTTTGCATACAGTGTTTAGTTCACAAGTTTAGCCAGCAATACACTAGCCATGTGAGAAAACATCACTTTCCTATTCAGTGATGAGTGTACATTTTGGTCACGTGATCATGGACATTAACATCGAAGTGGGCAGATGCACCATTGTGTTAAAATAATATCCTTTCATGGAAAACAAGTGGTACAATCTCCAATAAGCGCATCTCGCAGGAGTAATATGTAACATGGACCAGTCAGGCAAAGAAGTGGCAGAAAGGTCCTATTAGGTGATCTTAGACAAATCCACCCAGTAATTTCACAGCCAACTATTTTGGTGTCATGGTGGTTGTTCTCACTCCAGATATGGAATACACGCATTGAGATATTGAGTGGCAGTCATCGCTTTTATCAGGTACGGTAATTCAAGTTTCATTGTTGTTCAGTGGTGGACATCTGGGTATGTTAATAACTTAATAAATATGTATTTTCAGTCTCGATTGGTTGTGGATCCACTACCACCCATCTCAACTTTACACAAAAGGTATGAATATACTCTGCACTCAGTGTGTTTCATAATTAATGTTACACACTTCTAGAACTTGTAGAGGGAAACCCATGTCTGCCAATCTCATCCAGCAACACTCTGAGTGCGTCTTCATTTTCGATATTGTGAAACAAATATCTTCTCTAAGTGGCTTTCCATAGTTCTGGAGAAGGTACTATAGAGCAAAACAACTAAAAAGTGCCTCACAATTGTGGGCTCTAAAATGCATATTTTACTTAAATAGTATGAGCATTTCTACATCCTCAATAATGTACCATGAAAGACATCTCTTCTGCTGCTCAATGTGGACTTTTAACATAAGGGGTTTAGAGTGCACATTTTCTAGACCTTAATGTTTTAGATTAGATTAGCAGTTCATTCTATAGATCTGCATTGAGAAGATCCTAGTGGATGTGGAACATGTCAATATGTAATATCTTTTCTTTTTACAAGCTGAAATAATAATACTAATAGTACAAATACATAATATATAATTTGGTTCTAATCAAAAATTCATCAATGGACTAGAAAGAGATGGCCAGTAGCAAATCTTTCAGACTCCTCTTAAACTGATCTTTATTTGTAGTTAAATTTTACTGTTGCTGGCAAATGATTGAAAATGGGGTTCCTGAGTAGTGGACCACTATTTGAACTAAATTAAGTGCTTTTAAGTCCTTGTGTAGTACATGTTTTATTTATTTATTATTATTTATTTTATGAATGAACAACGTTGTTTGTTGGGAAAGGGGATGTATTATTTATGACATATTTTGTTAAGGAATAAATATACTGAGAGTTTGTATACCTAGTTCTTTAAAGAGGCTTCTACAGGAGGTCCATGAATTTACTCCACAAATAAGATGAATTACACATTTTTGTACTGTGTAAAATTTATCTTGACTTGAAGAGTTACCACAAAATAATATACCATATGACATTATGGAATGTAAGTAAACAAAGTTTGTAAGATTTTTATTTTTTATTTTTATGAATTACAATACAGTTCTGCAGTGTACTCATCCCAATTGAATTTATTATCAAGTTTTAATCTCAATAATTTAATACTGTCAACCTATTCTGTCTGTTCTTATTCATACTTCATGCATATGCAGGATGGAAACCTCTTACATATTCTTAACTGCATGTAGTGAGTCTTATCAAAGTTTAATATTGTGGATTTTTGTACCGAAATCAGAAAGGGCAAGGGGACCCAAAAGATGTATCACAAATGATAAAGTGGAACCCAGAATAGGGCAGGGTTCACGTCTGAGAGATGTAGTGTTGTTGTGTAATAGGTATTGGAATTCATCATCTGATTCCTGTGCTTGGCTTACATGATCGAAGTCAATCTTGACTGAAATGGGGGTGAGGTGGGACATGTAGTCACCCATGACATTGTCCATACCTTTAATGTAGCAAACGTTGGTGGTGTATTGGCAGATTAAGTCCATGTGTTGGAATTGATGGGGCGGGGGGTCGGAGGTGGGATTGCAAATAATGTACACAATGGGATAGTTGTTGGTATACACAGTCACTTTTCGGCTGTTGAATCATCTCGAAAGACTCTAGAAGCCTTGTAAATTGCAAAAAGTTTTCGATCGAAAGTGGACCACTTGCACTGCGTGCAGGACAGTTGCTTAGAAAAGACTCAAAAATGAATATATCAGTCAAATTTTGTGACTTAACTGATATTTTCATTTTTAAATCAGTTCACTGTCTTCCTAATAGGAAACAATGTTTTCGAAACTCATTATCATAGAAAAGAAATGGAGTGGTTGGACCTCATTACCAAGGTGCTGTTGTAACGTGGCACTGATTGATGTTTTTGAGACATCTGCGATAATGGAGGGTAATGATGGTAGTCTTATGAATATCATTTGGAACCATTGGGATTTGATGGTATGCTTTGTGACAGTCAATGACACAAAAAGTGATGCATCATGTAACTTTTGAGGAAAGACCTGTGTATGAGGGATCAGACAATTATCGATGATTGTTTTGACATTGAGTTTCTGGTAATCACCGCAGAGTCTGAAAGACCCATCCTTTTATTTTATTTTATTATTATTTTTTTTACACTAGGTGGATTGGTGATGGCTAGTAACTAGAAGAAAGGGGGATGCTAACAGATCCTGAATAGCATCATTGGCAGTGCATAGCCGAAGTCCAGTGAGGCATCATGCTTTGTGTGTAAAAAAAGGTAAAGCAGTCAACAATCCGAAGATTGGTTTGAACACCACAGTGCTTTACTAGGCATGGTCCTGTCTGGAGGTGGTATGCCGTTGCCTTCCTCCAACCTTCGAATTGACTTACCCAGCCAGTTATAGGGGGACCGACAGTTTATACGTGGTTTCCGAACCACGGTGCTACTCGGTATTTTTCACATGAGCAATACTGCCAGAGGTGAAAGAAGTGGAAAGTGACAGATAAAAATCCTAGGACCTGGCGGGGATCGAACCCGCGACCTTTGGATTTGTAGTCTGGCACTCTACCTCTGTGCAACCGAGGCGCACGCTTTGTGTGTAAGTTTGTGAAAAGTACTGTTTGAGAGTATAGCAATGCACTACGGGGCAGGGGAGTACAGCTGCATAAACAGCTGAATGCATCCAGTGTCCGCCTGCTTTCACTTGATTCTCAGTCATAATCAAGAATGAATAATATTAAGAAAGCATATTATTACCACAAAATTTCCATTGTACCTAGTATTAGTCCTGTGCAGTCCTATCATATCAACTGCAGACCAAGCAGCACAGCATTGCCAGAACGACATGTAGCAGGCAACATGTGCTGATTATGAGAAAACTGGTCAGCCAGACAGTACCAGAGTGCATCAGCAAGAAGAAGCAATTTTTCTTTGTGTAACATTGTAACTGCACCTCTACAAGCCAGGAGAAGTACCGGGTGATCAAAAAGTCAGTATAAATTTTAAAACTTAATAAATCATGGAATAATTTAGAGAGAGGGGTAAATTTGACACATATGCGTGGAATGAAATGGAGGAGTCTTACTAGACCAAAAAAAGAAAAAAAAAAAAAAAAAAAAAAAAAAAAAGGCCGTCAGGCAAATCGTCAGTGACTGCACATGAAAATCATGAATAAAAGGAGCTGTAATGAGAGAGAGAGAATCAGATCAGCAGTCACAGCATATTGACATTACCTGAAAAGGCACTTTTAGTGAAGCTGTATTATCAGAATGGGGAATTTGCTGGTTCAGCATTATGATCCTATTGCCATAGGAAGGGGATTCAAATGGGTTAAGGTCTGTTGACAAATGCAGCTGTGGTGAGAATGATTTCGAAGTTCGAAGCCACGGGTTGTTTAGATGATAGAACCCATAGTGGCCAACTGAGCACAAGGCATAATGCTGCTGAGACAGTTCAGGAAGAAATGGAGACTGTAGTGGGTTCGTCTACATATGGGAAAGTCAGCACTCGTGCAGTCGCACGTCGCACCAGCATTCCATACACTACTGTTTGGTTGGCACTTAGGCGTACCCTCCGATGCTATCCTTACAAAATCCATCAGCATCATGAACTGGCAATTTAGTGAAGTGGAGGGCATTTGTGGTGTGGGCATTTCAAAAGATGGTGGAAGATGACGATTGGTTGAGTAACATGTTGTGGACTGACGAAACTCATTTCATGCTCCAAGGGTCTGTCAACACCCACAACTGCAGAATTTTGGCTACCAAAAATCCTAGAACTGTTGTGGAAACTCCATTGCATGACGAGAAAGTCATGGTAACCACATCTATTGTTATCGGGCCTTTTTTCTTCGAGGAACTGTGTGATTCTGGGTTTGTAACTGCTACCATGGCGGGTGAGAGGTACGCCGATATGTTACAGAATTGCATCATCCTCAGCCTGGCTGATAAACACCTGCTGGAATGTACAATTTTTATGCAGGATGGCGCTCCACCCCATATTGCTAGACACGTGAAAGATCTCTTGCGCGCGTCGTATGGTGATGATCGTGTGCTCAGCTGCCACTTTCGTCATGCTTGGCCTTCCAGGTCCCCAGAGCTCAGTCCCAGCAATTATTGGCTTTGGGGTTACCTGAAGTCGCAAGTATATTGTGATCGACCGACATCTCTATGGATGCTGATAGACAACATCCGATGCCAGTGCCTCACCATACCTCCGGACATGCTTTATATTGCTGTTAACATTATTCATCAACTACAGCTATTGTTGAGTAATGATGGTGAACATATTGAGCATTTCCTGTAAAGAACATCATCTTTGCTATGTATTAATTTTTTATGCTAATTATTGCTTCTCTGATCAGATGAAGCGCCATCTGTCAGACATTTTTTGAACTTACTTTTTTTTCTTTTGTTCTCTTAAAACCCCACATGTGTCAATTTTTACCTCTCTATCTACATTATTCCGTGATTTATTAAGTTTTTAAATTTATACTGACTTTTTCATCACCTGGTGTTTGCTTTTATTCTGTGAATAAAATTATTCTATTGTGGCTGTGCTAGTAATGCTCCCACATCCACATCATTATTTATGCACTAGCTGCTGTTACATCCCCCAGCAGCTGACCAAATCCAAACATTGGAGGGGAGGTAAATGGGGGTGGGGGGAAGTTGGAGGGTTTGGACTCCCTCCTGTGTGCAGACCTGCCCATGACATTTCTTGTCTCATTGTATCTTGTATTCTAAGAACCCTCCTATATAGGCACATACACCTTCAAATGAAAGGAAGGAGCAAATTGTGGTTCATCACATGAGTATTCAATTTGTTTACACTTATGTTTCTTAGAGAGCATCATCTTTATGTCCCATGAATTGTTGCTGTTCTACTTTGCTTGATTCCTTTCAGCATCCAAGTAGTCCTCACCAGAAACATCTACAGCTGTATATACCAGTGTATTTTAAGTGGCTCTCATCTGGAATTGATGGTAAAAACACTGCACTCTTTTATGCAAATCAGTATAACTTTCTGCTAGGGACACGGATTGTCCAAGATGCCCGACCAACTTTTATCATATAAAAACTTTTAAAAATGTAAAATTTTCCTTCTGTGTCTGACTTGACTGAATTGCAGGTTTCAGTACATATGTTACTGAACAGCTCAAGATTTTGATGCCATATTGCAGAGCTTTCCAAACTGGGGTGTGGAGTAGTGATATCAAGCATGTTGCAAAATCAATATATCCAGAATGTTCAGTGTGCACTGTATATAGAAATGAGAATATTGGAGGACAAATAACAACTAATTATAAAGATGTTTGCTGAGCTGCTGACAGGCATGAAAAATAGAGAATGACATTCACAAAAATTAAATTTTTGGCATAAGAAACACATACATCCACACAATCACTCAAACAACTACACACACACACACACACACACACACACACACACACCATCTCTTGCTGCTCCAGCACTACTAGCAACTCTTGACAATGAGTAAGGAAGAGAGTGTAGAGGGAAGGATTCCAGGTAAGGGTGGGGATGGAAAATTCCACTTTGCATGATAGATTGTAAAGGCTCTGATGGCGAGAATGTGAGATGCAGTATTCAATGCAGTGAAGGAAAGGGGTAGGAAAGGATAAAAGAAAGGTGTAGAGGTGTGTAGGGAGGGTGTGGGTGGGTGTTCGTGGGTGGGTGTTCCTGCCAGTGACTCAGTGATATGTACGGTGAGTTGTTATCTATCCTTCATTATAGATATTTATAAAAAGTAAAGAAAGTTTGACTTACCAGGCGAAAAGGCACTGGTTTGTTGACACCTGCCCATGACATTTCTCGTCTCATTGTATCTTGTATTCTAAGAACCCTCCTATATAGGCAAATACACCTTCAAATGAAAGGAAGGAGCAAATTGTGGTTCATCATTCATAAATAGAAACATACACATACACATACACACACATAAAACTGAGTCCTATGAAATCCCAAAACCACCTTCCCTACCCTCTGGCTCCTACCAATGTAACTGCCCCCACTGTAAAACCTGCCCTATGCATCCTCCTACCACCACTTATTCCAGTCCTGTAACCTGGAAGGTGTACACAATTAAGGGCAGAGCCACTTGTGACAGCACCCATGTGATTTACCAGGTGACATGCCTGCACTGTTAAGCCCACTATGTGGGAATGACCAGCAACAAACTGTTCGTTGGCATGAACGGACACAGACAGACAGTGTTTGTTGGTAATGAGGATCACTCTGTGGCTAAGCATGCCTTGGTGCATGGCTAGCACATCTTGGCACAGTGTTATACCATCCGGGTTATATGGATACTTCCCACTGACACCAACCTTTCTGAACTCTGGACATGGGAACTTGCCCTTCAACATATTCTCTCTTCCCGTTGCCCACGACATCTCAACCTTTGTTAGTTTTAAATTCCCACCCACCATTCTACAACATCTTTGCCTCCAATCTCTGGACAGAGCCTCTGCCTTACCTGGCATCTATGTGCAACTTCTTTGCAGTTTGCATATGTCTGCCTTGGTGTGTGTGTGTGTGTGTGTGTGTGTGTGTGTGTGTGTGTGTGTGTGCGTGCATGTATGTTTTTTATTTATATATGAGTGTCAACGAACCACTGCCTTTTCACCTGGTAAGTCAAACCTTTTTTACTTTTTATAAATATCTTTCCAAACAGGAATGTTTCCCTTTATATTATCATCTTCATTATTGATACATAGAAATGAATCATAAAATGTAATATTTCTTCACAGCATCTTTCATTGCAATAAAATGTCTCTTAATTATTATTAGTGAAAGGATGTTGTACAAAACTGTGTATTTATTAGAAGGGTGTTGCCGCTTGACATAGTTTGGAAAGCTCTGGCATATGGCCCGACTATAAACCAGACATAACACAATGAGTGATAAACTGGAGATTTACAGGATAGACCTAAATGTAATGCATTTTCCTCCCCGGCAAGCAAACAGAGTGCACACTGGCCTTCTTCCCCGACTTTTTTACTATTTCCCTAAGGGGCTCCATCACCCGCCTAACATTGGAGCACCCAATCACTAATAAACCCCTCCCCCTATGTGCCTGCTCAGATGCTGCTGAAGGATCGGCCACATGTCCACTCATAGGCAAAACGGGCATTGCCGCACGGCCAGCCTCCACATTGACCCTCCGCCCTGAGCAACACGAATGCCTTTGAACCCACCACACCCCTTGCGGAAAGGGTGGCTTAACCACATCCGGCACACACGAAGATGTACCAACATCAGGGACAGTGGGTGAAGCATGTAACTCCTGTGGTGTCCCATGCGAGGCACCAGAGCCCCCACTGCCACAACAATCCAAGGCAGCAGCCTGAAGGTGGCTGACCGCAGCCAACAGCACGCTCAGCTGCTCGCGAACAGCGGCCAGCTCCTCCTGCATCTGTACGCAGCAGTCAAACGTCATATCCATCCCAACAAATCAACAATTGCCTGTAGAGAGTTACTTATAAACTTGTTACTAGTGCAAGTTTATAAAAATTAACACTGCTAAGTGACAATAGTTTGCTTTTACTAAGCTGTAACTCTGCTGGTACTGCTGACTCCGCAACTGGTGCACCCAACACTACCTATCAAACACACGAGAATAAACTATAAAAACAGTAACAGAAACAAAATCTGCCAAGTACGCAAGAATGAATGTTTTAAAACAGAAGTACTAACGAAAATGAATAACTTGACTGGCAAATTAAATTTGATACAAATTAAATTATGATTCTTACAAGGGAAGTACTTGGGCCCGAACAAACACATATACACCAAAATCATATGAGAGATAATGTAAAGATCCCTTATTGCACTAGTGATACTCCTGCATCTGCAAAACTCTGCAGTCGTCCCTTAGAGGCCTCTGTGTGTGCCTTGCCACATTGCACTTTGACCTATCGGTTCGCCAGTAGGGATGGTGCAGTGTGTCTCCGAAGTTGCGGTTTGTGACATTTGTGTGGTGAAGCATCAGATGGAACGGCGATTGGTAATCAATCCTGCAATTGTATTGTGATTGGTTGAGATGAAATTACGAAGAACCCTTCTTTGTGAAATTGGTATTAGTGTAGAAGATGAATCATTCACATGCTTTCTCGTATCTGTTATGGTACAGAAATATGAGCATAAGTTAGATACTGTTGTAACACTAATACATAATGATGATGATAGGGATGATAATGACGAACAACTCATTGCAAGCGGTAGTGCTACAGTAAGTGCGGGAAGAGGCGATGGAATCAGTGGCAGTGAATACCAACAGTCTTCCGAGAAGAAGGTTAAAGTTGCAACTATCATCACGGCTTTTGACGACAATACGCTAAAGAACATGTAAGATGATTATTATAGTTATTGTAAGTTATAGTTAATATTTCTGCATTGTGTATGGCGTCTACAATTACACCTACAGTACTATCTACAGCAAGATTGTAGAGTTTTGCATGAAAACAACACCCACCAGCACATTGAGGTGTATGTAGTGATCCTGTAACCAAAACAGATATGTTTGTTGGAACCCATGTACTTTCCTTGTTAGCACTGTTTATGGTTTGACACTGGCAGCAGCTGGCACTTTACTTGAACTTGAGTTACTTTGTCAGGTATTTTTGTCCTTGTTTGCAGACAGCTTAGGCTATGCTACTGCTTTTACCAAGCACATCATGATGAAACCGATGGCACACCTGTCCCTGGCTGTGTTAACAATTCAGATGAGATTGTGGTCACGGGGTTTTTGCCCACTGAGCATTTATTTAGCTTACATGCCCTTTTCTCTACTCTACAGGTGGCAGGTCTTCAGAGTAATTTGGCCAAGTCATGTTTCTTTCAGCTATCTATTCTGTACCTCTATCTCTTTGGCTGGGGTCTGCCCCCTTCCGGACGCATGGCTGTCATTGTCTCCCTGCCCCAGCCCACGTTGCGTTGCGAGAGATGCAAGTTTTTCTGGGTAAAATCACATATCAACATAGATTTCTACCTGGGGCTGCTATGGTCACACACCTGCTCCATTGCCTTTTGCATAAAGATGGGCCTTTTCATTGGTCCACGGATTGTGAAGCACATTTGTACCTTGAAACAGTGACTTGCAACTGCTCCATGTTTAACTGCTTATTCTCTGGGTCAACACCATGTGCTTGCTATGGATGCCTCTCTGTATAGTGTAGGGATGGTGCTTGCACATAAATATTTTGATGGGTCTTATAATGAATTTAACTGCAAGGAATACACTTGTTTTGTAAAGTGAAGATCAGGACACCACATGAGATAATAGCCTTATTTATGCAAAACTATGAATATTCTTATAGAATAGTTTGATATATTATAAATACTTTTACCATAACAATTTAACCACAAGGAATACACTTGTTTCTTAAAGTGAAAATCAGGGCACCACATGTGATAATAGCCTTATTTATGCAAAACTATGAATATTATATATATTATAAATACTTTTACTATAACAATAACTTTGCTTTCTAGACTACTTTGTTAAATTATTTATGTTCGTAAAAAATTTTGTAACAATATTGTGCAATAATCCATGATTGTTAACAGATTATATCACTAATACTTTCTGATGTCATTCATTGTTCAACTAACAATTTCTCATGGTCTATTGACTTTCAAGTTTTGCTATTGTTGTAAATTGTCTAAACTAAAATATGTAAATAAAACTGGCACTGCTCTGGTTGTAATTTACATATACACCTAATTTCTGTTTTGATTTGTTATGAAAATACTTCTGATTTACACTAAATAATTTTATATAATTCTTGTTTGTGAACAATTTATTTAAATTTTGCAGATTATGAAATTAAGTAACTATATTGTAACACATTTTTCTGGATTATTCGAGAGTGTATCACGAGTTAGTCATTATGTAGTCTAGACCTAATCTTGAGTTAGTCTTGGACTCAGAACAGTCTTGACATAGTCATGTATTCATTTGACGGATGCAATAAATAATAATACATCATGAAGTCACAATTTGTAGTTCCATTTATATGGAAGAACCTGTCTCATAGAGCTAATGAATACTTCAGAAATAATAACGGCAGCCAAGTAAATGAACTAATAATAATGATAGGTGAGTTGACGGCATGGACAAAAAAACAACAGGTGATCTAATATATTACATGGTAATGTAATCAAAATACATTATAGTCTGAACACCCTATTGCTTATGCATCAGAAATTTTGATGCCTGCACAGCGATGTTATTCACAAATTGAGCAGGAGATGTTAGCTATTATTTATGCCTTGAAAAAATGTAATGTGCAATGTACGGTGTGAAGTTTCATCTTATTAAGGATCATAAGTCTTTAGCATCACTTTTGCACCCTACTACATTCTTGCCAGACAGGGCAGCTCATCAGCTGCAGCACTGGGCTATATTTCTTTCTCGGTACAATTATGAGATTCATTTCTGCCCTATGGCCCAGCACCATAATGCGGACGCCCTGTCTCACCTCCTTATTGGACCTCATCCTGCCTTTGACTGAGAGTAACTCCTATGTTTTTTATCTAGATCCTGAAGCTCAGGATACTGCAGATAATTTTCCCTTTAATTTCTCTCTGTTGTCAACTGCAGTTGCGTCTGACCCTTTGCTACATCAAGTTATACACTTTGTTCCTGAAGGTTGGCCTGTAAGTCTTTCATACCAGGCATCAAACCCTCAGTGTAACTACTATTTTTTTTTTTTTTTTTTTTTTTTTTTTTTTTTTGGTTATGTGTGCCTCAGTATGGGGGAGTATTCCTTTTAGCTCTGGAACATCAGTCACTGCATGCAGTTATTCTTGCAGCTCTCTGTGCTCTAGTGTTACAGATACTGCAACACAGGCATTGGAAGGCATCCCACACAAAAGCTCTTGCTCAGTGGCACGTGATTTGGTCTAGCATGGCCAGTAACATAGTGTGCCTCCTGGCTGCCTGCTCTCAATATGCTTTGCAACAGGCAGCCCCACGTGCTTTTCTTTCTCCCAAGCCTCAACCTCAAAAGACTTGGGGATATATTCTTGTTGGTTATGTGGTCCCATTCATGAATTCTTACTGTTTTTTGTTGTTGTTGATGCTTATTCCAACTTTTGCTGTTTTTCTTTGCCCTACCATGTCCACAGCCATGACTGTGCAATCTTTGACTAAGAATTTTGCTATTGAAGGACTGCTGCTCACTTTGGTTTCTGATAATGGCCCCCAGTTTACATTGACAGGTTTTTGTGTAGTGAGTTGGGGGTTCACCACATTATGGTTCCTCCCTTTCAACCCCAGTTGAACAGTGAAGCTGAAAGTATGGTGTGGACTTTCACACTTCAGATGCGGAAGTACATGTTCTCCTCCACTGTTGATAGTATGATGCTGTGTTTACTGACCTTCTACCAGTTCATGCAGTAGGCAATTGCAGTCCCACCAGACTACTTCATAGTTGGCAACCCTGGATGTTGCTGCACCTGCTGTTGCCACGACAGCCCTGGCTCCACCATCTTGGCGCGGGCGTTTGGCAACACGCCCGCTGGGTGCTGGGTATTGTTGTGGCCAGCCTGGGCCACCACCTCTGCTTCTTGTGCACTCTTGACAGTGTGATACACTGTCACTGGGATCAAGTGCACCCTCAGGCACTTGTAGAAGTTGGGTCACAGTCTCCACCTCCACCACTCCCGTCACCACCAGCATGCTGCTGGTGCCTCCCAGTGTTGCCTCAGCCACCACACTGTGCCCTAGTGGATGCCTCCTGCTGTTCATTTCAGCACATCTACAGGTAGGGACTGATGACCCCGTAGTTAAGTCCCATAAGTTCTACAAACATTTGTAACACAACATCTACAGGGGTGTCTGTTTCTGTCTCCGCTGCCACACTGCCTCCACGGCTGCACCACCCTTGGTGCCTGCTGTGGATGCTGCTGTTGTACTGTCTGTAGCACGTCCATCTGATGCGGGTGTTGCTGCTCTGCCTGGCATTGTCTTCTGTACAGGGGTTGTCGCCATTGTGCCTCATCACCTGAGTGGAAATTTCTGCTGCCCTCTGCCATTATGACAAATCCTCTACCTCCACTCTCTCCTGTCTCAGGCTCATCATTGGCTCCTGAGTTGCTGATCATTGCTGGGTTCTTTTAGTGAGTGTCAGGCCACCCCTGGCTCCCACACCAATATCACTATTGCCTGTATGCTTCAGTGAGAGCCCGGAGGTGCGACTTCCATGCATATTGCTTGGATTCGGAATAGACATTTCTCCCTAAGGGGGAGGAGTTCTGCAAACTCCGTGGCGCATGCAGTGTTAAACAGTGCATGCCACAGAGTGTATGTGCAACAGGCTGCAGACAGTGGCCCGTGCCACAGCAGTGTCACTGCCTCAAAGCCGGTGGTGGGCAGAGCAGCCTCACTCTAGACACTCAATGTTCTGAAAACCTATTGTTTGGTTGTTCACTGTATACATCTAGTGGACTCCAAAATGTAAGATTGTTCATAAAATATATAGTGGTGGTGACAGCTGTGTTAAATGTGTTGTGCTTTACAATATATATGATTATGGCATCCTCTTGGGTAAAATATTCTGGAGGTAAAATAGTTCCTTGTTGGGATCTCTATGCCAGGACTACTCAGGACAATGTTGTCATCAAGAAAAACAAAGCAGACATTCTACAGATCAGAGCATAGAATGTTGAGTAGGGAAGTTAGAAAATTTGTAAAGAACACCTGAATCTTTCCGTTCGAGCTCTGATTTCTCGTATTTTATTCTGATGATTATTTCTACCTATGTAAGTGGGAGTCAACAATATATTTTCCCTTTCGGAGGAGAATGTTGGCAGTTGGAGTTTCGTAAGTAGCCCACGTCGCAGTGATAAGCGCCGTTGTTGTAATGATTCCCATCCCAGATCCTGTACCATGTTCATAACGCTGTCTCCCCTGTAACATGACAATACAAAACAAGCTGCCCTTATTTGGACTCTTTCGATGTCCTCCGTCAAACCCACCTGATAAGGATCTCACACTGGAAAGCAATACTCCAAAAATGGATGGACAAGCTTAGTGGGTGTAGTTTCTTTTGTAGTTCTGTTGCATGTTTTAAGGGTTCTGCCAATAAAACGCAGTCTCTGGTTCACCTTTCCCACGACATTATCTATGTGTTCTTTCCAATTTAAGTCTGAAGTAATAGTAATTCCTAGGTATTTTGTGGAGTTGTTGTAATGATTACCATCACAGATTCTGTACCATTTTCGTAATGCTGTCTCTCCTGTATCGTGACAATACGAAACGAGCTGCCCTTCTTTGGACTCTTTCGATGTCCTCCGTCAAACCCACCTGATAAGGATCCCACACTGGAAAGCAATACTCCAAAAATGGACGGACAAGTGTAGTGTATGCAGTTTCTTTTGTAGTTCTGTTGCATGTTTTAAGGGTTATGCCAATAAAACGCAGTCTCTGGTTTGCCTTTCCCACGACATTATCTATGTGTTCTTTTCAATTTAAGTCTGAAATAATAGTGATTCCTAGGTATTTTGTGGAGTTTATGGCCTTCATTTTAGATTGATTTATCTTGTAAACAAAGTTTAAAGGATTTCTTTTCGTACTCATGTGGATGACTTCACACTTCTCATTATTTAGAGTCAATTGCCAATTTTACACCATGCTTATATCTCATTCGAACCGTTCTGCAGTTGGTTTTGATCTTCAGATGATTTTACTAGATGGTAAATAAAGGTGTCATCTGCAAAGAACCTAAGAGAGCTACTTAGATTTTCCCCTAAATCATTTATGTAAATAAGGAACAGCAGTGGACCAATAACACTACCCTGTGGAATGCCCAATATCACCTCTGTTTTAGTTGATGCCTTACCATTGATTATTACGAACTGTATCCTCTCTGACAGGAAATTCCCTATCCAATCACAAATTTGGGGTGATATACCATAACCACGCAATTTTATTAAAAGTCATTTGTGAGGAACGGTGTCAAAAGCCTTCTGGAGATAAAGAAAAACGGAATCGATTTGCGAACCCTTGTTGATAGCACCCATCACTTCGTGTGAACAAAGAGCTAGTTGTGTTTCGCATGAACGATATTTTCTAAATCCGTGTTGACCTTGAGTCAATAGATCATTCTGTTTGAGATAATTCATAATATTTGAATACATGATATGTTCCAAAACCCCGCTGCAAATTGACGTCAAAGAAATAGGCCTGTAGTTTAGTGGGTTACTCCTACTGCCTTTTCTTGAATATAGGTATGACCTGTGCAAATTTCCAACCTTTTGGTACAGATCCTTCTATGAAAGAGCTGTTGTATATGGCTGTTAAGTAAGGAGCTATCGCTTCAGCATAATCAGATAGAAATCTAATGGGTATACAATCCGGACCAGAAGACTTAAGTGATTTTAGTTGCTGCACTACTCTGATGATATTTACTTCTATGTTACTCATTACAGCCTTTGTTTGTAATTCAAAATCTGAAATATTGGTTTTGTCTTCTTTGGTGAACGAGTTTCTAATTTTCTGAAAGCTATGTTTAGTAACTCTGCTTTAGTAGTGCTGTCATCGGCAGGATCGCCATTACTATCAAGTAGTGAGGGTATTGTTTGTGTTTTGCCCTAGTATATTTAGCATATTACCAAAACCTCTTTGGGTTTTCAGTCAAATTTTGAGAAAGAGTTTCGTTGTGATAAGTATTATAGGCATCTTGCATTGAAATCCTCACTAAATTTTGAGTTTCTGTGTAGGATCGTCAATCCTGGGGATTTTGTGTTCATTTAAATTTAGTATGCCTTTTCCTTTGCTTTTGCATCAGTGTCCTGACCTGTTTTGTGTACCAAGGGGGATCACCTCCTTCTTTTATTAATTTATTTGGTATAAAACTGTCAATTGCTGTTGATACCACTTCTTTGAATTTGAGCCACATCTGGTCTACACTTACGTTTAGTGTTAGAAATGAGTGGAATCTGTCTTTCAAGACGCAATGTATTTTATTTCTATCTGCTTTCCTGAACAAATATACTTTTTGTTTATTTTTGGTAACTTTGGGACTTTTGATATTCAATCTCGCTATGACAGCTCTGTGTTCACTGATACCTGTATCCGTTTTGATGCTCGTTATGAGCTCAGGATTATTTCTTGCTAAGAGATCAAGTGTGTTTTGACATCCATTTACAATTCTAGTTGGCTCATGAACTAATTGTTTGAAGTAATTTTCAGAGAATGCATTGAGTACAATTTCACACGATGTGAGGCAGACAAAATGGAGTACAGACATCTGAAAAATGAGGTTGACAGGAAGTGCAGTCTGGCTAAGAACAAATGAAAGACCATAAAATAATGTATAGCTTGGAGAAAGATAGATACCCCTACAGGAAAATAATAGAGACATTTGGAGACAAGATAACTTGTTGCATGAATATCAAGAACTCAGATGGAAAACCAGTTCTAAGTAAAGAATGGAAAGTTGAAAGGGGGATTGAAAATATAGAGGGACTGCACAAAGGAAATAAACTTGAAGGCAGTATTTTAGATGTGAAACATGAAGTAGAGGAAGATGAGGTAGGAGATACTATACAGCGAGAAGAATTTAACAGACCACTGAAAGATTTGAGCAGATATAAGGCACCTGGAGTAGATGATGCAGGTTTGTAAAGCTTATGGGAGTTAACTGTGGGGTCAGCAGTCCCTAAACAACAAACTACTTATGAAGTAACTTATACTAAAGACAATACATACATCCATGCACAAGGGAGGATTCGAACCTCTGATGCCGGAGGCTGCATGATCCACAATGTGGCACTCCAGATCGCTCAGCTACTCCCGCGCAGCATGATATTCTGTCTGAACTGCTGATCTCATTAGGAGAGCCAGACTTGAAGAAATTGTTTCATCTGGTTTACAAGATACATGAAACAGGAGAATTATTCTCTGACTTCAAGAAGAATATAGTAATTCCAATTACAGAGAAAGCAAGTGCAGACAAATGTGAAAATTACAGAACTATCAGTTTAATAAGTCAGGGATGAAGAATTCTAACATGAATTATTTACAGATCTATGGAAAGACTGGTGGAATCCAACTTTGGGGAAGATCAGATTGGATTTAGAAAAAAATGCAGGAACATGGGAGTCAATACTCACAAATTACAACATATCTTACAAGATAGGTTAAGGAAAGGCAAACCTACAATTTTAACGTTTGTAGATCTGGAGAAAGCTTCTGACAGTGTTGGTTGGAATACAGTCATTCAAATTCTGAAGAAGCGAAATTTGATGACATTAAATATTAATTTAAATGTTAGGAAGTCCTTTCTGAAAGCATTTGTCTGGAGTGTAGCTTTGTATGGGAGTGGAACATGGATTATAAGGAGTTCACACAAGAAGATGGTAGAAACTTCTGTAATGCGGTGCTACAGATAAATGATTAACATAAGATGGGTAGATCATGTAACTAATGAGGAGGTGATTAACAGAATTGGGAAGAAAAAGAGTTCTGGTATATCCTGACTAAGAGAAGGGATAGCTTGCTGAGACAAATTCTGAGATGCCAAGGAATTGTCAACATAGCATTAAAAGGAAGTGTGTGGAGTAAAAATCATAGAGAGAGACCAAGGGACAAATACAGGAAGCAAATACAAAAAGATGTAGGTAACTGTTCTTATTCTCAGATGAAGAGCCTTGCACAGGTCAGGACATCATGGAGAGCTGCATCAAACCAGTCTGCGAACTGGAAACCACAACAGCAACTAACAGTAGAATACTAAGCAAGAATACCATTCAACAATAGTACGGAGGTCTGGCCTTAATTTCATTATGAAAAGCAATAACGTCAAGAATGTTATTGTCTAGAGTGGTCACAGTTTAAGTCATAGTTTTCTTACAAAGTATGGTTTGCTCTGTTGTGGTTTCACTGATGGATCTTTGTTTAATTTGCAAAATGATAAACATTATAGATTTCTCTGTAAGGAAAGACATGCCATGTGGCTATACATCAAGTACCATAGCATAGTTGTCTTACACAAAGACATACACGCAAAGATAGTAAGAAAGGGAGTAGTGCAGAGAGAGAGAGAGAGAGAGAGAGAGAGAGGGAGAGAGAGAAGGAAACTTCTCTCTAGCTCTGAGGTGAAATTTAACAGAATTGCTTATACACTAACATGTCAGAATTCATACCGCTAGCACATTCATTGCACCTTAAAATGATGTTCTTATTTATTTATTTTTAGTTATGGTTTTCAGTGTAAAAGTGTTATATTCAAACTACTATGAGCTGACTGTCGCCACAACTTTGTGTTGCATATTTGTGTATAAAATTTTGGGAACATATATAGCAAGACCAATAAAATATGTAAATGTATATGCCATCAATCTAGAGGTGATAAACATTCCATGTGAATAATAGTGTCACATCAATGTCAACAGCCTCATCTGAACAAGTTCTGATTAACTTCACAGCATTATAGGCTTCCATGTCATAAATTTACTCATCCAATGATTCAATATAAACTGTTTCAGAATCATTACTATGGAAAATAACTGCATCTTTTTCAGTAGCATGTAACCATTAATTTATTTGGGATATAAACCTTAAAATGACTTTGCATTTAACAAATGATTTTTTATTTATTCTTTTACTAAATTATTGATATAATTTATTAAATTATCATTCATATTGTCATATGTGACTTGTGTGGCTTGGTAGCACAGGACTGCCAGACTATGAATCTAAAGGTCGCGGATGCGATCCTTGCCACGTCCTATGATTTTTATCTGTCACTTTCCACTGCTTTCACCTCTGGCAATTTTGCCGATGTGAAAAATATTAAATATTGAGTCACACCATGGTTCGGAATGCAAGTTAAACTGTAGGTCCCCAGCATATACTATAAGGTGAATAGAGAGGTCAATGTAGCAAAGCAATACAATAGGCGATGACAAAAATTGGAGCATTTGCATGCCACATGTGGCTCTGGATTTTTCATTGCATGAGACTGTTGGTAATAGGGATGGGACTGTGAGGTGCAGTGACTTCAGTGCACTGAGAATTTCTGAAGCTGGTGGTGCTCAAGCATTTCTTGAGAAGCTCATGAGAAGTGTCCCTGTGGTGCGTGCCACTGCTAGCTGGTTGACTGGGGCAGCAAGCACTGCGGTTATTTGCAACCTCACAGCTGGCTGTGACTATCATTAAAATGTGGGCGCTGGATACACAAAAACCAAAGTCACAGAGCTTGGAGTACTTTACAGAGATTGGAGAGCTCTGTAATGTAGCAAAAAATACAACAGGCATTATAAGACAATTAAAATCAGGCATTATAAGGAAATTAAAATTACACAACATATCTAGCAATCTAACAGATACTTTCACTGATACAGAAGTGCATTCTTATATTAATACAAGTGAGACAAAATACTGAGCTATTATTATGTTATCCATTCAATCTACATTAAAAGGAAATTTGGTGAAAAGGTTGGATAGTGCCTGAAACAGTCTGCCAGTATCGGAGTAAGATTTAATTTGGCTCCAATAACATGAAACTTGCATGAAAATTAACACTACCCAAACTTTTGAACAGAATGAGGACATAACAAGTAACAGTCAATATTGTACTTGTAAATTGTGGTGTCTGTGTTGAGAAAGTACCAGAGCTTTAAGCTGAAATAAGAATGGAAGCTTGGGTACGTAATGCTGTAAGCTCTGCCAATTTTTTTTTCTACAATTAGTAAATATATGTAAGGAGTTTTGGGTGTAATGTTGTTGCATTTTTCTCCCATTTAAGTACAAATATGTATGGAATGCATATTTGTTTTTAGTATGTAGTTCTTGCTTCGTGTAACATATGTGTTTTAATTATAGTCCATTTATTTATGTCTTCATCATTCTCCTACTACTTTTGTTTCATAAGAATGAAGTTTTAATAACAGTAATATTATTATATTATTTCTGTTTTCTGAGATTGTTTTCTATTCCTTTACTGATGTTTTCAATTCCACCAACTTCGTGTCGGGCTGGCTGCAGCATGCAAGCTGTTCTTCAGCCAAGGGTTTAACACTAAGTGTTGATAGGCATGTACATAAAAAAAGAGATAATTTCAATCCCTCCCCCCCCCTCCTGGAGGTCTGAGAAACAATCTGCAACTACTTTCTTTTGTAATAATAATGTTTTTGTTCCCTGTGAGATACATGTTTTAATTGTTAATAACCCTATAAGTTTTGTCTTCTGTGAAACATTCTACGAATAATAATCCAGTTTCTTCCTTGCACATATGGAAGACAGGGGTGGCTATTCAAGGGAAGTAGGTGAAGTGGCACTTCGCCAATATTTTATCTTGCCACACTTAAAAAAACTGGTTTTTACTCCTAATGTACTTCCTTGTTCTTAACTTGCGCAATGCTCCTGCTGTCACAACATGCCAAGTCTGACCAGGTGTAGTGAAGAGGCCACCCTCTTCCTCATAGCCCAACCTCACAGGCAGCATGTAACGGATCAGCCGTTGGCCGAGTCTGTGTGTGTTGGGGGCGAGGGGTGAAGAACCCTCTGCTTCCTCTTACTCCAACCTCACAGATGGCTTGAAACATCATGGTCACTATAGCAACCATGATGTTTCATGCTTGAGCTGGAAGGTAGCAAGCGGTGAAGTAGTCTGAACTTCCATTTAGGGCTACATCCACTCTCAAGTCTTCCAGGATTACCGGCTGGACTATAAAGTGGTGTTTGTTGTTGTGTGTGTCACGGAGCAGGCTTTCTTCTGTAGTGCATTTATTTTTGTGTTTTAAATATGAATCCAGTTTACAATGTAATGTGTGTTTTATTAGAAGGATAAAGATAGGAAGGAACTTCTAAATTGTGGGTACCCTACTGAATCACTACAAATATGTGGCAGAAAAGAAGTGAAACATTCTGGTAAAGCCTACAGTCTTACTTTCAAACATTCATTGTTTATGGAATTCCCATGGTTGTGCTCTTCTCTAACTCTGCAAAAACTGTTTTGTTAGCCATGCTTGCTTTTTAGAAATAAAACCTAACTTTGGAATAGAGAAGTATTTGCTTCTTTGTTAAATATCACAAGATCATTAAACAAACACTCAGATTCGGCAGAGCATTTAAAGTGCCAGGTTAATTTGAAACTTGTAGAAAGAAGTCAAAATATAATTTCAGATGGACTAAAGGAAAATGCTAGACTGTATATCGCACCATTCAGTTCAATGAAAACATGCGTTTGAACAGACTTTTCCAACATTTTGTGTCCCAGCCTCGTCGCCACTTTTGTGTCCCAGCCTCGTCGTCGCTTTTGTGTCTCGTTTCCGTCATAGGTGTCGGTGGCCGAGTGGAATGAGACCGACACAGGAATAAAGATAGCACGCTGGTGCAGGTACGGAGGGGAGCAGCCAGAAACTAGAAACACTAGAGTAAATTAGAACGAGATATATAGTGAACAGAATTTATACAATACTTAACTTTTACATAGTACTGCAGAATGCTGATACATAGTTGAGCTAGAAGCCTGCCTAGTACTGCTTCCTACTGCCTATACGATAACAAAGTCTTCACTGGTGCCTATCAGATTCTGAAGGTCTTAACTGGTTGCTATCTCAGTCCCAAGTGAACGATGTCGTTCAGTGGTGGCCACGAGCGGAGTTGCAGCAGAGGGCGCTCGTGGCTGTCGTCGTAAGAACGCCGCACCGCAAAGTAGGTGGCACGCACTTTGAACTTGTGCGACACCACACCCCTCCCCCCCCCAAACCGCCGTGCCGTGCTGTCATGGCGTAGGGCTGAGGGCCACGGCGACGGCACTGGGAGGAGGGCCTGGGCGGGGGCGATACTGGTGGGACGGGCGTCGTAGCTGAGGCTGGGATCGAGAAGCCGTCCGCGCCCCGGCATCCGCCTTGCGATCCCCCGGAAAACCCGCCAAAACGAGGGGAAGGGCGCACCCCTCCGCCCAGTGGGAGCAGGTCATCTTCTTCTGAGGTGCGTGGCCCAGACGGCGGGGGCACACACGGTTCTGGAGTCCTTCTTGGTGACGCTGTCATATGCGGCGGCGACGGAGGCGGAGAGGCGGACTGCGTAGGAGGCGCGTCGAAATCCATCGGGACGATCTCGTAGTCCGGGGAAGCTGGGCCTGGCAGCGAGCGATGTGGCTGTGCTCCCTGGCGGTGAACTGGGTCTGGAATCAAGAAACCGGAGACAGGATCGCGCGGCCTGTGCAAGTGCAATTGGTTTGCATGGCGCCGCGGCTCCGACCCTGTAGAAGAATGTACAACATACATATTGCGACCGAGCACGCGCTGAATGGTGCCCGGCATCTATAGTTTCTTCTTGTTTCCAGCAAACACCCTGTACAGCACTGGCGTGGAAACCTGAAAATGTGTAGCGCCATACGAACCGACTCGGTGCGTGGGAGGCTGCAGCAGGTGAAGGAGAGTGTGGTGACGGCGGCCGTGTAGCAGCTCGGCAGAAGATGGGCCGTCACGTGGCATGCACCGATACGTAGACAGGAAAATTTGAAGAGCTTGCTGCCTGGAGTGCTGACCTTTCATCTTCTCCATGTGAGACTTGAATGTTCGAACGAAACGTTCTGCTTCACCATTGGACTGAGGGTGAAAAGGTGCGGTGGTGATATGCTGAATGCCATTCACACGACAAAACTGTCGAAATTCTGCACTAACAAACTGAGGTCCATTGTCACTGACGATAGTTTCAGGCAAACCTTCGATGCAAAACACTGATGTTAAGGCACTGATTGTACTAGACGCCATCGTTGAGTTCATGGCAATCACAAAAGGAAACTTGCTGAAAGCGTCTACAACAATTAACCAGCGCGTATTCCAGAAAGGTCCGGCAAAGTCAATGTGTAAACATTGCCATGGTCCCTTGGGGCGTGGCCAGTCTGAGAAACGTTGCGGAGGAGCCGCCTGATGCTCCGCACAAACAGTACACTGTGACGTCATGTTCTCTATCTGAGCATCCATACCAACCCAGGTACAATGACATCTGGCCAATTGCTTTGTCCTAACAATACCCCAATGTCCTTGATGCAGGAGGCGTAACACTTCTTGTTGCAGGGAACGAGGAACAATCACCCTTGCTTGGTCGTTGTCGATATGTAGCAACAGTACACCCTGATTTAAAGATAATGCATGACGTTGTGCAAAATAACGTCAAACCACAGGCCGTTGAATGTCTTTGGCTCTGGCAGGCCACCCAGAGCGAACAAAACGTGCTACCACACTTAGGTCTGCATCCGCAGCTGTTTCCTGTGCAACCCAACGAGAGTTCAAAGGAAAGTCTGCGACAGCGGAAGCATCTCTGGAGTCTATCTGACAACATGCCATTTTCGAAGAATCAAATGACACATCCTGGCCAACCGGATGTCGGGAAAGTGTGTCCGCGTTGGCGTGTTTAGTGGTAGGTCGGTACAAAATCTCATACAGATAATTAGACAGTATTAAGGACCATCTCTGAAGCTTTTGTGCCGTTCGCGGTGGAATTGGCTTTGTGGGTGAGAACAACGACGTGAGAGGCTTGTGGTCTGTCAACAAATAGAATTTTCTGCCATAGAGATAATGATGAAACTTTGTGACGCCGTAAATGATTGCTAAAGCCTCCTTTTCTGTCTGACTGTAATTCTGTTGCGTCGGCGTCAGTAGCTTGGATGCAAAGGCAATAGGACGATCATGAGAACCAATACGATGTGACAAAACTGCACCCACACCGTACGACGAGGCATCAACTGCTAGCACTACAGGCTTCTGTGGGTCAAAGGGAATCAAACATGCATCACTGAGTAGTGCAGACTTTAATTTGTCAAAGGCAACCTGGCAATCTTTGGACCAAACAAAAGGAACATTTTTCCTACGTAAGCGATGCAGTGGAGCTGCAATCTGAGACGCAATGGGAATAAACCTGAAATAATAGTTAAGTTTTCCCATTACTGCTTGCAGTTCATGCACATTCTTAGGAGGAGGCAAGTCTTTGATTGCTCTAAGATGTGACTGTAAGGGATGAATTCCTTGGGCATTAATCACATGGCCTAGGTACTCTATTTCAGTTTGAAAAAACGAACACTTTGCTTTATTACAACGTAGACCTGCTGCAGTCAAAACTTTGAAAAGGCATTCCAGGTTTGCTAAATGTTCTTCAACTGTACGTCCAGATACCACAATGTCATCTAAATAGTTCGAGCAACACGGTACAGAAACTGTCAGCTGTTTCAAAAAGCGCTGAAAAATAGTGGGGGCGGAAGAACTGCCAAAGGGTAGGCGTTGAAATTGTAAAAGGCCCATGTGAGTATTAATGACGAAAAACTTTTTTGACTTGTCATCAAACGGAATCTGTAAGTACGCCTCTGCTAAATCAATCTTAGAAAAGAAGCGAGACTGTCCTAATTTGTCCATAAGTTCGTCAGGTCTGGGCAGGGGATAAGTGTCTACAATTGTTTGACTGTTCACTGTTGATTTGAAGTCCACACAGAGACGAAGTTTTCCCGACGGCTTGGGTATAATTACTATAGGCGAGGCCCACTGACTCGCAGAAACAGGAGAAATCACCCCACTATCTTGCCAACGTTTAAGTTCTTCGGCAACTGTATCACGCATTGCGATAGGCACTGGTCTAGCTTTACGAAATTTTGGAACTGCAGATTCTTTTAAAGTTACATGTGCCACGAAGTCTTTTGCACAGCCTAATTCCGGCGAAAACAAGTCACTATATTTTTCACACAATGCATTAATTTTGTCCTGAGGCACTACTGACGAAATCTGAAGCACATCTCTTTGAATAGATAAACCAAACAAGTCAAAAGCATCTAGTCCAAAAATGTTCTGCATAGATTTAGCCTGAAGAACAACAAAAGAAACTGTTTTTGTTACACCGTGAAAAGAGGCGGGCAGGCTACACGTTCCTAGCATGGGAATATTTTGACCTGTGTACGCTGTTAGCACTTGTTCACACGGTGACAATTTTGGCGAACCCAGAAGTTCATACGTCTCTTTATTCATTAAAGTAACAGCGGAACCAGTATTGCACAGTCTTATTTTCTATGCAAAGATTCACAAAAAGCTTTTGCTTGTGGCGCTCGACAGGTGCGCGAATGTGGGCAACGTCTGATTGAACTTGTTTACTACGCCTTGTTTGATGCGCTTGCGCATGTGCGGGCTGCGTAGTGAAGGAAGCGGCGCAGACTTGGCACATAGATTAATATCACTGTCACTAGATGGCACTACCACCGGATCGGCGTTCACGAAAGCATGCGAAGCTACTCTAGATTTACTAACTACTGCACTACACTTTTGAGTAGCTACTTGATGTCTACTGTCACTAACTACACAGTACTGGGCACTTTTACAATAAGAAGTTGCAGAAGGCACTAGGTTCACTACAGGATTGCACTGTACATTGTAACTTTGCTTGTCCCAGACCCTTTTCCGTTGCACAGAATTACGCGCTCGTCGGCGTTTGCGGCGTGGCTCAATACATAGTTTTGCAATAGGTGCAAAAGAATTTCCTTGCAATTGAGAACCAAGTAAAGCACTGTTCAATTCCACAGCGTCTATGACATTGACTGTAAGCACTGCTCTCGCACTTTGCGAAGCACTGTTTCTAACGTTACTGTTCTTTGAGTTTTTAATTTGCATACACACAGACTGCACATGTCCCGATTTGCCACATTGATAACAGGTTGCGTTGCGACTAGGGCAATGAGCATGCTTGTGGCGAGACACACACTGGGGGCAAGATTTACGTACATTTTTCTGAAATGAGCGTTGGCGCCCGTTATTCAAATCACTTTGTCTAACACGACGGGGCGACCTGTGTGTCACACTTTTACACTGGCTACTGTTCACTGTCTGTTCAGCACAGCCGGTAGAAAAATAAGAATCACTAGTGCTATACTGAGAACTACGGCTAGGAAAACGTCCGTTGCGGCACACTGAATTAACACTGTGGCTTTGCATTTCTACATCTGCTAAGTCAAAAGTATCATGCGCTTCAATAAGCTGCAGTACACTGTCTAATGAAGGGTCAGACTGTTTTAGAATTGCTGCCCTAATTCTGGGGTCCTGAATGTTCTGCGTAATCGCATCCCTCAACATCACGTCACTATACGAAAGTCCACAAGAGCAAGTAAATTTACATTGGCGGGTTAAGCCCTTCAATTCCGTAATCCACTCTTGGTGTGACTGCTGCGGTAATTTTTTAAGTCTGAAAAATCGGTATCGTGCAGCGGCTACAAGAACTTTTCTCTCATAATGAGCATTCAGTGCATCGACAATTTGTTCAAAGTCTACATCACGAGGAGATGGGAGAGGGAAAAGTTTTTGCAATAGTACGAAGGTCTGGGGGCCCACAATTGATAAGAAAAGGTTCTTCACTCTCTGACCTGTAATTTGATGAGCCGCGACAAGTTCTTGAAACTGTGCGAAATAGTCGCTCCATTCTTCCTCACGTTCGTTGTACTGGCGAAATGTAGGAAGCGTTGCGGCGGAAGGTGTGGGCTGCTGAAGCGGCGGCTGTTGTTGTTGGTTAGCTGCATGCGCTGTGAGCTGGGCCACTGCCTGCAGGAGTTGTGTGATTTACGCCGTCTGTAACTGAATAATTTCCATTAAGTTTGGGTTCGGGGTAGTGGCCATGCTGACCGATTAGGCGCCACGCATACAAGTAAATTATAACAAAACACAAATGCAATAGGAAAGAGGACGCTCTATCTGCAACAAAAATGTCCACAAACACGTAACTGAATATGTTCCCCCAAAAATCTTATAATAAGGGTGGGTGGGCGGGAGCAATTTCTGCGTGCTCCGACTGCTGCTGTCTGGCTGCTGCAAGCAGGCTGGTCCAAGGTTCGTCTATCACTCCTCGTCGCCACTTTTGTGTCCCAGCCTCGTCGCCACTTTTGTGTCCCAGCCTCGTAGCTGCTTTTTGTGTCTCGTTTCCGTCGTAGGTGTTGGTGGCCGAGTGGAATGAGACCGACACAGGAATAAAGATAGCACGCTGGTGCAGGTACGGAGGGGAGCAGCCAGAAACTAGAAACACTAGAGTCAATTAGAACGAGATATATATTGAACAGAATTTATACAATACTTAACTTTTACATAGTACTGCAGAATGCTGATACATAGTTGAGCTAGAAGCCTGCCTAGTACTGCTTCCTAGTGCCTATACGATAGCAAAGTCTTCACTGGTGCCTATCAGATTCCGAAGGTCTTAACTGGTTTCTATATCAGTCCCAAGTGAACGATGTCGTTCAGTGGTTGCCACGAGCGGAGTTGCAGCAGAGGGCGCTCGTGGCTGTCATCGTAAGAACACCGCGCCGTGCGTGCATGGGGGCGCGCGGCGAAAGTAGGTGGCGCACACTTTGGACTTGTGCAACACCACACAACAATTAGTGATAGATGCACTACTTTATTTAGGTAAACAAGAATTAGCATTTTGTGGTTGTGATAAATCATCAGACTCTATAAATTGTGGGAAATTTAAGGAACTATTGATGTTTCTCGTATCAAGGAGTCCTATAGAAATACAGAACCAATATTCCAAAATAAAAAATGTGTTCAATGGCGAATCAAAAAGTGTAAAGAATGAATTACTTGACTGCATATCAGCCTGCATATCAGATTTGTCAATGCTAAAGGATTTGTAGTGGCGTTTCTTAGGTGTCTATGATGTAAGTGATAATGGATCATCAGAAACTTTGTTTGCTTTATTGGACAACATCTTGGGACCATTTAAGTATGAGAACAAATTAGTAGGGCAGTGTTATGATGGTGCACATGTGATGTCTGGTCATTTAAATGGACTCCAGAAAAAAAATTAAGGACAAAACTCCTTTAGCAGTATTTGTACACTGTTTGGGACACCAACTAAATCCAGTCTTGCAACAGAGTTGCAAGAAAATATGAAAGTGCCGCATCTTTTTTTCTTCTATTATTGGAATTCTTACCTTTTTCCAACCCCCAGGAAAGAGAACATATGCCATTACTTTAGCATCAGGACCACGAATTCCAACTGTAACACCTGTTCATTGGAGCTCTAACTCGGTATTATAGTGTGTAATTGTGGATGACTGGGTGAAGCTGAAAGAGATTTTTGAAACTATAGATTGCTGTGAACAGTCTGATGATATTGATAAATCTGAAGCAATGAATTAAAATTTGTGGTGTGGCTCGGAATTGAATCCAGACCTCCATGCGTAGTACGCAGACGTCTTAACCGTTAGACCACCACACCACTAATGATTAAGGTGCCTTGGAATAGTCTAAGTACAATTTCCCTCCATGTCACAAACTTTAATTCAGCTTCTGTGTTCTAAAGATAATTGCCACTACTGCCAAGGCTCTCCATGCAGTGGAATAGCACCTCAGCAATGGACATGGTGGAACAATCCTGTTTAGGTGTTATAAATATCAATTTAATACAAATAAACAAACCCTGAGATGGATTTTCGTCTCAAATATGTCAAAGACATTATTGATAAATCTGAGGCAATGAATTAAAATTTGTGGTGTGGTCGGGAATCAAACCCGGACCTCCATGCTAACTAGGCAGATGTCTTAACCATTAGACCACCACACCACACCTAAACAGGATTGTTCCACCATGTCCATTGCTGAGGTGCTATTCCACTGCAGGGAGAGCATTGGCAGTAGTGGCAGTTATCTTTGGAACACAGAAACTGAATTAAAGTTTGTGACGTGGAGGGAAATCGTACTAGACTATTCAAAGGCACTTTAATTTTTAGTGGTGTGGTGGTCTAACGGTTAAGACGTCTGCCTAGTAAGCATGAAGGTCTGGGTTCGATTCCTGGCCGCACCAGAAATTTTAGTTCATTGCCTCAGATTTATCAATAATGTCTTTGACATATTTGAGACAAAAATCCGTCTCAGGGTTTGTTTATTTGTATTAAATAGTCTGATGATAATTCCATTAAACTTGCCAGAGGTTTTCTAAACAACATGAACAATTTTGAATTTATATTTCTGGCAGTAGTATTTAATGACATATTTTGTTTGAAAGATATACATTTCCATGTCTTGCAGAAGAGATCATTAGACGTTAACTACTGTATATCTAAAGTAAGGACTACATGTGATATACTAAGAAATAAGAGGAAGAACAGTATTTTTCAGTCATCTTCCAGAAGGACAACGAAATAACAGATATGTGTTTCTCAAGAGAATACAGTTCTCTCCCTCAGGATGGGAGTGTTCAAATATATAGAGCCCTGTATTGTGAAATTTTGGATAACATTTTGATGGAAATGGATGAGAGATTTCATGACTGTGAAAAAATTCAGTTTGTTTGTCTTTCTAGATACTACAAAACGTGAAGGATACCAGACATTTTTCCTTCTGCTGCATTTAAAAACCTGCAAACCATCTGAGGGCCTCTATTCTCCAAGACACAATGCTTAAGAAACAAACTCTCTATTTTGTATGCTGATGAGAAGTACAGAATATGTCCCCCAGAAAGATGTTAGAAGTGCTTAATGAGGATAAGGACACTTTTACAGATACTTATAAACTGCTCTCCATTATTCTGTCCATCTCTTCTAAAACAGCGTCTGTTGAAAGAAGCTTCTCGCCTAAAATGTATAAAAACATGAGGAACACTGTTTCAAAAGAAAGACTTTATAATTTAGTGAATATTTCAAACCAGAAATAACTTCTATAGCAGTTAATAATAACACAACTGTTCTATGAAGACATCACCAACAACTTTGCAGCCTTAAAGATCTGATGGATTTATTTGGTGTACAAGAAATAGTTAAGTAAAATTATTATGATAAACTTCTGGAGGCATAGGTGTATTTTTTATTTCTGCTAGCTCTTCATCTAACTGTACAGTCATGAAACACCACGGACAGAAGACAACGATTACCACTGCTCTGCCACAATGCTTTCCTATAGAGCAGATTCGCTCAGCCTCAAGAGTGCTCGAGAATTTGCCTTAGTGTCACACATTTCTTGAGCATGCTCAAAGCATATTCCTAGTTGGTAAGGTTAGATGGTATGAGAGAACAGTGATGTGATGCTGGTTGGTTAGTGTACCATCAATGTGTAATAGCATTTTCCACCTTGAAAACATTTTTTTTCCTTTTTGAAAACTTTATATTTAGTTGATTTAATGCAATATTTTGACCAGAAAACAATAACAAAATTAGTATAAAAATACTTTAACCAATAACTTAACCAAAAACCAGTTGTAAATAGTGCAACTATAAATTTATGCAAATACTGCACATATACTTAATATTAAGGATACTTATTGATTGCAGAATGTTCTATACATAATTGAAACACATCCACATAATACCAAAACAACTTAATTTTACATAAGTATGTGCTGCTCACTTGGGAACAGCATGCCATTTTCTGCTCTGTCAAAACTCATTTGGATGTACTGCTTTCTGCTGGCAACAAGAGGAATAATAATAATAATAATAAATCAAACATGAAGAGCAGAGCCTGCATGATCATTGCTTCTCAGTTAGGAGCATATCAGAAAACTGAGGTTGGGGCAAAAAATTAAAATCCGAATCCACGTGATCATGTGGGTTCTGATGGAATGAGCTAGGGGTATGTGGGTGTGCAATCCAATACCACTCCAAACCATAATGCTGAGCATGAGATCAATATATAAGGCCACATGTCAACAGTCTCTAATTATGGCATCCCCAGACACTAATCTAAACATCAAATGTTCAAATGTTTGTAGAGCTTATGGGACTTAACTACGGGGTCATCAGTCCCTAAACTTCCAAACTACTTACAAACTAGCTAATACTAAAGACAGCACAAATATCCATGCCCGAGGGGGGATTCGAACCCCCGACCGTAGTGGCTGTGCAGACTGTGACTGGCGTGCCACAGTCCCCTCGGCCACCACGGCCAGCCTAAACATCATAATGGTGCATGATTAATCAGTATTTGTTAGTAAAAACAATGTCAATCCATTCAGTTGTCACTGACAAGACAAACACTTGTCCTGTTGACTCAGTGGTTAATGCAGCAATGGACACATTATCACATTATAGTGTCAGCTCTGCTGGAAATGATTTTGAATGGTGATTGCAGATGCTGCTTGTTGTGTAACAGAATGAATTTGTTCATCTGTGGCTCTGATTTGACAGACTGATCTACCACTGTCACATTGTCATGTGTAGTGGCACAATTAGATGGGTGCATTCAGTCTCATAGGTCATTCTTTCCTCCTGCATCCAATGATTACAGTTCTTCACATTTGCTTGATTACATCTGAAATGGTCACCAGTTTCTTTGAAGAACAATCTACAATCCATATATGCTACCATTCTTCCTTAGCTAAACCCTGAAATGTGCTTGAAAAAACCCTGCTGTCTTATGTGAGGCATACTAATGCTGCAACATAATGAAGGTAGTTTACAACTCACCACAAAGATGTACACCGAGTTGTGACAGACACATAAAAAATATACTCTAACACACAGAACTTAAGCTTTCAGTTGTTAGTCTTCATCCGAAAAAGAAAAAGAGACCATTCACAGATTCACAAAGGCATACTTCGCAAACACACAACTATCATCTCTGGTTGCTGCACTCTGAATCAATGCTCTGCAGTGGGAGATAGGAAGAGAGTGGAGTGGAAGAGAGGACAGGGAGGTTGCAAGATGGTGGTGGGAATGGATATAGTATGGCCTTGCAGAGCATGTAAGTACTGAGTTGGTGGAATGAGATGCAACTTAGGAATGGAATGGGGAGGTGTAAAAGGAGAGGGAAGCAAAACACACACACACACACACACACACACACACACACACACACACACACACTCACACCCTAAGAAATTTTTGTCTTATATCAAAGTGGTAGGTGGATCAAAACAAAATGTCCAGACACTCTGTGACGAAAGTGGTACTGAAACAGAGAGTGACACTCTTTTTGCAAAACTGTTTCACAGAGGAAGACTGCACTCTAGTTCCTTCTCTAGATTGTTGCTCAGATGACAAAATGGTAGGTATGAAAATAAATGACAGAGCTATAGAAAAACAAATAAAATCGCTCAAAAGAGGAAAGGCCGCAGGACCTGATGGGACACCAGTTCGATTTTACGCATAGTATGCTTTGGAACTTGCCCCCCTTTTTACAGTGGTGTACTCTATGTCTGTAGAAGAGCATAGTGTTCCAAAAGATTGGAAAATGGCATAGGTCATTCCAATTTTCAAGAAGGGATGTTGAACAGATGTGCAAAACTGTAGGTTTATATCTCAAATGTCAGTCGATTGTAGAATTTTGGAACACATATTATGTTCAAGTATAATAACATTTTTGGAGACTAGAAATTTGCTCTGTAGGAATCAGCATGGTTTTCAAAAAAGGTGATCGTGTGAAACCCAGCTCGCACTATTCATCCATGAGACTCAGAGGACCATAGACATTGGTTCTCAGGTAGATGCCATATTTCTTGATTTCTGCAAGACGTTTGATACAGTTCCCAACAGTTGTTTAATGAACAAAGTAAGAGCATATGTTCTATCAGACCAACTGTGTGATTGGATTGAGGAGTTCTTAGATAATAGAATGCACCGTATCATTCTCAATAGAGAGAAGTCTTTCAAAGTAAGAGTGATGTCAGGTGTGCCACAGGGGAGTGTTGTGGGACTGTTACTATTCACAATATATATAAACTAACTGGTACCCAGCACGTTGCTGCTGCAGAAAAAATAATTGTGCAAATTACCTTTGTAATTTGAAAGTGTTAGCTTGTCTTTAAGAACTCTGGAGATGGAAACTTGCCCTTCAGCATATTCTCTCTTCCCATTGCCCACTTGGCCTCAACCTCTGCTAAATTCAAATTCCCACCCACCATCTTTAACATCTTTGCCTCAGTACTCTGGACAGAGCCTCTGAGTCAAGTGGTATCTCTGTCCAACTTCTTTGCTTTCTACAGTATGTCTGCCAAGGTGTGTATGAGTTTGTGTATACGTGTGGGTGGGTGTGTATTTGTGTATTTTGAGTGTATGTGTGTATTTTTCCCCCTAAGGTAAGTTTTTCCTCTCCTGGGATTGGAATGGCTCCTTACCCACTCCCTTAAAACCCTCATCCTTTCCTTTTCCCTCTCCTTCCCTTCTGCAGGAAGAAGCAGCTAGGCTGCAAAAGCTAGCATTTGTGTGTGTGTGTATGTGTTTTATTTGTTACTATCACTACCTGTGCTCCTTTGCCCCTGGTAAGTAATCTCCATCTTCTTTATATATATATATATATATATATATATATATATATATATATATATATATATATATATATATATATATATAAAATGAAGATTACTTACCAATTGTGTCCAGCTGTTTCAGCATTAACAAACATGTTAACCCACTGTAAGGTACCTTCCACCATGCACCGTACTGTGGAATCCTGAAGGTAGCTCATGCGTTAATTGAGGGTGTAGACTATCTGCATTCCAAAATCCATTCAAATCCGCCCAGCTGTTTCAGCGTGAAAAGAGACAAATGTATTAACCCATTGTAAGGTACCATCCACCATGCAACTAAGGCAGCTCACATATTAATCAGGGTATAATCTATCTCTGTTCCAAATTTAATTCATATCCGTCCAGCCATTTCAGTGTGAAGGCATAAGAAACGAATTAGCTAATTGTAAAGCACCCTCCGCCATGCAACATACAAATTCAATTTTAATATGTGTATAACCTGCGCGAGTGCAAGCAATGGGTGAACAAAGTTTTATCGCAATCGGATGTAAGACATGGCCGTGCATAAAATATGAATAAAAAAACAAATAAATATTAATTTTTGTATATTAAATATGTCCTGAAGTATGTGTAGTGCAGTGATATAAATTTGATGACACATTTAGTGATGTACATTGAAACTATATGGAAAATATAATTCGAAGACAGCCAGCAGTAATCAAGTAAAACATCACAAGGTCATGCCTGATGCTACAGTTTTACGGCATCTACAGCAAAACTGTTGTGAGTGGTAGACTTCTTTTCGTTTCATAATTTTGTGGTGGCGGGGGAGAGGGGGGGATCAGTTACAAAATGCTTCATAAACGTTAGAGTTCAAAATTAGATAAAACTTTGTTGCAGGTCTCTAACTATTTAATTTTTCCAATAATTGAGGCATACATCTGGGTATTCTCACACAGTGGCCTCTCATTATTTATGATGCCATATCTCCTGAGCTATGTGTTGTGCCCTTTTGTTTTTGGGTCAGAATTCGTGAGCATACAGTGAACAGTTCACCAAAGTTTCATTGCAATGCAAGGAATGGTTTATGAATACATAGATGACATACGGACAAACACACACATATATATATATATATATATATATATATATATATATATATAAAAATAGAAAACAGATGACTTACCAAAAGGACCGGCTCGTCGATAGAAACAAATAAAATAAATAAAATCACACACAAACACACATACAAGCTTTCGCAGCCTAGCTGCTTCGTCAGGCAGAAGGGAAGGAGAGGGAAAAGGAAATGGTGAGGGTTTCAAGGGAGTGGATAAGGAGTCATTCCAATCCCGGGACAGGAAAGACTTACCTTGGGGGGAAAAAAAGAGGGTAAACAAAAACACACACACCCACACAGTTACACAGACGCAAGTACACTTAGGCAGACACACTGTAGAACTGTAGAAAGCAAAGAAGCAAAGAAGCTAACTTCTTTGCTTTCTACAGTTCTACAGTGTGTCTGCCTAAGTGTACTTGCGTCTGTGTAACTGTGTGGGTGTGTGTGTTTTTGTTTACCCTCTTTTTTTCCCCCCAAGGTAAGTCTTTCCTGTCCCGGGATTGGAATGACTCCTTATCCACTCCCTTGAAACCCTCACCATTTCCTTTTCCCTCTCCTTCCCTTCTGCCTGACGAAGCAGCTAGGCTGCGAAAGCTTGTATGTGTGTTTGTGTGTGATTTTATTTATTTTATTTGTTTCTATCGACGAGCCGGTCCTTTTGGTAACTCATCTGTTTTCTATTTTTATTTTTGTTTATCCCACCGGGAAAGTTTCCCTCTATAATATATATATATATATATATATATATATATATATATATATATAATAAAAATAGGAAAGAGATGACTTACCAAAAGGACCGGCTCGTCGAGAGAAACAAATAAAATCACACACAAACACACATACAAGCTTTCGCCACCACTGGCAGCTTCTTCAGGAAAAAGAGGAAAAAAGGGGAGGAAAAGGGAAGGATATGGGTTTTAAGGAAGTGGAAAAGGAGTCATTCCAATCCCAGGAGTGGAAGGACTTACCTTAGGGGAAAAAAAGGAAGGTAAACAAATACACACACACTCAGACATATCGAAACACAAACACACCTAGACAGACATTTGTGAAAAGCCATATATATATATTCCTAGCGGGAAAAATATATATAAAAAATAGATGAAGATTACTTACCAGGCGAAGGAGCACAGGAAGTGATAGTAGCACTAATAAATTCACACACACACACACACACACAAACACTAGCTTTCACAGCCTAGCTGCTTCTTCAGGCAGAAGGGAAGGAGAGGGAAAAGGAAATGACGAGGGTTTTAAGGGTAAGGAGTCATTCCAATCCCGGGACAGGAAAGACTTACCTTGGGGGGAAAAAAGGAGGGTAAACAAATACACACACACCCACACATATACACAAATGCAAGCACACCTAGGCAGACATACTGTAGAAACCAAAGAAGTTGGACAGAGATACCACTTGAGGCAGAGGCTCTGTCCAGAGAATCGAGGCAAAGGTGTTCAAGATGGTGGGCGGGAATTTGAATTTAGTGGAGGTTGAGACCAGGTGGGCAATGGTAAGAGAGAATATGCTGAAGGGCAAGTTACTATCTCCTGAGTTCTGAAAGACTGGTGTCGGTAGGAAGTATCCAGATAACCCAGACGGTGTAACATTGTGCCCAGATGTGCTGGCCATGCACCAAGGCATGTTTAGCCACAGGGTAATCCTCATTACCAACAAACACTGTCTGCCTGTGACCGTTCATGCAAATGGACAGTTTGTTGCTGGTCATTCCCACATAGAACACTTACAGTGCAGGCATGTCAGTTGATAAATTGCGTGGGTACTATCGGAAGTGGCTTTGCCCTTGATTATGTACACCTTTCTGGTTATGGGACTGGAGTAAGTGGTGGTGGAAGGGTGCATAGGGCAGGTTTTACAACGAGGGTGGTTTTAAGTGTAGGTGCCAGAAGATAGGGAAGGTGGTTTGGGGATTTCATAGGGATGGACTAGGAGATTATGGAGGTTAGGTGGGCGATGGAAAGACAAAGTCTGTCAAGACAACCCCATTCCTGTTGTCCAGGCAGAGCTTAAAGGAATCCTCAAACCTTAGGCCCCCTACAAAACCTTTCACCTAACTCCATTAACCTCATGACCCCACCGACACCCCGCACCCCCACCTTCTACCTACTTCCCAAGATTCACAAACCCAATCATCCAGGACGCCCCATTGTGGCCTGTTACCAAGCCCCTACAGAACGAATCTCTGCCTACATAGACCTTCAACCCATCACGTGTAGGGTCCCATCCTTCATCAAAGACACCAACCACTTCCTTGATCACCTGAAATCCTTACCCAGCCTGTTACCTCCAGAAACCATCCTTGTAACCATTGATGCCACTTCTTTATACACAAATATCCCACATGCCCATGGCCTCGCTGCAATGGAGTATTTCCTTTCACGCCGACCACCCACTTTCCTGCCTAAAACCTCTTACCTTAATACCCTAGCCAGCTTCATCCTAACCCACAATTTCTTCACTTATGAGGGCCAGACATACCAACAACTAAAGGGAACAGCCATGGGAACCAGGATGTCCCCCTCGTATGCAAACTTATTCATGGGACGCTTAGAGGAAGCCTTCCTGGATACCCAAGCCTGTCAACCCAAAGTTTAGTACAGATTCATTGATGACATCTTAATGAGTGGACTCACATGGAGAAGAACTCCAGAATTTCCTCTTGAACCTCAACTCCTTTGGTCCCATCAAATTCACCTGGTCTTATTCCAAATCCCATGCCACTTTCCTCTATGTGGACCTCCATCTGTCCAACGGCCAACTTCACACATCCGTTCACATCAAATCTATCAATAAACAACAGTACCTGAATTATGACAGCTGCCATCCATTCCACATCAAACGTTCCCTTACCTATAGCTTAGGTCTTCGTGCCAAATGAGTCTGCTCCAGCCCCGAATCTCTGAACCAGTACACCAATAACCTAATAACAGCTTTCACATCCCGAAGCTATCCTCTTGATCTGGTACAGAAGCAAATTGCCAGAGCTACTTCCTCATTCCCCCAAATTCAGATCCTTCAACAGAAGAACCACAGAAGTGCCCCTTTTGTCACCTGATACTTTCCGCGACTGGAGCGGACTCTGAATGTGGCTCTTCCTTAAACCCTGCCCCGAAATGAGATCCATCCTTCATGACATCCTTCCCAATCCACCGAGAGTGTCTTTCCGCCGCCCACCTAACCTCCGTAATCTCCTAGTTCATCCCTATGAAATCCCCAAACCACCTTCCCTACCTTCTGTCTCCTACCCTTGTAACCGCCCTCGTTGTAGAACCTGCCCTATGTCTGCCTAGATGTGTTTTCTAGGTGTGTTTGTATGTGGATATGTGTGAGTGTGTGTGTATTTGTTTACCTTCCTTTTTGTCCCCTAAGGTAAGTCCTTCCACTCTTGGGATTGGAATGACACCTTTTCCACTTCCTTAAAACCCGTATCCTTCCCTTTCTCCTCTCCTTCCTCCCTCTTTTTCCTGAAGAAGCTGCCAGTGGTGGCAAAAGCTTGAATGTTTGTGTATTTTTATGAGTGTTTTATGTTTCTGTCGATGAGCCTGTACTTTAGGTAAGTCAAAAATCTTTATTTTATACATATTTTTACCACCAGGAAAGTCTCCTTCTATAATATATATATATATATATATATATATATATATATATATATATATATATATATATAATGGATGACTTAACTAAAGGACCAGCTCGTCGATAGACACAAATAAAATCACACACAAACACACATACAAGCTTTCGCAAACATTGGTCGCTTCTTCAGGATAAGAGGGAAAAGGGGGAGGAGAAAGGGAAGGATATGGGTTTTAAGGAAGTGGAAAAGGAGTCATTCTAATCTCAGGAGTGGAAGGACTTACCTTAATGGAAAAAGGAAGGTAAACAAATACACACACACCCACACATATCCAAATGCAAACACACCTAGACAGACATTTGTAAAAAGCAAATAAGTTGGACATATATAGGTGTGTTTGCGTTTGGATATGTGTGAGTGTGTATATATTTGTTTACCTTCCTTTTTTTCCCCTAAGGTAAGTCCTTCCACTCCTGGGATTGGAATGACTCCTTTTCCACTTCCTTAAAACCCATATCCTTTCCTTTCTCCTCTCCTTTCTTCCTCTTTTTCCTGGAGAAGCCACCAACGGTTGCGAAAGCTTGTATGAGTGTTTGTGTGTGATTTTATTTGTGCCTGTCGACGAGCCTGTCCTTTGGGTAAGTCATCCGTTTTCTATATATATATGACATTGTGGATTAAATCGGAAGTTCACTCAGGCATTTTGCGGATAATGCTGTAGTACATAGAGGTTGTTACAATGGAAAATTGTATTTGTGGTGTCGCACAAGTACAAAGTGCGCGCCACCTACTTTCGCCGCGCGCCGTCATGCACGCACGGCGCGGCGATCTTACAACGACAGCCACGAGCGCCCTCTGCTGCAACCCCGCTCGTGGCCACCACTGAACGAGATTGGTCACTTCGGACTGAGATAGCAACGAGTTAGGACCTTCGTAATCAGATAGGCACCAGTGAAGACTTTGCTATTGTACAGGCACTAGGCAGGCCTCTAACAACTATGTATCAACATTCTGCAGTACTATGTAAATGTTAAGTATTGTTACATTCTGTGCAATATATATCTCTTTCTAATTTACTCGAGTGTTTATAGTTTCTGGCTGCTCCCCTCCGTACCTGCACCAGCGTGCTGTCTTTGTTCCTGTGTCGGTCTCGTTCCACTCAGCCACCGACACCTACGACGAGGCTGGGACACAAAAGCGGCGACGAAGTTGGGACACAAAAGTATTGAAATGCAGGAGAATCTGCATTGAATTGATGCATGGTGCAGGGAATGGCAATTTAATCTCATTGTAGACAAGTGTAATGTGCTACAAATACACAGAAAGAAAGATCCTTTATCATTTAGTTACACTATAGCAGGCAAGCTATATTATCTGTGAGTAGGCATTTAAAATGGAAAGACCATATAAAATTAATCGGCAGTAAGGCAGGTGCCAGACTGAGATACATTGGAAGAATCCTAAGGAAATGCAGTTCGAAAACAAAGGAAGTAGGTTTACAGTACTCGTGGTTGCCCACTGCTTGAATACTGCTTACCGGTGTGGGATCCATACTGGGTGGGATTGATGAAAGAGGTAGAGAAGAAGTTGGGACACAAAAGTGGCGACGAGGATGGGATACAAAAGTGGCGACGAGGAGTGATAGACGAACCTTGGACCAGCCCGCTTGCAGCAGCCAGACAGCAGCAGTCGGAGCACGCAGAAATTGCTCCCGCCCACCCACCCTTATTATAAGATTTTTGGGGGAACATTTTCAGTTACGTGTTTGTGGACTTTTTTGTTGCAGGGTGTCCTCTTTCATATTGCATTTGTGTTTTGTTGTAATTTACTTGTATGCGCGGCGCCTAATCGGTCAGCATGGCCACTACCCCGAACTCAAACTTAATGGAAATTATTCAGTTACAGACGGCGCAAATAACGCAACTCCTCCAGGCGGTGTCCCAGCTCACAGCGCAGGCAGCTAACCAACAAAAACAGCCGCCGCTTCAGCAGCCCACACCTGCCGCCGCAACACTTCCTACGTTTCGCCAATACAACGAACGTGAGGAAGAATGGAGCGACTACTTCGCACAGTTTCAAGAACTCGTCGCGGCTCATCAAATTACAGGTCAGACTGTTAAGCATCTTTTATTGTCCGTGGTGGGCCCCAAAACTTTTGTGTTACTGCAGAAACTGTTCCCGCAAACATCTCCTCGTGATGTAGACTTTGAACAAATAGTAGAGGCACTACATGCTCATTATGAGAGAAAAGTTCTCGTAGCTGCGGCACGGTACCGATTTTTCAGACTTAAAAAATTACCGCAGCAGTCACACCAAGAGTGGATTACGGAATTGAAGGGCTTAACCCGCCAATGTAAATTTACTTGCTCTTGTGGACTTTCGTATAGTGACGTGATGTTGAGGGATGCGATTACGCAGAATATTCAGGACCCCAGAATTAGAGCAGCAATTCTGAAACAGTCTGACCCCTCATTAGACAGGGTACTGCAGCTTATAGAAGCGCATGATACTTTTGACTTAGCAGATGTAGAAATGCAAAGCCACAGTGTAAATTCAGTGCGCCGCAACGGACGTTTTCCTAGCCGTAGTTCTCAGTATAGCACTAGTGATTCTTATTTTTCTACCGGCCGTGCTGAACAGACAGTGAACAGTAGCCAGTGTACAAGTGCGACACAAAGGTCGCCCCGTCGTGTTAGAAACAGTAATTTGCATAACGGGCGCCAACGCTCATTTCAGAAAAATGTTCGTAAGTCTTGCCCCCAGTGTGTGTCTCGCCACAAGCGTGCTCATTGCCCTAGTCGCAACGCAACCTGTTATCAATGTGGCAAATCAGGACATGTACAGTCTGTGTGTATGCAAATTGAAAACTCAAAGAACAGTAACGTTAGGAACAGTGCTTCGCGGAGTGCGAGAACAGTTAATTCTGTAAATGTCATACACGCTGTAAACTTGAACAGTGCTTTCCTTGGATCTCCATTGCAAGAAAGTAGTTCTGCGCCTATGGCAAAACTATATAGTGCACCACGTAGCAAGCGCCAACGAGCGCGTAAAACAGTGCAACGGACAAGGGTTCGGGACAAGCAAAATGACTATGAACAGTGCATTCCTGTAGTGAAAATAGTGCCTTCTGCAACTGCTCCTTGTAATAGTGCCCAGTACTGTGTAGCTAGTGACAGTAGACACCAAGTAGCTACTCAAAAGTGTAGTGCAGTAGTTAGTACATCTGGAGTAGCTTCGCATTGCGCGGACGCCGATCCGGCGGTAGTGTCATCTAGTGACAGTGTGGTTAATCCGCTGCGTGCCGAGTCTGCGCCGCTTACTTCACTACGCGGCCCGCGCAGACGCAGCAAACAAACCGTAGCAGACGTTGCCCACATTCGCGCACCTGTCGAGCGCCGCAAGCAAAAACTTTTTGTGAATCTTTCCATTGACAATAAGACTGTGCAATTTCAGCTTGATACTGGTTCCGATGTCACATTAATAAATAAAGACACTTATGAACTTCTGGGTTCGCCAAACTTGTCGCCGTCACAGCAAGTGTTAACAGCTTATACAGGTGAAAATATTCCCGTGCTAGGAACATGTAGCCTGCCCGCCTCTTTTCAAGGTGTAACAAAAACAGTTGCTTTTGTAGTTCTTCAGGCCAAATCGACACAGAACATTTTTGGACTAGATGCTTTTGACTTGTTTGGTTTATCAATTCAAAGGGATGTCCTTCAAATTTCGTCAATAGTGCCTCAGGATAAAATCAATGCATTGTGTGACAAATATAGTGACTTGTTTTCGCCGGAACTAGGTTGTGCAAAAGACTTCGTGGCACATGTAACTTTAAAAGAATCTGCAGTTCCAAAATTTCGTAAAGCTAGACCAGTGCCTATCGCCTTGCGTGATACAGTTGCCGAAGAACTTAAACGTTGGCAAGATAGTGGGGTGATTTCTCCTGTTTCTGCGAGTCAGTGAGCCTCGCCTATAGTAATTATACCCAAGCCGTCAGGAAAACTTCGTCTCTGTGCGGACTTCAAATCAACAGTGAACAGTCAAACAATTGTAGACACTTATCCCCTGCCCAGACCTGACGAACTGATGGACAAATTAGGACAGTCTCGTTTCTTTTCTAAGATTGATTTAGCAGAGGCATACTTACAAATTCCGCTTGATGACGAGTCAAAAAAATTTTTCGGCATTAATACTCACATGGGCCTTTTTCAATTTCAACGCCTACCCTTTGGCAGTTCTTCCGCTCCCGCTATTTTTCAGTGCTTTTTGGAACAGCTGACAGTTTCTGTATCGTGCTGCTCGAACTATTTAGATGATATTGTGGTCAGGGCGCACAGTTGAAGAACATTTATCAAACCTGGAGTGCCTTTTCAAAGTGTTGACTGCAGCAGGTCTACGTTGCAATAAAGCAAAGTGTTCGTTTTTTTCAAACTGAAATAGAGTACCTAGGCCATGTGATTAATGCCCAAGGAATTCATCACTTACAGTCACATCTTCGAGCAATCAAAGACTTGCCTCCTCCTAAGAATGTGCATGAATTGCAAGCAGTAATGGGAAAGCTTAACTATTATTTCAGATTTATTCCCAATGCCTCTCAGATTGCAGCTCCACTGCATCACTTACGTAGGAAGAATGTTCCTTTTGTATGGTCTAAAGATTGTCAGGTTGCCTTTGACAAATTAAAGTCTGCACTACTCAGTGATGCATGTTTGATTCCCTTTGACCCACAGAAGCCTGTAGTGTTAGCAGTTGACGCCTCGTCGTATGGTCTGGGCACTGTAATCTCACATCGTATTGGTTCTCACGATCGTCCTATTGCCTTTGCATCCAAGCTACTGACGCCGACGCAACAGAATTACAGTCAGATAGAAAAGGAGGCCTTAGCAATCATTTACGGCGTCACAAAGTTTCATCATTATCTCTATGGCAGAAAATTCTATTTGTTGACAGACCACAAGCCTCTCACGTCGTTGTTCTCACCCACAAAGCCAATTCCGCCACGTACGGCACAAAAGCTTCAGAGATGGTCCTTGATATTGTCTAATTATCAGTATGAGATTTTGTACCGACCTACCACTAAACACGCCAACGCGGACACACTTTCCCAACATCCGGTTGGCCAGGATGTATCGTTTGATTCTTCGGAAATGGCATGTTGTCAGATAGACTCCAGAGATGCTTCCGCTGTCGCAGACTTTCCTTTGAACTCTCGTTGGGTTGCACAGGAAACAGCTGCGGATGCAGACCTAAGTGTGGTAGCACGTTTTGTTCGCTCTGGGTGGCCTGCCAGAGCCAAAGACATTCAACGGCCTGTGGTTTGACGTTATTTTGCACAACGTCATGCATTATCTTTAAATCAGGGTGTACTGTTGTTACATATCGACAACGACCAAGCAAGGGTGATTGTTCCTCGTTCCCTGCAACGAGAAGTGTTACGCCTCCTGCATCAAGGACATTGGGGTATTGTTAGGACAAAGCAACTGGCCAGACGTCATTGTACCTGGGTTGGTATGGACGCTCAGATAGAGAACATGACGTCACAGTGTAGTGTTTGTGCGGAGCATCAGGCGGCTCCTCCTCAGACTGGCCACGCCCCAAGGGACCATGGCAACGTTTACACATTGACTTTGCCGGACCTTTCTGGAATACGCGATGGTTAATTGTTGTAGACGCTTTCAGCAAGTTTCCTTTTGTGATTGCCATGAACTCAACGACGGCGTCTAGTACAATCAGTGCCTTAACATCAGTGTTTTGCATCGAAGGTTTGCCTGAAACTATCGTCAGTGACAATGGACCACAGTTTGTTAGTGCGGAATTTCAACAGTTTTGTCGTGTGAATGGCATTCAGCATATTACCACTGCACCTTTTCACCCTCAGTCCAATGGTGAAGCAGAACGTTTCGTTCGAACATTCAAGTCTCACATGGAAAAGATGAAAGGTCAGCACTCCAGGCAGCAAGCTCTTCAAATTTTCCTGTCTACGTATCGGTGCATGCCACGTGACGGCCCGTCTCCTGCCGAGCTGCTACACGGCCGCCGTCACCGCACTCTCCTTCACCTGCTGCAGCCTCCCACGCACCGAGTCGGTTCGTATGGCGCTACGCGTTTTCAGGTTTCCACGCCGGTGCTGTACAGGGTGTTTGCTGGAAACAAGAAGAAACTATGGATGCCGGGCACCATTCAGCGCGTGCTCGGGCGCAATATGTATGTTGTACGTTCTTCCACAGGGTCGGAGCTGCGGCGCCACGCAAACCAATTGCGCCTGCATAGGCCGCGCGATCCTGTCTCCGGTTTCTTGATTCCAGACCCAGTTCACCGCCAGGGAGCACAAACACATCGTTCGTCAACGGGTCCAGCGTCCCCGGACTACGAGATCGTCCCGATGGAGATCGACGCGACGCCGCCGCTGTCGCCGCCGCAGATGACAGCGTCACCGAGAGGGACTCCGGGACCGTACGGGCCCCCTCAGCTTGGGCCACGCACCTCAGAAGAAGATGACCTGCTCCCTCTGGGCGGGGGCGGGCGCCCTTCCCCAGGTTTCGGCGGGTTCCCTGGAGGATCTCAAGGCAGATGCCGGGGCGCGGACGGCGTCTCGATCCCGGCCTCAGCTACGACGCCCGTCCCACCAGTAACGCCCCCGCCCAGGCCCTCCTCCCAGTGCCGTCGCCGTGGCCCTCAGCCCTACGCCACGACGGCGCGGCGGTTTGGGGGGGAGGGGTGTGGTGTCGCACAAGTACAAAGTGCGCGCCACCTACTTTCGCCGCGCGCCGTCATGCACGCACGGCGCGGCGATCTTACGACGACAGCCACGAGCGCCCTCTGCTGCAACCCCGCTCGTGGCCACCACTGAACGAGATTGGTCACTTCGGACTGAGATAGCAACGAGTTAGGACCTTCGTAATCAGATAGGCACCAGTGAAGACTTTGCTATTGTACAGGCACTAGGCAGGCCTCTAACAACTATGTATCAACATTCTGCAGTACTATGTAAAAGTTAAGTATTGTTACATTCTGTGCAATATATATCTCTTTCTAATTTACTCGAGTGTTTATAGTTTCTGGCTGCTCCCCTCCGTACCTGCACCAGCGTGCTGTCTTTGTTCCTGTGTCGGTCTCGTTCCACTCAGCCACCGACACCTACGACGAGGCTGGGACACAAAAGCGGCGACGAAGTTGGGACACAAAAGTATTGAAATGCAGGAGAATCTGCATTGAATTGATGCATGGTGCAGGGAATGGCAATTTAATCTCATTGTAGACAAGTGTAATGTGCTACAAATACACAGAAAGAAAGATCCTTTATCATTTAGTTACACTATAGCAGGCAAGCTATATTATCTGTGAGTAGGCATTTAAAATGGAAAGACCATATAAAATTAATCGGCAGTAAGGCAGGTGCCAGACTGAGATACATTGGAAGAATCCTAAGGAAATGCAGTTCGAAAACAAAGGAAGTAGGTTTACAGTACTCGTGGTTGCCCACTGCTTGAATACTGCTTACCGGTGTGGGATCCATACTGGGTGGGATTGATGAAAGAGGTAGAGAAGATCCAACAGATTGCAGTGCACTTCATTACAGGATTATTCTGTAATTGTGTAAGTGTTATGGAGATGATCGATAAACAGTGGAAGACTCTGCAAGAGAGATGCTCTGTAGTTTGGTACACACTTTTGTCAAAGTTTTGAGAACATACCTTTACCGAGTATATTGCTCCCTCCTACTATGTATATCTCACAAAGAGATCATAAGGATAAAATCAGAGAGATTAGAGTCCACACAAAGGCATACCGAAAATATTTCTTTGCACGAACAATATTGGAATAGGAAACAAAACCAATAGTGGTACTCAAGGTATCCTCCACGACACATTGTTAAGTGGCTTGCAGAGTATTTATGTAGATGTAGATGTAGACACACAGACTCTCTCTCTCTCTCTCTCTCTCTCACACACACACACACACACACACACACACACACACATGGCACACAGAATGGAGTGTAGGAGTAGGATAGAGGGACCAGGAACTGTTGGGTGTGGGGAAAAAAAAGAGGTTATTATAGGTTGAGGTCTGGATAATTTCAGGATTGGAGAATGTACTGTAAGGATAACTCACATTTGTGTAGTTAGGAAAAGCAGGCAATGGGGGAATGGATCCAGATGACCAGGGTTCTGAAGCAGCTGTTGAAATGAAGCACATGCTCAGCTACTTGTTTTTGGCCATAGTTTGGCAGTGGTCATTCATCATAATGGACAGCTGTTTAGTGATAATGACAACGTAAAAAATCTACAGTGATTGCAGCACAGTTTATAAATTACATGGCTGCTTTCATGGGTGTCCTCGCCTTTGAATGGGTAGGATAAGCATGTGATGAGACTGGAAATCTTGAGTGGGTGGATTGGACAGCTCTTCCAGAGGTGTCTTTTACAGGGATATGATCCCTAGGGTTGGGTGGCATGATATGGATTAGGATGTTATGGAGGTTGAGTGTATGACAGAACTCCACTTTAGAAGGGATGGGGGAATTTTGGGCAGGATTTCTCTCATTTCTGGGCATGATGGCAAAAAATCAAATCCTTGGCAAAGGATGCGGCTTTGTTCCAGTCCAAGGTAGTACTGGGTGACAAGCACTCTTGTGTGGCTGGTGACTAGTGGTGGCGGGATGTTTTGGGGTTTGTAGGGATATGGCATGCGAAATCTGTTTGCAGAATAGCTTGGAGGGTAGTTTCAGTTCATGAAGGCCTTTTGAGACCTTCAGAACATTGAAAAAGGGAGTTCTCATGATGCATTTATGCTGGCCACAGGTAGCTGGCTGAAAGGGAGCGACAAATTTTTTTATGTGCCTGTTGCAGCTTGACATACATTTTTTGTGGTGAGTTGTAAACTATCCTCATTGTCTTGTTGAATTTCAGCTTGGATTTTCCATTCTTAGCATATGCTGCTGCTTACACAAACCAGCTGCATACATAATACTTCCAATGCATCCACACAATTGTCTGTTCTCCCCATTTTGTAGGACTCACAGGTGGTGATACTAGCATCCATGATGTGTGTCTGGCTGAAATTGTAATCATGTGCATCTCTTCTCCCCAAAAACATGTGCTCAAATGTCATATTCAGGGTCGTGTATTTTGGGTAGTTAGTAGTGTGAATTCTAATAATTGGAAATTTTATGCCAAATCCTATTGTAGTGTGAATGGGTGTACTTTCCCTGTAAAAAGAGTAACTGCTTGAAAGCTAATGATACTGATATTACATGTTACTATATTTCATATGTCAGTCTGCTGTATATGACGTGTTACCTTTTCCTTACATGCATATTTCATAGTGATTGTTATGTAATATATATTATGTCATTCAGACTGATCTTCCTCGATGGTTACTCACCTGATGTAATATTAATTCAAAATCAGTATATGGATGCAACTTTCAATATGTTTGTTGCTCACACTGGACTGTACTAGGAATTAAATAATTCATAAATTTCCTCTGGGTTGCAAAGTTCATAGTAATACAATGAAGTAGATCTTTAAGCATTGTTATTGTCAATAATAAGGCTAGCTGGTATCTTTAATTGTGTGATTATTCAAAAATGGGAAATCTAGCTGTACAACGAGCAGAAAAGTCACTTAATAATAAATAGTGTTCCATTAAAACGAGCACAAATCACTATAATTAATGGCCTTAATTAAGAAGGGATTTGATGAACAGTATAGTTGCTTCTTTGTATGTGAATATTAATGTTAATGTTATATTAATGCAAAGTACCTTAAGATCAGGTATAGGAACTTCAAAGTTGAGATGAAACACTTCAATCTCACTTCACAAAGCAACCATTAAAATCATATATAGGGTGCAATAGAGAATGCAGTATGCTTCAAAATTTTAAATATTTCAATAATGTGATAAAATGCTTAGGGAATGAAAGATGATGTCAATCTTGTATGTGGCTATCTCTTAAGTATGGGCGTGTAATTCAACATACAAAGCTTACTCATAAACAAAACTTCTAAGTTCAGCTAGTCTCTCTGTACTGGTGAAATGCCATGTGTTGATGTCTTCAGTCTGAAGAGTGGTTTGATGCAGCTCTCCAGGTTATGCTATCCTGCGTGAGCCTCTTTATCTCCTAATAACTAATACAGTCTACACCCATTTGAAGCTTGTTACTGCCTCAGTCACCATCTGTGGTGTTTACTTTAGCAAATACACTTCCTTGTTGTTGTTGTTGTTATGGTCTTCAGTCTGCACACTAGTTTGATGCAACCCTCCAAGGTACCCTGTCCTGTGCAAGTTTCTTCATCTGAGAATACGTTCGGCAACCTAAATCTTTTTGAATCTGCTTGCTGTATTCGTTCATCGGTCTCCCTCTATGATTTTTACCCCACACACTTTCTTCTAATGGTAAGTTGACAATTCTTTGATGTCTCAGAATGTGTCCTACCAATCTATTCCTTCTCTTAGTCAGGATATGCCAGAAACTTCTTTTCTCTCCAATTTGGTTAAGCACTTCCTCATTAGTTACATGATCTATCCATCTAATTTTCATCATTCATCTGTAGCACCACATTTCAAAGGCTTCTATCATCTTTTTGTCTGAAATCCTTATTGTCCATGTTTCACTCCCATACACTGCTACACTCCAGACAAATGCTTTCAGAAAGGACTTCCTAACATTTAAATTAATATTGGATATTAACAAGTTTCGCTTCTTTAGAAATGCTTTTCTCCTCCCCATAGCCATTCTGCATTTTATATCTTCTCTACTTCTGCCATCAGAAGTTATTTTGCTACCCAAATAACAAAATTCATCTACTACTTTTGTTGTCTCATTATCTAATATAATTCCCTCAGCATCGCATTATTTTCTGGCATTCCATTCCATTACCCTCATTTTACACTTGTTAATGTTCTTCTTATATCTTCCTTTCAAGGCACTGTCCATTCAATTCAATTGCTCTTCCAGATCCTCTGAAGTCTCTGACAAAATTACTATGTCATCAGCAAACTGCAAAGTTTTTATTTCTTCTCCCTGAACTTTAATTCCCTCTCCAGATTTCTCCTTGCATTCCTTCACTGCTTGCTCAATGTACAGATTGAACAACATCGGGGAAAGGCTGCAACTCTTACTCCCTTTCCAACCTCTGCTTCCCTTTCTTGCCCTTTGACTCTAATAACTTCTGTCTGATTCTTGTATAGGTTGAATATAACTCTTTGCTCCCTATATGTTACTGCTGCTATCTTCAGAATTTGAAAGAGTGTACTCCAGTCGACATTGTCAAAAGCTTTCTAAATTGTACTCTGCGCAAAATTCTTCCAAGCGATCTCTTTCATTCCTCATTACCAGCCCATATTCACCTACTACATTTCCCTCTCTTCCCTTTCCTACTACCAAGTTCCAGTCCCCCATCGCAATCAAATTTTTGCCTCCCTTAACTTTCTGAATGATTTCTTTTATCTACTCATACATTTCTTCGACATCCTCATCGGCCATGCTAGTTGGCATATAAACTTGCACTACTGTGGTCGGTGTGATATTGTGTCTATCTTTGTTACGATAATGGGTTCATTATGCTGTTCATATAAGTTACTCGCATTCCTATTTTCTTCTTCATTATCAGATCTACTCCTGCATTACCACCAACTGATTTTGAATTTATAACCCTGTACTCAACTGATCAGAAATCCTGTTCATCCTGCCACCAAACGTCACTAATGCCTACCATATCTAACTTTAACCTATCCATTTCTCTTTTCAAATTTTCTAACTTACCTACGTGATTAAGTGTTAGAACGTTCCATGCTCCGACCCGTAGAATGCCTGCTTTGTTTTTCTTGATGACGACATCCTCCTGAGTATTCTCCACCTGGCGATCCAAATGGGGGACTATTTTACCCCTGGATTATTTTACCCAAGATGATGCCATCATCATATATTCATACAGTAGAGCTGCATGTCCTCGGAAAAAGTAATGACTGTAGTTTCCCCTTGCTTTCAGCCGTTCACAGTAACTTCATGGCCAAGCCATGTTAGCTGATGTTACAAGGCCAGCTCAGTCAATCATTCAGACTGTTATCCCTGTAACTACTGAAAAGGCTGCTGCCCCTCTTCAGGAACCACACGTTTGTCTGGCCTCTCAACAGATACCCCTGAGCTGTGGTGGCACCTACGGTATGGCTATCTGTTTCGGTGTGGCATGGATATCACCCCACCTAAAGCAATGTCTGTGGTTCCTTGATGTTAATAAATTTCTATCCTTTGGAGACACTTTCTTGCCATTTACAGTCTTCATTTTATATTCTGTCTACTTCAGCCATAGTCAGCTATTTCACAGACTAGATAGCAAACTCATCCATTACCTTTAGTGCTTTATTTCATACTCTAAGAATCCCATAATCACCTGATTTAATTTGACTACATTCCATTGCCTTTTTTTTAAATTTTATTATTGGTAATGTTCATCTTCTGCTGCATTCCTTTCTCCTGTTTCATTCAGTCAATGATTAATGATCCCTTTGAAACTGTCAACAACCTCAAGTTTTCTATGTTATTTAGGTCCTATCTCTTATTTCTACCCTTCAGCTTTAATCTAAGAATCCCATAATCACCTGATTTAATTTGACTACATCCCATTGCCTTTTTTTTTTAAATTTTATTATTGGTAATTTTCATCTTCTGCTGCATTCCTTTCTCCTGTTTCATTCAGTCAATGGTTAATGATCCCTTTGAAACTGTCAACAACCTCAAGTTTTCTATGTTATTTAGGTCCTATCTCTTATTTCTACCCTTCAGCTTTAATCTGCAGATCATAGCCAATAAAATATGCAAATTCAATGAAGGGCAGAAGTCAATTATGAACATTATTTTTACAGGAGATCTATAGATTTCAACTGCAGTGCAACAGAATTTTCATGTCTGACTTCTGTCCTTGAATTGAATTTTAAGTCAAAGGTCACTAAACAACAACAGCTTTAATGGAGTCTACTCTAAACAATAAATTATGGTCAGAGTCCACATCTTGACTCAGGAATGTTTTACAGTTTCAGGTCTGGCATCAGAAACCACACATATTTTTCATTGAAAATGTTTCCCAATATTGATTCATCCTCAAGATACTGGTGACCGGGAAAGTTACAATGAAGTGCCATTTGGCGATAAATGATTGGTTTTTTTTTTTTTTTTTTTTTTTTTTTTTTTTTTTTTTTTTTTTTTTGGGAAAAAAGTTTTCTACAAATTGTGTGTTTTTCATGTAGAATACGAAAATGAAATAAAAAATAGGGGTTACTATTTGAAAAAATAAACTTGACCTTGGTTTGACCTTTAAAACAGGGTTCAAGGTCATTTTGAGTTAACCATTCCATGACCCACTTCAAACCTTACAATTTTCACTACAGACATTTTTTGCAGAACTGTGCTACTCAAGAGATATCAGCTGGAGGAGATTAAAATCAGACACCCTGTATAACCAATCTGAAACTTTTCTGTGCCTCCAGGTCATTCCAACCTTTTTCATGATTATTAAACCAAGTTTTTGTGTTGATTAAATTATGGTCTGTGCAAACTTGTACAAGAAAATTTTCTTTTTCTGTCCTTTTCCAGAGCCCATGATCACCTATTTTCTGTCATCCTTCTCTTCCTCTTCTTAAATGTTGAATGATGTTACAAGGCCACATCAGTTACTTATCTAAAATGTCACCACAAAAAGTTACATTTGTCAGGGCCCACATGTTTGCCTATCCAGATACCCTTACATAGTATGGTATGTCAAGCACCATCAATAAATCACCAAGTCAGTGATCTCTGCCTAGAGTACTGAATGAGGAACTCAGTAGTTTCTAAACAGTTTAGTTGGCCACTTATAATGGACAAACCATACAGCTTACCAGGTGACAACAAGCTATTGCAGCCATCTCTTCACAAGAAAGGAATATACTCATTGCGCACTGGTAATGGGAATTAATTTCTGTGAATGGTCAAGTTATTTTGTGCAAGGTCAACCACATGTTAGGGCTTCTTTCTGTTTCACTTATGTATGGAGTGCATAAATAATGATTCACAAAATGTATTTAGATATACTGTAATTGGTTTAATCTTTACTGTCCTGTGGTTTTGTAACTCTACTTTCAGAAGTCCTTCATCAGTAATCTGATGGGCTCTCTTACTTAGTATATGAAGAGCATACTCTTTTTGCCTAATATGTTGGAGGGAGTTTGTGTGAAGGTTCCCAGTTACTGGTAGCTTTTCTGTACACCCTGTCACTTGTTTGCCTTCTGATAAACTTCTACATCAAGAAAAGGCAGCACCCCATTCTTTTCTATCTCTGTAGTGAATTGGATCTTGTGCTACTGATTAAGGTATTGATGGAAGTTCTTCATACCCTCATTTTCAACTGGCCAGATGATGAATGTGTTGTCTAGGTATTGTCTGGACATAGTGATGCAGACAGGAGAGCTGCTTCCTTGAAAATATCACCTCCATTGGATAAGAGAGGTGAAACCATTGCAACTATTTATATATTAATATCAATGATAATTAAAATATAATAATGAAAAGTCCAGGTTGCAATTAATAATATAGTAAGGACAGTTTACAACTCACCGCAAAGATGTGGCGACAAGCTGTGACAAGCACATACAAAAGACACACACATACAACACTTTCAGCTATCGGCCATGGCCTTCTTCAGAAAATAGAACACTCACGCAATCACACAGGCGCACAACACAGTCATACAACCATCACCTCCGGCTGTCACAATTCGGAGTGCGGCAGTAGAAATGTTCTGCAGCCTGTGCGTGAGTGTTCTATATTCTGAAGAAGGCCATGGCTGATAGCTGAAAGTGTTGTATGTGTGTGTCTTTTGTATGTGCCTGTCGCAGCTCGTCGCCACGTCTTTGCGGTGAGTTGTAAACTGTCCTTACTATATTATCAATGATAATTAAGTTTCTTGAGACAAACATTGTTTCATTATACCAAAGGTATTTAATATAAGGAGAGGCATTTAATTAAAATTTGTACTGTTGCCGGGATTTGTGTAGTTGCTTTGTCCATAACACTGTGTTAGCTGAGCAGTCTAAAGCACCTGTCTAGTAATCAGGAGGTTCAGCATTCCAATCCCAGCCAGAGCACAAATTTTAAATCATTGCCTCTCCTTATGTTAAATACCTAAATTGATATATTTAATAATGGAAAGTCCAGGTTGGAATTAATTATATAGTAATAAGGACAGTTTACAACTCACCATAAAGACGTGACAGGCATATACAAAAGACACACACATACAACACTTTCAGATATTGGCCATGGCCTTCTTCAGAAAATAGAACATTAATACAATCACACAGGCACACAACACAGTCATACAACCATCACCTCCAGCTTTCGCACTTCGACTAACGCTCTGTGGTGTGTAAATCGGGGAGGAGAGGGTGGTGGTGATCGGTACAGCATGGCCTAGATGGTAATAACGAGGCAGCTTAGGAAAGGAGTGGGGAGGCAGGTGAGGGGAGAAAAATAAAATAAAAACAATAAAATAAAATAAGCAAAATAAATATAGATTTAAATAAAAATGAACAGTAAAAAAAATAATAATAATAACAGTAAAAAGTAAAAATAAATATAAAATTCGTGGGAGGTAGGTAGACGTTTTCCCGCCATTTACACAATTTTTTGTCGGTCTCGTCAAATTTCCTATGTTCACAATGTTAATTCGCCCTCGTTTTTGCATTTACATATTTACACTTTTCCCACATTTTACGCTTTTTGAAAGCATGTTTGTGAAGAAAAAATGATGTAATCTACATAAATTGATGCTAGCATGGCTTTCCCTTAAAGTATAGCTCTTAAAAATTATTCACAGTCATGTTTCTTGTCACTTTGCATTTATTCAAATGTATATTTTGCATATCGTTGTTGACAGTACGTGGCTAGTCGACTTACGATGCGCCGATTTGTGGCGATGTAGTTCCTCTTTCCACCAGCTTCTTTGCCAGAGCGCCTGGCGTGTACTCAAACAATCAGAACCAGTAGCTTTGTTGATGTAAGAATAAAGAGATGCAATGTTTTTGTGATACATATTTCTGATTAATAAAGAATGTTATCTGCTTAATTTGGGTATCATAATACCCACAATCTCAAAAAAACAATAATAGTGTGAGATGCTAATCCTATGCAAACGTCACGAAAATACTTATGCATATGTTTGCAGTCAAGAACGTAAATAAATTCTCTAATATTGTCATGTGAAACATCAAAAAATACAAAAAGAACGGAACTTCAGGAGTTTTATTACATAAATAATTAATGCCGGTAAAAGGCAGTAATTTTGAAGATGTGTTACATAGTCTGGCAGCGGCATCCAAACGATATCTACCGAAGTCGTTCAGGCAATTTTGAAGTGTGTTACATAGCCCAGCAGTGGCATCCTCGATTATAATGAATGAAATTATGTCAAAAATTTCTACTTCCCACAAAATTACCAGTTCTGCCTGGCACTCAAAATAGTAAATATTTGGATAACCTTTATTGTATAATAAACTTCCTGGTGAGTATTTAGATGCCTATTATGTACATATATTACCAATAAACTATAAAAATGCAAGGCTGGTCCAGTAAGCATATTTTACCATTTAAAACATTATTTTCTGCATTTTATGTTTTCCTGCATTTTACACCATTTTACTGAAGTCCCTTGAAAAGCGTAAAAATTAGATTCTACTGTATAAGGTATGGAAACCAGGTAAGTTATCATAGGCTGAGGCCTGGATGATTTCGGAATCGGAGAATGTACCTTACAGTTCCTTCCTCATCCTAAACCTCTCCTATTTTGAGTGGTGCATTACTGTGTGTGCATTTGTGTGTGTGTGTGTGTGTGTGTGTGTGTGTGTGTGTGTGTGTACGCAGTTATATGTACTTGTAGCATGTGCGCATTTTATATTTATTATTATTATTATTTTATATATATAAATCTTTATTTAACTTATTTTATTTTTCTCCCCTCACCAGCTTCCCCACTCCATTCCTAACCTGCATCTTGTTATTCCCATCTAGGCCGTGCTGTACCCATTCCCACCACCACGACGGAACCTTCCTATTCCCTCTCCCTCCCCTTCCTGATTTACACGCTGCAGAGCGTGATTCAAAGTGCAGCAGCCGGAGGTGATGGTTGTATGTTTGTGTTGTGTGCCTGTTTGATTGTGTGATTGTTCTATTTTCTGAAGAAAGCCATGGCCGATAGCTGAATGTGTTGTATGTGTGTGTCTTTTGTATGTGCCTGTTGCAGCTTGTTTCCACGTCTTTGGGGTGAGTTGTAAACTGTCCTTATTACTAAATTGATATACTGACAATGTGGTCCAATGCCTAGAATAATTTTATTCATAGTAACAATGACTGCCAAATCCTTTGTTTACATGGTCAGTTTACAAACTGACTTGAGTTCATAGTTGCTGTAGTCTTCATGCCTTCTTACTTTACTCTTGCTATCAGTAGCAAGATGTCTGCCTTTCATGAACCAAGAGCATACATAGTTCATGGGCTGGAACAACTGCAGTGAAGGCCAACCAACTTTATGAACATCAGATTGCTGACTGTGAAAAGCTCTTGTTGGCATGACAGTGAGATTCATTTCGGAAAACCCATGTACAGATTCACACATCGATATAGGAATACATTGCAGTGCATTCTGAAGAGCAAGATGGAATTCTGGAATTTTCTTTTGCATCAAATACTCCCAAAATCCTCTACATATTTCTCTCTCTGGAAAAGCAAAATGACAACAAAAAGTTTTAATATTTGTTTCGCCATATGTTATTCCAGGATTCTCAGGCCAATTTGACGAGTTCAAAACTTTTGCACATTCAGAGATAGCAACATCGTCAGACTGCAGAAGACAATTCCCCATCCGCTGTTTCAGACAATCATAAAGTATGCTGGGCTCAAGTTGTCTGATAGTTGCTCCCTTTTCAAGTGGAATTCCTCTGAAGTTTAGCTCTTGGACTGCTTTGAGAGCTTCACAGTAATGAGGACCACAGCTCAGTCTTCTTTCTTCAAACACCAACAGCTGGTTTCTAATCTTCCATTGGGCAGAATACAGTGTGATGTCCCTTGACTATAGTTCAAGACTTATTCCTGATAATTCTTGAAGGACATCACACCTGAGAGCCAAGTCAAGAGTGAATTCAACTTAGGTAATGTACTTCAATAAACCACCGTACATACCTCTGTCAGTGATTCCTTGCTTTGATCATCGTTTGCAGTTGTGAAGTGAGCAAACAGGGCTTTAAAGTTTTTCATACTGCTGACACACTTCTGAGGCTTCATGCTACCCACCTGGTGCCCAAGATTCTGCCTATTTTTGGAATTTCAATTTCAAGTAGCTCTGCATGTCGCTTTAACTCTTCAGCATTTTTCAGTGACTGGTGGTACAGTGAATACAACTTGTCTAAGACAGACCTGAAGTGTTTTACATGAGATGGGAAGTCTCTTTTTATTACATCATTAACTGATAACTCAAGCCTATGGTTAGCACAATTCCAAACCAAAATCTGTGGGAAATGTTTCATTAAGGTAACAACTCCTTTTCTTCTTCCCATCATCACTGCTGCTCCATCTGTTGCAATTGAAATAAGATTTTCATTCAGAAATTCTTTAGAAAATCCCATGGATTCCAAGCAATTTAGCAATGTTTACAAATAACTTCAGGAGTGCAACTGTTCAGCTCAACTATATCCATGAAAATATTTGTGGGCTCTATCGTGTCAGGTAGTTTGGTTCGTAAATTGTAAATAAATTAATAAAGATGATAACTGGCTAATTGTTGTGCTCTCATCAATCATTAATGACATTTTTTAAAACACTTTGCACAACCAACAAGAATGGAACAGCAAACGCAGATGAATAAAGAACAAAAAACAAAGATGGCAATGAATCACAAAGGATCATGGTAGTGGGACCAAAGATATATCTGTTGGTAGCTCGGCACTAGAGCATACCCATATCCATTAAGCACTACCTCACAATATAAATTTAACAAACATTTGTATATAATGTATGACAATGTCTTATGCAACTGACTGTTGAATTGAATTGAATTGAATTGAATTGAATTGAATACACAGGAATTGCAACCATTAAATGAAAATAACCATAAATATACCTAGCTCAGTGTCATAGTAAATATTTTTGTCCAAATGTCCTAGATATTTTGAAGAGCACAGGTAGGCTTCAAATGCGAAAACTGTTTCAGTTTGTTAGTGTAGGCGAAGAAAACCGTATCTAAGATTATTGTAAAAATGCAATATGTGATACAAAATTTTAATGCAAAATGTTAGAATGGCAGCAGAGGTACATGAAATAAAAATGTATAACATGTATTTATTTTGGAAAATGCTGTTGTTTCAGGAAAGACATTTATACAGGTAAATTAAATAAGTGAAACCAGAACTACATGCAAAATTTGATGCAAATTGTGATTATTCAGTTTCTCCCGGCGTATTTGATAATCAAAATATCCATGGGTGTACTGCTGGTCTATAGTGTCCAACGGGCACTATAGACTGGCAGTACACCCGTGGATATTTTGATTGATGCAAATTGTTTGAACCATTTCCGAGATACACACAATAAAGCCTATGTGAGAGATGACAATGACTGAACTTCCTTCGGTAGGCTTTTTTTTCCCTCTAGATGGTGTTTTAATTTCTGGTTCTGCTACTATGGGTTTTCTTTATTTCATTACCCCTCTCTCACATGCAGTGACAGCCACATCGTCATCGCATGCACATTAAATGCATGATCACATACTCCTTTAATGATACATGATATGTAATTGCGATGGGTGACATTCTGTCACAGGACATAGTGCCCCAGTGGCAGTGGTGCTACTCACCGCATTTTTGAGGCTATCATATCTTCTGTGATCCAAAAAACATGAAATTAATTTCTTGATACACACACACAAACACACACACACACACACACACACACACACACACACAAAAATTGCGTTTTTATGTACAACTATGTATGGGAACTTCAAAAGAAAAAACCAGTGTAAATACAAAATTTCATCGAAAACATCAGAGCTGTTTCTGAGACAGTTAAAATATACAAGAATTGCTTGTTTAAAGATATAACTGCATAGCTATGCTATTGTGTGTAAGGTCATTAGTATGGCTACACAACATGCGCAACAAGGACCAATCCTGAAGTTACTTCTACATGTGTAATTTACTCTGCATCCAAGATAACAATTGGAGCCTTCTTACCAAGACATTATTATTCGAGGTATAGACTTTGTTTGATACCCAAAATAATCATACATTTTAATTTTGGAAGTCAAGACATATTGCATCCATCTGATTGCCTTGATCTATGTTTTCCAGTCTCTCTCTCTCTCTCTCTCTCTCTCTCTCTCTCTCTCTCTCTCTCTCTGTGTGTGTGTGTGTGTGTGTGTGTTTGTCACCACTGCGTTATCATTAGCTACAAAAAACAATATGGAAGTGTTTCTAATTATGAAGCTGTGATTGTGGACACTTCCGGCAATGAGTGCCAGTAGGTTTTGAGAAATTTTATATGATGTCTATAGAAGAAAGTGTTTTTTTTCCTAAAATAAACATTTGTTTTTAATACTCACACAGAATAAAGATGTACATCATATTACACAGAAGTAACCACACTATTTTTTTACTTTCTCCATTACTGCTAATACAACAATAAATTAATATATTAGGCATTTCAACAATCACATTCTTTCACTAATGATATGTATCACGAATTAAAGCTGCTCTAGCAGACTACTTATAGAAGCACAACATAAAAAAAAATCACTGAATATTATCTGAAAAAAGTAATTAACAAATAAACACAATCCATTTCACACATGGCACAGGTTAAATAGCATAAATATTTAAAACACAAATTCTTCATAAATGAAGAGGTTTGCCTTTTCCCATATTTCACTTCTATGTATTTTTATGATGAAGTTATCAGTGAAAAGGCACTGTGTAGTTATATTTCCGTGTTCATGTAAAGCAAACTATTTAAGAAAACTGTGCCTACAACCAAGAAAATGTACACCAAAATAATTATCATTTACTTTAGAAATTATTGGAGGTTTCATATGCTAAGGTAAAATAGTAAAGACAAAAATGAATTGCATATCAGAAATAATTCTATTAAGCATTAAGAAATAATTTAAGATGTGTGTATAGGATAGGAACATTTTTCATTTTTTTTTTCAATTTTTAAATACAAGAGAACTGATAAATCTATAGCAGAAGTTTCTACTTGTAATGTAAAAATTAGAAGATGAGGCAAATATCTGAACTATTAAAAACAAACAGTCAAACTCTACATTACACACCTAAGACATCAAAGCTTAGAAGTCTGTTACACCCATAACATACGGTACTAAAATTGTCAAAAATGATAATGAAGATAGTCATTAATGAAGAAGCTCTTTAAAATGATTTTTCATTACATTTAGCCACACAGCCCAGAAAATAACCTGGGACCGAAAATCAGATTGGTATATTTTATTTGCACTACCAAATGCCAGTATGTGTTGGTTTAAAGTATGATAGCAATTACATACTGGTAGATGATAAGAGACTAGGTACCCTAGATGGACAGATTGAATAACATTTTTTTAGCAATGAGATGTCTAAAGTGAACACACTAAAAAGATTTTAAAATCAACAAGGTAAAAGTCATAGATTGTGAAATGTGATTTATTCTTGGACTCAAGTGTTGATCATTTTTAACCATTAGTGCAAAATTAAATTTCTTTGTGACTAGCAGTTGGGATTAGTACTCATACAGTTTGAGACAATCTCATTATCCACAATAGATTGCAGAAAATATGAGAGAGGTTTAACTGGCAAGTTTGTTAACAGTTAGGTAATATTCATAAGTTTTTTTCATAATCTGAACTTTGATTTTATCTGGTTGTAAAATTTACTTCTTAATGCAAGTTGAACAGAACAGGTATTCCAGTATAAATATAATGTAATGCAGTAGTTTAGTTCACATTGTGAGAGGATCAAAATTTTAAATAAAATCTTTGTAGGAAAGAAGGTTTCATAGGTTTACAGTCACCACACCTATAAGTACTGAATTTTTTTTTAACACAATAATCATAGAGATTGAGAAATTTGTCATAGTGTGTGCAAGCTATCCCATCATCTCTGCATGAAAGTGTACTGCCTTTGAGTCAAGCTACATTCTGACAAAACTCTGTAGTTTTTCATTGAAGGCATGTGTTCAACCATTTCTTCATTTTAAGCAAGTTATTGAAATGAATTAAGATATGTGAAGAGGCCTCTTGTTGTCAAGTTTCAGTTCAGTATCAGGTTAGTAACTTCTTCAGTAGTTCCAATGATGATGATGGATCACAGCCTGGATCTGACATTATGTGAGCCCCACTATTTCTAAAGATGATGAAGTGGTTGGCTATAGTACATTTTAGTTAAAAACAAAGAATTACATCACTGCTTGAGATAACAAGTAGTAAGTGACATTTTTGCATATTGGATAAGGTAATTAGGTCAGTTATAACAAATGCTCAATCTCCATGGTCATTAAGTCAACAAAGAGCAACATGAACCAGTTGTGATATTCACACTTGTTTTACTTTCTGGCTCATACCCTGAAAAAAGATAGTAACCATCATAATATGTTCTCATATATCCATTACTAAAAGTCAAATTCTTCAACTTCATTACTAAATAATAACTAAATGTGACAAATGGTAATCTTAAAGACTCAAATGCATTGGAACAAAATGATTTTACATACACAATCAATAAAATTATTTTTATTTTAGTGAAGATCTAACATCTCCACAGATGTTGAGACTGTTTAAAATGGAGGTGACTGATATGAACAAAATTAAGAGTATATTTCATAAACTATTATTATTGCACATGTGGCTGAAACATAATGTATTTAGTTACTATTTTTCTTGATAGACAATAACAAAACTATAAATTAAGACCTCAGCTGCAGGAAGTACATTCTGTGGATAAACAGTTGATTTCTTGCTCAAAGAGCGAAAGATTGAAATTAAAACCACCAGCTAAACCTATTAGTGGTTGTGCTGACTTACATGGGTTAGTTTCCAAGCAGTTTTTAATCCCCGTAACCAACTAATACTTGGTTTCTCTCTCTAGCAACCACCACAAGAATTAAAAATACATGGCTAATAAATATCTTACATACAATAGGTGTGGAGACAGCTTTCACCATTCCTGCTATTAACTTAAAAAACAAATTTAAATTATGATTGCTATGTTGTGTTACCAGCGATGAGCATCTGGATTTGAAAGAAATATAAATATGATTACATATGGATCTATAAAATATAAATTGAATTAAAAGAATATTGTTCTTATCTATGAATTCAATGTTTCACCATTTCTGTAACATTTGTAAAGTGTCTTCTGAACTTTCACAGGAGGGTAATTGGTCCCAGTACATACACATTATTAGCTACAGTTCCACCAGTATGTTAAAATAAACACATTCTACACTTTTTATTAATTCTTTGCACCTTTTTAACAACATAGTCATTTAATTCATGTTTCAGTGCTACTGCTGACTTGTAGATCATAGACTTTATCATACTGCTTATCTCAAAGTCACTGTTAAAGAAATTATCCTTTAAATCTGAACAAATTTTCTCTTGTGAGATGTTTCCACAGAGTAGTCAAAACAATTGTACATAAAAAGGTTGTGAATACATATTTAATAAATGATAGACAGGCATTGATTCCAATGGAGTGAGTTCCAATCCCTAATAAGGGATCTTTTGATTAAATGAATTTACAATTAGAGCAGTACTGTATAGAAAAAGTCATGTAAAATGAATACTTAGACTCAGACAAGAGTATTGACAGAAAATAAACAAAAAAGCAAAATTCATAGAAGGTTTGAGGGACTATCAAAGAAATTGAATCTATAAGATTTCTCTTATTAGAGAGAAGTAAATATCTGTGATGCTCTCAAGTAGTGTAACTACTAAACAAATAAAATATCATATTGAAATATTTACACCTAGCTCCTTCCTCTCATTTGGAATGCCTCTAGTTGGGGTGTGACAATATTTCCTATATGCTAGTTATATAAAAGGGAAAAATTAAGATTTGATCCTAACTGACAATTATATAAGATGTGTCTCATTCAGAGGGGGCACATTTCAGGTAGGACTGTGCAGTTCCAGAGACCTTGTAAAATTATATCTTTATACTTACTCATAATAGTGCAAAAGTATTTGTCTTTGTGAGATGGGTTATTGTTAGGTAGTTGCATGTTAATATTATCATTGGATTTAATTGCTGCACAGTCTGCCCCTTTCTGTTCAGATGACTTGTACTGAAACATCAACATTCTCGTGGACTTAACAGAAGTACGAGTAAGTACCTCCAGAGTTATTGAGGTTTATACACTCAATATTGAAAAGTGCTGCCCATAACAGGGCATACTGAAGAAAGTCACAGGTGATAAACTGAACTATGATACATCAGAAATTTCTGATAATGACAGTTAAGGTACTTAGAACATAACAATAAAATACAACTGAGAATGATGCTCAGTATAAATCATGCTGCATTCAGTTGTCAAATTGTAAACAATAGAATTATTGTGGTGTGCTGGGCATATATTTTACCACTGATTGAGGAAATGGTTCTATTTCTCCCTTATCAGTACTTGATTCCATAAATTTCCACTGTTATAATACATCATTAAAATCATATCAAACATTTCTGATCTTTCCTGCAATTCAAGTGGTTTTTGTTATTTTTACTGTATCATTAAGTTTTTGTAATTACCTAAGCATTTTGCAGAAAAAACATATTATTAAAACAGTAAACACCTTTAATTTCAATTAAATATCTTCAAAAACATTTCAGTTTTGCACCCTGTGCAAATTTCCTATTTTTATTTGGCAGATAGAATGTACCTAATTAATTCACAAGCATTTCTAACTATCCCACTTTCATACCATTCATCCTTTTCCTGTTTACTTTTTGTTTTGTATTATTCTGATTTTTTATTCAATAGCTTCTCATGTATTCACAAATAAGTAGCTACCAGTACGCAAATGAAATAAAATTAAAGAAGCAATTAGGGAAAATAGTTCGCTTACTATGCACATAAAGGTACCCTTATTTATAAAATGGGTTAATATTCACAAAGAAGGCACAAAATATAGTACAGAACAAATGTATATCTGCAACATAAAAAGGGATGATGTGTTTATGCAGAATGAAGAACTGAATGAAAATTTGAATCCTGGTATTGGTAGAAATTTTAAATCAGTGGATGTCTACATATGTTAGAGATGTATGGGATGAAAACCATCTCACAGTCATATAGGTAAATTTGAGTAATAACATTGCTGTCCAGAAACCAAATGCAGAAAAATTTTAGTTAAAAAAATACAACATATAACCTATAAGTGCAACATTAAAACACTTAAAGAAAAAGATGGCCTACTTAGGCCATAAAAACAAATAAAATTTAATACAACCATTCAAAATGACCATAAATCTCATATAGTACTGCAATCTGCATGATCTGATCATATTCACTGTATACTAATGTGCACAGTGCCAGCTACAATCTAATCAAGATTAATGGCAAACAAATGAAATATTTTCTGAAAACATATTTGGTACTGTATATTACTTTCAATTTTATTGCATTAAATATAAATCCAAGAGATCACATAGATGTTAAATGAACAATAGTCGTGTGTTACAATTAATATACACGAAAGCCTATATAGTTAAGGACCTTTGGTTATATTTTTCAGAAATACTGAAATAAATTATTCCTTGAAAGTGATCAAAGATCAGTAACAATAAGACAGCAACATGAATTAGCCAGGGAATTTCTAGCCTTCCTTTGATTTGAAATTTATTTTCCTAAATTAGTTGTAAAGTCTTAACAGTGTGTGGAGGTTAGATAAAAAAAAGTTGATACTGTTTGATCAAAGATTTTGTAACTATTGATTAAGAATAAAATATCACATTTGAATGTAGGGTGCTTACTTAGTTACAAAAAGATTTTGGAGGTAGCACATTTTTGTTCAAAAATATGTTTTATAATTTTTGGAAGTAGAAGGAGTTACAATCACACTCAAGTAATAATTCTTCAGCTCTTTTACAATTAAATTTATATGGTATACATGAATAATTTGGGACAACTTAGGCTTCCATTTAAAGATATCAGTACAAGAGGTATGGATTAATATGTAACAATCAAATTCTACTTACTAACGGTACATATATGTTATGGAGTTGGCTAAATAACAGATACAGCAATAAATTTGTACATTTAGTGAATAAAATAATTACATTAACAGCATCTCATGTACAGCAACTTTTACTCTTTTCTAAACACATAAATATGTACATACCCATTCATTCCCAGAGGTTTTAATTACTACTCAGTACCAATACAATTAACAACAGTGTTCCACATAAAATGTATTTTTCATAGGACACCAATGGTCCAGCTACGATTCTGATTTACATTTATAATTACAGAACATAGTTGTGCCTACCTGACAAAAGATTGTCATTTGAACAAAAACTTCACACATTTATCATTGTTCAAAATGTTTGACTACAATTCTGTACCAATGATGAAACATGTACTTTTATCTGTGAGTTTTTTTCCTTTCTGGCAGTTGATCCCTATGTCAGCGCTACATACATTAATCCATATAATTATGTCATATTTTACTTGCATAAGTCTGTGTCAATTAAATGTTATTTAAGTAGATCAAGAGAAAAGCCATCATAGACTTTTGCAAATTATATATCAAGAATTGCTTTATATGATATGGTAAATATCCTCAATTTGCCAAAATATTGATTTTTAATGTCTGTAGGCTTGTACTTGAGGCACAGAACTTTATAAAACTAAGTCCTCTAATCGCATACTGTAACATAAGATGTAGCTCATAAACTACAACTGTACTTATCTTTTCCCCCACATGGACTCATCTTAATTAAGCCATTTGTGTCTTGCAAATTTAATGACTGAATTTACGTTTTTCTGTTTTACAAACACTGTGAAACATGGTTAAAATTAAAGTCCAAATTCCTGACTCGGTTGAATTGTCAGATTTAAGGCTTTCATGTCCTCAATAAATCTCAGTAGCATAAAAATATTATCTTGTTATAACAAATGTCATTCAACAAGTTTTGGAAACCTCCTGGTTTAAAGAAAATAATAATACACATTTTGTATTTATGTTAAACTGGTGTTCTTTCAAAAGCTTTCTCCATTATTTGTCATCTGAGGTTAAAAACAATGTACCAAACATTCTTGTTAATAGAACATGAACAATTTCTTTTATAAAAGTAATTTTAGTAACAGTCTGCAGCTGCTTAAATTTGTTTTACTTCCTTCTGTGTTTTTGTGATTCCTGTATAGTATAATAAACTTTCTTTACATACACAACAATTTTCATTATTAACAAAAGTGCTTTTATTCTCATTAAATTGGATTCATTTTTATTTCTTTTTTCTTAAAAAATGGCTTTCTATTATACAAATTGCTTCTCTTAATACATGTAGAATAATACTTGTGGTTTTTCCAGTTATGACAGAGTGATAAATGGGGGAAAAAAAACTGAAGTATGAAGTTTTTGTTGAATAATTGGAAGATGTTTTCATTCAGTATCAATGCAGTAATTTTACTATCTCACATAACAGATCTCTTGCATGACTGTTATCCATGCATAAACAATTGTAGAAAATTTCATGAACCAAGAAGACAGTATTCCTTATCTACAACAAAATTAAAATAATGACCTTCAGATCTGGCACCTGTTAAAATGCTGTTAGCAAGTTGATTTTAATCATGTTCCACCATGATGTTTATCACCAGTCATACGTCTCATTCTCTGGGTGTGGACCTGGTTGTGGTGTGTGGAGTCTGGTGAGTACAGGAGCAGTTTTTGCAACATCATACTGTGCCAGTACTTCCCTGTACAGCTGGGAACATATAAAATATTGCTTATGTAACAAGGCTAAGGAACAATAAAATATTTATTATACAAAGTCAAACTGTGTACATTCATTTCCCAAACATCGTACTGAGATATTTTCTTTGATCTAGAGATCTTATTGTTGTCATGTTGGCACATTTACACTTACTGGTGTATGTAGTTAGCAATAAAGTAAGGATGCATTCCTGTGCATGATAAAGTAGCTAACAAATTAAGGCTCAACATTTAAAGTAAAACCACTTCACCACTTTATCTATTTCATTATAATAATGTGTGAGGACACACTGTTAGACAAATCAAACTTCATTACTGTAAGTGCAAGATTGTTGGTCTCTTCTGTGTTTGCTATATTACATTACTGAGTTATAAATTTAATTATGAATACAGCTAACAGGTAAGTACATTTTTCTAAAGAATATGATGCAAGTAAAACTGAGAAGAACTACACTCCAAGAAAAAATAATTGCAGCACCATTAAGGACAGAATACATTGTTACTGAGATAAAATATGTGAATGCTGAGGGGTTGTAGTGTTAGTGATACTTAGGACATAGTTAGCAATCAAATGATGCTTAAGGGGTCACTAAATATCTAAAGACATTTGAATGGAGCCTCTGGGAAGCTGGATGGATGCAGCCAGAAATTTCTCCACATCTTTGACACAATGAACCGGTGGCATGTTGTTGCTTTTAGTAGTGGTCTGTAAAATATTCCCATTTCTGTTAACCAGGTTCTAGAAGAGCACAGAATATAGATGTAGGTTGAGGTCCATATATTGTATGAGCAGTGGTGGCTGACTGAACTTCATGCAGGGATGAAATTCTGGCACATTTTGATCCTCCTGTATGATCTGAGACCATTATCAACTGCCTGCCTGCAGCTGGATTATGATCATGTGTGCCTCTGACTATGCTTCTGTTGACACTAAAAAACAAGAACAGATACTCTGATGTTATGAAAGAATTGATCAGAGAGTGGAATTGTCTCCGTTGTCTGTGCTGAGAGTATTTCTGTTTGTGATCAGCTGAAGGACATTCATGAGTTGCTTAGTAAGTGTATTTGCTCTTAAGACATATGTCACCTTTTAGGCTTTACAGCAGAGGAGGGAGCAGGCCTTCAGCTAGAGGCCACCATAATATTTTGGTGTTTCTGTGGGAAATTAAGTTAGATTAGTTTAATACTTGTTCCATAGATCATATGTACAACATTTCATAATGATGTGGAACATGTCAGTTTAGTAAATGGTGTCCATACACGACAATATTTTAAGGATTTTTAATTAAAAAAAAAGTTTTATCTAAAAATTCATTTAAATTGTAGAAGGAGTTGCCATTCAGAAGTTCGTTTAATTTCTTTTTAAATACTAGTAGCCATTCACCACTACATTACACAGGCTTTTATCCCCTTGTTACAGCCATTTATCCAAGAGAAAGGTGAACAATGTACATCTACATCTGGTTGCTGCACTGTAGTATGCTGTGCATGTTGGGTCAGTAGTATCACCAGATCTTGTACTAAGTGAACATATAGAACATGATGGATTTGGAACTTATGTGTTCTCTAAAGTATGCAAGAAATGTCACCAAACAGCTACAGAATACATAAGATGCTTGGTACAGTCTATTGCAGCATGCCTGTCAGCATGTTTCTGATTTATATATGCTAGAATTCATACATGCATTGCTACCAAATGGGGATAAAATGTGTACTTGAGTGTCTGATTGAGCCTTTACTGTGACATTTATGTTCCATTTGGTCTCATTCTGTCATCATATACTTCTACAATGAATTGATGACTGCCTTTTCACCCAACTTGTCAATAAATTGACAGTGTATGATTAATGCTAGTTTTTAGTTAGTGTGTTGCACATACACCTATAGTTGATACTGGTTCCTCATTCCTGCTCATATATTTCTTGACATATATGTCAAATAAGAGAAAGACAACCAGTCACCTATAGTAGATTAATGTGTGGAGCATACAAAACTGAATAGGAAGGGCATTTGTACTAGCTTTTGAGTATTTAGCCTTTCTGTGACCATGGAGAGACAGCTTATTGATGCACTCCACAATTGCAAACAGTTGTCCGAGTTGATGGTGGTAGGGAATCAGGTAGGGAAGAATGTGAGGTGGGGCTGGTGGGAAAGGGGCATGTCTCTGGACAGAAGGTTCCCAGGGTGCAGAACAAGACAACAAGAAATGTGGGAAGAGAGTGTGGGGAGAGGAAGGAAAGGGGAGTGGAGGTAGAGAAAAGGGCCACTGCTAAATCTTGACAAACCACGAACTTGACCAACAAGTTACTGAACATGCTCCACATTGCCAAAAATACCAACAGCCGCTTCACTGCACAGACCATGTGGATACTCCCTTTCAAAAAGCTCCATGAAGATGAGAGTGGTGTCTCCAGCATATCTTGTACTCTTACATTTGCCTTGGTCTAAACCCCCATTACCCCAATCCCACTGCTTCATTTTTTCTTTAATTTCTTTTCTCAGTCCACACTATTCCTTGTCCATCCAGATTGTGCACTGCCTTCTTCTACCATCTTTCTGCCGCCTTCCCATCATGTGGGCATTATCTCTCCACCCCCTCCCCACTTTCTTGACCTCTTGTATTTAACCTTTCTCTTCCAACCATCTTGCTTCTCTTTCCCCTGACTCTTTTTTCACCTTCCCTCCTTCTCCCCATCCCTTTTCCTCTATTCTCCCTCTCTTCCCACCAACTTTTTGCTCTGCACTGCACTTCTTTCATCTTTTTGTGCATCTGAAAATCTGAGCTTCTTTCCCACGACTCCCTTCTTGCATTCTACCCTACTGTCACCTTACCTCTGGCAGTCTAGGTAACTACTTCCAATATTAGAGCATAATAAATCAGTTTTGGATGGCCAAGGGAGTGCACATTGGGTGTTGGTGTGGTTATGTGGATAAATGTGTATACTTCTGGTAAAAGAAGAGCTAAATACTCAAAAGCTAGTATGATTGCTGTTTCTGTTAAGTATTTCTATGCTGCATACATCAAACCACTACAGATGGGTGGTTACTTTTCTCTCATTTTACGTATTGCCCAATCCAGGATTTTCCATTGTTGTTATTCCTTGGCTTACACTATATCAATGAAGAGACACCTAAATTCTTAGATCAGTAGAAAATGGAAGTCCAGATGAATAGTGAAATATTACACAAAAGCATGGAATATAGTAAATATAGTATGCAGCATTGGTTGTATTTTTATTGTTTTTGCAGATCGATTTCGATCATATAATGAGCATCTTCAATGCAACAGTCGTCGTAATATCGTGTAGACACTACACTGATATGTTAAAAAAAATCAATGTTACATTCAGCTGATATGGTGTATGGTATGCTTAGTTAATATTACGATGACTGGTGCATTGAAGATGATCATTATATGATCAAAATTGATCTGCAAAAACAATACAAATATGACCAATGCTGCATACTACATTTACTATATTTATTATTTTGTGGTCGCCGAGCACACCATTCCAAAAAATTGAATCAAATCTCAACAAAATCATGGAATCATTCTCTCTTCATTATTCACAGTCACTTCAGTGGCAGAATATGCCTCTCCGATGCTAACAGACTGGCAACCCCTAGCCCCCCCTCTCTGACCACACATTAACACTAATTCTGGGTGCCTAAAATGGTAACCATTTGCACTCTCTTAGGATAATTTTAGTTATTTTTGCTCCATAAAGTAAACTCATGATACAAACAGGCAAAAAGTAAACATATTGTTCTCTCTGTGACATATAAAAGCAATTTTAATAAAATATTAGAGGAAGGTAAACAACAATAAAGTTATCTAATAAGTACAAAGTTGGTAAGTTGACAATTAAAAGTTAAAAAAAAATGAAAGAGCACCATTACAAACATTATATCTGAGCTTTGCTTTATCCTCATGAACTGACTGGTTGTAAAACTGCAAATTTCTCCATAAACAATGATCTAGATTGTATCTGAAGCTTACAGTTACTGTGTCATGACTTAAAGCATTTTAAGCAGTTCATGTTTGTGTGCTGATGCCCAGCTGCATACAACAAGTGAGTAGGTGAGAAGCAGTGCTCAGGCAGAGAAAGGAAAAATTTTTGGGTAGAAAGTTAATAGAGTTTAAGGCTAGTCCTGCTTCAGAAGTGAAGGATATTTCACTGTCAAATATAACCTGACCTCCTTCAGCTCCATTAACTTCACACCCAACAACTTCTTGCCCGAGCACAGCTTCTCACTTTGTTGTGTGTAACTGGGCATCAGCACACAAACACCTGTGCTGCAAGTGTTTAGCATGCACTCTACTGCTTGCCCCTCCCACAATTATAACACTCACAAAGATATAGGTGAAGTGTTCTAGGGTGAGGGGGACTGTGGACTGTTAGGCATGGGATATAGGGATGATAAGTTATCTTAGGTTGAGGTCTGGGTGGTTGAGAGAGGCCATGGAATAGTGGGACAACTGCCATTTGCACAGTTCAGAAGAGCTGATGATACGGGGGAGGATCCAGATGGCACAATTTGTGAAGCAGTCATTGAAATCAAGTATGTTGTATTCAGCCACAGGATGTCCCATCTTGCTAGTTGCCACAGCTTGACAGTGGCCGTACATCCTGACGGACATGTGATTTGTTGTCATAGCAGTTATTGCAGCAGAGTTGGTAAATCACATGCGTGCTTTAACAGGTACCTTGACTCTGATGGGATAGGATAAATCTGTGACATGACTGGAGTAAGAAGTAGTGGGTAGGTGAATTGGGCAAGTCCTTCATCAAGATCTTTCATGGGGATGTGATCCCTGTGGTAAGGGGTTGGGACTGAGATTGGTTTAGAGATGGACTAGGATGTTGTGAAGTTGGGACTTGTCATAGATCTCCTCTTCTTCTGCCAATCCCTACAGTGGAAACAATATTTTACCATCAATCCATCCAACCAATGCTCACAAAATTCCAATGCTAAACACTGCCTTTTCCAATTCATACCACCATTCAATCATAACCCTTCGTCATTCCCAGATAACCACCCTTTGATTGTCTTTTAAGAATTCCATACCTCCAACTTTCTCAACACCCTTCCTAAGAATACCAACCTTTTGGCAGAAGAAAGAACAGATTAATACAACCTCAGAACAGATCCCAACCCAATCATCTTCCTTGCAGACAGAGCTTCCACCACTGTTATGAATCACAGCAACTACATGATAGAAGACTTCTACCAATTGTCTGATACCTCCACCTATAAGCTGTGAGAGGACAATTCCATCCAAAAAGTCCAGCAATCTCTACTAAAATTCCATCTCATTTCTCAGAACCTCTCCCCCAATGCCCCAAATCTATCTCTACTTGCTTCCAAAAATCGTCTATTGGTTTCACCTGGTCCTCTTCAAGCCAGTATGCCACCTTTCTCAATATCCTCCACCTCACTGGTGGCTTTATCCTCACCTCTGTCCACATTAAGCCTACTAATTACCAACAGTACATGTACTTTGACAGCTTTTCCACCTATGGATGGCAAATTTACAGTGATGAGAAGCCTCTTACCCTTTGGCAGGACAATGTGGCTAGAAATATTTGATAATAATTATTGTCTTAAGTACTTCCTCAACCACCTTAACCACATGATATCCAACTTACAAACATATGAACGATTAACTAGACCAATTCTGCATTCTATACATCTGCATATAAATTAATGAATTTTAGATTCAGTCAATTCACATATAAGATATATTCAGGCATCATCTAATCAGTTGTTCATTCATTAGTGCAGTATTTGTGATGGACTTATGTACAGTATTTGTGTGAAGCCAGTTGATCCTTTGCACTCCCTATGCCCGTCTCAAAATTTACATTCTAGCATTTGTGGGAATATGGGTTACATCTGCCACAGGTGCAGATACTGATAACAACATGCAGTTATTCTAGTCTCCTTAGAATTATATTGTGCTTTTCTGAAAATAATAGATAATCTTGATGTTAGCTTACATTTATCGTAAGCATAGTTGGGATTCAATCTTAATGTTACCTCATACTTATAATAGAATTATGTGGCAAGGTATCATTACATTACACCTATTTTTGACCATTTTTTTCCAGTTTTGGGCCCCATATCAAGAATTGACAACTAAGACTGACACCACAGTACACTTTTAAAAAAGTACTGTGATGTGTTCATAAATTGAAATTTTATGCAAAAAGTTATAGTCAAACTGTCACCTATGGGGGAGAAGTTGATAAAGAACTATACCTGAAAATTTCTACGTATAGTTTCTTCTTCATCAATGAAGTTCTGTCCATCATTTAAAATATGACTCCTATAGTTGTATCCACCTCCACCATTCTGCAAAAATGGATTTGTTGTTCCACCTGAAACAAGATCAGAAAATACTTACACATGACATTACTATTACTGGTTAACTATAATAGGAGAGTAGTACTTACTGAAAAGTTAAAAATTGATACTGAATTATGTAATACAAATATAAATCTCTGTTTGCAGTGTCTTTACTGTCAATTATTAAGTACAAGGAAATATTTCAGAAATATTATCATAAAACTTTACATTTTTCTCATTGAAAATGTAAAAGATGTTATACTTTTCAAGGCTAAGAGTAGAAGTGGTATTTAAGTCAGCAGTGTAATGTACTGGCATGTCAGAGAGAATAATTTTAAAAATGGTAAAGCAAATTCTGTGTTGATTTTTGGGCTATAGTTTTGTAAGGTTAAAGTCATTTAACTTTTCACACTGTACAATAATTTACACTGGAACACAGAATATAAAGAAAATAGAATTCAGTTACATAAGCATCTAGTTGTAAATCACATTCTTCGGTCTATATATATAAAATAGAAAACGGATGACTTACCCAAAGCACAGGCTCATCGACAGACAAATAAAATCACACACAAACAAACATACAGACTTTCGCAACCGTTGGTTGTTTTTTTGCTGAAGAAGCGACCAGTGGTTGCGAAAGCTTGTATGTGTGTTTGTGTGTGATTTTATTTGTGTCTGTCGACGAGCCTGTTCTTTGGGTAAGTCATCCGTTTTCTATTTTTTATATTTGTTTATCCCACCAGGAAAGTTTCCATATATTTCTAACAGGAAAAATATATATAAAAAATAGATGAAGATTACTTACCAGGCGAAGGAGCACAGGAAGTGATAGTAGCACTAATAAATTCACACACACACACACACACAAACACTAGCTTTCACAGCCTAGCTGCTTCTTCAGGCAGAAGGGAAGGAAAGGGAAAAGGAAATGATGAGGGTTTTAAGGGAGTGGGTAAGGAGCCATTCAAATCCTGGGACAGGAAAGACTTACCGTGGAGGGAAAAAAGGAGGGGAAACAAATACACACACACCCACACATATACACAAACGCAAGCACATCTCATTTCGGGGCAGGATTTAAGGAAGTTGTATCCTTGCTGGAGAGCCATATAAGCAGAATTATTTATTAACAAACTGTCATTTAAAGATACACTTAGTATTATTTGGCTGATCAAGTGAGTAATATTTTGTTTTGTTTTTTGTTATTAAAGTTGATTTGTAATCTGTTGGATCTGATATAGCTGTTGAGCAAAATAAATGTTATTGCTCTATTATACATCTAGTTTCAGTTCTGTAGTCAAAATATGATGTAGTGACCCTGGATGAGAAAGAAGAGCCGGCCACGGTGGCTGAGGGGACTAAGGCACTCCAGTCACGGTCTGCATGGCCTCTGTGGTCGGGGGTTCGAATCCCCACTCGGGCATGGATATTTGTGCCATCCTAGTTCGTAAGTAGTTCATAAGTAGTTTGTAAGTTTAGGGACTGATGACCCCATAGTTAAGTCCCGTAGACTATACAAACATGTGAGAAAGAAGATTCGAAAATTAATTAGGCCAAAGAAAATCAGATAGGAGAACCACTTTCACACCTACAAGATGATCTTGAAAGAAAAATTAGGGAATCTGAATGAAACTTTGTACAAAGGCCAGGTGTCCTACTCACTAGGTAGTTTTAATAACCACTATGCCATACTGGTACAATGACTTTGCACAACTGCAGTGATTTATCCTGCTATATCTCTATCTCTGTCCAAATTCTCATCTCTGCCTCAGTCTACATGAACAATATCATGAAGATAGTTTACAACTCACTGCAAAGATGTTTGTTAAGCTGTGCCTGGCACAGCTTGATGAACGTCTTTGCAGTGAATTGTAAACTATCCTTATTATATCAGCAGAACATTTGTAATTACTAATAAATTGAATTCCAACAAGGACTTCCAATTTTGTCTACATGAATATTTTTAGTTAAGGTGGATGATAAAGAGGTGGGAAACACAATGAAGGCTTGGAGTTGGGTTGCTTGTGGAACAGAGGAAGCAGGTGTGTGGAAGGGAAGGTAGCAGGTACATAGGCTAGACATGCAACACACAGGAATGATACCTGGTTATGGCCAAGTATGATGAAGATGGCATGGAAGCTTGGACTTGCATGGCAAGAAAAAGGGAGGGGAAAGTGATGGGCAGAGTTAATCATATTTGTAAACTTAATTGGAAAGCACCAATCTGCATGATATGCTTTTTTTTTTTTTTTTTTTTTTTTTTTTTTTTTTTTTTTTTTTTTTTTTTTTTTAATAAAACAGTCTATGGGGACTGCAAGTTTGCAAAGTTTGAGTTCAGGTGGATTGTGGGAGCAAACGGTGTATTGCAAGTCTGAACTGGCTGCTTCAAAAACCATACCATCTGGATCCTGTCCTCCAGCACCAATTTTCTGAAACATGTACATAGGAGGTATCTTTGCAACACATCATTCACTCCCATTATCCTGATGGACTCAGCTTCAATTAATCTGTTGCCCCAAATATATGCTGTGTGTGCACCTACCAAGGAGCACTGGTGGCTGAATCTCTGCTGGCTGCACATCTAAATGACCATGGCACAGCTGGAACTGGAGCAAGACCAAAAGGTCACTCAGAAAACCATCAGAGGGTGCTGCTGCCAGCCATGCCAAAATCAAGTGTGCCAATCTGGACTATGTTAAGCTTCCATGACCCAGTCAAGCACCAATCATAAAGATGTACTGCTCCATCCGAAGTCCTACGTGGACATCAGAAGGTAGTGACTTCACAAGTGAGAAACTGGTGAACTTTTCCAAAGCTGCTGTCAATGTTGCCATCCACTCCACCATCGACTTCCACTCTTCAATGGAGACATCACACTCCTTGGGACTGGAATCCTTTCAGATTTGGACATCTGGGTTTGGACATTGCTTTGGTGATTGTAGCTGGGAGGTTCTGTTTACTCTTGCTCAGCAAGGACATAGCATTCCTGGTGTTTAAGCTCCAAAGTGGCTCGTTACAACTTTTAACTTTTGCTCTACCATTTATGCTGTCCATTAAGGCACATTACTTTCTTTTATTTATTAATATTTGGTAAGAATACATCATTATTACACTGTATGAAGATACTTTCTCACCTCAGTGAATTTTCTAAAGAAGCATGAAATTTCTGGTGTGTCAAATGGTTAGTGTTGGAAGACACTTCAAGAAACACTTTTGTTTATTGTTGTTACTATTTGTTGAAAAGCAGTTTTGGTAGTTGTTTATTGCTAAAGACTCAGGACTGTGTGCATTCAGAACTGTACACATTCACACCATTGTGAGAATAAATTGTTTTCCAGTCTACATCCATGTGTAAGTTTGCCAATTTATTCCACTTTACTCTACCTATGTCCTCTCACCATGACCCAAAGCTTGTGTGTACATCGCCATTTGCAGCATCTAAAGGGTTCCATTACTATACACCGGTCACCCCTCTGTAATACATTTCTATTTTGCACACCTATTGTCACCCTGTAAGCCACTAAGCTGCTATCTATCTGCCACAACACCTCTCTCATTTCCTACTTCATACCCAGTTTTCCTTCTGCTTATCCCCTCTGAAAAATCTCCACTCTGAGTCCACCTATCAAACTTCAACTTCAGCCAGCACAAAGTAAGCACACAAGGCTGTGTGTGTGTGTGTGTGTGTGTGTGTGTGTGTGTGTGTGTGGTGGGGGTGGGGGGTCTTCTTCATTCCTAATGTAAATATCTGATACTACAAATCTCCTGTTCTTCACCTACATCAGACTGATTGTGATATCCTCTTTTCTTTCTTTCTTTTCTTTAACTGACAGGTTAATTTGCTTTGTAGCTAGTCTAGTTCTATATGTTTCTTTTATTCCTTTTATTTTTTCATGGGTCTTCTTTCTGAAGCCACTCTTTTAATGTATATTCAACAGTTTAAAAGTTTAGCAAATTCATGTCATCACTTTCACTTATACTTTGTTTATTTTTAACACACTTTCTGTGCTAAGTAAATCAGTGATTCAGTTCAGCAGTTAAATAATACTTACATGCTGAAAGTAATGATATGCTGTCTGTGTACCTTAAAATTGCTATCACTTCCCACACATTTTCATTCTTGTTCTAATTTTTGACCTCCGGGTAGAAAAGTTAGGCAGCTGAAGTCTCACCTCCAACTGGTGGCTGTCCAGGCACATCGAGGTTGCCACCAGATGTCTGATAGGTTGCCCCATAGCCACCCTGATCAGCATTGCCTAGCTCGTGCAGTCGGGTACTGGAGAGAGCACGAGGAATAGGATTGCTCGGCACCCCATGGGGAGCCAAGTGTGCTGTCTCCTCAGCCACCTGGAATCAATTAACAGTACAGTTAATAGATTGTTAATGAAATTAAAGTTATAAATAGCTTGTAATTTGACCAGCACATCAACTGCCTGGACAGTCTGTGATCTCTGGCTGAGTATTGAGGTAAATTAGATGGTTTTTCTGTGGATGTCAGTATCTTTTGGCTACTAAACACCTTGAAGAAGTATCTTCACCATCACATATATTTGTATTTAAGTTTGTTCAGGTGACATCTGTTACAACTGAATGCATAGGTGCGTGTGTTTCTCATTTATGTGAAGATGCCACATTTTCAGATGTGCTGTTTTATTATGTTGCTGTAAAGATGAAACTGTCACTTGCAGACATAGTTTAAAGTAAATGCAAGATGGTGTAATTGTACATTGAAGTATGTAGTGCCAATAATGAAATGTTAACTATTCAGAATATAAAACAGTAAAAAAATTTTCATCAAGTTGGCTACTAATTAATATTTAAAGTTGATTAATTTAATAACAGTCAGTTTAAGATACAAGCAATACAAATTTCGTGTGCCACATTGGGACAGGAGTCAGAGGTGTCATAACTCAAAGTCTCACTATCATACTATGTAAGACTACAAACCATCACATTACTCCCAAAGGTGCTTGTATACCTCAGTTTACTAACAGCATAATGGGAGTGCCATTATCTTACTGTTTCTGCACAGTGACAAAAAATGACATTATTTAGGAAATAATATAGATAACTAGCATTTTACTGGTGACTTAATAAGCATAAGCAAATTTTGCACACTATTACTGATTGTTGTCATCATCTCCTCCTACCCCATTCTCTCTTTTCATCTCCTCCTTTCCTCTCTCACTATCCCCTCTTTGTCAGCAATCTTCTCCTTCCTTCTGACCACCATCTTCTCCTACTCTCTGCCCAACTACATCTCCCATCTGTCTGTCTTCTCTTCCCTCAATGTCCTTCTTCTACCACCTCTCTCCAATATCTGTCATTTTATTCTTCCCCCTCTCTCTGTATCTAGTTCTCCCTTCTCCCTCTCTTTTCTCATCTCCTCTTGTCCCACTCCCTGATTGTTTCAATTGTTCCCCCATCTCTATTTGTTTTGTGTCCCAACTTCGTCGCCGCTTTTGTGTCCCAGCCTCGTCGTAGGTGTCGGTGGCCGAGTGGAATGAGACCGACACAGGAATATAGATAGCACGCTGGTGCAGGTACGGAGGGGAGCAGCCAAAAACTATAAACACTAGAGTAAATTAGAAAGAGATATATATTGCACAGAATGTAACAATACTTAACTTTTACATAGTACTGCAGAATGTTGATACATAGTTGTTAGAGGCCTGCCTAGTGCCTGTACGATAGCAAAGTCTTCACGGGTGCCTATCTGATTACGAAGGTCCTAACTGGTTGCTAACTCAGTCCCAAGTGCTCGATGTTGTTCAATGGTGGCCACGAGCGGAGTTGCCGCAGAGGGCGCTCGTGGCTGTCGTCGTGAGAACGCCGCACCGTGCGTGCATGGCGGCGCGCGGCGAAAGTAGGTGGCGCGCACTTTGTACTTGTGCGACACCACACCCCTCCCCCCCCAAACCGCCGCGCAGTCGTGGTGTAGGGCTGAGGGCCACGGCGACGGCACTGGGAGGAGGGCCTGGGCGGGGGCGTTACTGGTGGGATGGGCGTCGTAGCTGAGGCTGGGATCGAGACGCCGTCCGCGCCCCTTTATACACCTTGCGATCCGCTGGAAAACCTGCGAAAACCAGCGGAAGGGCGCCCGCCCCGCCCAGAGGGAGCAGGTCATCTTCTTTTGAGGTGCGTGGCCCAAGCTGGGGGGGCTTGCACGGTCCCGGAGTCCCTCTCGGTGACGCTGTCATCTGCGGCGGTGACAGCGGTGGCGACGACTGCGTCGGAGGTACGTCGACGTCCATAGCGATCTCGTAGTCCGGGGACGAATGATGTGGCTGTGCTCCCTGGCGGTGAACTGGGTCTGGAATCACGAAACCCGAGGCAGGATCGCGCGGCCTGTGCAGGCGCAATTGGTTTGCATGGCGCCGCAGCTCCGACCCTGTGGAAGAACGTACAACATACATATTGCGACTGAGCACGCGCTGAATGATGCCTGGCAACCATGTCTTCTTGTTGCCAGCAAACACCCTGTATAGCACCGGCGTCGAAACCTGAAAACGCGAAGCGCCATACGAACCGACTCGGTGCGTGGAAGACTGCAGCAGGTGAAGGAGAGTGCGGTGACGGCGGCCGTGTAGCAGCTCGGCAGGAGACGGGCCGTCACGTGGCATGCACCAATACGTAGACAGGAAAATTTGAAGAGCTTGCTGCCTGGAGTGCTGACCTTTCATCTTTTCCATGTGAGACTTGAATGTTCGAACGAAACGTTCTGCTTCACCATTGGACTGAGGGTGGAAAGGTGCGGTGGTGATATGCTGAATGCCATTCACACGACAAAACTGTTCCGCCCTAACAAACTGAGGTCCATTGTCACTGACGATAGTTTCAGGCAAGCCTTCGATGCAAAACACTGATGTTAAGGCACTGATTGTACTAGAAGCTGTCGTTGAGTTCATGGCAATCACAAAAGGAAACTTGCTGAAAGCGTCTACAACAATTAACCAGCGCCTATTCCAGAAAGGTCCGGCAAAGTCAATATGTAAACGTTGCCATGGTCCCTTGGGGGCGTGGCCAGTCTGAGAAACGCTGTGGAGGAGCCGCCTGATGCTCCGCACAAACTGTACACTGTGATGTTATGCTCTCTATCTGAGCGTCCATACCAACCCAGGTACAATGACGTCTGGCCAGTTGCTTTGTCCTAACAATGCCCCAATGTCCTTGATGCAGGAGGCGTAACACTTCTCGTTGCAGGGAATGAGGAACAATCACTCTTGCTTGGTCGTTGTCGTTATGCAACAACAGTACACCCTGACTAAAGATAATGCATGACGTTGTGCAAAATAACGTCGAACCAGAGGCCAATCAATGTCTTTGGCTCTGGCAGGCCACCCTGAGTGAACAAAACGTGCTACCACACTTAGGTCTGCATCCACAGCTTTTTCCTGTGCAACCCGATGAGAGTTCAAAGGGAATCAAACATGCATCACGGAGTAGTGCAGACTTTAGTTTGTCAAAAGCAACTTGGCAATCTTTGGACCATACAAAAGGAACATTCTTCCTACGTAAGTGATGCAGTGGAGCTGCGATCTGAGAGGCATTGGGAATAAATCTGAAATAATAGTGAAGCTTTCCCATCACTGCTTGCAATTCATGCACATTCTTAGGAGGAGGCAAGTCTTTGATTGCTCGAAGATGTGACTGTAAGGGATGAATTCCTTGGGCATTAATCACATGGCCTAGGTACTCTATTTCAGTTTGAAAAAACGAACACTTTGCTTTATTGCAACGTAGACCTGCTGCAGTCAAAACTTTGAAAAGGCACTCCAGGTTTGCTAAATGTTCTTCAACTGTACGTCTGGATACCACAATATCATCTAAATAGTTCGAACAACACGGTACAGAAACTGTCAGCTGTTCCAAAAAACGCTGAAAAATAGCGGGGGCGGAAGAACTGCCAAAGGGTAGGCGTTGAAATTGAAAAAGGCCCATGTGAGTATTAATGCCGAAAAATTTTTTTGACTCGTCATCAAGCGGAATTTGTAAGTATGCCTCTGCTAAATCAATCTTTGAAAAGAAGCGAGACTGTCCTAATTTGTCCATCAGTTCCTCAGGTCTGGGCAGGGGATAAGTGTCCACAATTGTTTGACTGTTCACTGTTGATATAAAGTCCGCACAGAGATGAAGTTTTCCTGACGGCTTGGGTATAATTACTATAGGCGAGGCCGACTGACTCGCAGAAACAGGAGAAATCACACCACTATCTTGCCAACGTTTAAGTTCTTCGGCAACTGTATCACGCAAGGCGATAGGCACTGGTCTAGCTTTACGAAATTTTGGAACTGCAGATTCTTTTAAAGTTACATGTGCCACGAAGTCTTTTGCACAACCTAGTTCCAGTGAAAACAAGTCACTATATTTGTCACACAATGCATTGATTTTATCCTGAGGCACTATTGACGAAATTTGAAGCACATCTCTTTGAATTGATAAACCAAACAAGTCAAAAGAATCTAGTCCAAAAATGTTCTGTGTCGATTTGGCCTGAAGAACGACAAAAGCAACTGTTTTTGTTACACCTTGAAAAGAGGCGGGCAGGCTACACGTTCCTAGCACGGGAATATTTTGACCTGTATAAGCTGTTAACACTTGCTGTGACGGCGACAATTTTGGCGAACCCAGAAGTTCATAAGTATCTTTATTTATTAATGTGACAGCGGAACCAGTATCAAGCTGAAATTGCACCGTCTTATTTTCTATGAAGAGAGTCACAAACAGTTTTTGCTTGCGGCGCTCGACAGGTGCGCGAATGTGGGCAACGTCTACTACGGTTTGTTTACTGCGCGTGCGCGGGCCGCGTAGTGAAGTAAGCGGCTCAGACTCGGCACGCAGCGGATTAACAACACTGTCACTAGATGGCACTACCGCCGGATCGGCGTCCGCGCAAGCATGCGAAGCTACTCCAGATTTACTAACTACTGCACTAGACTTTTGAGTAGCTACTTGATGTCTACTGTCACTAGCTACACAGTACTGGGCACTATTACAATTAGAAGTTGCAGAAGACACTAGGTTCACTACAGGATTGCACTGTACATAGTCATTTTGCTTGTCCCGAACCCTTTTCCGTTGCACTGTTTTTCGCGCTCGTCGACGCTTGCTACGTGGTGCACTATATAGTTTTGCCATAGGCGCAGAACTACTTTCTTGCAATTGAGATCCAAGCAAAGCACTGTTCAATTCCACAGCGTCTATAACATTTACTGTATGCACTGTTCTCGCACTTTGCGAAGCAATGTTCCGAAAGGCACCGTTCTTTGAGTTTTTAATTTGCATACACACAGACTGTACATGTCCTGATTTGCCACATTGATAACAGGTTGCGTTGCGACTAGGGCAATGAGCACGCTTGTGGCGAGACACACACTGGGGGCAAGATTTACGTACATTTTTCTGAAATGAGCGTTGGCACCCGTTATTCAAATCACTGTTTCTAACACGACGGGGCGACCGTTGTGTCGCACTTTTACACTGGCTACTGTTCACTGTCTATTCAGCCCAGCCTGTACTATTGTAAGAATCACTAGTGCTACACTGAGAACTACGGCTAGGAAAGCGACCGTTGCGGCGCACTGAATTAACACTGTGGCTTTGCATTTCTACATCTGCTAAGTCAAAAGTATCATGCGCATCTATAAGCTACAGTACACTGTCTAATGAGGGATCAGACTGTTTCAGAATTGCTGCTCTAATTCTGGGGTCATGAATATTCTGCGTAATTGCATCTCGCAACATAACGTCACTATAAGAAAGTCCACAAGAGCCAGTAAATTTACATTGGCGGGTTAAGCCCTTCAATTCTGTAATCCACTCTTGCTGTGACTGCTGCGGTAATTTTTTAAGTCTGAAAAATCGGTACCGTGCAGCGGCTACAAGAACTTTTCTCTCATAATGAGCATTCAGTGCATCTACAATTTGTTCAAAGTCTACATCACGAGGAGATGCAAGAGGGAAAAGTTTTTGCAATAGTACGAAGCTCTGGGGGCCCACAATCGATAAGAAAAGGTTCTTCACTCTCTGACCTGTAATTTGATGAGCCGCGATGAGTTCTTGAAACTGTGCGAAATAGTCGCTCCATTCTTCCTCACGTTCGTTGTACTGGCGAAATGTAGGAAGCGGTGCAGCGGCAGGTGTGGGCTGCTGATGTGACGGCTGTTGTTGTTGGTGAGCAGCCTGTGCCGTCAACTGCGACACGGCCTGCAGTAGTTGAGTGATTTGCGCCGTCTGTAACTGAATAATTTGCATTAAGTTTGGGTTCGGGGTAGTGGCCATGCTGACCAATTAGGCGCCGCACATACAAGTAAATTATAACAAAACACAAATGCAATATGAAAGAGGACGCGCTGCAACAAAAAAGTCCACAAAACACGTAACTGAATATATTCTCCCAAAAATCTTATAATAAGGGTGGGTGGGCAGGAGCAATTTCTGCGTGCTCCGACTACTGCTGTCTGGCTGCTGTAAGCGGGCTGGTCCAAGGTTCTATCACTTCTCGTCGCCACTTTTGTATCCCATCCTCGTCGCCACTTTTGTGTCGCAACTTCGTCGCTGCTTTTGTGTCCCAGCCTCGTCGTAGGTTTCGGTGGCCGAGTGGAATGAGACCGACACAGGAATATAGATAGCATGCTGGTGCAGGTATGGAGGGGAGCAGCCAGAAACTATAAACACTAGAGTAAATTAGAAAGAGATATATATTGCACAGAATGTAACAATACTTAACTTTTACATAGTACTGCAGAATGTTGATACATAGTTGTTAGAGGCCTGCCTAGTGCCTGTACGATAGCAAAGTCTTCACGGGTGCCTATCTGATTACAAAGGTCCTAACTGGTTGCTAACTCAGTCCCAAGTGCTCGATGTTGTTCACTGGTGGCCACGAGCGGAGTTGCCGCAGAGGGCGCTCGTGGCTGTCGTCGTGAGAACGCCGCGCCGTGCGTGCATGGCGGCGCATGGCGAATGTAGGTGGCGCGCACTTTGTACTTGTGCGACACCACAATTTGTCTTCTCCTTTCCTTTCTTTCTGTTCACCTGTTTCCCTTCACTTTATCTATTACCCCCTCCTTTCCTCTCTGTCCTCCTCTAATGTGACCTTCATGCCAAAGAGAGGTAGGTGATTATTATGACACAGTACTTCTTTGCAGACAATAAAGTGTATGCATACCAGGTTTGATTAAAATTGATCGAGATTTTTAGGAAGGGTTGTCAAATATATTAACACCAATTTTTATATTTCTACTAACCTTCTCCCTGTGGCTTTGCTTATGCACAGTTTTGGCACATATATTACACACATCTATTCTCTCATCTTAATCCATATCAACCTCTCACCAGTACCTCCTTGACTCCTCTGTTTGTAATCTCATTATCCACCTCTCTTCCACCATATCTTCCTCCCCTTCCCCCCTCTTCCCCTCCACCATTATCCTTCTCCTCTCTTTTTTACCAGCTCTATATCCCTTCACTCTTCCATCTGTCCCTGAATGCAGCCATCATTCTTTCTCTACCGATCTCTTCCTCCCTATCCCTCTTATCATATTTTCCTTCTTCATTACATATATCCTCCTCTGTTGATCCCCACTTTATCTACATTGTTCTCTCCTTTGTTACCATTTACTCCTTTTTTCACTCTTTCTATCCAACTCATTCACTCTGCATATCACCTCCTTCCTAATGTCTCTGCTCATCATCTCCTCTGCAATCTATCCCTGTCCTTATCCTCCACACTCTTTGCCCATATGCTCATTTCTCCTCACTCTATATCCATTTCCTTCTGCTTCCAGCTATCTTTCTATTTCATCTTTCCACCTTTTCTTTATCTCCTCCTATCACCCTCTCAATCTCCTGCTGCCTCTTCCCCATATTTCCTTTCTTTATTCCAAGTCCTCTAGCAACATCTCCTTCTCTTCTCCCCCCCCCCCCCCCCAATTTCCGTCATCTGCTCCTGCATCTCTCTCTCTACCCTTCCTCCTCCCTTCTCAATCTGGTTATCTCCTCCTCTAACCATCTCAATCTTCTCTCACCGGTGCACATCTATCAATGCAACCCTTACACCACAGGTTGATGAACCAGCCCATATTACTCCAACAAACCAGACATGCATTTGAGACTGAAAAATCATTTCTGATCCCAGGTTGAAACTTCCAAAACAACAGAAGTATTGATCACCCAGACCAATAACTCGCATTGTAACAGGAATGATAGATTCATGCTTTTCTGCTGTGTACTACTCAGACTTATATCTAGGAATTTGGAATCATTTTTACCAAATGAAATCCCTGTGGACACTTGGGAAATTTAAATCTCCGAGAAGCTCATACCTGGTGTGGATCTTCCGTTGGTGGCAGGTCAGAAACAAATCCGGAGTCCTTGCGATAGAAGTTGATAAAAACGAATGCAGCAAGCACAAAGATGCAAATAATTCCATAACCACGGAATGTTGATCGAGTACCTGGAGAATAGAAAATGATCTTTTAGGCTTCAGCAGATACCTTACATATTCCCTTTAAATTAACTGTACTTCAAAGCTTACTTAGGTACTGACATGAAAAGAAGAAGAAAATCAATAAATTTCTCTCTGTTCCTTTATTAATTTCAGATGCAAATCCCTGTCATTATATTTGTGTAGTGTCTATTCATGGTGATTTGGTAAACACATATTTGCAAAGAAAGCACAGTATGCTTGTACTGGTCCTGCTCCTTGTACACTTCTCTCTGTCAATGTCAGTTTCACTTTCATGCAGCTCAGTCCTTATGATGGTCATGACTTGGGAAACACATATTTGCAAAGAAAGCACAGTATGCTTGTACTGGTCCTGCTCCTTGTACACTTCTCTCTGTCAATGTCAGTTTCACTTTCATGCAGCTCAGTCCTTATGATGGTCATGTATCCTGCACTGTGTATCCGACAATGAAATAATTTTTCATGTTCATGTAGTGAAATATTAGGGAACTATCTGTGAAATGTGTCAGTAAAGGCATAATAAATTACATCACGCATATTGGGGCAATATTACTGTTACAATGTATTATGCTTCAAATTACATGCTTGTTCAAATTTAGTGGTGGTGCCACACTGTGGTATCTGCAACAAGTATATATAAAATCTGTAACGTTATAAACAGTGTCCGAGTGATACACAATTAAAGTACCTTCATGTGATACTTCAAATAGTGTTTACCGCTTTAATTCCTAGTTATTCTAATAGGTTATGGGCCCAGGTCAACGCTGTGGCAAAAAGCGGAACATAGTAATTACAGAAAACTAAGTGTAATGTGTTTTTGTTACACGCGTGACGATCGCATGCCGATTTTGAATGAACATGAATACATTAAGTTTCATATTGTGTTGCCAGGCTCTGCTGACACAATAAATTACGAGTGCATTATGTTATGCACCATATACATAGTGACAACGAATGAACAGAAAACTGTGAGTGAACTGTTTAAAGCCTATTTGTGTATCTACAGTGTCTTTTCAATAGTGTTCATAGTATAAGATGGCTGAACGTGTTGACAGCTTTAATATAACTAAATTTGATGGGAACAATTATAGACAGTGGAAATTCCAGATAAAGTGTGTTGTACGTGCAAGAGGTGTGTACAATATTGTTAACGGTACAACACCGAAGCCAGTGGAAAGTGCTGCATTGGCTATGGACAAAGAATGATGCTATAGCTATGTGTGTCTTGACTTCTGCTTTGGAATTTTCTCAAATTACAATTATTGAAAACTGTGAGTCGGCCGAGGCACTATTAGATAGGATGGACAGTGTATATGAACAGAAACTTGAACTAAAGAAAATGCTGGTCCATGACAAATTTCATGCTTATAAAATGGACATCAATGATTCAATTACATAGCACATATAAAAAATTGAAAACTTAGCTTGACAAATTCTGGATGCAGGTGAGACAATTAGTGATGCTGCAATAATGATGAAAATTTTGGGTACACTGCCACAAAAGTACCACAACCTGAGACAAGCTTGGTCTTCTCTGGCAGAGGATCAACATACCATCTCAAATCTAACAGCTCATCTACTAGATGAAGAGGCAAATTTGAAATCAGTGGAAGAAACTGAAAAAGCATCTGCTGCATCGTCAATTGCTCAGGGAAATACTAATAAACACAAAATAAAAGTATTGAGTGAGAAGAAAAATAAAGGAAGACCAGACAAATCAAAAATCCCTTGTTACAACTTCTGAAAGAAAGGACATTTTGCAAAAGAGTGTCGAAATCCCAAAAGGAATCAAGAAAAATTTAACCAGCAGTCACAAACTGAACAAGATAATTTTTCAGCCTTTATTACTAAAGACATCCCATATAGCTGTTCCTTTGCTGCAAAAGAAGAGGATTGCTGGATAATGGACAGTGGTGCAACATCACACATGACCTTCAGGCGTGAATTCTTTTCTGGTTTTACCGAACTCAGAAATGGTTCAGTTGTCAGTCTCATTAACAACTTTGATTTGGAAGCTAAGGGAATCGGAACAAGAAGGATAAAAAAGGAAGTCCATGGATCCCTGTATGATGCAGTGATAACAAATGTTTTGTACGTTCTAGATGTGATGAAGAACCTTTTCTCTGAAGGTGTGCTCACTGAAAAAGGATTTCGAATTGTAAAAGAGACAGAGTTTGCACGAGTGTATGATGGAAATAAGATGGTTGCAATTGCGATACATCAAGCTGACAGGTTATACAAAATGCATTTTAACACAGTTGTTACAGATAAAGCTAATGTAACCACAGTTAATGATTTGAAACTATGGCACGATCGGCTTGGTCATGTGAATCAATCAAGACTGTGTGAAATAGAAAAGAAGGGTCTGGTGGATGGACTGAAAATGGTAAAAACTGAACAGTTGTTTATAATTGTAATTGTATTGTGAATAAGCACTCATTTAGTGGAAGTGTTACAATGTATTATGCTTCAAATTATGTGCTTGTTCAAAGTTAGTTGATGGCGTTGCACTGTGGCATCTGCGACAAGTATGTATAAAATCTGTGACGTTATAAACAGTGTGTTTGGAAGACAACATCGACTATCTTTTCCTGAAAAACACCATGTAAAAGCAAAAACAGGAGAACGAATCCTCAGTGATGTGTGTGGCCCAATATCAGTGTCCTCAATAGGTGGAGAAAACTACTTTGTTCTTTTTAAAGATGCGTTTTCTGGTTATAGAGTTGTTTCATTTATCAAGCATGAATCAGATGTTGTAGAGTGTTTAAAGACCTATGTAAAAACTGTTGAGAAGAAGTATGAATACCAGATTAAAGCTCTACATGTTGACAAAGGAAGAAGTATATAAACAGTGAAGTAAATAAATACTTGGCAGATTCTGGGATTGAACTTGAAACTCTATACACACCAGAGCAAAATGGAAGAGCCGAGAGGGATATGCTAACAATTGTTCAAAGTGAAAGGTCAATGATTTATGCTGAAAAAGTACCACTGACTCTTTGAGCCAAAGCAGTAAATACTGCAGTGTACATTCTGAATAGAACCACATCAGAGTAAAGGTCAAACTCCATGCCTTATGAATTGTCGACAGGAAAGAAACCAGATATGTCTCATATCCAAACGTTTGGTTGTACAGCTTACATGCTTGTCCCAGATCAGCTGAGATTAAAATGGCAACCAAAAAGTATCAAGATGGTCCTGGTTGGGAATGAAGGCACTTCAAATAATTATCGTCTGTATGATCCCCAAACACATAAAGTGAAAGTATCAAGAAATGTGCTGTTTGATGAATCACGCAAAACACCTGTCAATAGAGAAAATACTACAGTGCTGAGGTTTGAAGATATTAACCTATCAGGAGAAGAAAATAGTTGTCCTGAAATCGCACAGTCTGAGTATGGAGAGCAGCATGATGATAAAAACACTGAAGAAGACCAAGCTGAGAAGAACAAAAATCAAAAAGAGACTCAAAACTGTGGCCGACCAGCAAGAGAAAAGTATGATCTTCGTTTCAGAAGTGGAATCAGAAGCAGAGAAGTGGTCTGAAGCCATAAATGAAGAGTTATCTTCATTAGAGAAGAATGACACTTGGGAGTTACAAGAACTTTCAGATGGAAAACGAGCCATCAGCTCAAAGTGGGTCTTCAAGATACAACATAACAAAGCCAGAAGAGTAACAAGATACAAGGCAAGGTTATGTGCAAAAGGTTTTGCTCAAAAGGAAGGCATTGATTATTTTGAAACTTTTGCACCCACAACCAGATTTGATACAATCAGAGTTCTGTTATAAATTTCAGCTCAATGTGGCTATCAAATAACACAATTTGATGTAAAAACTGCTTTCTTATATGGAGATCTTGAAGAGGAGATTTACGTGGTGCCTCATGATTGTCTTGATGTCGAGAATAACTTGGTCTGTAAATTGAAGAAATCGCTATATGGTTTGAAGCAGTCACCTCGCTGTTGGAACATGAGGTTTGACACTTTCCTGAAGAACCATGGGCTTACACGATTGGCAGCAGACAGATGTGTCTACAGAGGTCTATCCAATGGCAAGTTGGCTTTCCTTGTTATATATGTTGATGATGGTTTAATTATTGTTGAAAGTGAAGAAGTCTGTTCCTCGATTGTAGCTGAACTTGGGAAAGAATTTTAAGTGACATTCTGTATTCCAAAAGACTATGTGGGACTACATATCGAACTATATACTGAAGATGGATCATTCATCAGACAGGTTATATAGAGAAACTACTTAAAAGATTTAATATGGGAGATGCTACACCTGTTTCCATTCCTGCTGAACCGCACACTAATTTGTGCCCTAAAGAAGAACACAAGGAGATGAAGGAGTCCCATATCATCAGGCATTTGCCAGTCTGATCTTTGCAGCAATAACAAGCCGACCAGATATAATGTTTGCAGTTTCACAGGTCAGTAGATTTGTTAGTGATCCAAACCAATTCACTGGAATGCTGTTAAACATATTTTCCGGTACTTGAAAGAAACAGAGGACTATGGGATTAGGTATGCTAAACAATCTGATCAAATGAACATGGTTGGATTTTGTGACTCTGACTATGCCAATGACGAAGAAACAAGATGTTCTGTGTCAGGTTATACATTTATGTGGAATGGTGGCCCCGTCACTTGGTCCAGTCAAAGACAAAGAGTTGTTGCACTTTCGACTACGGAAGCTGAATACCTAGCAGCATCAAGTGCTACCCAGGAGGCTATTTGCTTGAAACATCTTCTGAAAGACGTCAGTGAACCTGTGGAAGACCTAATCTTGTTGAATATAGACAATCAAAGTGCTATACGGTTAGTCCGAAATCCAGAGTTTCACAAGAGGACCAAACACATAGACATTCATTACCATTTCATAAGAGAAAAATACCAAAGTTGTGACATCGATGTAACCTATGTCTCTTATAATAACCAGGTGGCAGACATACTTAAAAAGGCCCTACCAAGATGCCAGTTCCAGAGACTGTGACAGTTAATGGGAGTGAATAAAATTCAGCTAGTTCTGACTCATGTAGTGAACATTTTTTTTGAACCTCTATATTATTTATAATTGTAATTGTATTGTGAAAAACCACTCATTTAGTGGAAGTGTTACAATGTATTATGCTTCAACCTACGCGCTAGTTCAAAGTTAGTTGATGGTGGTGCCGCACTGTGGCATCTGCAACAAGTATGTATAAAATCTATAACATTATAAACAGTGTCTGAGTGATACACAAATAAAGTACCTTCATGTGATACATCAAATAGTGTTTACCGCTTTAATTCCTAATTATTCTAATAATTACAAATGTTTCATTTGTTGTATCTTCTGAAGTCCCTACGATATAATTTCGGATATACATTAAGTGGTAAATGTGCATACTGTCTAGAAGTTTGTCGCAAACAGAGTTAGTACTAACGAAATATATACCTTCTATATAAACCCCATGAGATTAATGTTTAATGATGCCATATATTATGAATTGTCATAATATGATATACTGTCAGTAAAATGTATGGGTGGATGTACAAATTGCACCATCCCCTTTTTTGCCAGGAACTGTTTGACAATATTGGCTGTGTGCGGGCGAGCGTTATTGTGCAACTTGAACACCCATCATACTCACTGGATTAATCATCCAGACTTCTTCCTATTCCCTCGATTCAAATATGCTTTGAAAGGATTTAACGATATTCCTGACATCCAACGAATCGTGATGAGACTTTTGACTTCATACAAATTTTCCAAGATATGTATTGGAAAACTAAGCGGTAGGGCCTACGCAGGGAGATGACTATTTCGAAAGATAGTAACTGTACTTCATAGTTCATCTACGTAAATGTTACAGGAGTATTCACTGAACTTTGTTGTCAGAGGTTGTATAATATTCTACGTTGCGTGTGTGTCAATATTTCGCTCTGCAGTAAAAACTACACAACGCAGGGGATGGTCTCTCTGTGTATCTGTAGTCCAAGGTCTTGATTTGTACACAATAGCAGTTCCATGGCGATAGATGTAAGGGAACATTAGGTATAGCGGTTGAAAATTGTCAACTTAGGCTATATAAAATTCGGACTGTAGACTAGCGACGACTTTTGAGACTATGCACGGTGAAGTGGAATTCGCTCTTGCATGGCTTCACAGCATCTTTCCTCACATGTCAGCAATAAAAAATATAGTTTTCAAAATGAAAAGCCAAGATCGTCGCACATATGTGTTATAAGCTGGTCATCTTCTTAAAACATTGGGTACAAAGTAACAAGTGCAACATTGCACTTAGTAATTATATAAAAATACACAAGTTAAAAATATAACAATATGACCAGCTTATAACACATATGTGACCAGATGATGGTGACACAGTGCACCGAAAATGGTCGTCATTTAATAAACTATTAATGTGGGATCTTGGCTTTTCATTTTGAAAACTATACAACGATCAGATCACTTCCAAACCCGACTATGTCAGGTAATCTTAATAAAAAATAAGTCACAAAATTTAGCCCTGTGAATATTTCCGACAGTAAACAGACGTCGACGTCAAAGACAGATATGGGTGTGTATTCTGTATGCCAGTGTGATTCAGAATTACACAATTATACCAAAAAACGTTCTAGGGAATGTAAAAGGCTTCTTAAGGAACAAAAAGAGCATGGAAACCCATGCCTAGAAACGTCATCCAACGGTGGTATAGAGCGTCGTAGTTTCTGGAGGTGATGTCTAGCGGCAGGCGCCGCTGCATGTCGTTGAATGACATGCATGGCATGGGTTTCTTTGATCATTTTGTTGCTGTATACACCTTCTATAGTGCATAGAATTTTGAAGTTGTGATTGTGCTGACTGGCAGGCCGCTATGAGACAATGGGCTGTGCCCCAACGGCCACTCAGTCAGCTATGCGGTTGCGGCCTACTCTGTATGACGTAACAAGACAGCACTGAGGCCTTGTCTTTAGGCAGCAGGGAGTGCAGTGGTGGGGGAGATGGAAGCATCGGCTGCTTGCTGCACTGCAGAAGCCGTTACCCTGACAAGAATGGCAGCTAGCTCTCAATGTAGAAAAATGTAAGGTGATGCGCATGAGTAGAAAAAACAATCCTATAATGTTCGAATACAGCATTAGTAGTGAGCTTCTTGATGCTGTCGCGTCGTTCAAATATCTAGGCGTAACATTGCAGAGCGATATGAAATGGAACAAGCATGTAAGGACAGTTGTGAGTAAGGCGGACAGCCGACTTCGGTTTATTGGGAGAATTTTGGAAAGATGTACTTCACCTGTAAAGGAGATCGCGTATAAAACGCTTGTACGACCAAGACTTGAGTATTGCTCAAGTATTTGGGACCCGCAGCAGATCGGTTTGAAGGAAGACATAGAGGCGGTTCAGAGGCGAGCAGCTAGATTTGTTACCGGTAGGTTCGACCAATGCGCGAGTGTCACGGAAATGCTCCGGCAACTCAATTGGGGATCGCTGGAAGAAAGATGACGTTCTTTTCGTGAATTTCTGTTAAGTAAATTTAGAGGGCCGGAATTTGAAGCTGAGTGTAGTACGATCTTGCTGCCGCCTACTTACATTTCACGTAAAGATCACAAAGACAAGATAAGAGAAATTAGGGCTCGTACGGAGGCATATAGGCATTCTTTTTTTCCTCGTTCAATTTGGGAGTGGAATAGGAAAGGAAATGCCTAGTAGTGGTACAGTGTACCCTCCGCCACGCACCTTACGGTGAATTGCGGAGTATGTATGTAGATGTAGATGTGTACAGTAACACTTTGCATCAAGGAGCTTTGTAACATTGGCAGCGCTTTGAAATAAATGAATAACATTCAACTACAGATTATTTCGTAATTTGGGCATCCGCAACTGAGAAAATAATTTACATTTTCTAATATGAATTTATAAATTGTTCTAAAATGATAGTAAAATTTTAAATACTGATAGAACAACTTATTGAAAATAATAAATTCTGGAGACGCGTAAGCTGTTTTTTCTGTTATTAATATCCTTACTTTAAAGATACAAAACCGGTTTAACGTCTTTAAAGACGCATCTTCAGGTGTTAACGTACTGCATTAAAACAAAAACTATAATTAAAAATTCAGCAATAATAAAGTGATAAACATGACAGGAATTGAACAATGTTATATTTACAATTTTTTGGTATGAAAATTCATTACGGAGTCCCAACGTTCTAATTGCTTTCATCTGTCACCTGATTAAAATGTCATTCAATAGGCCTGGATATATGGAACCAGTCCGTCACATTACATAGACAACATTAATAGGGAGATAATAAAAAATTTACAGGCTACACCACCTATTAGTCCTAGACAAAAAGGGGAGAGATTTATAACTCTGTCGCCAGCTGATCAGGATGAAAAAACTAAGTTACTATTGAGTCTCATACCTAGGTAATTTATCAGAATGGCAGTGGCATATATTGTGGGCTATCAAACCTATCACCAAAGCCGATATCTAAAGCAAACCAAAAATTAAGAATCAATATTAACAAAAATGGCAATAGAAGCCAGTTTCCGTCATAAAGAATTAACGTGTAGTGTGGAAAATGTCTCGTTCGCTTCATTCAAACAGTGGGAGAACAGAGCTTCGTTCGCTCACTGCCGCAGCTTCGCTAAGGTGAGGGGAAGGGAGGGGTGGGGTGGGTAGTGCGGCCAACAGTACGACAAGGCTTCAGAATCCCTCGTCGCAACACAAGCTCGAGTGCTTCCGAAATGTGCCGAACGGACACGACTCGCTCTTGGCGAACTCCGCATCAGTTTAAAGCAACAAAGAGCGTGTTTGTGTGTTTGTTACGTTTCACAACAGCTGTATCGGTGTTATTTATTTCATAGTGTGCAGTGTACTTTTACATTTCTTAGTGCTAATTCTTCAAATACACATCAGATCCGGAAAATCGGAGTACAGTACCTTTGTGCTGTAGTGCCAATCATTACACAAATGACGAAAAAGAAAAAAAGGGGACGAAAAAGGACAAGCTTTTGGAACACAGTTCCTTCCTCAGGTGGGAGAGAAGGGAAGAAAAAGGATGGGAACGGAAGGGACCTTGGCATGTGTTACACCACACATGTCATTTGGGTACAACCAACAAACACCAGTCCCTCAGACTACTTCGGTGGGAACTTGCCCTCCAACATAGACTCTCCTCCCGCCACCCCCCTGGTCTAAATCTACGCTAACCCCTCCCCTTCCTCCATTCTCAGCTCACCTATTCATTATCCCTTCCTTACCGATCTCTCTCTCCTTGTGTGTGTGTGTGTGTGTGGGTGCGTGTGTGTCCATCTTTCCCTGATAATCAAAAACGTTATAGACAAGCCCCCGCCCCTCCTACACTCCTCATCATCATTTAGTTCAAGCATATTCTCTTCTCTTTACTACTTGATCTTTCCTCTTTGGTTATATATATCCTCTCTGGCTTGGCTCAGTACTAACATGCAGTATCTCTGACTTCCACACTCCTCAAACAGCACCTTCATGTCGTGATTTACCTTTCCCTTCCGTTCCTATCCTTTTTCTTCCCTTCTCCCCTTCTCCCCTTCTCTTCCACCTGAGGAAAGAACTGTGTTCCGAAAGCTTGTCCTTTTTCGTCCCGTTTTTTTCTTTTTCTTTATTTGTGTAACTATCGGCGGTACAGCACAAAGGTAAGTACTGGCCAGCCAATTTATCTCTTTTGAAAAATAATTTATCATCTCTGAGGAGAAGTTCCATCATTAATGGAGTACAGTTTTTCATGTTTCTGTTAGTGCTATCTCGTGACATCTCCCACAATCGAATGAAACACAAACTATGATTATGCTGTCAGTCCACGGCCAGACAATTTGTTGTATTTTAATTATTCAGACTGTACCCACCTCTACTCCCTTAAAACCCTCATCATTTCCTATTCCCTCTCCTTCCCTTCTGCTTGAAGAAGCAACTGGGTTGCAAAAGCATGCGTTTGTATGTGTGTGTGTTTTATTTTTGTTAGGAAAGAAAAAACCACTGCTGAATCGGTTCCAGAATTTATTATTTGTTTTATGGGATGACAACCTTTGAAGTCATTTATAAATAAGTTATTCTATCTGTATATAGAATTTTACCATCATTTTAGAACAGTTGATAAATGCATATTAGAAAATATCTTTCAACTAGTTCCTCTTGTGACAGCACCAATAACATCGTCAAGATGTCGTGGGGGAGTACTAGACGTGTGAGCTATTTTTACAAGACAGGTGGTTCGCACTAGTCGCCGGCAGTAGAGTACGTACCGAAGTAGTTGACGAAGATGCCGCCGATGACGGCGCCGCAGCCGCGGCCCAGCCCGTGGTGGATGCCCTGCAGCACGCCCTGCGCCGAGCTGCGCAGCTCCTGCGGCGTGTTGTGCGCGATGTACGAGCAGCACGCCGCCCACACCGCCGCGTGCGTGATGCCTGCCGACACACAGCACGTCACAACGCGACACGACCGCGTCACACCCGGCTCACGCAGCACCGTCCAGGGACAAGCAGTCCGTGACACGTCACACCGAGTACTGACTCGCCGCTGGGGCACAGACCACTGCCTCGAGGCGGCCAGCCAGTCAGCTGGTGATCGCGGCCTACTCAGTGTGATGTGACATTGAGTGTTGTGAGCCCTTCTCTCTGGACGCTGTTGTTAGTTGTCACACATCACACTCAGCTTACATGAGCAGCAGATAGCGCAAAGGCAAATTTTCCCTGATGTGTTGATGTTTTCAGCAGCGCGCTGATTGACAGGATGTGAAAGCAGCAACTGTGAGTGGCGTTCCGATTCCTTATTGGCTGCCTCACATCCCGCCAGTCATCGCCCCATTGACATCAACACATCGACACTCAAACTGCAATTTAATCCAAGCATTCATTACTTCGCAATTTGCGAGATTTTCCGACTTTAGCTGCTCTTCTTCTGGTGGTCTATCATATTGTAACATATGAAAATTTGTGTCAGACCGGGACTCGAAACCGGGTCACCCGCTTTTCGTGAGAGGTCACCTTAGTCACTCGGCCACCCGGACACATTTCCCAGCCAGACCCAAACTTCCATATGTTAGTTTTCTACTTAGTGCTTGCACGCATTTAGCAGTGATTCCCGCGACGGGGAGAGACGTACTACACTACCTTTAACCTGTCTTGGCTGTCATAAGGAACAGACGTATCATGGTAAATATGACAGCCAAGACAGGCCTAAAGATGGTGTAGTATGTCTCTTTCCGTCGCGGGAATCACTGCTAAATGCGTGTGAGCACTGAGGGAAGTAAACAACTGTAACATATGGAAGTTTGCGTCTGGCCGGGAAGTGTGTCCGGGTGGCAGAGTGGTTAAGGCGACCACTCGCGAAAACGGGGAGACCCGGGTTCGAGTCCCGGTCCGGCACAACTTTCATATGTTACAATATGATAGACCTCCTAAAGAAGAGCAGCTAAAGTCGGAAATTTTCGCAAATTGCGAAGTAATGAATGTGTATTTAACATTTATAGCTGCGGACCATCAGCAACGTCTGTTCCTTAGGAACAGACGTATCATGGTTAATCCAAGCAGTTTCAATTCAATTCTTACCTTTAAAAATAAAAATCTTATCTGATTAACAAATGCTCAGTTATAGACACAGTTATTAAACTGCTGAAAAGTGCCACAAGTACATATATTCAAAGCGTTGCAAGACGGAGGCCTGGGGTGGTCCAAAAAATAAATAGATTTCGATATTTGGAGGCTCGTCAGTACGAGAGGCAAGGAATAAATAAAAAATTGGGGTAGCTTTCGAGACTCTGATGCTTCCCAGGACGAGAGGCACAGGACTGTCCATAGTGGCTTTCGAGATTTTATTTCCTCCAGAGAACAAGAGACCAGGAGCTGTCCAAAAGAAAAAGAAGGGCTAGCTTACTTTCTATATTCTGGGCCTCCCAAGACGAGAGGCAAAACACGACCCAAAATAAATCAAATAAATCGCAATTTGCGATCAGTTATGTCTTCACTGTACTAGGTTTAGATGGAATACCAAAGTGCGGCGAATGAAAATTTGTGTCCGGCCCGGATTCTAACCCAGGATCTCCTGCTTACTAGACAGACGCGTTGACCACTCCGCCACCGAGGACACAGTGACCAGCCCGACTACACAGGACTCTTCCCTGCACGTCTCCCGCCACACCCAAATCTCCATTCGCCACGCTGTCTCTTTCCTATATCAGAGCCTATTTGTTCTGTAATGCTCGCAGCCACAATACTGTATTCCCGCATCAGGGAGAACAGACCATGTCTCCAAATCTCATTTGGGTGTAGCGGGAAGAGTCCTCTGCAGTCGGGTTGGTCACTGTGTGCTCGGTGGCAGAGTGATCAACGAGTCTGCCTAGTAAACACGAGAGCCTGGGTTCGAATTCCGCCACACTTTGGTATTCCATCTAAACCTAGTACAGTGAAGCCATAACTGATCGCAAATTGCGACTTATTTCATTCAGTGAACGCTGCAACGTCGTCAAGATTTGGAGGCCTCGCGACCCCCCTCCCCCCGAGAATGAGAGACCATGGGCGGTCCAAAAAATAAGGGTAACTTTCGAGATTTAGGTGGCCCCTCCACCAGGAGACGAGAAGCATGAGACGGCCTCCCAGCATCTGGTGCGCCGCGCTTGCGGTCATCAGATAAGTGGGACATCCTGTACTTCGTGTAGGCAGATTGCTTCAGTGTGACACTTGCAATCCTTTTACTCATCCAATACCGGGCGAATGGGAAATAACCTTGATAATTAGTGCTTAAACAATTCCCTGCAAGAATACTATACCAGCCATCAAGGTCTATATATAGGAGAGGTCTGGTCACGCTACCATGATCCTTTGCGATGACGGCCATTTTGGTTCTAAGACGCGGCTATAGCAGACTGTATTCGGAAGTTTGTCACTAGAAAGTGTTTTTTGCATAATGCAGTGAATGTAAAAAATAATTGCAACGAAGTATGCAGATCACAGAGAATGTGGCTATATCCATTCTCATATGTGATATGACTAAAGATACATCTACAATTGTGAAGAAAAAGTAGCTTTTTCATTTAAAAAATTCTGCTTTTCCCTAATCGCATATGTGTAACAGAAGGCTGTACGTGTTTTCTTCGAATATATGTTTTTCTTTTCTTGTCAAGTTTCCTTTCGGTACAGTATAGAATAGACGAAAGATCAACGAAAATTTCTTGTGTTGAACTATCGGAGAACAACATCTTATATGGAATGTCGGCTTTCATTCATATGAAATCTTCCTAGTGTGTGCGTTTCCACTGATTCGACATTACGTAAACGGAAGAAATTTCGAGATACTAGATCTGTGTCAGACAAACGTAGGGCAGAGCCTAGTGTTTTAACTGAAATTAAGTTGAGAAATGTACGGGAGATATTGGAAGAAGTCCAAGACAATCTTTTCGCCAAGTAAGAAATTACGAAACCGGAATTTATTTATGTAAAAATCAACGCATTCGTGTCAGTTGTAATTAATTAATGTATTTAAACCATTTTCATTATTTGGCGAAGTGTCCACTGAAAAGAGTATCTACAGAAAATCTAGAAGTTATCTATGAAAGTTACATTCCATTAATTTGGGTGATCATCGTTAATAAACATTATATTTACACCATTCACATGTTATGAAAGCATTTTTCAGCAAGAGATTTTTTCCGAAAAATGCTTCAGTGCAAAGAATACTACATTGGTCATCCAAACGTGCTTATACTCCTTGTATTCCGAAATCTTTGAGAGTTTTTCTTTTCCTATGGCCCCCTCAGGGCACATATTTCAATAATGTAAAACGTTCATCTAGACGGTTCTTCTCACACAGTTCGAGTCAAATCTGTGAGAATCATATTGTGGCCTCTCCTGGTAAGATTGAGCAATATAGGAGTATCAAATTATCATCACTTTATTATGAGACGTAAGAATATAATTTGTAGCTCAAACGGTACGAACACTGGCTGCAGAATAATAATAATTTGCGAAAGTGATTGTTTCCTCTCCTAACGATACTGCGCAGCGTCGTCTGCTCTAGAACCAAAATGGCGGCTCCATAAGGAACATTGGTGTCCAGACCTTTTTTCTATAGACCTTGCCAGCCGTAGGGCGGCCCATTTGGACTGGCAACCCTCACGACACAGCAGTGTACCAGGAAACATACTCAAAAGGCGAACGTCCTACTCCGTATCCCAGCAACTCTGAAACGTGTCCCAGTACACAGGATGGAAACAACACAAGCACGCCTAATACGCACTACTTCCCGCAAGGGGAGCCAGCTGCAACAAAGCTCACTGACAGACTGACAGACCGAGGCCTGCCTCATGTATCCACACACTCACCACCGATTGGCCAGAACCGGCTATATCTGGCTCCAAGGTCACTTCACCATCCTCCTAGCGCAGCCTCGAGATTCAACAAGAAGATATAACTCTGGATCTTCAGCTGTGAAACGTCACCTCACTAAACCGCGGCACTACCGAGGCGTTCTTTTCGGGATCGCCAGTGACTGCACTTTGGAATTGGTACATACATTCCACCCTGTGAGCAAGTACGGTGTTACTGTTGAGCTAAGACTCATTCTGTGCCTGGCATTTGCCGTAAACGTCTATTTTAATGTTCTTCAATTCGTCACGTTCTGAAGTAATTACATGATTTGGTCTGTGAACTTATACCAACCACTGTGTGAATAAATCGTGTTCCTGCAGTCCGAACAATGAATAAACTTGAAACAGCATTTTATATAAATGAGTAAAACTACACCATATGCCCCAGGGAGTTACAGATATTAATGGAACAAATTTATTAAAAAAGGCAATTATACTAACTGTTAAGGAACACATTCAAGTGAAGTAAATAAAATAATAAGCAATTTTTGACGGTTCTCAGAGAATATTAGACGATTCATGTCTACATGACTACTCTGAAATACACAAATAATTACTTGAATAATACTGGAAAAAGTTTAAAAGTCGAACTTTTATAGAACTGTATATTAGTGAGGATCTGGGAAACGATAATTAAATAACTTGTATAAAACAAAGGAGAAAATTTATTGTTCTCCGTGTGAATTAACCAATCCATAAAATGCTGTTGCTGGGTTTACCTGCTACATAGTATCGTAGGCAAAGACTGATTGTACTCGCATTTTTATCTCTCTCTGCGCAAAGAGGTCGCACTCATTGTGATCAGTGGAGGAGAATGCGTTGCCGCGACGGATGGCCGAGCGCATTGAGGCGCTATGCTCCGATGTGCGACGCCGTTCTCCGTAGGGGTTTCGAATCCCCCCTTACGCATGGATGCTACTGTTGTCTTTAGTATTAGCTAGTTCATAAGTAGTTTGTAAGTTTAGGGACCGATGATCCCGCAGTTAAGTCCCATAAGCTTAAAAAACATTTGAAGATTTAGAATGCGCAGATCGTTTGGTTTCTCTAAATATTTTAACTAGAGGCGGTATGAAAAAGAATTAATCAAAGAGAGATATCGGAAAAGGAGCACCAGGCGAGGTGGAGCAGTGGTTAGAATAGGATTCGCGTTCGGGAGGACGACAGTTCAAACCAACGTCGACTCATATAGATTTACTTATAATTAACAATTTTACTGATTTAGATTTAACGTTATTGACCTATATACTCCAGGCAAATGTTGGCATGATTCTTATGAAAGGGAACGACCGATTTCCTTCCACTTCCTTAAAAATAAACAAACCGAGATTTCCATCTATAATGACTGCGTTGTCGACGGTATGTTAAAACCTTATTTCCAACTTTTTTTAATTTTTATTTATTTATTTTGAAAGGCATTTTGAACTTACAGCTAATCCAAAAGAATCATGTTTCTAAAGTAATATGATGTTGGATTGCGTCAGTAGGTATGCAAATTTATTCTGAACATTAGAAGTATTAAATAAGAGTTCTTTAAAAGAAATAAGCCACAAAAATTCTTTTCTCAAGATGCCATTCTATAGAAGAAGAAGCAGTCATCTGAAATTGCCATAATTCTTGTTCCACCTTTAGTCTCTCCAAGGGCAGATAGAAAAAAAATAACTGGTTGAACCATAAAACATGCATTGGATGGTAATCCTTTGTGCTCATTTCAGTATATCTAAGAGGAATTTAGACTTGTTAAACAACAAGAAGCGGAAATTTTTGTGAGACAACAAGAGACTGCATAAGAAAGATACATAGGGAATCATATAAAACATAGCAGTACTATCCACTAATGTTAGTCATGTTTCTTAGGACAAACAATAACATTTTTGGATTGCCAATACTTTCAGACGGCAAATTTGCTTGAAGTATTTGTTCCTTATTTTTGCATGCGTAACCCAACAGCATACGAAACTGATGAAGTAATATACATTGACAAATATTTACTGAAAATTGTAAACTGTTAGATAAGAATGCCAATAATGCTACCTCTCACTTTGTCATTGCATGCAACTTACCCTGCATGAACTCGAACGGTAGAACCCACCACGGACTTGTCAGCCAGGAAATGTAAAGGAAACGCAGAATATTTCCAACTAGGCCCAGGCACAGAACCTGTAAACACAACAGTAGCAACAGTAACATTCCCTTAGTTTTGTTCTAACAGTGACTTGACTTCGTATTGCTTACAACGTTTTCTACAACCTAACCTTAACGTGACCGATTTGCTTTATCAGTCGGAAACTGAAGAAGTAGGCGAATATCTCGGATATATGATTTATAACTGATGCAACACCGAACAATGTTGGAGTTCCACCATAATCCTGAAACAAAAGGAAATGTGTTAGTAAGCTGTCTAGGTTAGGGTTAGCGCAGAAATGTATTAAAAAATAAGAACACAATAAAGATCTCAATAATAAAAGATTAAATCACTGAGAACAACTGTACGTGATACACTCTACTCTCCTTGCTAAAATTTATTTTATACATAAATTTCTACATCACTTTTGACACTCTTTTACATAAATATTGCTAGTGCTGCAGAGAAATCCTTCCACACAACGAGTTTTTTTAATTTTTTTTATTGTGCTATAATTTATCAATGATACACTATATACAATTGCAAACTTTCTTCTAATCTTCATAAATGACTTTCCCAACAGTGTCATTACTGATTACCTCGACAGCAGTTAGTACAGTTTTTTAAATCGTTGTTAGCAGTTTAATTTTTTTATCCACCTCAATTAGACTGCACTATGAAGAGGGATTATGTTAATAAGATCCACCATTTTAAAATATATCTCTATTTAGATATTTCGATGCTAAAACCAATTTCGCCTGCTTTCTGTTTGTCACTGTTTGCAACTTTTCAGCAACAAGAGACGTTGGGAGTATTATCACCAACAGTATTGTTTATAGTGTAAGGAAGTAACGTGGAAACAAGTTCTCTCGAGCAACCTTGTACGACAATAGCCTGATCAAATCAGTTCCAAAGCATTTGAATATCTGACCTTCAGCTTTCTTTGTTACTATTGCACCAGAAACCTTGACTGGGGACTCCAATCGCTTAAAATGAAAGAGTCAATCGGGGAATAATTGTTATATGCTGTAAGAGACACAAGTCTACAGCTGCCGAATCTATGAGAACAGATTCAATGATACTATTTCGTGTTATTTTAACCGTTGAATATGTAGCATTACAAAGCTTCAGACGATTTAGATTGCTTAGTGTTATTCTAATCATGAGTCGGAGAGCCGTAAATATAAAGTACGTAGAATATAAATTTCCTGTTAAAACTGGTGGCAAGAAAGAAAACAAATCAGCTCATTTTTGTGTGCACGTGAAAACAATTTGTATAATGGGTTAAATGCCCTCTTATCATATTTAAAATCAAATCGAAAATGAAAATGCAAGTTTTCACAAAATCACACAATCCTTTCTTTCTCGCAGTCAGTTTCAAAAGATATCCTGAACATTCTTGATCTCTCTCTTTCTTTTGATTGGACAGTTAGTTAAAAGAAAATACGAAAGTAGCAGCAAGTCGTGGTACAGTACGAAATTTTAATACGGTAAGTTATTATTACCAAATGGTGATAATTACGCCTTGTTGAGTAGGTATACAAACCAATGACAAAATAAACAAAATAATAAATCTAGCGAATTACTGAAAGCCTGTTCTATGAGAAGTGTTTTCCAAATAATCACGATGTTAACGAAATAAAAAAGGTTTTTCACTTTAAAGGCATTCTATAAAATTGGTGGTTTTAATGAATGTTGAAAACACTTTAGATCAAAACCACCCTCTTGAAAAAACAGTGAACGACATACGAGACAGATTTGAAGATCGATGCACCAAGATCTGACCACCCAATAACATTCACTACAGAGTAAAATTAATTGCGAGTGTGTAGGTGTAACCCAAAGTTCGTGAAAATCAACCAGATAATTCTGTACTGATAAGTATGAGAGATTTAAGTCCAATCTTAATTTTTCAGAAGAAGAAAACTAAAGTTAAAAAAACTGTAAAAACTCATCCGTTCAATACAGTTTGAACCATAATATTATCATTGTGTACAATTTTGTGAATAAACTCCTTAAATCGTTATACCAGTCGATTGAGTGAATTAGCAACTGAGCTGGATTTATTACGTTGGTCAGTGGCCTATGTGCACCCAGAAAATTATTAAACTATTGTTTAAAAATATGAAGTAGCTCGATCAAGAAGTTCCTGAGATTTTATTTAATAAAGTGTAATTTTATTACATATAATTTGCTTTCGATAAGTGCCGAAAAGTTTTATTCTTTTTTCAACTTTTAATTTGTAAATGGATGCTTGTTTATTAATGAAAAAGACCTTTGTGCTATTTGGTCATAACCACTTGATATTAAAACTGACTTACCTGCAGATGCCAGAAAAGGAAGGTGAAAATAAGTCCGATTCCAAAACCCATAAACCACGATACGAAGAGGAAGGATCCACACTTGAGGTTTCCAAACTGCTTGAACACCGTCACCCACTCCGGGATCTCGCGCGTCGTCTGGGCGAACATTTTTGTCTGTAACGAGTTCAATGTACACTGAAAAATGTGCTTTGCACTATCCTAATCGAAGTCCGCTACAACAAAATTTACGTGAGACATTTATTAAAGACAATTAATAATAATAATAATAAAACAAATCTTTGACCAATTACTACATGAAAATTCTGTTTGGTAAATATACTACAAATTATTTTCTTTACTTCGTAGAATAGGTTTGTAACTTCTTTATATTTGTGAAACTAGACTATTAGAGAACCATGCTGGAAGAAAAGGAATTGTACTAGTAGTTATAGTTAATAGTAACCTTACCAGCAAGTTTGAAAGTTATGTTTTTGAACGTTATATATTCTTATTTTTATAGTATTACGTTAATTTATGTAAGTCAATCCAGTTTTCAACAAAATGAGAATTTTCTGTTTATGTAACAAGAAAAATAAGAAAATAGAATCACTTAACGCATCTCGACGACGAGTCCGTATAGGATAGAATACACGAGCGAAGAGTGCCACAGAAAAAAAGAAAATAGGCCGTTCTTATTCCAAAGGAATCACGTCAGAAGCTATTTAAGAAAATCAGGGAGAACCTGAACACTGATCCACGAAAGGGGATTTGAACCGTCGTCGTCCTGCATGCGAAAACGGTTTTCACTAGTTCGCACTTCGCTCGGTGCCGGCCGCGGTGGCCGAGGGGACTGAGGCGCTCCAGTCACGGTCTGCACGGCCACTACGGTCGGGGGTTCGAATGCCCCCTCGGGCATGGATATTTGTGCCGTCCTAGTTCGTAAGTAGTTCATAAGTAGTTTGTAAGTTTAGGGACTGATGACCCCGCAGTTAAGTCCCATAAGCTTAACAAACATTTGAACATTTGAACTTCGCTCGGTGTTTTTTAGGAGTGTGGGTAACGGTGCAAAGATATAACTTCCACATTAGGACCACTTATAGTTTCAATATATTGTGGCTATCAGTAGATCTTAGTGTGTGGTGCACGTTCGTGAATTGTGCTTCGGCCGCCTGGTTATGCAACATCGTATTACTGTGACGTGTAGAAACTTCGCAATATGTGCAACACTCTCTCGTTACTCGTCTCCAAAAGTGTTTTGATGCAAACGTAGGGCACTTAGAACATGTGTTGATGCGCCACAGTTTCATTGGTCAAGATGTGAGTGTATTTTCTATGGTGGATGTAACGGACAACAATATAGTTTCTGTGGGTAACAGGGCGCTAGTAAATGTGTTTGGAAAAGTGAAACAAAGTGTGATATCTCTAATTGTAATTTCGCTAGAATAAACGTATATTTCTAATTTTAAAAATTTAACCTTGCGTTCGAAGTGCTACTTGTTGATTTTTATGAATTGTGCATACCTTCCATTGTGTGAGTCCCTGACATAGGGAGCGTGAGGTTCACGCTTAAGTCTCAGGACGTGAGCTAGCTGTGCACTTAATTTATTTTCAAGCGTCAATTTCGCTTCGCACTTTCTCGGGATGTAATTGACGTTTTGCAATGCAACGAACGACAATATTTTGGTGATTTTTCTGCATACGAAATAGTAGGGGTGTTCATTTAAAATACAAAAGTTTGTGTTGAAAATAGTATTTGTTTACGTTTTAAATTTTCGCATAGTATTTAGTTTCCTAAGACCCTAGCGTCCATTCACGCTGGCGAAAACCGTTTTTGATTATCATTTACTGTTCTAGAGATATTTGAGGTGGCAGAGTTAGGTGAGACACCTGTATATATAGGCTACATATGTTTTGTTTGCTTTCATTTCATTCACGGTTGAGCACAATTCCTGTACCTCATAGCATCACAAGGGATTGTCAAAAGAAAACATTCGTGGTACCTCGTGTGAATTAAGACACACACGTGATGCCAAGTATGTTTTATATATGTAGGGTTTTCCATTTAATTTATTTTTACCATCTCTGGAACAACAAAAACTACTGTAAAACGGCTATTACCTGTATCATTGTAAGTCAGGAGCTCATGAATGTAAATATTTTGAAACGTTCTAAAACGAAAGCCATCCCTATGTCTTTTTAATACAAACTTATGCGTTTTTAAATGGACACCCTGTTTTATTTAATCAGCAATCTGTAGTTTGAAATGTTCAAATGTTTGTATAGCTTATGGGACTTAACTAAGGGGTCATCAGTCCCTAAACTTACAAAGTACTTATGAACTAACTAATACTAAGGACGGCACAAATATCCATGCCCGAGGGGGGACTCGAACCACCGTCCATAGTGGCCGTGCAGACCGTGACTGGAGCGCCTCACTCCTCTCGGCCGGCAATCTATAGTTTGAGAAATTTGGTTGATTCCATCACAATACACCGATTACATTTCGAGAGGTTGAGAAGTGAAATTGACGCTTGAAACGTGCGGCCAGCGCACGTCCTGAGACTCAGGCGATAGCCCCATGCTGCTGAGTATTTGCGTAGGAGCCCCTGCCTTACAATGATACCGGTAAAAGTCGTTTTACAATAGCTGTTGTTCCAGAGATATTCTGAGTGGTCAAGATAAATTAAATGGGACACCCTATATTATTGATAATAATATAGAGGGAAATAATCATGTTCGGAAAAATATTTATAAAAGTAAAGATAACATACACGGCACCACGTGTGTGTTTAAATTTGGAGCGTACACGTGTGGTGCTCCAGTTTATGGACAGCCCTGCAGAATGAATGGTGTCAGTTCCCTCTAGAACTACTTCAGACATTAGTCGAGTCCATGCCCCATTGTGTGGTGGTAGTTTTACATGTTCTCGGAGGCCCTAAACGTTATTAGGCAGGTGTGCCCGTTTATTTAGCTATTCAGTGTACGCAAGTGATACTATATTGTAGTGATCGTAGCTCTGAAAACTTCGTCGGTAGTTGTCGTCTTGAGAGGGGCTACTTGATGTGAATGAGTGGCGTACCTTGCCGACGAGCGGCGCCTTGTTCTCGAGCGGCGGCATGTTGATGGGGTGCGGCGTGGGCTGCGCCAGCTGCGGCAGGTTGAGCTGCTGGGCCAGCATGGCGTCGTCCTGCGACGGCGGCAGCACCTTCTCCGTCACCACCGGCTCCACCTCCTGCTCCGGTGGGAAGTCGTACCTGTGCAACACAGCAACATGACAGCTGACGCGACTCTAGCGGCAGGCCGACGAGAAAGACCGGCCGTGGCGCGCGTGTCACGTCACGTGATCAAGTGGTGAGGCCAGTGAGAAAGACAGGCTGCGGCGCGCATGTCACGTCATGTGAACAAGTGACAAGGCTGGCGAGAAAGACAGGCCGCGGCGCGCGTGTCACGACACGTGATCAAGTGACGAGGCCAGTGAGAAAGACAGGCTGCGGCGCGCATGTCACATCACGTGATCAAGTGGTGAGGCCAGCGAGAAAGACAGGCTGCGGCGCGCATGTCATGTCACGTGATCAAGTGACGAGGCCAGTTAGAAAGACAGGCTGCGGCGCGCATGTCACATCACGTGATCAAGTGGTGAGGCCAGCGAGAAAGACAGGCTGCGGCGCGCATGTCACGTCATGTGAACAAGTGACAAGGCTGGCGAGAAAGACGGCCGCGGCGCGCATGTCACGTCACGTGATCGAGAAGGGCCTGTGTCAACGCGATCACTAGCTGACTGTCTACCCGCTTTGACACAGTGGGCTGTGCCTCAGCGGCCAGCCAATCAGCTAGCGATCGCTTTGAGATAGGCTCCTCTTCTTCGCGTGATGTGATGTGCGCGCCGCAGCCTGTCTTTCTCGCTGGCCAAGGTCAAGTGAGGCCTGAGCCTGTGCGATTGCTAGCAGATTGGCCGGCCGCTGGGGCACAGCTCTTTGACTCATAGCGGCCAGCGCTCAGCTAGCGATTGCGCCAGCTCAGGCCTCACTTGATCACGTGAAATGACATGCGCACCACAGCCTGTCTTTCTTGTTGGCCTCCCGGCACACTGTCTAACGAAAGACAGCAATGCCTTATTCACGAGCAGTGTTCTGACAAACGTATAGTACTCGAAAGTATCGAAACAAAAGTATATATTTTTTCCTTTACTGTAATTTTATGTCCAAAATGGGCAGGCTGGCAGCAGCACACTACGCCGCTCTTCAGCCGACAGAATGTTTTTACAATAGATGGATGAAAAGTTAAAATGTAATTAAGATTAAAATTGCTGAATTTAAAATAGACATGGTGAAATATTGAAGAGTAAAACAGAGTCACAGGTAATAAAACAAATGTAGTCGTGAAAATGTTGGCCACAGTGGCGTAAAAGCCCATTGATGGAAACACTGTATGACTGACCAGATCGTAGTTTGTTGCCTATTGAAGTTCTCGTAGATCGGCGCTTTCGGTCAAGAATGGCTGAAATTTCATGGGGCAAAACTAGTCTACTACAAATAATGTAGATGACACGTAGAACTGCAGTTCATTGACATTAGTGCACCATTGTTCCCATTTATGACCAGCTTACAAGTCTCATTTATAACAGTTACTACAACTCCATACACACATTCCACACAACAATAATACAAATTTACGCAATTCGTGTGTGTAATAGAAAAGTCCGAGGTGTACGATTAGTGTAGCACAAATATTAATAAACCGTTCATAATACCACTAGAAACAACCTGCTCGGTTAGCCGTGTGGTCTAACGCACCATATCCAGAGACGGGGAGGCGTACCGGCCCCAATTCGAATCCGCTCGGCGGATTAACGAAACGTTATGGAGTGCCGGCCAGCCTCGATGTGGTTTTTAGGCGGTTTTCCACATCCCCCTAGGTGAATTTCGGGCTTGTCCCAAAGTCCCGCCTCAGTTACACGATTCGCAAACATTTCGTAACACGTAATACTTTCACACCTATAACACTATACGCAGACATTTGGAGTACACATTTCCTCCTGGGGGACATGGTGTGGCGGTAGGAAGGGCATCGAGCCACCCTGTAAATATTAACACATACCAAATCCGCGTTTAACACAGTTCCGACCCTGCATGTGCGGGAGTAGGGCCAAAGAGAACGAACGAATACCGGTAGAAAAATTTGCCCAACACTAACAGTGAAGAACTTTTACTATAATGGTTTAAATTAGAGTTAAACGTAACATGGATTGTGCCCTTGATCAGACTCGAAATAATACACCCCACTGGCGTGGATTGTGCCTCCCGATAAAGATGTAACCAGACTCATTTACATGGCGTGAAAGCATCCTATTTATATCATTCAAACAATGTCACGCAAAATTACGTGTTGTTAATTAGGTAAATTAAACTCGTTACAGTGGAAAAGTAACCAATCCTATAGGAACAGCAGCAGTGTCCGTGAAGGTCCATTCGAACTCATTATCTAGAGGACACTGTCAAGGGAAGTGCGTGTGCGAACACGTTTGCAGCCGGCCGCGGTAGCCGAGGAGACTGAGGCGCTCCAGTCACGGTCTGCACGGCCCCTACGGTCGGGGGTTCGAATCCCCCCTCGGGCATGGATATTTGTGCCCTCCTTAGTCTTAGGTAGTTCATAAGTAGTTTGTAAGTTTAGGGACTGATAGCCCCGTAGTTGAGTCCCATAGACTTTACAAACATTTGAACATTTGACACGTTTGCAGCCGGTCATCTCGCAAGAGTCCATTGCTCGTTTGTGCAAATAAAGTTTCGCATCTCAATGGGCTATAAGTGATGGAACGTGAACACTAGGCAACTTGCAAAACGTATTGTGGTCTCACTAATTACATTTTATTGTACTGACGGATGTCACCGATTGCAGAGAGGGACAAATGAAGCACTTCATGCTAAATGCGTGCGAGGTCAGTAACAAGCCGGAGATGGGTCAGTGACGTTTTGAGGATATTTTTCTTGGCATGAATTGACATGACAAGTAATGTGATGCAGCGAGTTTATTTATACATTCTGAGTGATCAGATGTTGCCCATCAGTTATCGTCTGCATGATAAGTGACAGTAGACCGTCTAGATCAAAACACTATTCACTATTGACGAATTGTATTAAAAATTTCCACTACTTTCAAGATCAGTAGTTTTTGTTACTTACAAACTTTAGTAAACAAATAAAAAAGGGCAAAGCAGTCAACAATCCGAAGATTGGTTTGAACACCACAGTGCTTTACTAGGCATGGTCCTAATGGAGGTGGTATGCCGTTGTCTTCCTCCGACCTTCGATCTGACTTACCCAGCCAGTTATAGGGGGACCTACAGTTTAACGTGGGTTCCGAACCACGGTGCTACTTGGTATTTTTCACATGAGCAATACTGCTAGAGGTGAAAGAAGTGGAAAGTTACAGATAAAAATCCTAGGACCTTCCGGGGATCGAACCCGTGACCTTTGGATTTGTAGTCTGGCACTCTACCACTGTGCAACCGAGGCGATAAAATAAAGAGTTCCGGTAGCAGATGCTGGGTTCCGAAACCCAGTGCCACGTTGTGGAAAATGTCTAAATGTTCATGGTAGCTGTGTTGAAAAGTCATAACATGTGCATACTGTACATATTTAAAACCTCTGACAATGAAGTTCGGTGAATATTCCTATAACATTAATGTAGAATGAACTATGAACCGAGCGAGGTGGGACAGTGGTAACACGCTGGACTCGCATTTGGGAGGACGGTGGTTGAAATCCACCTCCGGCCATCCAGGTTTAGGTTTTCCGTGATTTCCCTAACCACTCCAGGCAAATGCCGGAATGGTGCCTTTCAAAGGGCACGGCCGACTTCCTTCCACATCCTTACCAAATATTCCGAGCGCTAGCTCCATCTCTAATGATCAAGCCGTCGACGGGACGTTAAAACCCTAAACTTCCTTCCTTCCATGAAGTATGAACTACATTTACGTTACTGTCTTGCGAAACAGTCACCTACCATACCTATGCACCACTAATCTATGCGATGCATGTCCTGGAATCTGAGCATGAAATATTCCTTTTGATGTCGCGTTCAATAGACCCGTCACGTTTCGTTGGATGTCAGGAATATCGTGAAATATGCTTCCTTTGTTGCAGTAGATTTCTTGCTTCCAAGGTTAATTTGCTAATTTTGTAATATGTTGTCAGACAATCCGCCAAGTGCACCACTGCCACCCATTTAAGTCTTCAGGATGACTGGGCGTTTTCTCGGCTAAATAGCGGTCGCACTTTGAGGATTCCACACTCTGCATTTCTATGCTGTACTAAATTATAAAATAGGTATTTGGCTGCATTTCTTGCAGGAATGTTTATAAACATGATCCTTACAATTTAACAGGCGTTAATCTGGGACTTGGGGTCGATTTGTCAATGTCCCGTTGAGTTCCAGTTAAGATTTTAACCTGTTGTTAGTAGAGAATTCCGTTTGTCAATGTTTCGTTATCAGTTAACCTGACGTTAAGAGACCTCTGCTCATTACACGGCTAACGACCAGTTAAGTGAGAATCTGTATGAAAATGGCAGGAGTCAAAAGCGCTAAAATACCGCAATATATTCACGTGAGAAAGACCAATTTATCGAACAAAATAACAGAAGCACTACATGTATGGAAAACTAGTGTGGAAAGCTGCTTTATTGGAAAATTAGATCGTCATATTTCTCGCCTCATCCATGTCAGTAGCGATTAGATGAGTTTGATAAATTGCAGCAACATAACCTTAAAATTAGTGTTGCGATATATATGTGTGTGTTACAAAAACGTACGGCCAAACTTTCAGGAAACATTCCTCATACACAAAGAAAGAAATTATGTTATGTGGACATGTGTCCGGAAACGCTTAATTTCCATGTTAGAGCTCATTTTATTACTTCTCTTCAAATCACATTAATCATGGAATGGAAACACACAGCAACAGAACGTACCAGCGTGACTTCAAACACTTTGTTACAGGAAATGTTCAAAATGTTCTCCGTTAGTGAGGATACATGCATCCACCCTCCGTCGCATGGAATCCCCGATGCGCTGATGCAGCCCTGGAGAATGGCGTATTGTATCACAGCCGTCCACAATACGAGCACGAAGAGTCACTACATTTGGTACCGGGGTTGCGTAGACAAGAGCTTTCAAGTGCCCCCATAAATGAAAGTCAAGAGGGTTGAGGTCAGGAGAGCGTGGAGGCCATGGTATTGCTCCGCCTCTACCAATCCATCGGTCACCGAATTTGTTGTTGAGAAGCGTATGAACAGTCGACTGAAATGTGCAGGAGCTCCATCGTGCATGAACCACAGGTACAGTATCCCGTATGAAATCATGATAACGTGCTCCAGTGAGCGTTGGTGGAAGAACATGAGGTCCAATCAAGACATCACCAACAATTCCTGCCCAAACGTTCACAGAAAATCGGTATTGATGACGTGAATCGAGGAAGTACAGTACATACTAACGAAACAGTTGGGTAATTTAACAATTGTCTGCACGAATTATTTAAATTTACAATTAAAGAGAAATACTAAAATGAGCTATAACATGGAAATTAAGCGTTTCCGGACACATGTCCACATAACACATTTTCTTTCTTTGTGTGTGAGGAATGTTTGCTGAAAGTTTGGCCGTACCTTTATGGAACACCCTATATATATATAAAACTTACGGGTAACGACTAGTTAGCTGAGAATCGGTGTGATGGAAATGGCTGGAATGACAGATTTGGTTGACAATGGTGTCAATATTTTGGACGATGTAGGGATCATTGCCCCTATAAGGCATCCTAGACTACTTATGTTCGTCCAAATCATTTTGATTGCTGGGATGATGCAGAATTTGTTACGCGATTTCGTCTTCGAACAGCCACTTTGGAAACGCTGCATGAAAAACTCCACGATCATCTGAAGAGTCCAACAGACAGTTATGTATTTTGTATGTTATCTGTCGTATTAGAAAACAGCATACTTTATTTATGTCTGCAAGCTTATTAATTCAGTATATATTGTTGCGCCTAGTGTAAGGCCTGAAATGTGACTTCTTCCTTCGATCTACAGGAACAGTGCACTTTCGCCTATGTACAAGTTATTGCTTGCACTAAAGTACTACGCTCTTGGCAGTATTTTATCGTACTAGGCCCTAAGCACTTTTGCTGTCCTACATGTTCCACGGACCGCATTGAATTCATTTGCCACAATGTCGCTTGCTTTTCCTTTCATGTCGTAGCGTCGGTATTTTTACATACCAATGTGTCCTCATATTTCTCTATTAAGGATACAAGACTCTCGCACTAACTTCTTGTAAAATTCGAGCTGATTTCACGTTTGTTTGCCATAGCGCCAAATAACAACTGTCTGCTAACCTCTTCCCTGCTAGTCAAATGTGGCGAACAGTTGTTTATTCAGACGGCACTTTCATTTGTTTCTATTGTCAACATAGTCGAACTACAGGGTGGCGCAGGGGAACGGGAAATTTTGAACGTTACAGCTGGCAGCATTGTAGCGCCTGTAGATGTTCGAAACTTTGCACAATTGATGTGAACGCATTGCCATTTAGTAATCATGGAGAATTGGACTGATGCGGAACGTGCAGTAGCTGTGAGAGCGTTTTACAAAAATGGTGATAGTGTGATAGTGCGACTGCCGCGCAGAAAACATTTCGACAGCATTACCAGCTTGGACGTCATGGACCTGTCCCATTTGCGCATGCAATTAGAACGTGGGTGCGTAATTTTGAAGAAACAGGATCTGCCTTGAAAAAGAAGCCTCCAGGTGGCATTCCAACGGTACGCACCCCAGAGAACATTGCAGCTGCTAGAGCTGCATCGAGCATGCATCTTCGCTAGGGATTAAGCGACGAAGCTTACAGAGAATACTGCACGAATTGGAATTCCATCCCTAAAAGTTGCAGATTGTGCAACACTTACATAACGAGACCCAGCGTCACGTACGGAGTTTAGTAGCCAGTTATTGGCTAAAATCAACGAGGACGCGAATTTCCTTGGTAACTTATGGATATCAGACGAAGCCCATTTCCACCTGAACGGATTGGTGAACAAACAGAATTTTCGTTATTGGGCACAGGACAATCCTTGTGAGTTGCACTAGCGACCACTACATAGCGCCAAGGTAACAATGTGGTGTGCTGTATCATGTCATGGTGTTATCGGCCCATTTTTTTTAACGTGAGGATGGTAGCGCAGTGACAGTAACATCCGCTCGATATGTTGAAATGCTTCAAACATTCTTTACACCGAGACTGTACGAGCTTAATCTTAACGTAGAAAACATGCGCTTTCAGCAGGACGGAGCCACGTCACACACTGCTCGACAATCGATGGCATTAGTTCGTCAACTGTTTGGAAGACTTATTATTTCCCGTAACGGTGGCATTGCATGGCCTGCGAGATCCCCTGATTTTAGTGTGTGCGACTTCTTCCTGTGGGGACATCTTAAAGCCAAGGTGTACCGTACACGTCCTGCAACAATCCATGAACTGAAGGAGAACATTGAAAACGAAATCTCTGCCATTCCCCGAGATTTGCTACACCGCGCTTTCCAGAGTTTTCATAATAGGCTGTTAGAGTGTGAACGCCGAATGGGAGCACATCTTTCCGATGTCATCTTTAAAAAGTAAAGAGACACTTTTGGAAATTTTGATTGTAAAGACGTACTGAATAATGGAATACTGAATACATTCACTTTCGTTAATAAATTACTAGTTGTATGAATTTATTCATGGAAATGACGTTATTTCGAAATTTCCCGTGTCCCTGCGCCACCCTGTATATCGTACCTTCTTGTTTTCTCAAGGTTAGCAAACGAGAGGTGTATCTGACAATAACAAACCCAGTGCACTTAACCAGCACATTTAACTAGACGTCAAAGGCATCTCCTCGTTTACTAACGAGAAGATTAACGAGAGATGGACGAACCGGCCCTTAGTATTATAGCGCCCACCAAGAAGACTTACCGGAAGTTGATCTGCGTGGCGGTGATGAGAGCGCAGCCCATGAGCACGGAGAAGGTGGCGAAGCAGATGGTGTAGTTCTTCTCGTGCGCGTCCGGGCCGCAGGGGTGGTCTGGGAAGGCGGTCGAGTGGTCGAGCGCGATGCCCACGAAGAACATGGCGAGCCCCCAGCCGAGCGAGCCGAACATGCGCTGGTAGCCGTAGCGGTCGGCGTCCTCGCCCAGCAGCGTGATCACCGCAGAGTCGGCCAGCGTGATGGCCGGCGCGCTGAAGAACTCCCCGATCAGCACCAGCAGCAGCAGCAGAAAGAACGCCTTCTCGATGTCCTGCCGGCAACACGCCGTCTCTTACCATCTGCCAGGGTCAGTTACACGGACAACCAAAGTAGAGGGTGAAACTTCCTGGCAGATTAAAACTGTGTGGCAGAGATTCGAACCGGGTAAGTACTCTGGCGACTGAGCCATCCTGATACGTTTCACGATCCGTCCTCACAGCTTTACTTCCGCAAGTACCTCGCCTCCTACTTAACATACTTCTCACAAGGAAAGTACATGGGCTCGAACAAACAAATCTGTATGAACGTTTGGTTACAGGATTTCTACGTACACCTCAATGTGCTGGTGTGTATCGTTTTTCTGCAAAGCTCTGAAACCATTCTCTAGATAGCACTGTAGATGTAATTGTAGACGCCATACGTAATGTAGATATCTTAACTATAACTTATGTAATAATCATCGTACATGTTCTCTAGAGAATTGTCATCAAAAGCCGTGATGATAGTTGCAACTTTAACCTTCTTCCCGAAAGACTGTTGGTATTCTCTGCCTCTGCTTCCATCACCTCTTCCCGCACTTACCGTAGCACTACCGCTTGCAATGAGTTGTTCGTCATTATCATCCCTATTATCATTATTATGTTTCTAACAACAAATGTTCAACTGTTTGTAAATCTTATGGGACGTAACGACGGGGTCATCAGTCCCTAAACTTACAAACTTAAACTTATGAACTACTTACGAACTAGGACGACACAAATAGCCACGCCCGAGGGGGGATTCGAACCCCCGACCGTAGTGGCAGTGCAGACCGTGACTGAAGCGCCTCAGTCCCCTCGGCCACCGCGGCCGGCTTTGTAACAACAGTACCTAACATATGCTCATACATCTGTACCATAACATATACGAGAAAACATGCAAATGCTTCATCTTCTACACTAATACCATCTTCAAGAAGAAGGGTTCTTCGTAACTTCATCTCAACTAATCGCAATACACTAGCAGTATTTATTACCAATCACCGCCCCATCTGACGCTTCACCACACAAATAACATCCCAAAACGCAACTTCGGAGGCACACTGCACCGTCCGTACTGGCGAACCGACAGGTCAAAGTGCAATGCAGCATGGCACACGCAGAGGCCTCTAACGGACGACTGCAGAGTTTTGCAGATGCGGGAATATCACTAGTGCAATAAGGGATTTTTACATTATCTCTCATACGATTTTGGTGTATATGTGTTTGTTCGAGCCCAAGTACTTTCCTTGTCAGAAGTTCTCCCGCCAGCAGTGGCGGACTAAGGGGGGCAGGGGTGGCGGAGGGGGCGGACCACCCCTGGCCACTTGTCATGGGGGGGGGGGCTTCCAAATACCTCAAAAGCACATGCTTTTTTTTTTTGGCGCTTTTGGCCTCCCGTTTTGGAGCCTCCATTTCTCGAAAGCTATTTTTTTTAGACTGGCCCGTGCCTCTTGTCCTGGGGGGGGGGACTTTTTTTTCTTTTTTTTTTACATCTTTATTACAAAAAGGTCCGTTTCCTAGAAATAATAACGAACCGTAATTACAATACAAAGAAATAACTAGCTACTAATGCAATGGTTCCTACAAGCTGCATCTACAGCTAGGCCACTTAGCTCTGTCAGGCTATTCCTGACAGGTTCCCGTCCCTGCCACGCGGAGGCGGGCCACTACTACGGAAACCACTGCCATGATACCTTACAAAAACAAGAAACATACAAACTACAACACAAAAATTACATTCTACAACAAACACTACAGCACATTGTGACGCCCAACACTCATTACACTAATGCTACACTACGAGCGCCACATTATTTGTCTTCTCCATGTGAAGACGAGGAGGAGGCTGCCAGCAACATGTTGGGATCCCAGCTCGCAGATGACATCCATTCCTCGGCGGGATGACCAGGCAAGGCGGAGAGCCCTTCCACGACGGCCCAACAACGTCCAGCCAAGTGCTCCGTCCCACTGCAAAAGCAGTGAGGGGAACACCCACCTTCACACTCCTGCCTCCTTCCCCATCCGTCCAGGCCAGGTTCTTCAGGTCAAGTCCAGTAAATTATCGCGGGTATAACACCAACGCTTTATTAGACACCTTGTTTGCGATTGTGTCCAACACCTGTACCCGCTCATCGTCTCTTATGATCGAGAAGATGTCCACAGTATCTATACTCAGGCGCGATACGGGCCATGGCCAGTAAGGAAGTGAACTAAGTCCATACTGGGCTCAAACTTCATCTTCAATCTCTCCCTGACATTCGGGAACACACTGTGAACCCTCCGTGCTGTCTCACATCTATCCCACTGACTCTGCCAGATGTCCAAGACCACCTCCATTATCTCCTTTTTACTCCTTGCATGGACACCCATGATGTCTTCTATTTTTTCGAAATTCCTCTTTTTCAGCCAATAAACCGCGGCTCTCCGCCTCACTTGCAAATCTAGGGGACAAAGCCCCATGATCACTAGCAAGCCATCAGTGGGTGACGTGCCAAATGCACCAATGGAGTTCAGTAATATATTTCTTTGAACCCTTCTTACCGCCATCGAAGGACACACGAGGCGTAACCTGTGGGCCCAAGAGCTTGCACCATACCCCACCATTGACTCTAGAACCGAAACATGGTACAGCCGCACCAGTTTCGGCTCCTGATAAAATCTCTGCTGTTCAATTCTAATCAACTTCTGCAGCACAGCAATCGCCTTGCTAGCTACTGTTTCAATATGCGAGGCATAGCTGCGCCTCTCATCCAGGTACACCCCTAAACACCTGTTAACGGCTTCACGGCATATAACACACTCGATGTGTATACTCCAAAAAGTTACTTTTTTTAATAGTAATACATGTATTTCCAAGTGGACTGGAGCCAGGCCTCCAACAGCCTTAGTCCGCCACTGACAGCCGGTTGTTCGTATCCTCCCTTAGGCAGGGCTGTGTGAGTGTGTTATCCTTAGGATAGGTTTAAGTTAGTTCAAGTAGTTTGTAAGTCTAGGGACCAATGACCACAGTACTTAGGTCCCATAGCTTTACAAACATCTGAACACAATCATGCATTGAAAAAAAAAATATATTGGCAACACCATCAGGACGAAGATATCATATAGGGAAATTGTTCTGTGCCAAACAGTGAGAAAACATTTGTATAACATAAAGAAAAGAAGAAAAACAGCCAACCAGAGGCAACGAAACGCATGCCACAAAAAATTAAGAAATAAAATCAAAATATTTTAATTATCAAGCACTAGAAAAAAACGTGGACATATAGTACTGTCTGCAAACATATCTAGGTTCATATAGTAAATTACCATGTCAACTCACGAGATTAAATGCGCGGACGTAGTGATCAAAGAAGCAGTTGAAATTAGACTGTGAGAAAACCACTTCAACAGAGACACTGGTTACGCACTCAGTAACGCATGGAAGCGGGCGCTCGATAGAGAAAGGGTGCAAAGGAAGACCTCCAAAACTTATCGCATTTTACCGTCGAATGGCGCTGCAAGCAATGCTGGATCGCGCCGGTGGCCTGCGGACATGTGGGGCGCTACCTCCGTCTGCGCCAGCTCAGTGTCGTCATCCAGCCGCCCTCTGCTTATAAAAGACGGGGCCTCGCACACGCCAGTCCGCCCTCCTACTATACATCCCTCCAGATCCTACAACGCCACGCCCTCCGCCTCACTTAGCGTATCCGTCTCCCTTCCCCCACGCGGATCCTATATGATCTTCGCCCTTTCCTCCATCTTCTAAAATTCCTTGAACATATCCGCATCCTATACACCTCCTGCAAAATAGCATCTCGTCACCCACTGGTCTCTCCTATCCTCCTGAATCCCGGGCCTCTGCCACGCCTTTACCAGCATCTTCCTCCCTCTCTCCACCTCCATTCTCTCCACATCCTATCCGAGGGTAACTTCCATCAGCTTCCTCTCCCGGATGACTCCCTCCGTCTTAATATATACCACTCCTATCAACCTTAGCCTTCCTTGTAGATTAGTGCTACGTCCCCCTCCACCCATCCTTTCCCCTTCCTCCGCTTGGTCCCTGTCTCCCCCCCCCCCCTCGTTTGGAGTCCTTCCATCCCATTTCATTCCATTCCCACTGCGTCCCCGTCCCCTCCTTTTCTACCCACCGCACTTTCCTTCCCCTTCGCTCTCCACTACAGGGCCTGCTCGGCGATTTTAAGTGTGCAGTGACTTAGTGATTCCAGTGTACGTGTGTTTTTAAAAACATCAGCAACCGCCGCACAGGCAGAACATAGTGTTGCCATGTGTTTTAAATGTGTCTCTTCGTCTCGTCGTCATCGCTCCGTTTCTTCAACATGAACGCTTTATCCACCGTGGTTTTTAAAGTTCTAAACATGTACATTTTGTCATCCTTTCCATAGTCATTGTCATTCCACACATTTATCTCACCGTGTCTGTTTCTAAATTCTCCATATATTGTCACCTGTTTTTATTATTTTAAATCTCCTGTTGCCATATTTGTTTGCTCTCGACTGAAGAGCAGCATGTTCGCTGCTGCCAGCCTGCCCCTTCTGGGTTTTTTTAAAAAACAATAAAGGAAAAAAAAACAAAAAAAGAAAACAACAAAAAACACGACAGTTAGACCTACTACTGACAACGATGATGGTTGAAGCATCGAAAGCTTGGGATTTTATGCTAATTTGACGCGGCAAGTTAACCGGAAACATTTTATGCAAGATAATAAATTGTTTTAATAAATAAATATATAAAAATAATAATACAATATATAATTATTTAATTTTAAATTATTTATATTTTTTACAGATACATCAAAAAGCTACAGGCCAGCCTAGAGTGGGCCTTTAAATTCGCCTGTGCAACGTTTCGCCGGCGTGCTTTATGAGAGGTTCAGACAGCAGGGGTGCGTGACCTACCTGTGTGCGGTAGACGATGGAGCTGAAGAGCGGCGAGACCCAGGTGGCGTGCGCCGCCTCGTCGTAGTTGTGGGCGTACTTGACCTCCAGCGGAGACTGGCCGGGGTACACGTGCCGCAGCGGCGACGGCGAGCGGACGTGGCGCGTGCGCGGCTCCGCCTCCGCCAGCGCCTTCTCCACCTGCGACACCGGGGGCGGCTTCTTACATCTCTATACAGGCGAGCACTGCGCTTGACGCCATGCTGAGAGTCAACGTGGAGCGATAAGGGTGTATTACACAGGGCGTATTTGCTCCCTGGTCGCTGGCGTACGATTTTTTAATATACGCTTGAACATAATAGTTATTCAGATTTGAGGTAAGCGATGTCTGTAACCAATATTCTTTGGCTCTGCGAGTAGACCCTTTGTCGTGTTTTCCACTCATTTTCGTTTTTACCGATTACAACGCCACAACACCATCCATCATGAAACGAGGAAAAAAAAAAAAGTTACATATTGTTTCCTGGGGGTAGTGGAGGGGGCGGGTCGAGCTTACGTTAATGGATGTCGCTGTTGTAGGTGAACAATTTTTATCACAACTTTTTTTTTTACCTGATTTGGATTCTCCCAAATATTACAAGTAAACAGTTCAATTGCCTCACCCTGTATATGCAAGGAAATTGCTTGGAATTGCTCGATACATTCCCACATACACAAATACATGACAAGTCGAAGTGTTTTATCCATTACAGCAACTGTTAAGATTATAAATAAATGAAATGCAGCAACCAGTTGCTTGTCGTTATTTATTTTGAACTTCAACGACCGGTTTTGGGCGCTTGAGTGCCCTTCTTCTGGTCTATTTTTGTACTGTTGCTTAATAGATAAACATGCTACTAGTGGAATCAACGATAACTGCAGCACTTAGCGTTGATTTCACTAGTAGCATGTTTATCTATTAAGCAACAGTACAAAAATAGACCAGAAGAAGGGCACTCAAGCGCCCGAACCCGGTCGTTGAAGTTCAAAATAAATAACGACAAGCAACTGGTTGCTACATTTGATTTATTTACATGACAAGTCCATATTAATATTAAATTTTCCTCTTATATCTCTAACATATAAAGCAGAGTATCCGTTTGTTTCTGTGTACGTGTTGCATACAAATCTACAGTTCTGATCCAAGCTTCAAGTAAGTGTAAGAATCACGCACGACACATTGTTCATGAGATATGACGTCATAAACTATGAGATGCGCGGAAAACTGACGCATTAAGCGACAATACTGCTCATTTTCCCCTAAACCATTGGACCGATTTCAACCAAATTTTGTACACATATTCCTTACGTGAGATAATACGTAGCCGCGCGGAATGGCTGCGTGGTCTAAGTCTTGATGCTGCGCAGTGGGCGGCCGTTCCCACCGGAGGTTCGAGTGCTCCCTCGAACATGGGCGAGTCTTTGTTGTCATTAGTGTAAGTTAAAGTGATGAGCATGGCAGTTTGGTTCAAAAGGTTTAACAAACATTTGAACAAATTATGCTTGATTTCCATAGCGTATACTTCAATGCCCCAGAGGATTTTACCACCCCATTTATACGTTGAATGCTTCATGGAATATTTATTTTGGTTACCGGATTCCTCCAAGAATTATCTGGCCTAAAGCACTCCTTGTAAAAATTGAATCCGTAGTAGCTGGTGGCGCTAAAGATTAATCACGTGAATCCGTGTGACAGCTGGTGGCTACGATGACGGTAAAGGTTATATTACACGGAGCGTATTTGATCGCTAATCGCTGGCGTATTTGTACGCAGCTGCTAAATTCGGTCTGTATAAATAAGGAGAGCGAACAAAGTCGCTGCTCAGAAACGCGAGCGTTTAAAGTTGACGGTGGGCTACTTCAGACGCTGGTCGCTTCCAAGTGTTGGTGCCCCTAATCGTATACAGGAGCGTATAAAGTAGCAACCAGTCGGGTCAAACTCTCGAAGGAAGTAATGAATGCTGGCGTTGTGTTTCAAGTCTTAAAAGAACAATAATTTAATCTACCAAAATCAAAACGGAAAAGTAGGAAAAAATAAAAGAAACTGCATAAGAAAGTGGATTGCGAGGAGGAATAAATATGGTGCTTCTGCAAATCTTTTAAGACAATTATCGTATAAAGATCCTTCTGCTTACGGAAATATAATGCGGATGACATCAAAAAATTTTGATACATTACTGGAAATATACCCTATAGCCACATAATACTACAGCTGGAAATGTACTTGTTTACGAACCGGAGCTGATGTCACTGGCTAAGTGAAGACTTTTAACGAAAGGATATGGCGTTGCGTTATGCTCTCCTCCATTTGCACCGTGTTCTTGCACCTAATTGTAATCCAGTTAAATTAAAAAAGAAAAAGAAGAGAGGACAGACTGTAGTAGTTGTTACAAGATGCTGCAGTCAAAGGCAAAAATGGCTGGTTGTTGTTGGTTTTTGAGGGGACTAAACAGCTAGGTCATCAGTCCCATAAGCAGGTTAGAATCTCTGGAGATACCTTAACACTGAAAAAGTGAAGCCAGCAAACTGCGCATTTCGGAATTGGTCATACTGTATGGTAAAGTAGTTCTAGTCGCTGAAACGTTCAAATGTTTGTATAGCTTATGGGACTTAACTACGGGGTCATCAGTCCCTAAACATAGAAACTACTTATGAACTAGCTAACACTAAGGACGGCAACAAAAGTCCATGCTCGAGGGGGGATTCGAACCCCCGACAGTAGTGGCCGTGCAGACCGTGACTGGAGTGCCTCGGTCCCCTCGACCACCGCGGCCGGCGGACTGAAATGCAGGCCATATCTAAGTAAATACTCCGATGTGACTACCAGTTTAGTCGCTATACGTAAAGAAGGCAATATTCACTCAGGATTTTAAGCGAGAAAACCTTGTTTTGGGCACAAAAGTACGGCCCCCTGACTTCAGCCAATGTCAGTTCTCAGCATAGGTAACGCCATCTGCGTTTATTCTAACCTGCTTGGCAGAAACCATGTCTTCCCCCTCCAAAGTTTCAGGTGGGTGGGTGGGGGTGGGGGATGCGGGGCGGCTACCCCTCCTGCCCCCCGGTTGATCACTGGTACTGAACAACAGTGAATAAATGACGTTCACCTGCCTACAGTCAAATACCCCTCATGGCTACTGCAACTACCCCAGAGACGCCCTCCACATCTGAATACGTTGCAATCCTGGAAATGTAATCTTCTATACTGACAACGAGGTAATCAACGACAGAATCAATGAAGTCACATTTTACCGTTGTTCCACGCAATTGTTTCATTACGGAGAAGGAAGCAGCTTCAGCCATTCTAATAATAAGAATTAAAAGCGCGACAATCACAACACACGTGACCTAAGCAGAGACTGCGACTGTACCCGATTTTTGCTATATAAATTACATAATCAAAGAATGATATAAGACAAACTTTAAAGGCTGTTAATTCATTAGAATATGTTATATTTCCGTTTACTCTAAGACAGGGCCGGATCTAGGACATTTGCCAAGGGGGCAAGCTTAAATTTGCCGCCCCTTCTTTACCCCCCCCCCCCCTCCTGTAAGAATCGAATTTTTGACGCTAATTGGGTTACATATTTCTAAATAAATGTCACAATCTCACAACATGAACTTATTTTATTGACTGAATGAAGATCAAAGAAAACAGAACAATTTTAATACATACAAAAATATTACAAGATTACTCATCGTACAAAAATCAAATCAAAATTTCGCTTTTCGAGCTTTTTTTGCTGCAAAACTGTTTTTGATATCATCATAGTTTAGAGAAGCAGCTCGTTTGTGCTCTATGGATATTATATTGAGATTTGTTAAGCAGTCGTGCTCCTCAAGTGTATTTAATTAGTTTCAGCTTGCTGAAACTTCTTTCTCCAGACGAAGTGTGACAGGGCAACACTGAAGTCAGCAACCAGGAATTTTTGTTTTATTAAATGATTTCGGTATTTCTTGCAGTCATTTTACTTTTAATAATTCTGTGTCAGTTAATTTTATTAAATTATACCAGAAAGATACGGTCTGTAAAAAGGAGTCGGTCAAAATTTGCCGTCCTCTAAATTCTGCCGCCCGGGGCAACTGCCCCCTTTGTCCCCCCCTAGATCCACCCCTGCTCTAAGATACTTATGAGATACGAAACACTGAAGTGGAGCCCACTTCCAAGAATGGAACACCAGTTTACGTGTGCTGACCAACCATCCTTTTGTGTTTATCAGGTTTATTCAGTGGAGCACTCCAACATCCAGTGTGGTCGCAAAAGTCGTGACATAGCGATAGGCAAACAGATGGTAGTAGTGCCGCGTACAGAAGGTACGAGACGCCTCCAGAAAATAAATCCCCCGTTTTTTTAAACAATTATGACATAATTACATGAAAAACTTTATTGTTAACAGGTACAAGTACAACATGTTTCGTCATAGCCATCAAAAGAATTAAGACACTTGTCTACTTAATACTGCAATTCTTCTTGCTTTAGGACTTACAATTACATGAGGGCATCATAGAATTATAGAATCTAACCACTCACAAACAATTCAAACACTATTGTTTACGCATGTTATCTTGAATTTCGGACATCCGCAGGCAACTGTTTTAATTTTGAGACCAAATCCGCTTCGACTGCAACTATCTTTATTTAAAAAAGCACTACCTGTTTCGCGTCCTGTAGACGCATCATCAGGTGCTCTGTAATTTCCATAAATGAAAGAGACTTACAAGGGTGTTTTTTGAAGTTAAGAGAAAATATATAATAAAATTGCTAACTGTAAAATAAAATAAAATAAATCGTAGAAAAGTACTCACTAAAATTCCTTAGAAAAAAATGCCTGCCATTTGGCCTTCCCCAACGTTCACGTAAAATTCAAAGCAATTGAAAGCTTCCTAACTTTACGTCCTCGTTAGAAAATATAAGACTTGAACGCTGTTGTGTTAGTCATAGTTTTAAAAATATACTGGGCGTGGAGGGCAGCTGAAACCTATAAGAAAATGCAATATTTTAAAAGAGCGTCTGGGATTTACACCGTACTCGACTACCTGAGAAAACAAGGCGAAAAGAACATTTACAAAGACATGTAATACGTGGTGTCAAACAATGTAAAAAACGCATATAGATTTGAATATAATAAAATGTCCGAAATCCGCTAAAATTGAAAGACTGGTGCGAGCACGCTGATTTGATCATAATGAATTCCTTTTGAGCAAATCAGATTTTAAATCATTTCTTATCTTAAAACGTTTTATGGGCGATACGATTACGACTCTATGATTGTGAGAACATCTAGGCCCTCAATAGTAATATTCTCTCTATTTTAACTAAGAGCTAAAATTATTTGATATTTCAGACTTCAACATTGACAAATATATTCTTTTTTTAAACTTTTTCGTCCTTAAACTATTATTTTAATATTTTTTCCGTATTTTATCTTTTTCTTTTAAAATATTATCACCTATCATGCCGTGCCCGTGGTTATTTGTCCTCTTTTTCAGTTTTGTTATCTTTGGCTGCACTGGTTTAGGTCGGCTCTATGGTTTACGTAAAAATCAAGTGACAGTGTCAAATCGTCGTAAGTTTTGCAAATATCTCTCAAACGGTGTGAATTATGGAAAAACATAACATAGCAAAGTTGTAGAAAACTTTCTCCTCTGTAAATACGTATATTCAATTTTCGTCCCAGATGAACTGTTACGGCGTCACAATTAAATTTCGCGCTGTCAAAAAGCCATGATAAACGGCGTATTTTTAGTGTTACTAGCCTATTTCTTGTCAGAAACATTTGCAAAAGGGAGGTTCTGTTCGCTTTTGGTCAACAATATTAGTCTGTAAATCTCATGCCGATCGCTTGAATGGCACGATCTAAAAAGTGGGAACACGTAACAGACAGAGTCAAATCGCCATTATTTTTGCAAATATCTCTCAAATGGTGTGATATATGGAAAAACATGAGCGAACAACGTTGTAGAGAATTTTCTCATCTACACATTCGTGTATTCAATTTTCGTATCAGATGGTCGTTATTTTCATTTAAATTTCGAGCTGTCAAAAGGCGATCGCAAAGGCCCACTTTTAGTGTTACTACCGTAACCTAAAGTGGGCCAAAATTCAGAAGATAATCCATCTTGAAACATTCCGTGCGTTTTAATACCTAAACGTACGGTCAAATTTTCGGCATCCATTGTGGCTCTTTGCTATAATAAGGACGAGATTAGTGGGACACCTGGTATCGATCAGCGATCACAGAATAACATAGAGAGGCTATACCGCACACATAAGCGTGCAGGCAGTGAGTCACGACAGCCATCTTGGATGGGTGTAGAAACGGAGTTGGGCCGATAAATGCGTTGTTCTTCAAATGGCGCTTGTATCAATTACATTGTCATTTGAACCTCTTAGAATAGGAAAAAATTACCAAATTTTTAACGCAGGCAGGTGAATACTGAAGGCATGCAACAGTGTTCTTAGCAATTGCAATACGTATTGCGTTTGTATAAAAATAATAATTGAAACTATTACTTTTATACGAAATTAAAATTACGACATGAAAAAGTCGCCTGTCTTTTTTGTTTGTTTTGTGGGCAGGAAATTTTCCTCAGCGAGAAAGTTGTACATAATGAAATGAACTTTTCTTTTTTACTTAAACAACTTTTTTATAGCTCCCCTAGTTTTCTGATAAATTTGGATAGAATAGAGCGGCGGATCCTTTCAAATTCTATCCCTTACTTTCAGCGAGCTTGCCGAACAGCGAGCACAGATTCTGTTGCCCATACACCTTGTACTTTGTGACCAATTTCGATAAACATTTTTTAATTTGGGATAAATTTTTCGGCATTTAATAATTATGTCTTAATACTTTTTATTTATTTTATTGCTAACTAGCTGACTCGCCCCGACTTTCTTTAACTCAAGAACTGCAGAACGTATCGTGATACGGTTTGTTTCAATTTCTTGGTTATAATTCTCGGATCAACGTATGCTATATTAAATGTCAATACGAAAATGTGAAATAACTGAAATAAAAATAATAACGTCGGATGGTTTATCGCTTCCGCAATTTCGTGTTCTCTGTAGCGTAAACTATGAGAACTACGCCAAGTACATAGTATAGATTTAGTATAGATTACTTTTACAGATCTCCCACAATCACTTTATCTGTTGTCTGAAGCCGTCTGGCGCAGTGCTTTAGAAGAGAAATGTGATAAACGTGGTTCACTCGTAAGACACATGCTCTCGCGTATTTTATTTACTTATTTAGATCTTTGTGAGTTCTGCAATTCTGTACTATGTACACTGGGTTAGGTGACAAGGTGTCTACCCATCTACATACACCTAAATAAAAACTGACAGAACACGTGGAATTAGAGATACCAAAATGTTTTAATTCGAAAACTATAATAATAATATCTGTCACAGAGGGATTCGAACAACTGGCCCGTTGGCTATGAGACCAGCACGCTGCCACGTAAGTTACAGCGTCAGATGCTGCAACTGTTTCAGTTACTTGTAATTACGTGATTTGCAAAACTTCAAAGTCGATTTTCTCGAGAATTATTGACAGTTGCGTCGAATGGCTTTGGCTGATTGTTATTTAAGTTCTGAACTTCACGTACCATAAATGTAAAGAAATTCTAAAATCCGATACCCATGTGGTCTCCTTGTCAGTGCTATTGGCTTTTAACAGTGCGCCGTTAGTGTTATAGTGTTAGTGTTGTGTTGTGCTCTATTTTAAAAGTGACATAACTGCCGACCTCGGCAGAACAAGCGTTGTGTATGTATTTTAATCAGTGTCTCCGTCTCGTCGCTGTTTTGTCTCACATTTATCTACCATGTATTTTAGCCCCTGTGGCCGCGTTTTATTCTATGTGGGCTTTCATTCTCCATGCGTTTTACAATGTTCGGCACTATTGCGTGTATGGTTTTAAATTCATCGTTCTATCACCTTTATCTTTTTGTCTCACTCGGCTGTAGGGCGGCGCTGAGGCCGCTGCAAGCCTGCCACATCAAAGGCGTTGAAGCCCTATTAAAAATAAATGGAAAATGCCATCTGGAACATGGGAGGGGGTACGTAGCAACAGATTCGCCACCGTTTGACAAATTACCCTAATGTTGGCAGAAGTCTGCAATTTTTCATAGCTGTTTGAGGAAGAGAAGATGGAGAGGGGGGGAGGGGAGGGTGCGAGGAGAAAACGGACAGAGAGAACAGAAGAAAGAGAAGGAAAGTGATAGGGGGTAGGGTGGTAACAGGCCATGAGGGGGTAGGGGGAGCGGTGGAGACTGGCAGAGAGATGGAGGGAACAGGCCGACTATCTGGGAGGATGGTGGTGGAAGACGAGGAGATAAATGGAAGGTTGAAATAAATACATAAGGTTAAGGAGGAGATAGCAGAGAGATAGACTAATAGAAAGCCGCTGCGGATTAGCCGTGCTTACTGGGGCGCCGTGCTGCGGTGCACGCGGCCGTTCGGGGTTTGTGATGTCACTTAGGTTAGTTTACCTTAGTTTATGTAGTTTTTAAGCTACGGACTATAGACCAAGAAGTTAAGTCCGACAGATGCCCAAACATTTGAACTAACAGAAGACTGAGCAAATAATATCCCGTCGGAAAATAAAAAAGCACCATTGAGATTGTCGAGGCAACGTTGCCGACTTTCAGACGAATCGATGCTCAGGGCAGCCGCAACTGTGCTAACCGTCACTACTACAAATTTCTGTTCAGATTCCACCTGCTTCGTGGTGTATACAGGATGTTACAAAAAGGCACGGCCAAACTTTCAGGAAACATTCCTCACACACAAAGAAAGAAAATATCTGGACATGTGTCCGGAAACGCTTAATTTCCATGTTAGAGCTCATTTTAGTATTTCTCTTTAAATGTAAACTGAAATAATGCGTGCAGACAATTGTCAAAATACCCAACTGTTTCGTTAGTATGTACTGTACTTCCTCGATTCACCGCCAGGTGGCCCAATTGAAGGAAGGTAACGTTGACTTCAGTGCTTGTGTTGAAATGGGACTCATTGCTCTACAGTACTAGCATCAAGCACATCAGTACGTAGCATCAACTGGTTAGTGTTCATCACGAACGTGGTTTTGCAGTCAGTGCAATGTTTACAAATGCGGAGTTGGCAGATGCCCATTTGATGTATGGATTAGCACGGGACAATAGTCGTGGCGCGATACGTTTGTATCGAGACAGATTTCCAAAACGAACCTGTCCCGATCGGAAGACGCTGGAAGCAATTGATCGGCGCCTGACATTAACCCTCTTGACTTTCATTTATGGGGGCATTTGAAAGCTTTTGTCTACGCAACCCCGGTACCAAATGTAGAGACTCTTCGCGCTCGTATTGTGGACGGCTGTGATACAATACACCATTCTCCAGGGATGCATCAGCGCATCAGGGATTCCATGCGACGGAGGGTAGATGCATGTATCCTCGCTAACGGAGGACATTTTGAACATTTCCTGTAACAAATTTGAAGTCACGCTGGTACGTTGTGTTGCTGTGTGTTTCCATTACATCGTTAAAGTGATTTGAAGAGAAGTAATAAAATGAGCTCTAACATAACATGGAAATTAAGCGTTTCCGGACACATGTCCACATAACATATTTTCTTTCTTTGTGTGTGAGAAATGTTTTCTGAAAGTTTGGCAGTACCATTTTGTAACACCCTGTATAACAGTCGAAAACCGGTAATCGCTATAGGAACGGAATTGCGCCCAACAGTCACCATTATAATTATAGACCTATAATCCGTGGAACGGACCATCAATAAATAAAATTTAGGCGACAGTAATATTCCATGTAACCGGTGTAAACTTATTTATAACATAGTTTTAATGTTGGCCGTTGGACGCAATTCCTTTGCCATGGCGATTACCACTTTTAACTGTTATATGCACCAAGCCATGAAGTAAGTAGTGCTCGGATAAAAATTTAGCAGAGATTGCTTCCAATAATCAGGAATTCCATCCAATATGAAAGTTAACGTTTCCTTGAAGCATCTGGAATGTGTCCCACCAATCGATCCCTTCTTTTAGTCAATAAATGCCATACATATCTTTTCTCCCCAATCCTGTTCATTGCCTCCTTATTAGTTACGCAAACAAACCCTTTAATCTTCAGCATTCGTCTGTAGCACTAGAAGCTCAAAAAGCTCTGTCATCTTTTCTGCCTGATCATCTTACCGTCCACGTTTCATCCCCACACGATATCTTCTTCGACCATCATAAGTTACAAATCTCATCTAAAATTTTTATTGCCTCATTTTCTACTTTAATTCAATTCCTTGCCTGATTTTCTTAGACTACATTCCATTACCCTTGTTTTGCTCTTGTTAATATTAATTTTATGCCCTTCAAGACATTGTCCAAAGCGTTGAATAGCTCTTCCTGGACATTTGTCTCTGACAGAATTAAAATGTCGTCGGCAAACCGCAAAGCCTTTATTTCTTCTTCCTGGCCGCGGTGGAATGGCGGAGCGCACCAAGGCGCCTTGCCGCAGTTGCTCCCCGCCGGAGGTTCAAGTCCTCCCTGGGGCATATATATATATATATATATATATATATATATATATATATATATATATATATATATATATATATATATATATATTTGTGATAAGTCCCTTAGACTTACAAACATTTTGACATTTTCTTCTTCCTGAACCGTAATTCCCTCTCGAAATTACTCGTTACTACACAGCTTGCTCAATGTACAGATTAAATAACATTGAGGAAACGCTACAACCCTGCCTTACTCCCCAATCTGCTATCTGGTTTATGTACAAGTTGTATCTAACGCTTCGTTCCCTATGTTTTAAGTATATTCCAATTAACATTGTCAAAATCGTTCTCAAAATCTATAAAAGCTAAAAATGTAGGTTTACCTTTCCGTAACCCATCTTCTACGAGAAATCGTAAAGTGAGTATTGCCTCACGTGTACCTAATCACAAACTGATCTTCCCCGAGGTCGGATTCTACCAGTTTTCCATTCGCTTGTAAATATTTCACGTTAGTATTTTGCAACCTCGACTTATTAAACTATTAGTCCTACAATTTTCTTTCTGCACTTGTAGTCTTTGTCTTTTTCTTTCTGTCTCATACATGAATCAAATTCTTCTTGCAGTATCGTATCTCCAAAACAATGTTCAAATGTTTGTAAATCTATCGGACCAAACTGCGAGGTCATCAGTCCGTATTTTACAAACTACTTAAACCTAGGTAAACTAACCTAAGGACAAACACACAGTCCCATGCCCCAGGGAGGACTCGAACCTCCACTGCGAGCAACCGCGCGCTCCGCAGCGAGACGCCTTTTTTTTTCCGGGTCTCTTTCCTCCCCTTCAACCCGTACTTCCGCTCACCAAAATCGCCTTCATCGGCTTCGGCTTCTCTCGGTCTTCTGTGAAAATTCTTCTTCTTTTACATGTTGATGTGGTGAATAGTAGTTTCCTTTGCGATTGCCGCTTGTAGAAAGAAAATAAAAAGTATTGTAATCGACGTATCGTGTCTTCAAAATAAAAACATACTGAGAATGTTAAATAAAAAAAAGCAACTTGCTGTTAGTTCCATTTCACTTCGGTTCAGCGGTTGCCCTGACGGAGATCGTCTTCTCGAAAGTGTATTGGTAAGCTTCCGTTTTTCTAGCAATCTTGATCCGTTCTGTTCTTTCATTTCATTTTTACCAGTCGTACAACCAAGTCGTCTTCTCTTATCTCCGCCGAACTTGCCATGAGCCATAAGCTTCATGGCTATAATAAATTTAAAAAAAAGTAGTCTTTCATGATTTTTCCCTCGTGAGCAATGAGTTTTATATGTGTATCTATATATACTGGTAGTTCTCTCGAGATGCAATCAATTCGAAAATGTCTAAAACATCCATTCTTCCAATCAGAATCATTTATTATACCTTAGTACAGTAATCGTTCGTTGATAGTATTGTTTAAAAATTTTGCGTAGTTCTTGGTATAGCTTGCGGTTTCCCGTAGTTTGTTGTGTTGTATGTGTAGATACATGGCGAAGTCTTCTTTACTTGGATTTTCACAGTTAAAAATATAAAAAAAACTGTGTGTGCTTTTATCCAGTTTACAGAATTTCTCTTTGTCTGTGGGTAGGGCACAGTGTCGGGTGTAAGGAAATCAGCTGGTGTTATCGCCGTGGCAAACGTTCTCGTAATACTTGCCAACAGCTGCCTAACTATGTTCCAAACATCTCTCACTTTTAAGCATACAAATCTGTGTTCTTCACTGTCTTCCACCGTGCAAGTGTTACAAAGAGAGGAGTCGACTAAATTAATGGAGTATAACTTCGAATTGGTCGCTATTTTCCTATTGACAGCGGTGTGCCGCGGTGGAGTAGCCGAGCGGTCTAAAGCGTCTCGCTGCGGAGCGTGCGGTTGCTCGCCGTGGAGGTTCGAGTCCTCCCTGGGGCATGGGTGTGTGTGTTTGTCCGTAGGTTAGTTTACCTAGGTTTAAGTAGTTTGTAAGCTACGGACTGATGACCACGTAGTTTGGTCCGATAGATTTACAGACATTTGAACATTTGACAGCGGTGTACCAAGCAGATCTCACGGCAGACGGCAGATTTCGTAAGTTGACATTTTCCCAAATCACGCGCCAATTGTTATTCTTGTACTTTTTTCTATGTTATTTTGAGGTTTTGTGGCAATTAACGAATTGTAGATTTGCTTTGCCACCATTATTTCTTTTTCTGGTATCCTTTTCCGGACGTAACTGAACTGCAATAAAAAGTTCCGTATATGGTGTAGTGCATGTGGTATATGATGAACGTCAATCGGTGGATTTAAATCTGGCGGTGCTATTTCATTGAGTAGGTGGGAAATTAAACTGTGCGGTGACGTTTTCCACAGCTTATAAGTACTACTGGTATACAGTGCTTGTGCCTTTGTGTGCACGTTCGTGAGATTCAGCCCACCGTTTTTTATTGGAAGCGTTAAAGTTTCATATTTGACTTTGAAAATGCTGCCTCTGCTCACGAAATAACCAAGTGCAAACAACATACCTTTTGCGATGCCGCAGGGAATGGGCAACACTTTTGCGACATAATTTATTTTAGATAGGATGTAGGTGTCCACCAGTGCAACTTTTTGTATAATATTCAGTTGCCTCAGGCTGTGGAGATGGATACATACTCGAAGTTTATTGAGTAGGTCCCTATAATTGACTGCAATAGTATTCTGTATCTTTTTCTAAATTGTATCCCTAAAAATCTCATGCTGGTCACTTCCTTCAAACGCACTTGGTGTTGCATGTTTATTCCGGAACCAATATGCATGACACCGGATTTTTGCCAATTAAGTTTGGCTCCAGATGCAGCCTCATATTTCTGGATAATGTGGAGCGAGGACTCTACTTCTTGTTCGTTCGCTACGAGAAATCCCACGTCATCAACATATGCATGACACACGATCTTCTGCCCGTTCATAACCAAGCCTTGCAGCTGGTGCGTGAGCTTGACGAGCAGTGGTTCCATAGCGATGGCAAATAAAGCTGCTGACATCGGACATCCCTGTCTTACTGAGCTCGAAACTTTAATAGCTGGAGTGAGTTGACCATTAATTAATATTCTAGAAGTGCTATTGGGGAACAAATTTTGTATGATACTCACGAATCGGCGCGGAAAGCCCATTTCCTGCATAATATGGAAGAGGAAATGATGGCTCACTCTATCAAAGGCCTTTTCAACATGAAAGGAACGATATAAAGATAATTCGAATGTTCGCTTATCATTCAAGTTTGATCATTGCATTTGTACATACATTAATTTCTACAACTGCGTGAGAAAAAAGGAGAAAAGAAGAACGATACACTTCATAAATTTACTCTTTTTCGGCGAAATATTAGTTAATAAAGTGAATTGGGGCAATGTTCTAATCAATGATAGAAAATACGTTTACGAAATATAGGTAAGAGCGTCTATGTTTGACAGATCACCTAAAGTCGACATACAAATTTGAAGTAAAGAACTGAAGGAATATAGAATGCTATGCTTGTAAAGTACACTGATGTTCTACATTGTTTAGCTGAGTCGCAGAAGAAACACCCTAGTTTTTTAATGGAAATGCCATAATTCTTATATCTGCAGTACAAAAGAAACAAAAAGCACAATGTAATATGTGTACTAGCTCACAAGGGAAACTGAAGTCGATAGTTCCTGTCAGTGTGAGCAGATGTTATACTCGACTACCGGAATAAATTCATAACTGCCGCGGCGGAGCGGCCAAGCCGGCCGCGGTGGCCGAGGGGACTAAGGCGCTTCAGTCACGGTCTGCGCGACGGCTACGGTCGGGGGTTCGAATCCCCCCTCGGGCATGGATATTTGTGCCGTCCTAGTTAGTGAGTAGTTTGTAAGTTTAGGGACTGATGACCCAGTAGTTACGTCCCATAGACTATACAAACATTTGAACATTTTTTTTGGAGCGGCCAAGAGCATTGATGCGCTATGCTGCGATGCGCGAGGCCGTTCCCCGTGTGGGGAGCGAATCCCCCATCGGGCAAGAAGGGTGTTTGTGTCGTCTTTAGTATAAGGTAGCTCATACGTAGTTTGTAAGTTTAAGGACAGATGACCCCGAAGTTAAGTCCCTTAAGCTTAACAAACATTTGAACATTTTAATTTACCGACCCCGGCACTCTCTTGATGCAGCCGCTGAATAGTTCATAGAAAACTTGAGTCTCAACACAAATAGGTACACTACTCATACAATTATAGTTGGCGGTGACGTAAATCTACCATCCGTATGTTGACAAAAATACACCTTCTAACAGGGTGGCAGATACATCTTCCGATATCGTTCTAAATGCTTTTTTAAAAATAATTTTGAACAATTAGTTCACGAGCCCATTAAATTGTAAATGGTTTCGGAAACAAACTTGAGCTGTTAATCACAAATACTCCGGAGCATCACGATGGATACAGGGATAAGTGAACCCAAAGTTGTAGCGAACTCAAATCTGTAACAAAAATATTCACCAAAACCAAACGCTAAATAAGTCTATTAAAAAGAGAAAAAAGAGATAAAAATTCGGTTGACATCTTCCTAGTAGACAGTCTCCATTTTTTCAAAATTAACTCTATAAGTGAAGACCATATGTGGCTTACATTCAAAGAAATAGTATCAACAGCATTGGAGGGATTCTTACCAAATAAATTAATAAGAGGCTTAACTGGTCCCCCACGGTACATAAAACATAACAGAAAGCTTTTGCAGAAAATTTAGATGAATTCAAAATCCCCAAGATTGCCGATGTTTTACTGAAGCTCGAAATTTAGCGCGGCCTTCAATGCGACATTCGTTTAATATTTTTCACAACAAAACTCTTTGTAGAAATGTGGCGGAAAATCCAAAGAGATTCTGGTCCTATGTTATCTACAGCAGCAGAAAAACTAAGTGAATGCCTTTATTGCGCGATAGGGACGGTACTGTTACTGAACACAGTGCCACTAAAGCGGAGTTATTAAATGCAGTTTTCAGAAATTCTTTCACCAAATAAGACGAAATAAATATTCCACAATTCGAAATGAGAACTGCTGCAAACTTAATAAAAAGGTAAATACCCTTGGTGATTGGAAGCAAATCACCCTATCAAATAAGTGATGTTGCAGACGAAATGTTCCTAATGCATAAGAAAAATACGTCTCATACATTTGTTTATGATATACTTTTGTAACAATTATTTTTGAATAGTAAGCTCCTTGCCTTGTTTCCATAGCTTTTGCTGGGCTGATTAAAGATAATTAACAATATGGTGAGAAACTTTAATTTTTAAGGACTACATCCAAATGTACTTCATGAGATCTACGTCTACTGTAAAGTTATTTCTATCCTTGTCTAATTTTGGAGATATGGGAATTATTTCAACACTATAGCTGCCGAACTTGTCAATCGTAAGAGCAGATCTGTTTTAGGGTGTGTATTTTAGCTGCAATTCTAAAGTTCAGATTCTTTTTAAAACGTAAAGTGTACCTTATGAGTTTAACAAAAATTATATTTTTAGGAGCTAATTGCGGCTCTGAAGTTACAGGAAAAATTTTAGGACTCACAATCTTTGACGGTATGGCCATAATATTAGAAGGTAGAAAAAAGTTCTCTGTTAGGAACTTCAACTGTAGGAACTTCTACCTAAATAGGAAATTGCAAATTGAAAAGCGGTAGATTTAACTACAAGTTCTGGTTGCAGGAGGATCATTTGAGTGATGTTTAATGTATTTGCTTCGTTGAGTCATATTTCACCGCGTATTGATTAAACGCTAGTGAACCGAACTCTGACCAGCTAGCTTCATCATTAAGTTATTTAAGGATACTGAGGTCTGATACACTCTTTTTATTTTTACAATTAATAAAGGTCGCATCGTTAGGTGGTCCTCACAGGTGTTCTCTACGTTCAAGACATCTACGTTCTTCGAAAGCAGCTTTCCCTTGCAATGATCCTGTTTTCAGAGTAAGCACATCCACACATTATTATTGCGTAACCATTTTAGTGGGCAAAAGGCCTGCTCTTGGCCGTTTTAATAACTTCCATACTGGCGGTCGTACTACAAAATGTGGAAGCGACCAGTGTGCGTATGTCGGGACACGGTCCACAGACTTCTCGGGCAGGGTGGAAAGGTGGAGGGGGGGAGGAGGAGGAGGAGACAGGGGCACCCGACCCTTCGGGGCAGGTAAAAGTGTGGCAAAAGTCCGGCGTGGCAAGTGTCCGGCGTGGCAAATGACGTAGGTCGTGCAAAGGCACTATCGAATGTCAATTTCAAGGTATCTTTTCTTCTTGTTTGCGCCATTGCAAGTTCTCAGAAACCATCTCGAATACAACTAATAACAGGTAAACAGCGCTGTGCGCGAGCGTCTTACCATAGCACGTAAACAAGCCTTCCTGCAGCACTGCGCGACAGGTCCTCACTGGACGGCCGGTGCAGGCCAACTTGCCTTTAGACCGCTCGGCTACTCCACCGCGGCTATCGTATCTCCCATGTCATCTCCTTTCTCCTCCATTACTACAACAAAGCCTTCACTCCCTTGTATGGGCCCTCTACATGTTTCCTTCTATCTTTCAATTTTCTCGTCTTTGCCTAGTACACGTTTTCTGTGTGAGCTCTTGATATTCGTGAAACTGGTTTTCTTGTCTTCAGACGTCTCATGTTCCTGTAGGCGATATCTACCTTATGCATAATTACACATTCTTCGATGGACTTGCATTTGTCCAATTTAGCATTGGAGGTATGTGTTTTAGGTAAAAGTAGCAGAGGGAGACCGAGACACGAATACAGTGAGAAGGTTCAAAATGGCTTAGATTGCCGATTTTGATCAAAGATGAAGAGGCTTGCACAGGATGGGATAGTTTCATCAGATTAGTCCTTGGACTGAAGAACAGCACAACGACAACCATCAGGGTTTATGTCATTTAAAGGATAGATACAGTCCCTCTCTGACACCCAACGCACAGTATTTAGAGTGAAAAGAGCTCTGAATGGATGCTGTACGGTTGCATGTTTTAACTGCATCTTTCTTTGACGGCAATTGTCGCTGTCGTCGTTGCAATTTAGGAGCATTAAAATGTTCATGTATATAATTTTTTAGTTGAAAGTTAAACGTTGCAAGAAAAAATAGTGAAATAAATCAAGAAATAGAAGCAATCAAACCCAAAATTAGCAATTCATTACCTTTCCAGCTGCGTCCCTTTTCTTCCCGTATGTAATATTTGTGAACTTTATTGTATTTAGTTCTACTGCCACAATTCTACATGCCTTCTCACAAAATTTACAACAGAAGATTTGTCTAATTTAAAGAGTACATCTGTGATAATGTTAAATGGCTGGTGTGATATAATCCTGGTGTCGTAATTGCTGAGAGAGATACGACTTTTGGAATGCAAAAAAAAAAAAAAAAAAAAAAAAAAAAAAAAAAAAAAAAAAAAAAAAAAAAGGAAGTAATCGTCGCTATGGGAGCATTTAATCGTGATTCCTCCTCCTCTTCCTGCTGCTGCTGCTAGTATTGAAGCTCCTATAACTTCGTACCTCCCATGATCAATACGCAAAGCTTCGGGTATATAAACAAAACTATTATTTCCTAAATTTTATTGAGAACTTTATTCAATTTATAAATGAAACATGAGTTGTTGGGTTTTCAAACATACTAACTACTCTCTAATAAATTTTGAAGTGAATCAAAAGCGTAGACAACAAAGAAACAAGTAGCAGTACGGTATTTCTAGATTTTTATTAATGTACATTAGCGCTACACTTACAGTTTCATTGGTTGCGGATAGGTGGCATTACACGCGGACATCATCGGAACCATATTCTCTTGTGTCTGTCTTCCTACTTATGTAAGCAGACACTGATTATGACATATAAACGTTAAATCGAAAGATGAATTAGATCATCGTGATCATTGGAGACGTGCAACTGCGTTAGGTAACCATTTTAATATGGTCTTTGATTGTTGCTAACGATTTACGGAAGAAGCTCATTAGATTATTGTTATTGTTTGTGGGTTAGAGGGGCGCTCAACAGCTCATTATAGTTTTAGTTGGTATATTCATTGCAAATTTGGACTCTTCTCTTTCTCACAAATTTTTAACCTGCCAGCTTTACAAAAATACGTTTATAATATGATTTCTAAACAGTTCATTAGGGAGCGCCGAAACAATACCAGGGTAATTAAATTGCATAACCTATTCGTTTTCACATTATGAATTCACCTTTAAAAAATTGAAATTCAGTGTTTTCTGCATTAATACAATACACTAAAATGTTCTTTAATGTTTCTGATGTTTTTGTGTCATGTTTTTAATGAATAGCATACATTTGTATAGGGGTGTAGTATTACTTCAGAATGTTTTGTTGATTGTTAGCATTCTCAGATCAATAATGCTAGCCTAATATTCGCCACAACAGCAATTAGAGGACAATTCGCTGCTAAAATAAAACAAAATGAACCACACCCACACCGAGGGCCACGTATAGACAGCAACGTAACTCGTCCTCCAAGTCGGAGTGATTAATTCCTCTAAGGCGGGCACATGCCCCACCAAGCGGAAAAATGTCCTAGAAAACATGTCGTTTCTCTCTATCAACGCAACTTTAAGGATTTAAACTCGTACAAGAAATGACTGCTCGGTAAGCCATGCTGTCTAACGCGCCGCTTTCCAAGGCGGGGAGGCGTACGTGTCTGAGTTCGAATCCGCCAGGCGGTTCAAAAAAAAAAAAAAAAAAAAAAAAAAAAAATCAAAATGTTTGTATAGCTTATGGGACTTAACTACGAGGTCATCAGCCCGTAAACTTAGAAACTACTTATGAACTAACTATTACTAAGGACGGCGCAAATATCCATGCCCGAGGGGGGGATTCGAACCCGCGACCGTAGTGGCCGTGCAGACCGTGACTGGAGCGCCTCAGTCCCCTCGGCCACCGTGGCCGGCCCGCCCGGCGGTTTAACAAAATGGGGCAGAGTGCAGGCCAGTCTGAATGTGGTTTTAAGGCGGTTTTCCACATCCCCATAGGTGAATACCGGGCTGGTCCCGAAGACCCTACTCTGTTACGCGATTCGCAAAACATTTCGTAGCACTTTACACTTTCACACATGTAACACTATATGCAGCCGGCTGCAGTGGCCGAGCGGTTCGCGGGACGCCAGTCACATTCTGCACGGCCGCTGCGGTCGCGGGTTCAAATCCCCACTCGGACATGGATATTTGTATCGTTTTTAGTACAAGGTAGTTCATAAGTAGTTGGTAAGTTTAGGGACTGATGACCCCGCAGTTAAGTCCCTTAAGCTCAACAAACATTTGAACACTATATGCAGACATTTTAAACACATTTCCTCCGGGGGGGGGGGGGGGGGGGCATCCGGCCACCCTGTAAATATTAACTCGCCAAAGCCGATCCAGCATGTGCGGAAACATGGCTCAAGAGAGTGAAAGAGAGACATGTACAAGAAATGTATTCGGGATTTCAAATATGAATCAGCATGAGCTGTATGATTTCAAACTAACATATTACTTTTTTTTCCGGACCTGGACTCGAACCCACATTGCCCACTTTCCGCAAACGTTTGCTTTACCATTACGTTACCCATATACGCATACCGGACCAAATAGTACTCCAATAAGCCATACATTGCCGTCTACCCGTTAGTGCTCGTACATTATACGATGTAATTACCCGGACATGCGAGCACGTATGAAAGGCATTTACTTAGTTCTGTCGCTAAACATGGATTTTGCACATCGTATTTATACACTTAATATTGTGTAAAACAGCTTTTAATACGATGTTTTCTAGAAACAACGTTGTGAATGATGTGCATGGTCGTCCTCTTTTTGTATGAATAATATCATGCGATAAAAATACTTTGAATGCGCATATAAAATGATCTGATAGTAGAACGAAACGAAGAATAATAGTTTTAAAACACTTTTTATTTTGTTTATTTATTTACTTTTTTTCACTGAACTAGTGAACACGCAGGATTCGCCGTCAGTGCATACTACCATGGCAAGACTCACTCATGAAAACAACGAACAGGCACAGCATGCAGACAATTTCAGTAACGTCCTAAAACTGCTCTTATTTCATACCACTCGTATTGTTGAAAGCGTGTTATATTTATATATATTAACGTTGGTACACAGAGTCACTGATAATCCGCAAGACATTAACAGCCATATGGCTTAGCGTAGTGGAATGTTTACGACTAGCTTATATGCCCGTGCTTTGCAACGGTCGTTAAAGAAGGGCATGTGCGTATCATGGCTTTTTAGGGTTCCGGACCTCAGTCAGTAAAACTCCTTGTTGGATCGCTCTGTCAGTTGTCCTAGACAAGATGTCAAATGTAAATAGAAGTCATTGTCCGAAACAATGTATCTACATAAAGATGTCAAGTGTAAGTAAAAGTCATCCTCCGAAACGATCACTAACATTATGTTCAATGTCTGTTGGTATTCGCAGAGATTAGATTGCTTAATTCTATCACAGACGTTCGCTTCCTTGCTGTACTACCCCATACTTATTGCACAGCAGCGGCGTCTATTAGATCTTTGGTGCACTAAGCGCCTCTATCGCTTGTTTGCTGTACTATGCCATCCATACTTCAAGCATAGCCTACATTTAAATATTTTTCCGTGATCTCACTTTTATGAAACGAAGTTGCTCCATGCAAATCTGTGAAGTATTTTCGGAGATTAGGTGTTTCTAATATATAAACAGTTACTGCAATCACTTAAGATTACGATGTATCTTTCTTCTGTGATCTGATTTTTATGAAATCATGCCTATATGTTGCATAATATTAGTTCAAGTTTCCTGCGAAAACTGCATGAAAATTTGTCAGTGTATTTTTTTCTTTCTTTCTTTCTTTCGGTATGTTTGCGAATCGTGTAACAAATACTCATAACTTCATCAATATGATGTTGCTTACATCATATTCGCCATTTTAAACATTTATTTCATGATTATTCATATCTCTGGACAATCTACTTAGGCATGGAAAGCTGAAATATAATATGTAATAAGTATTTCATTAATGAGGTAGAAACATAACTGAAAACAATTATTATTCTTGCAGTTTGCTATTTCCGCTAGATGCACTATTGTCCCTGCAAGCATGAGACTTAAACTTCCATAGCAGTTGTATGATACGTTAGAGTGTAATATCAGTATATAATTGTATCAATTTTATATTCATTGCGTTGAATCCTATCTATTAGTTCTCTCGTGCACTACGAAAGTAACAGTGCGACTATTGGTTCTTTGCTGCATTACGCCGTTCTTTCCTAGCATGAAATACAACTAAAAATTCAAATTACGATATATTTTCTTTCCCTGATTCGATTTAGACGAAAAGAAGCCTACGTTATGCTTCAAGCTATTCTAAAATTACGCGTGAAGCTCCCACGAATGTTCGTGTAATACCTTTGAAGATTACTCTCTACAAATAGACACATGCGATTACTTTAAGAAAAATGTTTAAATTGTGCTATCTTCCTTTTTCTAATCCTATTTTGTGAAATGAAGTGTTTGTGTACACATTACCTGTGAAATACTTCTGAAAATTCGACTATTGGTTATGGAGATTAACGTGATGAAAGAGAAAGACAGACATGACGATTGTAGTTAAAAAACGTTAAATTGTAATATTATTTTTTACAGTGATCCGATTTTTATGAAACTAAGTAGGCTGAAGTTACCTGTGAATTCGTGAAGTAGTTTTGGAGATAAGTGGTTTCTAATAGATGAACAGACAGGCACGGCGGTCACTGGAAACACTTAAAATTACGATATCCCTCTTTTTTTCGTAATTCTATTTTGATGAGATCATGCCTAAATCATGAACCTATCTTCATATTTGTTTCCTGTGAAAACCGCATGAAAATTCGTGCAGTGATTGAAGCGAACAGCGAAAGGCCTACATTTACAGATTTATTACTTGTACAGATGTTTTGTACAATTGTATAATTTTGCAGGAATATATTGATTTGTATAAGTGCTGTATGTCGGTAAAATCTGTTGCGAATACGGTTACTAGTAAAGAAGTAATAGATTAAAACGTGATGCTATATGACACGTTTTTCCATGAACGTTACTCGTTACGTCTTCATATCTCATGAAGTACGTGTCGTACCGTGATACAATTTCGAACGTACATTTAGCTTTAAGTGTGTATTTTGACTGCAAAATTTCCTGCGAGTACAATTTGTAGTGTAGCAATTATAAATTGTAACGTCATACCGAATGCCATAGTTTTGCTCCATGGACAGCGGAAAAGTAGTAAGCAAGAAACTTTTTTACTTTCATCATTTTGCTACGGTTGTCAGCGAGAAAAAGTTTAATAAAGGTTTGTAATTATGTTTAAAGTTTGTTGCAAGTCGCTAAGTACTCTCATTCTCATGTAGTGTATTAATAAAATCTCGTCGCATTATGTGCCAGTTTCTTGCAACTTTTATTGTTTATGATATATCTTCCGAACCATATGTCGTATGTGGTTCGTACTCCTACAGCAATTATCTCACATAAGGAATATGTGTACCAAATTTAGTTGAAATCGGCCATTAGTTTAGGAGCAGATGTTATTTATCGCATGATGCGGCCTTTTTCACCACTGTCATTTTTTATGTAGCCATATCTCCTTAAGCATGTCCGCCTCCGTAGCGCAGTGGAAGCATCGCTGACTACCACGCAGGAGGCCCGGGTTCGATTCCCGTCAGGGGACTGGGTGTTGTGTGTTGTTCTCATCATCATTGGCACGTAAATCGCCCACGCGGCGTCAAATAGAAAGACACTCAGGCGGCCGAACAATCCCGTAAGGGATCTCCCGGTCAAGAAAGCCATACGCTCATTTCCATTTCCTTATGTATGTGTCGTAGGTGGTTCTTACCCCGACTGCGATTGTTGCCTTATAGTAAGGATCATGTGTACCAAGTTTGGTTGAAATCGGTCCAGTAGTTTAGGAGATGTGGAAAAAACACACACATCTAATATATAAAACAGAGTGTCCGTATATTTGTACGTGTTGCATACAAATCTACAGTTTTGTTCCAATCTTTATGAAATTTTGTACACGTAAGCTTCAATCCACGAGGACGGTCACCGTAAGTGTAAGAATCACATACGATATATATATTTCACGATATATGACGTCATAAACAATGTAAGTGGGAGTCAACAATATATTTTAGCATTCGGAGGAGAATGTTGGCGTTTGGAGTTTCGTAAGTAGCCCACGCCGCAGCGATAAGCGCCGTTGTTGTAATGATTCCCATCCCAGATCCTGTACCATGTTCATAACGCTGTCTTCCCTGTAACATGACAATACGAAACAAGCTGCCCTTATTTGGACTCTTTCGATGTCCTCCGTCAAACCCACTTGATAAGGATCTCACACTGGAAAGCAATACTCCAAAAATGGACGGACAAGCGTAGTGTATGCAGTTTCTTTTGTAGTTCTGTTGCATGTTTTACGGTTTCTGCCAATAAAACGCAGTCTCTGTCTCGCCTTTCCCACGACATTATCTACGTGTTCTTTCCAATTTAAGTCTGAAGTAATAGTAATTCCTAGGTATTTAGTGGAGTTTACGGCCTTCAATTTTGATTGATTTATCTTGTAAACAAAGTTTAGCGGATTTCTTTTCGTACTCATGTGGACGACTTGACACTTATTATTTAGAGTCAATTGCCAATTTTTACACCATATTGATATCTTATTCAGATCGTACTGCAGTTGGTTTTGATTTTCAGATGATATTACTAGACGGTAAATGTCGGCGTCATCTGCAAACAACCTAAGAGAGCTACTTAGATTTTCCCCTAAATCGTTTATGTAAATAAGGAACAGCAGAGAACCATAATACTACCCTGTGGAACGCCCGATATCACCTCTGTTTTAGTCGTTGCTTTACCATCGATTACTACGAACTATGACCTCTCTCACAGGAAATCACCTATCCCAACGCAAATTTGGGGCGATATACCATAACCACGCAATTTGAGTAAAAGCCGTTTGTGAGGTACGGTGTCAAAAGCGTTTTGGAAATCAAGAAATACGGAATAGATATCCGAACCCTTGTCGATAGCACCCATCACTTCGTGTGAATAAAGAGCTAGTTGTGTTTCGCATGAACGATATTTTCTAAATCCGTGTTGACCTCGGGTCAATAGATCGTTCTGTTTGACATAATTCATAATATTTGAATAGATGACATGTTCCAAATGTTGAACTCTTACGTTTATTTTAATATCTCTGAGATGGGTGGTAATCCATATATGACGCACCAGCAGATGAATAAGGCTACTTTGGTTTTGCAGCAACGAAAGTAACGACGTCCTTCAGTGCAGGTATGGGCTATTCAATGATCATAGCTCAGTGCATAAATCCTCCAGAAAGTTAACAACCAATCACGTCTTGAGAAAGATGCGAAACACAATTTGCGCCTATGAACTGACACCAATAGATGCCGGCCGCGGTGGCCGAGCAGTCTGCGGCGCTCCAGTCCCGTTCTGCACGGCCACTACGGTCGGGGGTTCGAATCCCCCCTCGGGCATGGATATTTGTGCCGTCGTTAGTGTTAGCTAGTTCATAAGTATTTTGTAAGTTTAGAGACTGATGACTCCGTAGTTAAGTCCCATAAGCTGTCCAAACATTTGAACATCGTCACCGGTGCCACACACAGACCCACTGCCGGGACACACTGCCCGCTCCGCCGCCACTGGCCAACTTCTCACTGCTCCCCATTGACCGAACTGGTTGTCCCTTGCAGGAGAGCCGACTTATCAGCGCGCGTGCACAAAGGAGTGCAAGTGGCTAAGACATGCCCACAGATAGCACACTGAGAAGTATGCTGTCAGTGACAGTAAGTGGAGACTTAATCGACGTTATGGCCACAGAACTCACTTGAGCCAAAAACAATGACAGAATGCTCTGTAAATTAGATCGTAAGAGGAAAGATGGCACATCGTAACAAAAGGCAATCTGAATCAGAGAATAATGACTAGACTAGATAAATTTTTTTAAAAAAGAATTCACGTAAACAAAATTAGATGTCACAAATTAGAAACGGTTGCAAGCGTTGCTAGAAGGACCAGATCAGAAGAAAATACACACGAAACATGACGCGAGAGCCACCAAAGCTCCCAAATATTTCAGCTTCTCGTCTGTTTCAGGGCACTGAATTAAATTTGTGGCAGACCTAGACTGCCGCGGTGGAGTAGCCGAGTGGTCTAAGGCGCCTCGCAGCGGAGCGCGCGGTTGCTCGCCGTCGGAGGATCGAGTCCTCCCTGGGGCATGGGTATGTGTGTGTTTGTCCTTAGGTAAGCTTACCTTAGTTTAAGTAGTTTGTAAGCTACGGACTGATGACCACCCAGTTTGGTCCAATAGATTTACAAACATTTGAACATTTTTTGCAGACCTAGACTGGAACCCACATTTTTGTAGAATTATTTGTTTTGTTTATTTGTTTCTTGGGAAGATTGTGTGCCGGCCGCGGTGGCCGAGGTGACTGAGGCGCTCCAGTCACGGTCAGCACGGCCACTACGCTCGGGGGTTCGAATCCCCCCTCGGGCATGGATATTTGTGCCGTCCTAGTTCGTAAGTAGTTCAATAAGTAGTTTGTAAGTTTAGGGACTGATGACCCCGTAGTTAAGTCCCATAAGCTTAACAAACATTTGAACATTTTGAAGATTGTGTCTTTGTTCTATGCTGTTCTTGAGATCTTCACTTTGTTTGTTTTATTACGGAGGGCGGCCCTCACAGAGGTTGGCTGTCCAAACACATTTCTCGTCCTGTCAAAATCACCTAGTGTCAATTATCCTACTTTCTCGGAGCTTTATCTGTATTCCCACAGCGATCGAGCTTGTATCTGTATCCGCACAGAAATGGTCATTTGCCTGTTTGAACACAACATAAATTATTATGTTGTAAACGTTTGCAATAGATTAAGCGATTAAGAGATAAATGATGATATGCTTATTTCGGTAGTGGAAGCATGACCACTTTTGTGGAACAAAACTCTGGACTCGTTTAAAGATAGAAATGCGACTAGTGACGCATGGAGAAAAGTACCTTGCGAACTGAATGATGTTTTTGTGGAAATGGAGAGCAAAGAAAAAAGAAAAAAAAACTATATTTCGTAAGTGGTACGCTAATGTGTGATACAGTTCTTTATTAGTTCTTTGTATCGTGTCAGCAATATTTGTCATATAAGACAAAATCATTAGGAATTTATTAATTTATCTTTGGAATCCATTTCAGTCGACCATGGCAGCTCGTTTGACCAGTAAAATTCCAGTGTGTGTGTGCAAACAGCGTTCCACCGAAAAAATTACAGCAGATATTTTACCGGCCATCCATTTCGTTGTGTGTCAACCAGCCTTAGCGAGCGTAGCTCTGAAACATGAGGAATTGATCATTCAAGGGAGGTAAATTGACTCAAAGTAGGTTTGGTCCCATTCACCCGTTAACCAAACAACCAACTCAAAGAAGAAGACTATTGAAATTAACATAGACTTTACTAATGTCAGTTGGTTAAGAATTGCGGAGCCCCAATAATGTAGGGAACCTCTGGCCGCTGTGCAGAGTTAGGCAAAATGTACGACAGTATTTCAAAACGTATGTAAAACATTAGTCTATGTGTGTATCTAGTTCTCATTGTCCATACGAAATATTAACTACGGAACCAATACGACTTTACATTGTTTGACCCCTAAAACTTACAGTAATGCAAAGAGAATCTTCTGGCTTGCAGCCATCATATTCAGATCTGAGAAACGCTTCCATACAGTAGATTAGAACCGGTAGTGGACAGATGGTGCAGGTAGTGTGAGAAGCATAACAGGTTCTACCAGTAGGTTCGGTTCCCGTGGGAAGGAATGTAGCAAAGATCCCCAAGTTGCTTCTACCTCTCACACTGATAGGCTGATGTACAAGGCGTCGCCCTCCTAAACGTGATCATATTTTGATTAGTATTTGATAAACAAATTGTTGAACACAGGTGAAATTCTGAGTAGGGAACCCCTCGATGCTAAGTTATGTCATAATAAAATAAAATGTATAAAAATCAATTACAAGTGAAAACAAAATACAAACAAAACAGCAGACGACGCGCATCAGCCATGTTTTGGCGCCAGTCACAGCAAGAGAAGCTGATGCGGGACACTCTGCCAGAGTTCAATTCAGATTCGGTCCTCACACTGTTAACGTGTATAGTTCAGATCTGGTGATAGTGTATGGTCACAGTAAATTCATATTTTATTTAATACTTATGAACTTATTGCAGAGCAGTCTTCTAATTTTCTACAGTTATAACTAACAAATTTTGGAATTCCATCTTCCTTAGTTCATCATTTTATAGAAAACTACACAAAACAGTCCCTACTTAATTGCAGCCTTAAGGGCAAGAACCAATGATATGTGTGGTGTTTTCTGTGCTGGTACAATTACGGAAGAAGACGACAGGTTGGTGAGATATCTTTGAGAACGCACGCTACTCAGAGCGGTAGCAGCAACTATAGGTGGCGTCATGTAAGAAGGCGCTTTCGCGCATGTAGGCGGAGCGATAGGGGAAGCGAGGAGGGGAGGAGCTACGGCCGAGCGCCAACAGTTGCGCCTGCGGGAGAAACATTGCGTAACTCACGGCCAGCCACGCGCCTATAGAGTGAACGTCATTGGGTGTCATTGCGGTAATTGAGGGGGATGCGCAGAACGGCTCAAAAATTGGGCCGCCATCGAACGTGGCGCCGATTTGTGGCTCCTCAAATGTTCTTTATTCTTGTTAAATCCAAGAAAGGGTTTACGGCCTCCATAATAATATGGAGTAGGTTGAATTATAAGAAAACTAAGAAGAGAATAGGTACGGATGTTCGCCTATGGTGAAAGTAGGGAGAACCAAGATTACTAATATCAAGTTAAATACAACCCTTACCTATTTTCATCATTTATTTGTCTTATACCTGCCATACTATGCTTTGGTCACAGAAGATTAATGTTTGATTTAATAGTTATGAACTTTAATGCAGAGAGGAGGAGCAATATGGTTAATTATGTGCGGTTTGTTAATTTTCTGCGGTTATGACTAATAAATTAGCCGGCGTCCCATCATATTTAGTTCATAACTTAACAGTTCCTGGATATCCACCATAATTACAGCCTCAAGAGGAAGAAACAACTACCTGTGTACTGTTTTCTGGCTGGGACAATTACAGAATAAGAAGACAGGTTGGTGAAATAACTCTCAGAATTGTTGCATGCTATTCAAAGTGTAGCAGCAACTAGACGTCTCACACGTTCCGTATTCGTTTTATAACCATGAACGGGTTCACGGTGTCTATAGTAATATGGAGGAAAGTTAAGAAGACAATAGGTAGGGATGTTCACATATGGTGAAAGTAGGGAGAGAAACAACAATACTAATATCAAGTCAACCCACCCATACCTAAATCATCTTTTATTTTTCTTATAGCTACCGTAGTAGCCTAATTATTTAAGGTGACCTTTGGCCCTAAGCGTGAAATCCTGTCTGTAATCCTGATCCAGCACAAAACTTCGCCATTGAATTTATTTCAATGCCCCGAAACGATCTAGATGTTTGAATATTTCGAATACATAATAGAGAGGTCAGTTTGTGCACAAACTGGTGCATCATCCATACTTTAACAGTATTATGGACACGCTATTTTTTAACCTATCGCCCCTTCAACCCCTCCTAACACTAACATGCTAGGTGACGAAATAAACAGAATCGTCTACGACATGAAGTCTCTTTTGCCAAAACATAACAGAAATTCAACAGAAGCATTCAAAGAAAGAGATCCCCTTTCTCGGAAAGGGAAAACGTCTGAAGAACCAATTGTTAAATCTCTCCTCATGACAAAACACAGAATTCACTCAGCTGTAGAAGTAGAGATATTTATAACAGCTGTCAATGTGGATCCAAAACAAAATGCAGCGAAATCTTTCCGAAAATAATGGAGGAAATTAAACATGTCCCTAAAAAGAACGTAAAAAGAAGAACAAGAAAAACAAGACAAAGGGAATCCTACGAGAAATGTCATCTATTTCAGATACCGAGCGTCTTCTAGTGACCGTGGATCAGTGTGGCAGTAAGACAGGTGGCAAACTTTTCCTGGCGGTTATGGTGTCTGCGTTGCTGCAGGTGGTGTTCCCAGATATGTGCAAGGTACGGAGCAGCGGCTTTGAGTTGAATGACGGCGCATACTGTGAGCCCCAGGAGCTACAAGGTGGCACTGTGTGTCGTCTGTGCTGATCGGAACTGTCGTCGGGGTCGTCCCGTTAATTAATGCTACCATGCTGCGGCAGAGGTCCCACACCTGCGAGATGTGCCCACAGAGGATAGAAGGTAGTAGAGCTGCCTTCGGACGCGCGAGGTGTGTCAAGCTTCCCCCACTCTCTGAGTACCAGTGCATGGGGATATCCCGAAAGCTACGTCTCGGCTTCCATTCATTAGTACTTTCCTTTCAACTGGAGCGGTAACCCATCTAGTGCGTTTCGTTGCCTGTTCGAGTTACAGTTTACAGATAGAACCTAAGTCTATCTGATACAGATATTATCGTGCGTCGACATTTCCCAGCTTCAACATGTGCCAGTGTGTGGCTTATGGTTTTAACCGGAGGGGGGGGGGGGGGCGAACTGCCTGCGCAGACCGGTGAACATTTCGCCGTTTTGCTCATGACGTCACCGTAGAAACATGCAATAGCGCACGGCTACATTTATTTATCGAAGCGCGTAGCAGAGTTGTGTTGTTTTTCCTTTGATTTAGTGGTGTTATTTGCGGTTTTCGACAGAATTTTTCTGTTAAAAAGGCCGGCTGGGTTGTAACAGGGTGCCTATTTTACAGCAGGAAGACAAAAGGAGTGGATGTAAGCTATCATTCGTTTCCGAAAACCATTCAGCTTCAGAAAGTGTGGATTACGGTTACAGGAAAGATCGCTTCAATGCTGTGACGTTCCGTATTTGCGATGTTCCACATTTATTTACGTAGATGAAGGACCACTTTCTGGACGAAGGAATCAGACTTCTGAGTGGAAAATTGTTGATAAATCCATTATTGAAAGACTGCTCGCATTGGATAGCAGTGAGATGAAATTATGTCCTGAATTGTCACAAATTCACCTCAGTGTCAAGGGCAGAGAACATGAAAGGGTTTGTAAACGAAGTCTTCCACGCCCGTTGTAATTGTTGATAAAACTTTTCTGGGTATTGGACCGCATCGTCAATATATCAAATATTTTACCGACGTTTCGGCCACTATTGAAAGCGACCATCTTCTGGGTAAACGTAACACCCAGCAGATGGTTGCTTGCAATAGTGGCCGAAAAGTCGGTGAAATATTTGATATATTGACGATGCGGTCCAATACCCAGAAGTGTTTTATCAACAATGAAAGGGTTTATTTAGCTATGCAGCTTTTCTCAAATACAACAGCTAAATCCATTAGGTACTAATGCCCGAAGAAGCGGAAGCAGCAAACTTTTTTCAACTTGTAAATGATGCGTTTGATATCCTGAACGCCAGAACAGTAAACAAGGACGCATTATCGTGTGGGATGCACAAGGATGTACAGGAAAGAATTTTAAGGGATCTGTACTTGTGTGTGTAAGAAATGTGTGTAAGCAGTAAAAATAGTTTGCTTCCGTTGCAGAAAGGAATAATGACAACAATTCGTTGCTTATTCGGACTGTTTACAGACCTGCAGATCAAGTATATTTTAACAGCACGACTAAACCAGGAGGCATTGGAGAAATTTTCTCACAGGTAACGTCATCGGTTATTTTCATTTGAATCCCTCTCCAATGGAGGTAAAACATCGATTGCTGCTTCTACTCTTGGGTCACAATGCAAACAATATTCCTCTGTCAAATGAAACTTCAGTGGAGGCAGACGACAGAGACGGAATTTTGACGTCGCATCTGTTCAAAGGAATTTTGCCTGACATGAATGGTGAAAGAGAGCTGCAAAGTATTAACTTCCCTGTTCAAACTGTACCACAAGAATCTGCTGTAAAAGAGGGATCTGACTGCTTCGCAGAAGGATTTCGGTATCTGGCTGGCTACATCGCATATCGTGCAAAGAGTATGGACAGCACTCTGGCAACACCTCCTAATGATATTTTAAGTCCTCCAACAGAGCATGGACATCTTAGCTGGATCGAAGTTCTGTCTCGCGGTGGGCTTACATTATAAAACTTCATATCAGAACTAGACTGCTCATTCGTATGAGGTTTCTCAATACGAAACTAGAAATGCAAAAAGCAGCAGCAGCAGCACAAAAGCGGTAATCACGGCAGTGGCACTCTTCATCCGCTACAAACATCTAAACAGGTAAATAAACTATTTAAAATCATCTTGTGTTAACGTATAGCAGTCATAAGTCGTTATTTGTATTTGCAAGTCGCTTGCCGCTGCCTCGCTTTGCTTCTACGGTGACGTCACAGCGCCAGCCAATAGCAGCACTCCTCGCTTCGGGCCCAACCTTTCTTTTAATTACCCTAGATGTAACAACAGGATAAAGAAAACAGCGGTTTAAAGGGTCTAAGAATTACTTTTCGCCGTTTTCCTCAAGATTCAGAACTGCGACAAAAATGGATTCGAGCGATAAGGATGGCTAACTGAAAACATACAAATCACAGCCCTCTTTGCAGTGCCTATTTTAAAGGAGATGATTTTGTCAGCAGTTCTCCGTTTAGAAGATATTTGAAGAAAGATGCCGTTCCATCGATATTTGCGGGATTTCGATCACACTTAAGAGCATCAACATCGACTTCAAAAGTAAGATGAGTTCTAAAGCGTGTTCTCTCACCGATTTCGCCGCCAATACCTGCAAAAATTCTAAAAACTGATTTGTAAACAACTACAGAAGAACTTGAAATAGCCCTTCGAAAAGTAACTGAAAAAAGGAAAAATCAAGGACTAAAACACTTGAACTTAAGAGACTAGAGCTAAACGTTGCTAGTTTAGAAGATATCTTAAAGGAATTAAAAAATAAATACCTTATTCAGACAGGGCACTGTGATTTGTTGAACAATATTTCAGAAACATCTAAAAAATGTTCAAAAGTTTGTAAAGCTTAAGGGTCTTAACTGGGAGTCATCGGTCCCTAAACTTACAAACTACTTATGAAATACCCTATACTAAAGACGACGCAAACATCCATGCCCGAGGTGGGATTCGAACCCCCGACGGCGGACAGCCGCGCTCACCGCAACACGGCGCTCCAGAAACGTCTTTCTGTCTGAACTGTGTGTAGCATTAAGTTGTAATTTCGAAGGCATGTTCAGTAATATATGTGGATACTCATAGAATGTAGGCTTTCACGGCCGGCGTCTTCATTAATTAAAACTTCCGGGCTGAGTTGCCGTGGTCCATCGATAAAACTTCTTACTCCCGACGTTTCGTTGCCTACTGTGGGCAACATCTTCAAGGGTGAGTAAGAAGTTTTATTGATGGACCACGGCAACTTAGCCCGGAAGTTTTAATTAATGTATGTGGATACTGTCTGAAAAACCTTACACAAATACAGATATTAATCCAGATGCAATGAATTTATGTCAAGCCAAATGCAGTAGTTTTATTGGATAAACAGCGGAAACTTAGTAAGCGAGGAACGTCTTTCAGATCATGATTTGCAGGGGTTGTCAACAAGAAAACGTTTCCTAAAGGTTATCAGATACGAGCCATGTTTATTTTAACTCGCTAAGTGCTGTCATTCTGAAGAATTGGATGAATTAAATCTGGTACTCACGCGTCGTAAGATGCGGCAGTTTCTCAGGGAACTCATTGTTTATCATTTAACGTCTCACGAACTACGAGTCGAACCACAAAGTACATTCAGTAGCATATGTGAATAACATCTGTAAAACAACTACCGAATTAAGTTAATAGCATAGAATTCAAAAATTGTATCTTATTATAGTTTTACTGCATGAAAAGCAGAAAACAACCCATAAACATTTTCCTCTCATCATTTTGTAGAGGTTGTCGTCGACAAAAGCTGTCGTGAATGTTTTAAATTGTGTGTTAAGTTTCTTACAAGTCGCTAAGTGTGCTCGTTCTCAAATAGTGTACGAATAAAGTGTGGTTACCCGCCCGTCACGGGCTGCTGTGATTTTTCAACCCCACGCTCACCCCTTGGAAGGTAGGTGGATTTTACCCACACGGTGATTGTTGTCTGAACATACGTACCAAGTTTGACTGAAGCGGATTCAGTAGTTTAGAAGGAAATGTGGAAAATACACAAACACAAACTTACATCCTCTTTTGGAAATATGTACGGATTTGTCGACACATTTATGTAATTAACTTGTCACCTAACAAATATAAAGCAAATCTGTTTGAAAGGCGAGATAAGGTAGTGAGTAAACAAGCAGAAATGGAGAAAACAAGAGCGAGATGGGTGGTGCTGTAGGCGGGGTTGGTACTCAGTAGTCTTGGGTAGTTCGCGAACGAACTAGTTCGGAAGAGCGCTCCCACAGGCGAACTACGCGAACTAGTTCGCAGATCCCTCGCCTCTTAGTTCGTCCGCTCCTTTTATGAAGATCGACGGGTAACAGCGAGAGGACGCGAGAGCGCGCAGAATCGCGTGATTTCCTTCTGCCAGTTACCGTCATTTCGAGCTGAGATGCAGCTCAGCTGTAGTTTCATAGTTCACTGCCATACATTTTCTTTTCTAAGGTATTCAGCAGTGTCTAGATGTAACCCTCATTCCACAGTGTAAACTAAATAATTGGTTTATTTGTTTAAGTATTTGATGTCTAATTGCCCCAAAATACGCGTAATTGCACACGCTTGGGCAACATTGATCATTATATAAAAAAAGCTGTCATAACAAAAGAAAGAGCTCTTTTAGTAGCGGTAGCAAACGCCACAAAGAGCGGACGAACTAAAAAGAGCGACCTACTTCGCGGCCGAGCTGCAAACTAAAAGGAGAGCTACCGGTCGCGAACTAAAATATGCGCGATCGGTCGCGAACTAAAATATGCACGATCGGTCTCGAACTAAAATATGTGAAATCGATCGCGAACCAGAACATGCGTTTCCGATCGCGAACTACTATGCCAAACGTATCTTGCATCTTAGTTCGTTGGATTCTTTTCCGAAGACCGACGGTCAATATCGAGAGGGCGCGCAGATGAATTAAAAATCACGTTTTTCCTTCTGCTGATGAGAGCCATTTCGAGGTGAGCTTCTGCCTGCTAGATTGCATAGTTCAGTGCTACAAAATTTCTGTTTTGAAGTATTCTGCACTCTGCAATATCTGACTAATAAATTCCATAATGCCCAGATATAGAGATAACTCTAAACTTAAACACTGGAAATTATCCACAAACTGTTTCTTTTGATTTGCGTGATATCGTTAGCGGTTCAAGCAGCAAGCGGATGAAGCATCTAGGTGGGGGAACTTCTCCCTCTACCTGCACGCGCAGACCACGCCGCTCAGCCGTCACTGGGAGCGGACGAACAAAAAGAAAGAACTAGTTTGCGACGGAGCGCTCCTGATCGCGAACTGTCATGCGCAAATCTAGTACTCAGGGAGTAGGGCGGCTGAGCACACGGCTGCCGGTCCCTCGCCACGGGGAAGGCTCCTCTACTACCTTCTACACTCTGTGGACGCGCCGGCACAGGAAGCAGCGTTCCAGCGTGTCGGGGGCGTCTCAGTCTTCGCGAGCTGCGGACGCACGGCGGATGGCTGCCAGACGATGGGTGGTGGCCAGAGAGTCACACCAGGCCGTGACAGGTAAGCGACACGTCTATCGGCAGGGCCGGTTGGTTGACACTGTCCCACACCTGGCACCAGTTGACTGTGGGCTGCCGCTCTACCACTTAGTGGACGGGGTGGCGTCCGATCAATGAGTCGTGCAGCCGACGGACCGTCCTGTTCCTGTCTCTGGCCACATCCGGCACGTAAATCCTGGCGAAGAAGTATTCCCACACAGGGGCAGCTTCTAAGGGATTTCTCTGACGTCAATGGAGGCACGTTCCAGCTAAGGACAATATTGGGTGAGCAACGTCGCTGTCGTTCCACTGAGATTAGGGCGCGTATGGTGGCATCTGATCTCAGTAAGACACGACCGTCTGTTGACTTCCACATATTTTTTATAAAAATTGTAAAATTATTTGATGTCGCTAGATTAGCATTTTTTTAGAAAACTAGAACCCCACTCTTTTCAAGGCATGAGAAATAGAATTGTTTTATTTCATGTTTTAAAATATTAGTTTCTGAAATGTTAGTTAATATTGCTGGGATTTTGTTATTTTAATAATTTATTATTGTGATGATGAATGTGGAAATAAGTACGGCTTCTCCACTACGCCACGGTGGGGTTGTGTTACGTTGTTGTCTATATGTGACTGGGTTCATTTATTTTAGCAGTGACTTGTCATTTCTTGGTGCTGTGCCGAAGAGCATTATTGATCTGAGAGTGCTGACAATGAACAAAATAACGTCCTAAGTAATAAAATTCTTATACACAGATGCGTGTTTTGTATTAAAAATCAGGACATAATGAATAATTGCAAGATCAGAAACATGGCCGGCCGCGTTGGCCGAAGGGACTGAGGCGCTCCAGTCACGGTCGGAGGTTCGAATCCCTCCTCGGGCATGGATATTTGTGCCGTCCTTAGTATAAGGTAGATCATAAGTTGTTTGTAAGTTTAGGGACTGATGACCTCGTAGTTAAGTCCCATAAGCTTCACAAACATTTGAAACATTTTGAAACATGAAAGATCATTTCTAGTGCAATGTATTAATGCAGAAAACACTGAATTTTAATTTTTACAGACTGTATTCATAATGGGGGAACAAAATTGTTAATCAGTGCAACTACGCTGCCATTGTGTCTACACTCCCTAATTTGGTAATGATATTATGAGGCTATTTTAGTAACGTTTGCAAGTTAAAAGTTTTTTTTTTTTTTTTTTTTTTTTTTTTTTTTTTTGCAAAGAATGTAGCAACAGAAAGTATGAGTTGCTCCCTTTATTCACGGCAACGATCAAAGTCCATATAAAATAGTTAACTACCGCAGTTGAGCTTTTCGAACGATAAGATATTTGTCTCTCCTTCGACTTCGATATAACGTGCATCGTCATTAGCCGTCACCTCTGACTAAAGCAACAAACAATAAGTGTCTGCTTTCGTAACTAGAAACAGAAACGTAAACAACATGGTTCTTATAAAGAGCGCGTTTAATGCCACCTGTCGGCAACCGATGAAACTGTAAACTTAGCGCTGAAGTACCGCAATTAACGTCTCCAAAAATTATAATATAACTTTATTTCTTGTTGTCTACGCCTTCTATTTACTTCGAAATATATTAGCAAGTGGTTAATATGTTTTAAAACTGAACAACGCATCTTTCATTCTTCAATTCAATAACGTTCTCAACAAGAATCAAAAATAGTATTTCGACTTATAAGTCAAAAGTTTTGGTTGATGTTCAGGGGAGGTACGTGGTTATGGAAGCTTCAATACTATCGGCAGGGGTAGCAGCAGCAAAATTGATTAAGTGCTTCCATAGCGACGATTACTTCCCTTTTTGAGATTCTAAAAAAATCTTCTAGCAATCAGAAATTGCGACAAGTGTCAGGCAAGGCCAAGGAGAAAACGCTCGAGAAAGAATTTTTATTTTACTATAAGCGAGCTTGAGCAGTTTGAAGTATACGAAGAGCAAAGCCACTTGCAACAGTGGCCGAAACGTCGTGCAGTTTTCAAGATTCACAATACGGCCTCACATCCAGAGTAGTATCTGTTGAACTTCGGGAATACAGTTAGCAGTAAAGCCGTAATAAAGCGAAATCTCATTCACAATAGAATTGTTCTTCGTGAACATAATTGTTTATGACCTTATATCTCCTGAACTGTGTCGTATTATTACTTCAAAGAAACAGTGCTGTATGTATATATGCTCTGTAAAATGTCTCGCCCATACAATTAGTAATGCATAACTAATAACTGGTATCGATATGCCGAATGTCGTAGTTTTACTGCATGAACAGCGGAGAAGTATCTAGTGGTAAGTTTCGTTTGTTTTACTATTTTACTGGGAATGAATGAATTCCATTATTCACGCATTGCATCATGCTGCAGGTTTTCGCTCATATGACTATCTTTTACGTCACACCTCCTGAACTACAAACTCTGACAATAACATTTAGTGAATACTTCTGTGACATTAACGTAGATGAAATGGTCACCTGACGTAACTATGCGCCGAGCTCTGCGATGAATGTCCTGGAAACTTTGTATGAAGCCTTCCTTGGGGCGGTGGTCACAGGCCTCGTCATGTTTCGTTGGATGTGTAGTCACATCATCAAATATCTTTTAAAAATCGAGTTTGAGTCGAGGGAATAGGGGGAGGTCTGTAGGATTGAGATCCGGAGAGTATGGAGGATGTTCAAGTTGCACCACAGTTTTCTTTTTTTTTTTTTTTTGGAACTGTTTGACGAAATTGAGTGTGTGTGGCCGCGCGTTGTCATGAAACTTGAATATCCGCGATACACACCGTATCCCAATCCTCCATACTTCTTCCAGGTCCCTCAAACTTGCTTTGAAAGGAAAGAGATTTCATGATATTCTTGACATTCCATGAAACGCGACGAGGCTATTTAAGAACACCCCAAAGGAAGATTTTGTGAAAATGTATCGCAATGAGCAGTGATTGCCGGCCGCGGTGGCCGAGGAGACTGAGGCGCTCCAGTCACGGTCTGCGCGGCCACTACGCTCGGAGGTTCGAATCCCCCCTCGGGCATGGATATTGGTGCCGTCCTAGTTCGTAAGTAGTTCATAAGTAGTTTGTAAGTTTAGGGACTGATCACCCCGTAGTTAAATCCCATAAGCTTAACAAACATTTGAATTTTTTTTCTTTGAGCAGTGATTAGTTATGACATGTGACTATTTTTAAGGATAATCACATGTTTAAGTGTTTGAAAACCTATTGGGCCCAACTGCTATGGTATCTGTATAGGAAGGAATCTTAGGGTTTAACGTGGTCATTAGCTTACGCTCGGAATTTTGGGTAAGGATAAGGGAAGGAAATCGGCCGTATCCGGCATTCGCCTGGAGTGATTTAGGGAAATCACGGAAAACCTAAATCGGGATGGCCGGAGGTGGATTTGAACCACCTTCCTTCCGAATAGGAGTCCAGTGTGTTACCACTGCGCCACCTCGCTCGGTCATGGTATCAGTCCCTAGAATTACAAACTACTTAAACCTCTGGCGGGAATAGTTGCCCAGTCCATAGTATGACGCCATTTCGCGCGTCTTTCGACAAAAAGGTAACTGTAGTTCATAGTTCACCTATGTTAATGTTACAGAACTATTCACCGTATCTTTCGATAGGAAGGTAACTGTAGTTCATATTACACCTATGTTAGTGTCACAGAATTATTCACCGAAATTTATTGTCAGATTTTGTACGTATGCTATGTAGTTCTTAATACAACAGCGATTATTGCCTATCAGTAAGGAGTATGCGTACTAAGTTTTGTTGAAATTGGTGCTGTAGTTTAGTGTGGGATGTGGAACAGTGTTGCATGATGTGTCAGTTTTTAGCGCGTTACAATGCTGAGGCATATGTTCTGAACTGTTAGTCCTGAGGTGATCTTTTTCTTGTTTTAAAGGTGAAGTGTGCAACGTCAATATCGGAATAAGTTAGTTTTTAAATCTAGGGACTGATTACTTAGCAGTTTTGTCCAATAGGTTCACAAACAATTGAACCTTTCTTCCTGCCCTTGGGCGATGAGCACAGTTCCGCATTCGTCGTCATAAATGATCGAATTGTGGAAGATGAGTAAATTACAAGCATCATCATCATCATCATCATTAGAGACTGATTATGCCTTTCAGCCTTCAGTCTGGAGCATAGTACCTCTAATAAAATTGCTCCCTGCTCCCCTATTCAATGCTAACATTAATGCCTCTCCCATGCATGTAACATGACCCCACCATCTCAGTCTGTTCGTTCTAACTGCTTCATCTATGGTGTTCATCCTCAGTTTGATTTCCTCATTACGGACACCCTCCTGCCATTGTTCCCATCTATTAGTACCTGCAATCATTCTTGCTACTTTCATACCTGAAACCTCTACCTTATGAATAAGGTAACCTGTATCTACCCAACTTTCACTCCCATACAACAAAGTTGGTCGAAAGACAGAGTGGTGAACTGCTAACTTAGTCTTGGTACTTGCTTCCTTCTTCCAAAAGACAGTAGATCTTAGCTGAGCACTCACTACATTAGCTTTGCTGCACTTCGATTCCAGTTCTTTCACTATGTTGCCATCCCGTGAGAAAATACATCCGAGGTACAGGGTGCCCAGATAAGGGCTCCTTGATTTCAAAATTAAATCTCGAAAACAAAGATAGATAGACGAATGCAGTAAACGGTATGTTTATTGTGAAAGCTGTAAGAAGTTTATACAGCAGTTTGAAATAATAGTTACAAAAGCTGCTAACAGATGGCGCTGTACAGCTCATATCAGTATACATAAGTGAAATAATCGTATGATTTGGTCGGGCTTCATCTTGCATAAACCATTCAGTACCTGGTCGATCTTTTAACGCTTGCTGTGTGGCGACAAATTGTTCCAAAATTGCAACGTAACGTGCACCAGTGACCGTTTCTCGAATGAAAAAAGGGCCAACAATGCCTCTGCTGCATACTGCAGCCCACACAGTAACTTTAGGAGAATATAGGGGTTTCGCTTCACACCAATATGGCTTTTCGGAACCCCAAAATCGCCAGTTCTGCTTATTCACGTATCTATTCAGGTGGAAGTGTGTTTCATCTGTAAAACAGAAACAGCCAACATCAAATCCTCCACTATCAATCATTGTGAGCATCTGATTAGCAAAGGCAACCCTTTGTTGCACATTTCGTACGGGTATGGCCTGGTGCGTTTGAATTTTGAATGGAAACATGTATAGGCTCATTCTCAATATTTTCTGCGAGCTGGAACGCTTCAAACCAGTCTCAGATTCAATTCTACGGACGGATGACATTGGATTTCGCTGAATAATTCGAGAAACTGTGGCGATATTTTCAGGCGTAACTGCGGTTTGCTTGCTGCCAACATGCCTCACTAGATCATCAGTTACGCTGTCTGTTCGTTGAAATTTTGCGAAGAGCGTACGAATGGTTTTCGCATCGGGTCCTTTTGGAACATTAAATCGTGCTTGAAAACTTCGCCTTGTTGCCGTAGGACTCTCTTCTAAGCTGTGGTACTCTAGCACCAGAAAAACGCGTTGTTCAATGGAGTACATGGTTTTAGTCTCTTCCTTCGGTACGCTAACCTTTTTTCACGTTTCAATAGTGGAACTGATCGCTCTGGGCTTCGGATCACTATTTATACTAGGCATTACGAATGGCGATTACAGCTACATCTGTTAGCAGCTTTTGTAACTATTATTTCAAACTGCTGTATAAACTTCTCACAGGTTTCACAATAAACATGCAGTTTACTACATTCCTCTATAGATCTTTGTTTTCGAGATATTTAATTTTGAAATCAGGGAGTCCTTTTCTGGACATCCTGTACTTGAAACTGTCTACCTGTTCTAACTTTGTTCCTCTCAATCTGTTTGAATCTCTTTCCCACAGACATTACTTTCGTTTTGGAGATTCTGATCGTCATATCATAATACTTGCACCACTGATCGAGCTCTGAAATATTAGTTTGCAACCTTTCAATCGACTCTGCCATTACAACTAAGTCATCTGCATATGCGAGACTGCTTATTTTGTTTTGCCAGCCTACTGTTTTCAACATATGATCCATGAATAGTATGAACAACAGTGGTGACAGGTTACAGCCTTATCTTACCCCTGAATCTACCCTGAACCATGAGCTTAATTTGCCATCTACTCTAACTGCTATCTGACAGTCTACGTAAAGCCATTTAATTGTCTGCAGAAGTTTGCCAGAAGTTTGCAATCGGAAACAGAAATTAGTACACAATCTTAAGAGTTTTCAATCCACTCAAGATTTATTGTTGAGTACAAGGAATGGTTACAGTAACAGATGAACAGCTCAAGCGCTGACAGAAGGGGTGGTGGTGAAAAGTCGCTAATCACCAGTCCTTGCACCAAAGTCCTCAGTTAAATCACAAACCTCTCCGCTGTGTCTCATGGAGTGGTGGCATGGAACACTGTTGATGGTGATCCGCCTGTCGCATGGGGACGTTAAGCTCGGCGGCCCCCTTGATGCTTTTCGACAGGAGCAGACTGTGTGCCGGCATGAGGTTTCACCCTCTCCCTTTTCCCATCATCTCCAACACGAACATGACACTACGCACGCACCCATTGCAGTCAAACGTTTGTTAATCTTAAGGGACTTAACTGCGGGGTCATCAGTCCCTAAACTTACAAACTACTTAAGAACTACGTTATACTAAAGACGGGACAAACATCCATGCCCGAGGGGGGATTCGAATCCCCACGGGGAGCTTCCTCGCGCATCGAAGCATAGCGCCTCAATGCGCTTGGCCACTCCGCCGCGGCCATTATTGTCACATACACTTAAAAACAAACATTACATCACACAGTTCTCACACTTCTACAAGAAAACGTGCCTGCGGCAGCAGAGGATTGGGTAAACGTTTCCAATTACGCGGCTGAACCTGCCCTTCGTGTCATACGACTTTACTTTTTAGCTCAAGCATTACTGAAGTAACAGATGTCGATCCACGCTGTCATTGGTTAGCCACAGCTGAGCGGTAATATGCCGCCCAGGCTGCGCCACATGTCGTAGTCGTCATCATCGGAAGGACTGCAGTGGTCAGCGGTAGCGCGCACTGCCTGTGCCGCTTCGGGACATCTCAACACGTCCGACACCGAGCCCCAGACATCTACATCTACATTCATACTCCGCAAGCCACCCGATATGTGTGTGGCGGAGGGTACCTTGAGTACCACTATAGGTTCTTCCTCCTATTCCAGTCACGTATTGTTCGCGGAAAGAAAGATTGTCGGTATGCCTCTGTGTGGGCTCTAATCTCTCTGATTTTCTCCTCACGGTCTCTTCGCGAGATATACGTAGGAGGGAGCAATATACCGCTAGACTCCTCGGTAAAGGTATGTTCTCGAAACTTCGACAAAATCCCGTACCGAGCGACAGAGCGTCTCTTCTGCACAGTCTTCCACTGGAGTTTATAGATCATCTCCGTAACGCATCCTCGATTAACAAATGATCCTGTAACGAAGCGCGCTGCTCTCCGTTGGATCTTTTCTACTTCCTTTATCAACTCCACCTGGTACGAAACCCACACCGGTGAGCAGTATTCTAGCTGTGGGCGAACAAGTGTACTGTAACCTACTTCCTTTGTTTTCGGACTGCATTTCCTTAGGATTCTTCCAATGAATCTATGTCTGGCATCTGCTTCACCGACGATTGATTTTATATGGTCGTTCCATTTTAAATCACTCCTAATGCCTACTCCCGGATATTTTATGGAATTAACTTCTTCCAGTTGCTGACCCGCTATAGTGTAGCTAAATGATACAGGATCTTTCTTTTTATGTATTCGCAGCACATTACACTTGTATACATTGAGAATCCACTCCCATGAACCACAGACATTGCCGAGGTGGGGTGGCTTGCGTGCCTCAACGATACAGATAGCGGTACCGTAGGTGCAACCACAGCGGAGGGGTATCTGTGTGCCGGCCGCGGTGGCCGAGGAGACTGAGGCGCTCCAGTCACGGTCTGCACGGTCACTACGGTCGGGGGTTCGAATCCCCACTCGGGCATGGATATTTGTGCCGTCCTAGTTCGTAGGTAGTTCATAAGTAGTTTGTAAGTTTAGGGACTGATGACCCCGTAGTTAAGTCCCATAAGCTTTACAAACATTTGATTTGATTTGATTTGGGTATCCGTGGAGCGGCCAGACAAACGTGTGGTTCCTGAAGAGGGGCAGCAGCCTTTTCAGTAGTTACAGGGGCAACAGTCTGGATGATTGACTGAGCTGGCCTTGTAACATCAGCTAATTTGGCATTGCCACACAGTTACTGCGAACGGCTGAAAGCAAGGGGAAACTACAGCCGTTATTTTTCCCGAGGACATGCAGCTCTACTGTATGAACATATGATGATGGCATCCTGTCGGGTAAAATATTTCGGATGTAAAATAGTCCCCCATTCGGATCTCCGGGCGGGGACTACTCAGGAGGATGTGATCATCAGGAAAGACATTACTGGCATTCTACGGGTCGGAGCGTGGAATGTAATTGAGTAGGAAAGTTAGAAAATTTAAAAAGGGAAATGAATAGGTTGAAGTTAGATATAGTGGGGAATAGTGAAGTTCGGTGGCAGGATGTGCAGGATTTCTGGTCAGGTGAGTACAGGATTATAAATACAAAATCAATTGGGGGTATCACAGGAGTAGGATTGATAATGAATAAGAAAATAGGAATGCGGGTAAACTACTATGACCAGCACAGTGATCGCATTATCATTGTCAAGATAGATACGAAGCCAACACCGACAACAGTAGTACAGGTTTATATGCCAACTAGTTCTGCCGATGATGAGGAAATCGAAGAAATATATGAGGAGCTAAAGGAAATTATTCAGACAATTAAGGGAGAGGAAAACTTAATTGTTATGGGAGACTGGAATTCGGTTGTAGGACAAGGAAGGGAAGGGAAGATAGTAGGTGAATAAGGTCTGGGCAAAAGGAATGAAAGGGGAAGCCGCCTGATAGAATTTTGCACAGAACATAATTTAGTTATAACAGACCCCTGGTTCAAGAATCACAAAAGAAGGTTGTATACGTGGAAGAGACCAGGAGACACCGGGAGATACCAGATAGATTTTATAATGGTAGGACATAGATTTCGGAACCAGGTTTTACAGTGCAAGACATACCCAGGGGCAGATATAGACTCCGACCATAACTTGTTGGTTATGAAATGTAGGCTGAAACTGAAGAAACTACAAAAAGGTAGGAAAATAAGGTGATGGGACCTGGATAAATTGAAGGAACCTGAGGTTCTTAAGAATTTCAGAGGGAGCTTTAGGCAACAATTGACAGAAACAGGGGAAAATAAAACAGTAGAGGAGGAATGGGTAGCACTGAGAGATGAAATAGTGAAGGCAGCAGAGGACAAAATAGGTAGGAAGGCAAGACCTACAAAAAATCCTTGGATATCACAGGAGATATCAAATTTAATCGATGAAAGGAGAAAATTTAAAAATGCAGTAAATGAAGCAGGCAAAATGGAGTACAGACGACTAAGAAATGAGATTGACAGGAAGTTCAAAATGGCTAAGCAAGAGTGGCTAGAAGGGAAATGCAAGGATGTAGAAGAATGTATAAATAAGGGAAAAATAGATACAGCCTACAGGAAATAAAAGAAACATTTGGAGATAAGAAAAACAGCTCTATGAATATCAAGGACACTGATGGAAAACCAGTTCTCAGCAAAGAAGGGAAAGCTGAAAGGTGGAAAGAGTATATAGAGGGGCTCTACAAAGGAAATGAACTTCGAGACAATATTGTAGGAAGGGAAGAGGATGTAGATGAAGATGAAATAGGAGATAATGTACTGAGAGAAGAATTTGACAGAACCCTGAAAGACCTAAGTTGAAACAACGCTCCTGGAGTAGATGATTTCCCTCAGAGCTACTGAAGTCTCTGGGAGAACCAGCCATGACAAACCTGTTTCACCTGGTGTGTAAGATGTATGAGACAGGCGAATTACCCTCAGACTTTAAGAAAAATGTTATATTCCCCATTCCAAAGAAAGCAGGTGCAGACAGGTGTGAAAACTACAGAACCATCAGTTTAATAAGTCATGGTTGCAAAATATTAACACGAATTATATACAGAAGGATGGAAAAGCTGTTAGAAGCCGACCTCGGGGAAGATCAGTTTGGGTTCAGGAGAAATGTAGGAACACGGGAGGCAATACACACTTTACGGCATATCCTAGAAGATAGATTAAGAAAAGGCAAACCTACATTTCTGGCTTTTGAAAATTTGGAGAAGGCTTTTGACAATGTTGATTGGAATAAACTCTTTCAAGTTCTGAAGCAAGCAGGAGTAAAATATAGGGAGCGTAAGGTATTTACAACTTGTACATAAACCCGACAGCGGTTGTCAGAGTTGAAGGGCATGAAAGGGATGCAGTGGTTGGAAAGGGAGTAAGACAGGGTTGTAGTCTTTCTCCATTGTTATTCAATTTTTACATTGAGCAAGCTATAAAGTAAAGGAAGGAGAAATATGGAGAAGGAATTAAAGTTCAGGGGGAAGAATTAAAAACATTGCGTTTTGCCGATGACATAGTAATTCTGCCAGATACAGCAAAGGACCTGGAAGAGCAATTGAACGGAATGGACAGTGTGCTGAAGATGAACATTAACAAGAGTAAAACTAGGGTAATGGAGTGCAGTGTAAGAAAATGAGGTGATGCTGAAGGAATTAAATTGGGAAACGAAGCAATAAAGGAGGTAGATGAGTTTTGTTACTTGGGCAGTAAAATAACAAATGATGGTCGCAGTACAGAGCATATAAAATGCAGAATGGCAATGGGTAGAAAAGCGTTCTTGAAAAACAGAAATTTGTTAACATCTAATATTGATTTAAGCCTAAGGAAATCCTTTCTGAAGGCATTTGTATTGAGTGTTGCCTTGTATGGGAGTGAGACATGGACGATAAACAGTGCGGACAGGAAGAGGATTGAGGCTTTTGAAATATGGTGCTACAGAAGAATGCTGAAGATTAGGTGGGTGGATCGCGTAACTAATGAGGAGGTACTGAACAGAATTGAGGAGAAAAGAAATTTCTGGCATACCTTGACTAAAAGAAGGGATAGATTGGTAGGACACATTCTTAGACATCAAGGAATTGTGAACTTAGCGTTGGAGGGTAGTGTGTGTGGCAAAAACAGCAGCGCCTGTACGAAAATACGGGCTTATTACTGTTTGTGTACGTGTATTGTTCACGTTTGAGTGTATTTCATAGCTGATAATATTCAACTTAAGAAGCTTCCACTGTCGGCAGTTGTAGAAGCTGTGGCCATGTTTGTTAGAACACTACAGTGAAGAAGAAAGAGAAGTCGGACGTGTACTTGGTTGAGAGGAAGAGACGAAGAATAAGATGTGTTCTGCATAATGAAGTAACTCATACCAGATGACCTCAATGAATTCAAATGATTTTTTTTCTACGAATATTAAGTGCTGAGTGTTTTACCAAGGTTTTTCGTTCGTCCAAAGACAAAAATACGGCGATGAGAGAGAGAGAGAGAGAGAGAGAGAGAGAGAGAGAGAGAGAGAGAGTATTTCAACAAGCTGAAGGTACGTAATACTTTTTGCACTTGAGTTATATTTTAAGCTTTGTTTAAGTTTTGCGTCAGTTACTTCCTGTAATTGTTACTTTTTGAAGGTTCGCTATAAAATTGCGCTTTCTGGCGACAGGGTAATCTTTCGAAAGCCTAGCTTTTGCACAAAGAATTTCTGTACCGACTCTTACAAATATTGCTGTTGAAGTCTGCACAGCAATTTCAATTTTCGATACATAATGGGACCTCAGTCTAATAAATTTTGCTTTGCTTTTAGCATTACATTTTCGAGATTATGTGCAATTGACTGACATGCTAAAAATTATGGAATTTGAAAAATACTAAGTTAATCAACAAGATGTATTCAAAATCCATTTAAATGTACACTTTTGTTATTTTCTTCATAAATAACAGTCACTGTACTTTATTACAATAGAGAGGATTTTATGCAGCGACCATGTATGCCTCAATCGAAAGCGCAATTCCTGCTCTGTTCCACTCCACTGATGTAAGACGTATCACTCCAACAAAGCAAGAAATTTCGGTAATGACGCGGCTATTTCCAGACATAAACATGGAAACCACACAACGAATGTGAATTCTGCGCATGCGCACCCACATCGCTACTAGCAAATTTAGAACCTGTCCTAAAGCGTACTAGCTAGTACGAAACTCCGTCTGCGCTCACGAAATGCTAGTAGTTCCGCGTTTACGTCGCTAGATGGCGCGTAACGTGATCTGTTCATTACTAGCGCGATCGTCGTGTAAACTGGGCTTAAGACGCGAGGCGCCCGGATCACGCGAGACAGCGCGGCGCCTCTCGGAGCTTTGCGGGAGGCTCATCGACGCCTGACGTCACGCCATCGCCGCACACAGCTGGGCCGCGGGTGGAGCTCCTAAATACCCGGGCTGAATCGTCCGCCATGTTTTCCCCAACATGGTTGGAATTGCACTGCACCAACAGCATAGAGGCGCACATCCACAAACAATTTCGCAAAAACTAATTGGTAGAAAAATTTAATTTTTTCGCTACTTAAATCCTTATACAGGGTGTTTACTAAGTGTGTTTGCCTCTGTAACTTATAAAATAAGAGGTGACGGGAAATTTTAATGCGGTAGGTCAACACAAGAAATGTTACACTTTCTGCGGAGCTATGAACATAGCCTTCTAAATGTGGTGCGGCCGAGTTGTAACGTCGTCGGTGTCATGGAGCTTCCTCGATACGCTGTTAGGGCCGACTGTCGACGCACACGGCCGTATACCCGACAGTTGTAGCCACCCAAACAACCGGGGCTCAATATACCACAGTTACTGACATAGGATGACGATGGCATACACAAACAACGAGTACGTTGGCATGTTACTGATGCTCGGCGAGTGTCGACACGATGCCACTGAAGGAGCCATGGCGTATGCCGTGAGATATCATAGGCGAAGAGCCCCGGAAGCCATTACAAGCTTACGTGCCGAACTACAACTTCGGGAAACAGGCAGCTTGGTAATGCGCCGCAGTAACAGACGAAGACCTGCAAGAAGTGAGGAGACGCAGGTGTTTGTTTTAGCTGCACTACACCTCGATCCTCATGTCAGCTTACGAGTCGTTGCTGCAGTCGCTGGTGTCAGTCTCACATCTGTGTGGCGTATACTACACGGCCACAGGTTTCACCCGTACAGCCTGTCACTGACCCAGGAGCTGCATGGGAACGATTTCCGTGCAAGAGTGACATTATGTGAGTGGGCCATGCGTAATTTCACGCTGGAGTCTTTACAAAGTGTTATGTTCACTGATGAGTCTGCGTTCACAAATTATGGTGCAGTGAATCGCCATAACATGCACTACTGGGCCACAGACAATCCTCGGTGGGTACAACCTCCTGTCGGCCGTCAACTTAGGTGGTCTATTAACGTGTGGTGTGGAATCCTTGGGGATGAAATCATCGATCCACACTACTTCCCAGGTACACTGATATGTGAGTTATATCGCGATTTTATAGCCGACATTTTGGGTGGTCTCCTTGAACATGTGTGTCTACAGACGAGAGTCCGTGACACACGAGAGTCCATATGTGGACCCATCACGATGGTCACCCAGACCATTCTGCTCGTGCTGTTGTGGAAGAACTAAACAACAGGTTTGCAGGAAGATGGTTGGGGCGCCATGGGCCTCATTCATGGCCCGCGCGGTCGCCCGATTAACACCAGTAGATTTCTTTTTGTGGGGATATCTAAAGGATCGTGTTTATGTCACGGAGCCCACATCCCCAGATGATCTAAAACGGCGCATCGAGGACGCATGTCGCTCCGTCACACCGGCGATGTTACATCTCGTCCGCAGATCCTTTCGACGACGCATTGCATTATCCTTTGAGGAACATGGACACACATTCGAACATCCATCACCCACCACACAACCATCTATTATGTACAGCGTGTGGTATCTGCCTCTGAAACTTTGAAGGGTTGCAGCTCCCAAACTAACAGTGATAGGAATGTAGTTTAAATTGATTTAGACGCAGCTGGTTTCAACGATTCCAATGCACGATAGAAAAAACTATTGTTCCATTTAAAAAATTATATCTTTGTGCTGTATCTCTTTGGAAAATAATACAATAAACTATGTTCATAGCTCCGCAGAAAGTGTAACATTTGTTGTGTTGACCTACCGCATTAAAATTTCCCGTCACCTCTTATTTTATAAGTTACAGAGGCAAACACACTTAGTGAAACACCCTGTATGTCAGCATTTTGACGAAATCGGCATAATTTCGTGAATAGCCATAATTAGTAAGATATTGGCTTTGAAATAAGAGACAGCGCTAGATTAGGAAAAGTTTGCAGTAAAAAATAAGGGCTGCTATGATATTTCGTTTGGTGCTTGTTGTATCATATGTTGCTGCGAATGAAATTTTTCTGAAGTATTGAAATTTATTTTAAACTTAGCAGGAGTTCTTTACCTTTCACTCAAATTGCTAAAATTTATTTTATGTAGCAAACTGATTTTCGATGGTGATAAGGTCAGCATGAAATATAGTGCGTCTCACACACGGTCAGAGGTATCAAAATGATATTTTGGCAAATGATAACATGCAAAGAGGGGCGTATTTTGCCATATGGTTACTACGCGAAACTTCATTAACTGTCGCTTTATTCAAGGAAATTTAGATTTTTTTTGAACGAAAAAAAGTTAGGGTTTTATTAATCAGTGTTCAGATATTCCTTCATCAGTCACAAATGTTTATTTCTTTGCTTGTTGTCCAACGTGTTTCATACCTACCACTCAGTTTGCAAAAACTAATAGAAGTTATATTTCCTAGCAGTAATAGAATTAAAGTGACTAAATCTAACGTGGATTTTATGCGAGAATACTAGATAATGACAGATACCAAGAAACTCTTCACTACCTAATCAACTGACTTGTTGTAATTTCCTCACATAATAAAGCACTCTGTATTGAGATATTTACAATGTCCTTTTCAAATAGCTGAAAAATTGAAATTGAATAGTACTTAGAAACACAACACTATTGAATTTAATGGGTTAAGAAGTTAGTACCAGTATCTTCAAGTACGGGCGTTATGCAGTAACAACCTGTGCTTAGCTCTAATACTGAAGACGAGGTATTACTAGACAGGCGAGCGAATCCGGATGCTGCATGTTTAACGGACATTATCTTCAAGATATACATTTCTCACATAGTTACTGTTTGGAGACGATGAAAATTTGATATATTTTGAACATTTCATTCGCTTAATCTGTTCACCTAACTTGAACAGAAAAAAGTTCCTTGCAGGTCGAAAATTCCGTAACGTCGTCAGTAAGTACATGTTCGTAAACTGTCAGTATATCCTCTTAATAAACTATTATCGCAAACGAAACTAAAATGAAAATGTAGTGTAGTCCTTCACGAACACATTCATGAAAATTGCAGGTTCATACAGCGAGTGATTTGCGAGTATGAGCGAGTTGAATGAAACGCGAGATAACGCGTGCGCTTTGTCCGGAACGTGGCAACTACTACAGTTTGGGGAAAAATGGCGGACAGTTCAGCTCGGGTTTATAGGAGTCTTCAAATGTTTGTATAGCTTATGGGACTTAACTACGGGGTCATCAGTCCCTAAACTTACAAACTACTTATGAATTAACTACTACTAAGGACGGCACAAATATCCATGCCCGAGGGGTGATTCGAACCCCCGACCGTAGTGGCCATGCAGACCGTGACTGAAGCGCCGAAGCGCCTCAGTCCCATCGGCCACCGCGGCCGGCTATAGGAGTCTTAAGTCCTTTCTATACGAGACGTGCAACACCCACAAGGAAGTTGTTGTTAGCTGCAGAAAACTTAATAAATCACGGAATAATGTAGCTAGAGATGTAAAAACTGACACACGTGCTTGGAATGACATGGAGTTTTATTAGTACCAAAAATAAATAATAATAATAATAATAATAAGTTAAAAAAATGTCCGACAGATAGCGCTTCATCTGATCAGAAAACCAACAATTAGCATAACAAATTAAGACAAAGCAAAGATGATGTTTTTTACAGGAAATGCTTAATATGTTAACCATCATTCCTCAACAATAGCTGCAGTCGAGGAATAATGTTGTGAACAGCACTGTAAAGCACGTCTGGAGTTATGGTGAGGCATTGGCGTCGGATGTTGTATTTCAGCATCCCTAGATATGTCGGTCGATCACGATACACTTGCCAATAATCGCACGGACTGGGGCCAAGCATGACGAAAGTGGCGGCTGAGCACACGATCATCACCAAACGACGCGCGCAAGAGATCTTTTACGCGTCTAGCAATATGGGGTGGAGCGCCATCCTGCGTAAAAAATAAAAAAATAAAATAAAATAAAAATAAAAAATAAAATAAAAATGTTTGTAAATCTATCGGACCAAACTGCGTGGTCATCAGTCCGTAGCTTACAAACAACTTAAACTAAGTTAATCTAACCTAAGAACAAACACACACACCCATACCCCAGGGAAGACTCGAAGCTCCGACGGCGAGCAACCGCGCGCACCGCAGCGAGGTGCCTGCATAAAACCCCATGTCATTCCAAGCATGTGTGTCAATTTTTACCTCTCTATCTATATTATTCCGTGATGTATTAAGTTTTCAAATTTATACTGACTTTTTGACCACCCAGTACATCGCGCGCGCGAACGACCATCACTTGTGTGCGGTCAGAATCTGCTTTCATCGCTGAAGACCACGGCACGCCATTCCGAGTGATGCTCTTAGGACAGCAGTCGAACCGTGCACGCCGATGCTGTAGTGTGTTCCAATGTTTGTGGGACTTCACTTGTTTGGTCATCAGCCGGCCGCGGTGGCCGAGCGGTCTGCAGCACGCCAGTCACGTTCTGCACGGCCACTTCGGTCGGGGGTTCGAATCCTCCTCGCGCTTGGATATTTGTGCCGTCATTAGTGTTAGCTAGTTCATAAGTAGTTTGTAAGTTTAGGGACTGATGACCCCGTAGTTAAGTCCCATAAGCTATACAAAAATTTGAACATTTTTGGGACTTTTAAAGGTGAACTGTGTTATGATGAACAACCTTAAATTAAATTAGACAAAATGTGTGATATTGTGGTGACTATTTAATTATTTTTATCAATCTGCATAAGTCACTGTGCGAATGTGTGTGCAGCACAATGTTTTTTGTTTTTTCTTTCTCTCTTTTTTTTTTTTTTTTTTTTTTTTTTTTTTTTTTTTTTTTTTTTTTTTAGAACGGACTTAAAAGTAATTTTTGTGGTCTGTTTATTAAGGTAAATAACAACTCATTTACTTTCAAAACCTCCTTCATTATTTCATGTATTTTGAAGACCTGTTACAAAAACACAACCTGTAGAATGTGTGCGCTGCGGCCAGTTTTCAAAACAGTTTTTTTGTGGTCGAATAGCAGTGTACATCTTTCACACTGCTGATGTGGACAGATCCGACAGAATCAGACAGATATGTTGCAGTAATTAGAGAGGTTTTAGGAAGTTACTAAAACTGTCTGCTCTCTGTGCCTTTTCGTTGTTTTGATGGGTGAGTCTTACCGTGGTCTTGGGTTTATTGTCATTATTAATGTAATCTTAATAAGGGGGTCGCGGGATGGATCTCTCAGAACTGGATGAAACTGTCCGAGAAGAAGCAGGTAGACGAAGCTTTGAAATGCCTAAAATAACTCGCTGGAGTGAAACGTCGGAAAAGAAGAAATGCGGTAGAAATATTTTTGATTCGAGCCTATGTGAGCGAGCTGCAATTAAAAAAAAAAATAAATAAATAAAAAATAAAAAAAAAAAAAATATCACGATCTTGTACACCAGAGTGTTGCATTTAATCTTCTCATTCCCTCCATTGTTCCTAGACAAGACAGTTTTAAAAGTAGCTTTACACAATATTAAAGGTAAAGCAGTCAACAATCCGAAGATTGGTTTGAACACCACAGTGCTTTACTATAGTCGAGCCGCCGAAAGAACGACTCTGACAGCTAGCAGCCATGTTGCCAATGCTGCTACGCGGCTGTGTGTTGTTACGCTGTGCCAGTCGCCGACATACGAATATCACGTCCGAATATTTTGGAACCGTTGCTATGTACTACTAAAGTGTGAACGACCGATAACAACCACGAAGTGATTAAAAACACTCTTTTTGCAGTTAAAAAGAAAGTTTTAGAAATATATGTCGAGTTAGTTTCATATGTGATTCTTCAGTTTGATGATCAAAATATCCACGGGTGTACTGCCGGTCTATAGTGTCCAACGGGCACAATATTTCGGCGATCATACATGTCGCCATCATCAGGTGAACTGACGGACTGAGCTCCAGGAAACGCGCCGGCACGGAGATCCGCACGCTACGGCTGCTCGAAGGGAACTGGGTTCTAGCCCGGTAGCGGGCCATTTAAATACCCGCGGCCCGCGGAGCGACCCCTCCGCGGTACGCGCCCCGCGCCGCGGCCGCGCAGTGGAACCGATTGCGCCGGCGTCTGAGAAGACGTCGGTGTGAGGGCTCTGTCCGCCGTGGTCGTCACTTCGTTACGTTTGCTAGATTTACTCTTAATTAACCCAATCGCTGGTTCCCAAGCTTTGCTAAGATTATAGCCAGAGTCACGGTTTATGAGGTCGTCACTTGTGCGAATTTCAATGGCCTCTCTAACGACGCAGTCCCAGTATCTCGACGTCTGTACCAGAATCCTAGTGTGTTCATACTCCATGGCGTGATTCTCCGACAAACAATGTTCAGCGACCGCCGACTTGCTCGGATACATCAATCGTGTGTGCCTCTGTTGTTCAACGCATCGATCCTCGACGGTACGCATCGTCTGTCCAATATATGACTTTCCACACTGACACGGAATCTGGTACACGCCCGCCTTCCTCAAACCGAGATCATCTTTAGCGCTCCCCACCAGTGCACGAATTTTATTCGGCGGACAAAAAACAGTTCCAACCTGGTGTTTTCTCAAAATGCGGGCGATCTTCCCTGAGAGTGCGCCGGTATATGGAACGAACGCAGTGCCTACATCCTCCCTTGCGTTTTCATCCGTTTCCACAGGTTGTGTTGTAGTGGTTGGGCGGAGAGCCCGCTGAATCTGCCACTCTGAGTACCCATTTTTTCGAAATACAGTTCTCAGGTGTTCCAATTCCTGGGGTAGACTCTCTGCGTCGGAGATAGTGCGCGCGGATCTCCGTGCCGGCGCGTTTCCAGGAGCTCAGTCCGTCAGTTCACCTGATGATGGCGACAGGTATGATCGCCGAAATATTGTGCCCGTTGGACACTATAGACCGGCAGTACACCCGTGGATATTTTGATCATAGTTTCATATGTTCCAGTATTCCATAAAATGTAATGTGTAATTTAGTCTTCAGCCAAAGGTCGCTAGTTGAAGAATTTTGTTTATATATTTCATCTTCTATAACCATTTTCCACAAACTCGGTGTTATTACTCGGGCACTGTATTGTGGCAGTCTGCCGAGAGGGTAAACAAATAAGGACCCCCTTTACACGTGAAATGATTGGTCTTCTTACATAAAAAGAGTGTTTTTTGCCTCATTCGTTTACAGTCGCTGTTGACTGCCATAGTATAGTGTCTGAGTAATATCAGATTAGTTTCGACAACCAGTCTGTTGATCACAGAAGTGAGTTTCTGACAGTTAGAGGAAGAAGCCATCTAACACACGTCTGAAATTGACACGTAGCACGGCATGAACAAAACCGGTAACGATGAACACATGACAGTTGCTTTGCAGCGACTGAAGTATGCCACCCTGTGCGACCTTGAGTGGCAGGGTGGCAACGCGGCACCGTTACCCTGGCAACGTTTACGAATTCCAGAGCTCAGGTTGGTGGTTGAGTGTCCCCCCCCCCCCCCCCCCCCACCCTCTGCGGCCCACGTGTGAGAACTGTCAGGGTCGTTCTTTCGGCGGCCCGACTATAGGCATGGTCCTGTTTGGAGGTGGTATGCCGCTGCCTCCCTCCGATCTTCAAACTGACTTACCCAGCCGGTTATAGGGGGACCTACAGTTTAACGTGGATTCCGAACGACGGTGCTACTCGATATTTTGCACAGCAGCAACACTGTCAGAGGTGAAAGAAGTGGCCAGTGACAGATAAAAATACTTGGATCTGGCGGGAACTGCACCCGCGACCTTTAGAATTGTAGTCTGTCACTCAACCACTGTGCTACGGAGCGTTTTATGTGTAGAAATATTTAAAATCGTGTTGTTGTTGAAGAACGATATTTTTTACGCTTGGTGGAGCATGTACCCGCCTCAGAGACAATACCTCGACCTCGAAAGCACTTTTATTTTTTTTAAATCGCACTTTGCCTCTCATTCTGGGGCCTCCAAATGTCGAACGCTGTTTTGTTTAGACTGTCTCGTGGCTCTCGTCCTGGGGGCCTCCAAATCTCAACAATTACGTTTTTATAGTAATACACATACTTACAAGTGAACGGGGGGCACATTTTGTCTTAGCTTCGTCTCTAGTGACAACGCTGTCGACGGGACGTTAAACTCCAAGCTTCCTTCCTTCCTCATTTGTTTTACCGCCGCTCGGGGCCCCCTTGATAGCCTTAGTCCGGCACTAGTGTTACGTTGTTGTCTGTACGTGACTGTAAGTGTGAGTCTGGTTTATATTATTTTTAGCAGCGAATGTCCTCTGTTGGTGCTGTAGCGAAGAGCATTATTGATATGAGAATGCTAACACTCTACAAAATAACGTCCGAAGAAATGAAATTGTTATTCACAAATGCGTGTTTTGTATTACAATACGCCCGCGGCAGAACGGACAACAGCGTTGAGGCGCTATTCTCCGATGCGCGAGGCCGTTTACCGTAGGGAGTTCGAATCCCCCCTCGGGCATGGATATTTGTGCTGTCTTTAGTATAAGTTAGTCCATAAGTAGTTTGTAAGTTTAGGACTGATGATCCCGCAGTTGGGCCCGCTAAGTTTGACAAACATTTGAACATATTTGCATTAAAATCAGGACATAGTGAGTAATTGCTCTATAAAAAACATCGAAGATCATTTTTAGTGCACTGTATTAAAGTAGAAAACACTGAATTCCAATTTTTCCAATCTCTATTCATAATGTGGGAACGAAATTGTTAATCAGTCGAACTACTCTGGCATTGTGTCTACACTCCCTAGTGTACGGTTTGGTAATTTATATTATGAGACTATTTTACTAACGTTTGCCAATTAATTTTTTTTATTTTTATTTTTATTTTTTTTTATTTTTATTTTTTTTTTTTCGCAATGAACGATCAAAATCCATACCGCAGTTGAGCGTTTCGAACGATGAGCTATTTGTCTCTCTATCGTCTTCTATATAACGTACATCGTCATTGGCCGTCACCTCTGAGTAAAGCAACAAACAATAAGTGTCTGTTTACGTAATCAGAATGAGAAACGTAAACAATATGGTTTCAACGCCACCTGTCGGCAACCGATGAAAATGTAGCTCTGAAGTAACGCAATTAACGTCTCCAAATATGAGAAAATAACTTCATTTCTTGTTGTCTACGCTTTTTATTTACTTCAAAATATATTACCAAGTAGTTACAATGTTTTAAAAGTCAACAACCGATCTTTCATTCATAAATTCAATAAAGTTCTCAACAATACTCAGAAAATTGTATTTTGCCTTATAAGTCGAAAGTTTTGGTTTGTTCTCGGGGGAGGTACGTGGCAATGGTAGCTTCAATACTATCAGCAGAAGAAGAAACAAGAAACGATCAAATGCTTCCATAGCGGCGATTACTTCCCTTTTTGAGTTTCTACAAAAATCTTCTAGCAATCTGAAATTGCGACACGAGCCAGATGGGCCATAAGAAAGGAGGAAACGCTCGAGAAAGAATTTTTATTTCACTATCAGCGAGTTTTAGCAGTCTGGAGAATACGCAGAGCAAGGTCACCTGCAACAGTGACAGAAACGTCGAGCAGTTTTCAAGATTGACAATACCGCCTCATATCCAGAACACTAAATGTTTGTAGAGCTTATGGGACTTAACTACGGTGTCATCAGTCCCTAAACTTACAAACTACTTATGAACTAACTAATACTAAGGACGGCACAAATATTCATGCCCGAGGGGGTATTCGAACCTCCGACAGTAGTGGCCGTGTAGAATGTGACTGGCGCTCGGGAACCGCGACCGGCTTCCAGAATACTGTCGAGAATACAGTTAACAGTAGAGCCGTAATAAATCGAAATCTCATTCAGGTTAGGGTGGCTCCTCATGAACGTAATTGGTTATGACCTCATATCTCATGGACTGTATAATGTTACAGTGGCGGAGGGAGGGGGGCGGCGGAGGGTGCGGAACGACCCTTGCCTCACGTATTAGAAGGACTCCAAATACCACGAAAGCATGTGACTTTTTTTTTTCCTTTCGTTCTGGAGCCTCAAAATCTTGAAACCTATATTTTTAACGACTGTCCCGTGCCCTTGTCCTGGAGGGCCTCCAAATCTCAAAAGTTACTTCTTCTTTTATAGCAATACATGTACGTCCAAGGGGCGGGGGACCTCATTTTCTTTGCCGCCTCCCCGGGCCTCCGACAGCCTTACTCCGCCACTGGTCGTATTATTACTTCGAAGGAACATTTAGTGGTACAAGTATACACGATCTATAAAATTTCTCGCTCATACAAATTAGTGGTGCAGAACTTATAATTGGTATCGTTATGCGAATTCCGTAGTTTTACTACATGAACAGGGGAGAAGTAGCTAGTGGTCAAGGTTCGTTTTGCCGCGGTGGAGTAGCCGACTGGTGTAAGGCGCCTCGCTGCGGAGCGCGCGGTTGCTCATCGTCGCCGGCCGCGGTGGCCGAGGGGACTGAGGCGCTCCAGTCACGTCTGTACGGCCACTACGGTCGGGGGTTCGAATCCCCCCTCGGGCATGAATATTTGTACCGTCCTTAGGACAAGCTAGTTGATAAGTAGTTTGTAAGTTTAGGGACTGATGACCCCGTAGTTAAGTCCCATAAGCTACACAAACATTTGATTTGCTCACCGTCGGAGGTTCGAGTCCTCCCTAGGGCATGGGTATGTATGTATGTGTGTGTGTGTGTGTGTGTTGTCCTTAGGTTGGTTTACCTAGGTTTAAGCAGTTTGTAAGCTACGGACTGATGACCACGCAGTTTGGTCTGATAGTTTAAAAAAACCTTCGTTTCTTTTATCATTTTCAAATATTCAAATGATTGTTAAGCTTAAGGGACTTCACTGTGGGGTCATCAGTCCCTAAACTTACAAACTACTTATGAATTACCTTATACAAAAGACGACACAAACATCCATGCCCCGAGGGGGGATTCGAATCCCTGACTGTAGCGGCCGTACATAGTGTGACTGGCGCGCCGCAGACCGGTTGGCCACGGCGGCCGACCCTTTTATAATTTTACTGGGAATGAATGAATTCCGTTATTGACGCATTGCATCAAGCGCCAGTTTTTCGGGCATATGACTGTCTTTTAACTTCAGTTACCTTACTGTCCTTCGAAGTAGTCACCTCCCATAACTATGCACCACTGAGCTCTGCGATTCCAAGATAAGTTTAACAACATAAATGCTTGTCCCGTTGAGAATGGTCTTTCTGATCATGGTGCACAGCTAGTAACAGTATATGACATAGCTCCGATCAGTAATTCGAGACAGTCCTCCAGAATTGTGCGCTCGATTAATGAGTTAACTACTAGAAATTTCAAAGAAAGTCTACAGCAGTTAGACTGGGATGAGGTTTATAAGGAAATTGATGTTAATTTAAAATATAACTCATTTCACGATTCATTTGTAAGGGTATTTGATAACTGTTTCCCCAAGAAATTAGTAAAATTTAATTGTAAGAAACCATGCAAAAACCATGGCTTACTAATGGAACAAAAATATCTTGTAAACGAAAAAGGGAACTACATCTGTTCGCAAGAAAGAGTAATAACGCAGAAACAATAAAACATTATAACAACTACTGTGCTACATTAAGAAAAGTTATTAAAAAATCAGGAACCATGTGCATCATGTCTGAGATGGCTCATCCGATAATAAAAGTAAAACAATTTGGAATATTATTAAAAATGAGACAGGGCAACCAAGAGCTGAGGAAGAGGGTATTACCATCAACAGAAATGAAAACTTTATTAACAAAAAGTCAGAAGTTGAAAACATTTTTAATGATTACTTTTTAAATGTTGTAGAGAAAATAGGACCTAAATGTTCATTAGAAGGAGCAAGAGGCCATACCCACACAATGTGATATAATCGAAATTCCACCCACCTCTCCTTCAGAAATTAGGAAAATAATAAACTCTCTCAAGAATAAACTGTCATATGGAATTGATGGCATTTCCAGCAGGGTATTAAAAACTTGTTCCCAGGAGATAAGTAGGATTCTCAGTCATATTTGTAATAACTCTTTAAAGTAGGGTATTTTCCCGGATAGACTGAAATATGCTATCATTAAACCTTTGCATCAAAATGGATACGTCAGATGTCAACAACTACCGCCCAATCTCACTTCTGACAGCCTTATCCAAAAATTAAAAAAAAAAAATTCCGACTAGATTGCCAAATAGTATTTAAAAAGAAATTAAAGGAATTTCTGAATGGCAACTCCTTCTACAATATAGATGAATTCTTAGATAAAACTTTAAAAAAATGTATTAAAAAATCCTTAAAAATATTGATTGTCAAGTATAGACAACATTTACTAGACTGACACGTTCCACATCATTACGAAATGTCGTATATATGATCTAATCTGTGCTGTAAACTTTGGACGAAGCCTTCCTTGGGGCGGTGGTCAAAAGCCTCGTCATGTTTCGTTGGATGTGTAGTTACATTGTTAAATCTCTTTCCTTTCAAAAAGCGAGTTTGAATCGAGGGAACAGGAGAAGGCCTGTAGGATTGAGATCCGGAGAGTATCCGCCCAGTCCGTAGCAGGACACCTTTGACCACATGTCCATTCCGCGCGGATTTCGATGGTCGGAAAGCTAGAGTTGCAGCACTCCTTTTTTTATTGCCAGGAACTGTTTAACGATACTGACTGTGTGTGGGCGATCGTTGACGTGCAACTGGAACAACCATGACAATTGCCGGATCTCAATCCTCCGAACTTCTTCCTAGTCTCTCACCCCTATCTCGCTTGGAAAGGAAAGAGATTTCACGTTATTCCTGACTCGATGACTCGAACCCCTGTCGGGAACGGCTCTTCGTATTAGTATATTAAGCCACCAGCAACTAAATTGTCAGTAGAATTCATATTACCACAATAAAGTTATTACATGAACTATTGCCCCTTGTGACGTTATAACAACGTGCAACACCGTTAGGAGCGCATAGCGAGCTGGTTTAACAGCGAAAAGCGTGGAAAGTGCGAAAAGTGAGCGGGCAACCGGCCGCCGCGAGGAACTAAGCCTCGGTCGGTTTCCTATCGGCGCGGTGGACCGAGAGCACGTGGAGACCACGCCGGCGGGCCGCGTGCAAATGAAAAGCCTGCTGATGGACGTGACGTCAAGTCCAACTGCCACCTTTCCCGACGATAAACGGCATTGTCTTTACTTTTAGATGCTACGCTCACACTGTTAGAATTACATACTATCATCACGTTATAGCAAATGAAAGAGGAGAACAACACGATTCAGATGATGGGTTGACATCATTTATATTAACTTTATATCAAAAGTTATTCAGAAAACTATTATTTATTCACTTGGAAAGATCCAGAGGCTAAACTAACTGAACTACAGTAACGAGCCAGGGCTCAAAGGAAAAGTCTCATCAACACGCAAAGTTTGCTATAGCGATGTTATCTGCAACATTTATATTGCGCAGAACAAAGCAGTTTTAAGGAGGAACAATAATGATTTATTAATAACAATTAATACAAGGCAGATACACAAACAGCGAGACAGTGATAAGTTGCAGGTGTCGTAAACACAAATTATGAGTTGTTTAGAATACATTATTTTTGGTTAGTTTAATATGTTGGCTTTGTGTAAACTAGAGTATTTTGTTTACCGAGCGTAATTTGTTTAAATTTAAGAGCACGGTAATTCTGAATAATGCATTGAAAAGAGGACTGGAAAATGTACCTGAAAAACACTTTACGTAAGTGATTACTTAAATATTCATCGTGCGACGGCCTAAAGTCTTATTTATCGGCCATTCTGAAAAAAATCATTTGTTTAAACTTAATATTTTGAGGGTATTGTTAGTATTAGAACTTTAAGTGACGTTTATATTAGCATTAGAATTTTAACGCACATCTAATGATACCGTCATATCAACATTTCAATCATTACTTAAAAAGTTTTGTACACTACTGGGACAGCCACTGAACCTCGTTAGGGGGACTTAATACTGGAAAGAGCCCACATATCTTATATGAGGGGGTGGCGCGAGCGGCCCAGAATCAGTCGGCGGCAGCTCAGTCTTGATTGCAGACGTGTGTTGCGAGTGTAGTGAAATCGAGAGAGGCGATAGGTGGTGAACATAGCCGCAGAATACGCCGCGCTGGACTCGGAAATATTTCGGACGTATGTGAACTTCGATTTTTGAAACAGTTATCGGAACTTTTTTTTTTTTTTTTTTTTTTTTTTTTTTTTTTTTTTTTTTTTTAAAGCTTATGGGACTCAACTACTGGGCTATCAGTCCCTAAACTTACAAACTACTTATGAACTACCTACGAACTAGGACGGCACAAATATCCATGCCCGAGGGGGGATTCGAACCCCCGACCGTAGTGACAGTGCAGACCGTGACTGAAGCGCCTCAGTCCCCTCGGCCACCGCGGCCGGCTGTTATCGGAACTCAGAATTTTTCATCGCATTCTGACTTAGTTTTCTTTCTTTATATAACTAACTTAAATAGCAATATTCATATAGCTATATTGTTAACAATATTGGGGGCTCGAGCTAATCATACCAGACGGAGTCTAACGAATTTAGTGGTTCTCGCCAGACATAATCATGCAATGGGGAATAAACAATTTAGTAAAAACGCAAACCTCATGTTGTAGTCATTAACTTAGTAGATGCTCCCTAGTTAAACATTCCCTTACTTTGAAACAGTGTTTAGTTTTTAGTTTTAGTTTCAGGATCCGTACCGTTACAATTGGGGGCTAGTGTCCGGGACTTGTACATTGCTAAGCAGCTAGAACCGAAGGTCAGGGAAACCAGGAGTGAGCTACAGCAAGTGAGAAATGCCGCCGCACAACATAGCATCGTACCGTTGCCGCCGCCGCCGCACAATACGCAGCTACAGAACCAAGCTGTATGGGTCAGGAGTAGCAGCCAGCAACACCACACGCCGGCTAACGCGTACACCACTTCATAACAACGGCAGCAAGCAGGACGCACTAAAGTGGGGCAGCATTTGCAAATTTTTTGCATTGTTTTCCGCAGTGTGTTAGCCATGGATGATCAAATGAAAATATCGCCGAGTGAATGTGGGTCAGAGCGCACAGGTAGCGATGCTGGTAGTTCTACAAGGTCAGAGGGACTGAACGTAAATCCATTGGGGAATTTGAGGTCAGTTTACCACCGTGGAATCAGTTAGAAAAATGAATAATAGTTTGAAAAGTGAATTAAAGAGTCATATTGGGGATATTAGTAGAGAAATCAGTAGTTGAATGGATAGTAAAATTGGAGAAATTAGTAGTGAAATAAGTAATAAAATTATTAATCTGGATAATGATACAGGTGAGTTGAATGATGAAATTAAAATCCAAAGATGTGTTCTGATCGGTGAAATTAATGAGATTAAAGAAAAGTAAGTGTACTTTATGTAAATAACCGTAGAGTGAAATGGCTGTAAGAAGCATTTAAGACCGTTTACAGTAAAGAAACGCACCTGCACAGTACAGGTGGTGTACCCGTGCATGCGCAGAACGCGCCATCTCGAGTTGCTTTTCTGCTAGTTACTTCTTCATTCAGCACTCCAGCTGATGACTCGTTTGCCTTATTCCCTCGGATACGAGCTATTGAACACATTTTTCGGTGAGGCGGCCACTATATTGGCATGCTAACGACACTGCCTTCCTCGCCATGCCCCCCCCCCTCGCTCCCAACACCTCCTTCAGTCCCATCTGTCCGTATTTTCCACCTTATGCAACCAGTGGCCCTTTACTGTCAACCCAACCATGTTCCAGGCAACCATCATAGATCACACCACCCACTCCTTCTGCCATGATGACCTTTACTTAACAATCCATGGCCGCCCTATTCCACAAACCAAAACCCTAAAATACCTCGGCCTTACCCTCGATAGATCCCTCTCCTGGAACCTCCACCTAAAAACTGTCTGCCAGAAAGCCCTATCCGCCTCAACCTCCTATCCGGCCCAACATGGGGCTTCAATCCTTCCACCATCCTGTACACCTACTGTTCCCTAATGCGTCCCATCTTATGCTGCTTCCACCCCACCTGGATATCCGCCCCCCCTTCTATTATACCGCCATTCAGATCCTTGAGCGCCACGCCCTCTACTTCGCTTACTGTATCCGCTCCCCTTCCCCCACGCGGTTCCTTTATGAACTCCTTTCCCTCATCTCCTCCAATTCCTTGAACACATTCGGCTAAAGTACATATCCCGAAAATAGAGTCCCATTAACCTTTGGTTTCCCCCCTCAATCCTGGGCCTTTGCCACGCTGTTACCAACATATCCCTCCCTCCCTTCCCCTACACACCTCCACATCCTCTGCCAGGGTGGCTTCCGTCACCTTCCCCTCCCAGATGACGTCCTCCGCCCCTCCTTCCAACCATAGTCCTTCCCCATAGATCATGGCTACCCACTCCCCCACCCCTCCTCTTCCCGCCCCCGCTTGGCTATCCTCTTCCCACCCCATCCTCCAGAGTCCTCCCTATCCCCCCTCCCCCATTTTCTCTACCCTTCCCCTGCTACTCCCGTCCCGGGGCTTTCGCCTCCCCTCCCTCTCCTTCCCTATCCCCTGTGGGGTCCAACAACCAATTTTCAGTCCAATGCTCAGTGCCTCTGTGTGTGATTTTTAAGACTTACGAGCAACCGCCAAACAGGCAAAACAATAGTGTTGCCATGTATTTTAAATGACCTTCATTCTTCACCATGTGTAAGTCCAGTGTTTTCTACAACAATTTTGTTCTTTTGACCACCGTGGCTCTTTTACTCTCAACGAATGTGTGTATGTCTACTTTTAAACTTAGTTCTTGTCATCCATTATCTTTCATCCGGTTTTAAATGTGTAAATTCAGCAATTTTAGCACGTTTTCATTATATAAATTCAGCGTTTTAGCACCTCTTTTTTTGTTACAATGTGTGTATTTATTATTGTAAATCGCTCTGCTGAAGAGCAGCCCTGTATGCTGCTGACAGGCTGCCCCCCGGGGCTTAAAAAAAAAGCCCCAGGGACAGGCTGTCAGCAGCACACAGGGCTGCTCTTCAGCCGAGCGATTTACATGAATAAATAAACATATCGTAAAAACAGAATTAAAAAAACAAAAACTGTATTGGCAAATGTCGCAGAAACAAATACGTCCTCAGTGTCTGAAATACTGTGAAATGAAAAATATGGTGGATTATTTGCGTGTACCAGCATGACACAAACAAACAGATCAGTGTATAATTTTGTATTGGCCTAATCATATTGTAATTTCAGGCTTGCTGCAAGAGTGTAACGCAAATATAATCATCTGCTTGTACAAGCTTGATATAAAAGAGATTAATTGGGCCATCAGTATGTTTAATTATAAGGTATCGCAGCGCAGTGGCGTTACCTGCGCGTACAGCTGCGCCGGCGCCTCCCGCTTGAGGAGTGGCCGCACGGTGGGCTCGCGCAGCTCGAACACGGTCTCGTTGTGCAGCACCAGGCACGAGGTGGGCGCTGGCTGGATGAAGCCCAGCGGCAGCGTGAACACGATCCACGCCGACAGCGACGCCAGCAGCAGCATCTTGCCCTTCTGCCACCTGACAAACACCACACCACACCACCAGGCGTCAGCAAGTCTACATACACATATTCACTGGATGAAGCCCAGCGGCAGCGTGAACAAGATCCATGCCGACAGTGACGCCAGCAGCAGCATCTTGCCCTTCTGCCACCTGACAAACACCACACCACCAGTATATGTTTTTGATTAGGTGGCTCTTCTCTTCGGACATGTCTGCAGTGGCGGACTAAGGCTGTTGGAGGCCCGGGGCAGCGGCAAAACGAAAGAACCCCCCCACCACTTGGAAAAACATGTATTACTATAAAAAAGAACTGGAGGCCCTCCCAGGACGAAAGCACAGAGTAACATATACAGAGGAGCAGCCCCCTCTAAACCACTGTCCTACGCTCCCCTCTTAGTTCCGTAAGATGCTAGCAGGTGTCAGGCGGATCGCTGGCTTAGGGCGCCTCTCGCACGTCAGAGGGTAGCGTGGAGGGGAGGCTGAGGGGAGAGCTCCTGCCGCCTGCCACGAGGCCACAGCTGTGTCCAGCTTACTGGCGTTTGAGGGGAGGTGGTGGTGGGGGCAGCCGCTACCTGCCGCCTACTCTGGTCAGTTTAAAGAGCTGCTTCTGACCGCAGTGCCATCATGGAACATCTTACGAAACTTCTGGAAACCCTCCCTCCCCACACCCCTTAGTGTAGGACCGCGCCCTTACGGAGGTTTTCCGTCTGTATATATTTGTCTGTGACGAAAGGCGCAGGACAGTTTGAAAAAAATAGCTTTCGAGATTTGGAGGCCCCGCAGAACGAGATGCCAAGCACACCAAAAAAAAGGTCCTTTCCAGGTATTTGGAGGCCCCCCAAGACCGGAGGCCCCGGGTCGTCCGCTCCCCTCCGCTCCGCACCCCCCTCCCCCCTCCACCCTTCGTCCGTCACTGCATGTCCGAAATGAACAGAAGTCTTATCAATAATTGTAAATTTTACCAGAACAGATAGTGACAATTTCAATTTCAATTTCAAAGCACTAGATATACCGAACTGAACAATCCGCCAGCGAATCAGCGAATATTTCGTGATTTGTGGGGATAGTGTTATTAAGGATGCTGTTGAAATTAAACTAGCAAGCGACCTTATAAACCGAGATGGTGGTTTTAGTTTAAATTCTGCTTGGAATCCGGCACTGTCTCTCGTCAGAAAACAATGGGACAAAATGAATGCTCGCTGACCTGTTGGTTAATGAACACCTTCGATAATTTTCATGTATGGTCATCTTTGGTAGTGTTCACTCTGCAGTGACTTGTTACTGTGTGTGTTATCTTCCTTGTTTACCCTTTGCAAACCGAGGTATTAAATAAGCTTGCACATTGCTTCCTCGAGTGTAGTTGTGCCTTGAGAATGGCAGGGTGTCCTCCTGCCGAAATATCGGTGGTTGTCGACGACGTCTACCGGCAGCATACCCGTATGTTGTTTGAACATTTCGTGATTTTATTGTCAAATGGTGATGTGGTTGGCTGTGCTCTGTACTGGGACAGATTATTGTGGCCGCTACTGCCTTATGTTACTTCAGTTTTGCAGGTTATTATACTTACGTTTAAATTAATTAATGATCTCAAACGTTAATACTTTATGTTATCTCATTCTTAAGAAAGTTTTTGTGTGTTTCTCATGTTTCATGTGCTATGATGACGATTCTACCTAAGACAGCAACTTCTTCACCGCCGAGCTCAAGGAGTAAGTATCAGAGCACTTAAAGTCGGGGATCGATGGCCACGATGCACAGTAAAATGCTGTTCTCCACGGTTGCCGCAGAAAATGGTTATTTACATCATTAACCGAGACGATTTGTAAAAATGAATAAGAACAAAAAAGTAGTCTATGTTTAGCTCTTGCCGTGTGATGACTTGTATGTCGTGCAAACAATAAAATAACATCTCGAACTTTAATAATGTGTTGAAGATTATCATTTCAACGTTTTACAAACTGGAAGATATTTATTTGGAGTGGTATAATCCAAAATCTTATACATCGGTGAGACTTTACACTTTTTTGGAGAGAGTGTATGTTTATTAATGAAAGTTATCATTCGGACAAGGGAAGCAGACACTTGATAATTTACAGAGCTTTAAAAATAGATTCTTTATATAGATCGATTTTGAAGGAGAGCAAATGATAATATCTGTCCCGACAACAACATACATAGCAACGAATTTTTTATTTATTTATTTATTTATTATTATTATTATTTTATATTTTATTTAAAGAGACAGTTTTATGAAACGGTGATAGATTGAGCGCTTCTTTTCTCTGTGCAAGAACCTGACATTTAATTGTGAATAGTAATGCAAAAGTCAAGAAAATCAAATTTTTATTTTCGTTGTCTCTCGGACGACGTTCGGATACTGAAGTCCGACACGGTACGTCTGGAACTGACATTTCGTCTAGCGAGAGGGTCGTCCCGGCGCAGCTCCTCCGAACAGCTAAAATAATAGCAGACACAGTCGCTATAAGTTTTACGGGTTTTCTTCAAATACAGATCGTAGTAAAAGGTGGCTTGTAAATACCAGACGCCAAGTATGAACGCCAAAATTGAACAACTATCTGTGTAACCTTAAGTACAAAACGCTTTTTTTTTATTAGTTATGCTCATAGAAAGGTAACTTTGAAAATATAGCCCTACAGGCTACATGTAAGCAATGGTTTAATTTTGCTACAGATTGTTAACATAACACGACATACTGTCTGTTTAAAGTAAGCCACTTGTCTTGGTTTTATTTAGAGCAAATAAGGAGTTATTCTACGGGTTGTTAATTGTATCTTAAGTGATGCACGAGTGCAGCTGGCATTACCCAGCTAGTCGTTTTCAAATTGTAGGCTATTATTTCGCATTATTTCGGTGTTTAATTCAAATGTGACTCTCAACACGGGAGTATGTAGGCATAAACCTTCGTGTGAACAGATGCCGGCCGCGGTGGCCGAGGGGACTGTGGCTCAGCGCGCCCGGTCAGAGGGCTGAACGCCCTCTGTAATAAAAAAGCTGAGCCAAGAACAAATCGAACAAAAACGAACAAACTTGATCAACGTCCGCAACAAACAGAACTACACAGGGAACAAAAAAAAAAAAAAAAAAAGGGGGACTGAGGCGCTCCAGTCACGGTCTGGACGGCCACTACGGTCGGGGGTTCGAATCCCCCCTCGGGCATGGATATTTGTGCCGTCCTTGGTATAAGGTAGTTGATAAGTGGTTTGTAAGTTTAGGGACTGATGACCCCGTAGTTAAGTCCCATAAGCTTAACAAACATTTGAACATTTTTTTTTTTCGTGAACAGATGTCTGAAACAGCTAATGGTTTTTAAATTGTAGGCTATTATTCGCATTATTTCAGTGTTTAATTTAAATGTGACTCTCAACACGGAAGTATGTAGGCATAAACCTTGCTGTTAACAGATGTCTGAAACAAAACAAAAAAACGAACTTCGCAAAAAATGCGAACAGGAGAGAAGTCGTCCATGAAAGGCATTAAATTCAAAACTTTGCATGCAACATTCACTTTATTCCAGAGTCCATGCTACCAGAGAGACTATATTTAGTCGTTATCTAATGAAACCAGACGTTCAAAGTTATTAAACACATTTTGACGTAAAATCTTTTCTCAAATCTGTTGTCTAAAATATGAGAGGCATTGGAGGGCCCAAAACGGGAAGTAGGCCTACGATATCGCATTTTAACATTATTCAATAACTGTTTTCGAATGCAACTCTTAGTGCCGTAAACGTATGTGGATATACCATTTATAATCCAGAAAATACGATAATTATAACGTATTTTAACTATATGTGGTAAATATTTACAACGGCGTCATACTTACTTTGAAATGTGAGTGAATGTTGTCATGTCTCTAAATATCCATCTAATCGCTTTTTTTAGTTGCTTGCCTCTTATTTTCAAATGTAAGTAAATAAATTTACTATGCTGTAATTTTTTCTGCGTTAGGAAAGTATATTAAGGGCCTTCAGAGCATGTTAAAAAACGTAAGTGTTCCTTCGTCTTTAAATGCGCGCATTCAACGTGGGATTCAAAATGGCGGATTGTTCTGCTTGAACTATACAGTGTTCTAATACGCCCGGTCCTTTGCGGGAATACAGTATAGGCTGCGAGGAAAAGGAACCAAAGGGCAAGGGACACTGCAATCGTAAGTTGAGAATATGCGTTGCAAGGAAAACGTGTCTGGTTAGCCCAATTGTTTAAGGTGACCGCTGGCCCGAAGCGTGTTGGAATACCGATCCAACACACGTCTTAAACTAAGTCGCAGAATTTCTTTAAGCACACCGAAACAGTCTAAATGTTTCAATATTTCGATTTCGTCACATTTATGTGCCTGGTAGAGAGTTCATCGAAACTCTTTCATATTTCTGTACCGTTCCATTCTGTAATACGGCACGGGAAAAAGAAAAAAATTAAATCTTTCCGCTGGCGATCTGATTCCTCTTATTTTATTGTGATGATCACTTCTCCTTACGTACAGCGGATATGTAAATGAAAAGGTACTAAACGACAATGTGGGAATAATTGAAGTCCTTATTCAAAGATAATCTCCAGAGGCCTAAGCATAGCTATCCCATTGCAAAGACTGCAAAGTTACACAGTTTACGCCAATTTTCAAAAAAGGCACTAGGAGTGACACGCAAAATTACAGGCCTATATCATTGACGTCGGTTTGAAGCAGGATTTTAGAACATATACTTTCCTCAAATATTATGAACTACCTCGAAGAGAACGACATATTGACCCTTAGTCAACACGGAATCAGAAAGAATCATTTTTATGAAACACAGCTAGCCTTTTACTCACGTGATGATACTATCGACAAGGGATGTCAACCAGATGCCGTATTTCTAGATTTCCGGAAGGCTTTCGACACTGTACCTCACAAGAGTCTTCTAATCAAACTGCGTGCTTATGGAATATCGCCACAATTGTGCGTTTAGTGATTTCCTGTCAGAAAGGACACAGTACGTTGTAAATGACGGAAAGTCATCGAGTAGAACTGAAGTGATATTTGGCGTTCCACAGGGAAGTGTTATAGGGTCCCTAATGTTCCTTTTTATAAACGATTTAGGAGACAATCTCAGTAGCTTCGTATGACTGTCCGCGTTTGATGGTGTCAGTTATCGGTTAGTAAAGTCACCAGAAGATCAAAAGCAACTGCAAAATAATTTAGATAAGATATCAGCACGGTGCAAAAAATGACAATTTACCCTTAATAATGAGAAGTGTGAAGTCATCCATATGACCACTAAAAGAAACCCGTTAAATTTCATTTACACGATAAATCAGCCAAAACTACAGGCCGTAAACTCAACTAAATACCTAGACGTAACAATTACAAACAACTTAAATTGGAAAGAACACTCAGAAAATACAGTAGGGAAAGTGAACCAAAGAGTTCGTTTCGTTGGGAGAACACTTAGAAGATGCAACAGCTCTACTAAAGAAACGTGCGAAATATTTTGGAGTATTGCTGTGCATTATGGGATACCAACTATGTGGGATTGAGAGACGATTTAGAGAAAGTACAGAGAAGGCCAGCTCGTTTTGTATTACTGTAGAGCTCGAAAACTCGGCACTCGGTAACCCAATAGTCCGGATAACTCGGCCACCCCGCTGCACACCCTCTGGAATTATTCCGTGCTTGCAGAATGGAGGATAGGATTGAAATCGTAGCGTGTAGCGGTTACGGACTATGCTATAAATGAGTCTAGACATAATATTTTCTTGTGCCACCTACACTTTATTTAAAAATCCTTTGAGTTTCATTAATGCAGTATGTAGATGCATCATCATATTAAAAAGCAGACGTGATCAAATTTTAGTGGGTTATGTTTTATGCAGTAAATCGCGATTGTCCATAGTTTTCATTGTTCAAGGCTGTATGATTTCTTAAAGTAGTTTTCTAAATGTAAATTACAATACGTACTCGTAGGTAACGAATATAATTTCTTAGATATATTCTGAAATTTATTTTGTGTAACTGTATTCCATCATTTGTATTGTATTCTATTGTAACAATAGAAAGTATTTTATAACAAAAAATCTTTCCTATTCTTTTTCTACACCGTTCCCAATAACCCGACACTTTCACAAACTCGGCCAACCTCCGATCCACATTAGACCAAGTTTTTGGGACTCTACCGTATCGCGATATAGGGGAGAAATGATGCACGAGTTGGGGTGGAAATCATTAAAAGAGAGACGATACTCGCTGTGACGAGATCAATTTGCAAATTTCATTCACCAATTCTCTTTTCAGAATGCCAACATATATTGTTAGCACCCACCTTCATAGGAAGACCATCAAAATAAAATAAGAGAAATCAAATTGAAAACGGGAGATTTAGGTGTTCCTTTTTTCCGCGAGCTATTGGAGAATGGAACCGTAGAGAAACATCATAAAAGCGATTCGATGAGCCTTCTGCCATGCACTTCAATGTGACTTTCAGAATATTTATGTAGATATAGATGTAGATTGTTTAACGAACCGACAGATCCCCTGTTCCCAGAATTCTTGTGGATGTGACAAGAGCCAGTTCTCTACTGTGCTCTCCAGTACGTCGTCCGAGTTGCATGTCCGACCTGTAGGGCGGATGCTGCAGCTGCTCCCACTTGAACTTGGGCAGTATACTGTGTGTGACCCTAGAGACGTGTGACGCACGTTATCATGGAGCAGAATCACTGCCTCCGTGAGCAGCCCAGACTGTATGCGCTTGATGCACTTGCTTAGTCTACGGAATGTCTCGCAGTACACGTCACAGTTAATGGTTTTTCCGTGCTCGAGGAATTCGGCGAGTATAGGACACGGAATGTGAATGCCGTGAATGTTTTAGAGCGAGGCGACGACGCATGCTTCGCGTCCCTAGATTTCACACTACGTTATCTCAAAGCAGTATGTTCAAATTTCAATCAGTTTGGTTGTTAAGACGTTTTGTACCTTTTCTTTTCAACACCCCGCATAGGTGGCTGCTAACAACATCGCATTTGGAAGAAAACGTTGGACGAAGAAATTTAGCAAATATATCTCGTTGTAATGAATACCATCTTTCTTTTAATGATTTCCACACAACTCGTTCGTCATTTCCGTGCCACTCTCTCCCATGTATCGCGATAATACAAAACGAGCTGCCCTTGTCTGAACTTCCTCACTATTCCCCGTCAGTCCCGATCTGTGGGGATCCCACAATGCGAAGTAGTACCCCAAGATGGGACGGACAAGTGTAGTTTAGCCAGTTTTTTCAAGTAGACCTGTTACATCAAAATGTTCAAATGTTTGTTAAGCTTATGGGACGTAACTACGGGGTCATCAGTCCCTAAACTTACAAACTGCTTACGAACTACCTTATACTAAGGACGGCACAAATATCCATGCCCGAGGGGGGAATTCGAACCCCCGACCGTAGTGGCCGTGCAGACCGTGACTGGAGCGCCTCAGTCCCCGCGGCCACCGCGGCCGGCCCTGTTACATTTTCTGAGTGTTCTGCCAGTGCTAGTTTGCATAACACACTATATGTTCTCTGTGTTATTTCCAATTTAAGCTATTCTTAATTATAGTTCCTAGGTTATTAGCTGAATTTACGGCATCTAGCTCAGGGACGGATCCAATAATTTTGCTGCCACGCGCGAAATTTTTAAACGCACCCCTGCCCCACGGCCTGCAATTTTCGACATAGTCAACTTTTCTGACAATATAATTCGCATATGACGACTTATTTTCACGTATCACACTCTCGCGTCTCTTTGTCGTGAGTATGTATTTAAGATCAAAAGAGCATCAGTGTTACGTTTGCGGTACAATACATTTGTTATCCATAACTCCAAAATTAATATTTCAACCAAGATTAACTTGTTGCACCAGCAGAAGATAAAACTAAGATCCTTTCACCTTTTCTATTACCTTCGTTTTTGTCTTGGTAATGTTCATTCTGTACCCTCCATTAAGGAATCTACACATTCCATTCAACTGCTATTAAGTTCTTTTCCTGACTCCGAAAGAATTACCATGTCATAGACAATCCAAACAGCAATATTTTCATTTCTTCTCCCTGAACTTTTATTCTATTAGTGTCATTCACAGTTTGCTCTATGTGCAGATAGATTAACACTGGGGAAAATATTCAATCCTGTATTATAAAATCTTTCAACCATTGCGTATTTTCCATGGCCTTCGATTCTTATAACCTTCGTCTAATCTCTATACAAGTTGTATAGAATTTCCCTTTGCCAATATTTTGCCCGTTTTACCTTCAGAATTTTAAAAAGTGTATTCCACACAACAGTGTTCATTTTCTTTTTTTTCTTCCCCCAAATCTAACGCTATTAAAGCAGGTTCGGTTTTCCTTAACCTATCTTCTAAGATAGGCAGGAAGGTGAGTATTGCCTCACGTTGAAACACGTATGTTTGTCTTTGGCACAAAAATAATTAAGTTCGTATTAGGTTGCTACTACGCGCCAATGGTATACAGAGATGTAATAGTATCATTGGCTCGTCTCGCAGAAATCATTGTTTGGCCGGAGATGAACACTCCAGTTTCCGGCGTCGTACAGTGAGATCGTTTGATCTGCGGAGACGGCAGACACTGATTGATATTATCTGTTTCAGCTATAAAGGTAAAGAAATTCTGTAATTTTGTAGAGATTTTGGGTAGTGAAAGAATCACTTGCGGTGTAATATTGTTGTGAGATATTTTGTACAAGTAATTTTGAATTGAAAGTGTAAACATTTTGACAAGGGTTGTCATTTATGTAGAATTTCGTATAACGATGTTTAATTTCTCAGTACTAAATGGCCGGCCGCGGTGGCTGAGTGGTCTGCAGCGCACCAGTCGCGGTCTGCACGGCCACTACGGTCGGGGGTTCGAATCCCCCCTCGGGCATGGATATTTGTGCCGTCCTTAGTGTTAGCTAGTTCATAAGTAGTTTGTAAGTTTAGGGACTGATGACCCCGCAGTTAAGTCCCCGATAGATTTACAAACATACAAAAATACTAAGGGAAGTAGTAAAATAACCTTCAGCTTTATTATTGTAGTTCGAAAGTAACATATTATCCCACTTCGATTTACAAGTATAAAATCTGTGTAAATGTATGTGTTTCAAGGTTCCATAGCAAGAAGTGCATTTTTTGAGTGTGCAGGAAGCATATTACAATTTGATTAGTGAGAAAGCGGGAAATTATTTTTCGTAAAGATTTCCATTACTGCAACAGTGAAAGTGATGAGATACTTATTTTTATTTTCTGAATGAGTTTAATTTCAAATTAGTCAGATGCGTTAATAATAATAAAATCATAAATGTCATATGCGTAAATTTAAAACAAACTTATAATGTTGATGTTTCCAAAAACAATAAATTAGATGAGTACCATTTATAATGTAATCATCGTCATAAATGTGCAATGACAAAATTCACACCAGCATTGTATTTGAGGTAAAAGAGCACCTTGTGTATTATGTTTAAATTAAACAGCGGCCCCTGCCGATTCTCCGTGACCGATAGAAAGCAGAATGTTATGTCGAGGCGCTCCAGTCTGCCAACTTCGACGCTGGTGCTGCTGCCAGATCAACGTTGCTACGTCACCCCACTGCCTTATTAGGGGTCAATAACTCAATTCACTTTGAGATATTAATTGACTGTGTTTGCTTTATATCTTCTCCTGTCACATTACTACAATATTTATAAGTTTGTTATTCAATTTCTTTGAATGGTAGAAACTCCGAAAAGATAGCCAGTCATTTATTTGATTTCGCATAATATTGCGTCTTTTCATTTTTGTAAATTTATACGACAGCTTATTTCAAATTTTCACGTTATTCTATTGTGACACTTGGTCACCCAATGTTGTAAATGGTTAGGTTATAACTTTGAATTTTGAAATATAATCTGAATGTATTGCAGTTATTTAATACCATCATTTAACAATCCCAATCACTATTTTGGAGGGAAATATAAATGTTTGCTTACGTTATCGAAGGGGAGAAAACAAATTCCTGTGATAGAAGTGGGGTAAATAGAGTAACTAATCGAGACTTGACCCTAGATGCCACTGGTCAGACAGATCAGGATTATAAATTAATGAAACAGTCTAAGGTCGCAATATTTTATTTTTAAAGTGGCCAGTTTCGGCAGCAATGTATTGCCATCTTCAGAAATAATCCACCATTTGGCTGCAACAGCACGAGCAGCGACGTTCCGTCACTGTCAATAAACTGTGACGGAATGATCAGTTTATTGACTGTGACGGAACGTCGCTGCTCTTGCTGTTGCAGCCAAATGGTGGATTATTTCTGAAGATGGCAATACATTGCTGCCGAAACCGGTCATTTTAAAAATAAAATATTTCAGTCTTAGACAGGTTAATTAATTTATCTTGCTATAACAGATATCTGAACTCCCACAACAATGTTTTCTAAAATTATTGAGCCGCGGTGGAGTAGCCGAGCGGTCTAAAGCGCCTCGCTGCGGAGCGCGCGGTTGCTCGCCGTGGAGGTTCGAGTCTTCCCTGGGGCATGTGTGTGTGTGTGTGTGTGTGTGTGTGTGTGTGTGTGTGTGTGTGTTGTCCTTAGGTTTACCTAGGTTTAAGTAGTTTGTAAGCTACGGACTGATGACCACGCAGTTTGGTCCGATATATTTACAAACATTTGTACATTTTTAAAATTATTGAGAACAAGATTAAATTTTCTGTGATTAGGAAAACATAGTGGCGACCCAATTTATCATAATTATTAATAAGATAATTTTGTATAAACATATTAATTTGCTTTACATACTAATTTGTCAGATTAAAGATATCATAATGTATCTTTTTTTTACAATTTGCATATCAAAAGAGCTTGCAGCCATACAGAAAGACAAACAACCAAGACATGTTACATTGTATACAATGAATTTGTTCCAAACGCTACACCTTCTCACCAAACTGGTGTACAATATTTTCAGACCACCAAGACTTTGTATAGGACGACTTGAAGTGTAGCACATGGAGCTTCATAGGGAAGCATTGCTAGATGCAGAAACCACGCGTCATCTCGTAATGCATGTAAGAAACGTTCTCCCCTTGCAACAGATCTATAATCGGAACGAAACACGATGATCCATGGCTACTGGGCTGGGAGACCGCTCCGGCCGCGGAAGCGGAATGCAACCATGTGTGCCAAGTAGTTAGTTCGCTGCCGGACAGTATACATAGTACCACAGTCTAACATATACAGTCACGACACTCACTGCTGTAAAAGTTGTTACCAATTGACCGTTGCTGCGACACTAGCGCTCCTAGCGGTGGGCAAGCTGCCGAAATAGTGAGGTTTGTTTATAATAACTTTTGTACGTAATTAACAAAATACTTACTTAGCTTATTCCGCTGAAAGTAAGTTGCATATAAACATAATGGTATAATAAATTTCTATTATGGTCTGTTCTTACTATGACAGCCAGTTTTTGGCGTGTATCAATTCGGTATGGAGTCTAATGATTCTCACATTTTTACACGTCACTCGTCTTTCTTATACGTGCATATTCTTTTAAGTGTAATTACTTTAGCTTAAAAAAACAATGTTTTGACGATTCTTGTCGTTTGTGGTTCCGATGTAGCAACCATTGTGGAATTCGGTTCTTCTTTGTTGGAAAACAGTTTGGTTGCTTTTATCGTTATATTGCCATGTCTGTGACGTTTTTCTTTCAGCTACAGCTGTGATATTTGATTCGGTATGTTAAATACCGTATTTATTGCATTCTACAAACGTTTACTATGTTCCGCCCTCACCGATTTTACCGGAATTGTAATGAAGAATACTTAACGTTCCTGCGTAAAAATTAACGTCTCTCTGCTAAAGGGCATGTCTCCTGGTGTTTCCTAGGCATTTTTATTTTTAATAGAAAATGAAATTACTCATTTCATGCCTGTATGTTACAGCATGATTGTAAATTAACTGTTCTGTAATGTACCGTTTCGTACCTTATCAGGGATCTTATGAAAGGAAGACAAATGGCGAGTTATTTTTAAATTGTTATCTTTTTATAAGACACTACATACGTTCCCTAATGTAAAAAGTATGTTGAAGTCAACCTAAACGATACTATTCGCACTCATCAACTATCGTATTCAGAAACGTAGCTTGCCGGCCGTTTGGAGCGCAGCTATCGCAGCGTATAACAAAAATCTGTGGGAGTGTCGTGACTGTATATGTTAGACTGAGATAATACTCGCTGTTGTCTGACAGAACTGGCAAAAGTGCAGAGCGCAGCCGGACGCGCGCATGCGCAGATCAAGGTTCGCGTTTGCCTTACTCCAATGGTCTGCTGCAGCAGCCGGTGCTCAAAGCCGACTGACGCAAGCACCAAGGATCATCATATTTCGGCTCGACTATACGAACATACAGAAAAGTACCAAGAATGCAATGCCACTAAAACGGAAATTATGAATAAATGCCGCATGGATTAATACTTCCCCTCCTCATTTAGTCAGGAGAAGCAAGTCTTCAAAAGCAGCGAGATGTCGCGTTGTCGCAGATTCGCGAGTGAGATTTAAATCCCGCGTGGTTATTCTGTTTTGCGCTCTACTTAGTTTCCAGTAGGCACTCAAGGCGAATTTCTGCTATGAGTGCACCTCCAAGACCACGTAAAATTGCTGGACTATTACTTTGTACCTAGTTTTGGTATTGTAACTTAGTTACCTCGATAGGACGCTGGTGTCCAGTCTGATAGTATTCCACTCCTAAATTGTCTTGTTCACTCTCCCACATTTGTTGCTGAACTTCCGCTCTTGAGGAAAACGCCTGAAAGCGGCATGGCCGTAGCCTTCGAACTGCTCTCAGATTTAAGCTTTCACTCTGCACCGTAACAGACGCAGTAATGTAAGTTTTCAGTGCTGTAAATCAATATGTTGGATGGGTGCTCTATGACGTTTCAGTCTTCCCGGAAAAGGTTTTTGCCAACTGAGTCTTCCGTAGCACGTTTCCACTACTACAGTCTGAAAGAGCCTCCCTCTCTGCATAAATGTAAAGGAAATGAGCGTATCTCATGAAAAACTTCAGTGGCCGTTCTTTTACGAAGTGCCTCTTGGAATACAAAGGCACAATCGATTACATGGCGTGACGGTGCAAATAAAGGGACTGCGCGAACACCGTCTCCCTTTCTTACATGTCAGATTAGCCCAAGAATAAATGAAAAACTATTGATTCGCACATCTAAGGCAATGCTACTGTAATGTCTCGTTTCTAAGAGAACACAATCATTTCCCGAACGGAAGCAAATTAACATTCGTAATATACAATGTATGGACGTAAATAGAATCCGAAATAATGGGGTTGTAACGTTTCCGCTATGTTGCACACTCCTTACACACCCATTAACAACATCACAAACACCACCTTTTAAAGACCTTAAATAAAAGTTTGCCACCAGACTTATAAAACAAAATATTCAGTTTTGATACTTTCGTAAATAACAATTACAACTAAAAATACTTTACACATAGTTATGGAATATGCTGGTCTTGTAAATTCATGTACCAATGAAACAACATTATATGTTGTAACTATTGCACAACATTATTACACATTTACCTTGTTTTTAAATAAATTAGGGCAGATCATGTTTCATATATCACTGGATCCTAAATCAAATAGACATTACGATTTTGTCACTCATTTCAAATATCTGTCTGATACTAAGAAATTATTGCCGAAATTAACTACAAAACTACGCCACCAAACAAATCCATATTTATAAAACATTAAACCAAAAATTGAAATACATTAAAATTACGAGTATAAATAATAGTACATCTAATCAATATTGTCAAAATATATATGTGTGCACTTAGAAATCACCAATACAGTTAATAAATTGAGTAAATTTAACATGATTCAAAACATGACTTTTGGTTTGCGTATTATGTTAAATGCAAATTGCAAGAAACACGTACACACATCGAGCTAAATAGTTAAAATCTAAATTTAGTATTTTAATTTAAATATTTTGACCTACTTTAAGAATTAGTATATTATTTAATTGAGAACTGCAAAACATTGTCATTAATCTTATTACGGAGTTTATCTGGAAATGTTTGGAAAGAAGCCATATTATGGCAGAATAGTTTAGGTTGTGTTCACGAGCAGATGGTTTTGTCTCGGTATTCGTTGAGTCATTATGTAACAAGTACAGAAATGTTTTAAATGGAAATAAATGTATGAAATGACAACAACTACAAGAGTTCGTTATTTAACCTAGATCACCTTTCATTTCCATGTATAAGGCGAACTGTACTACTTCAAGATTCTGGATCGATGGTTTTGAACGCAATGGCCATCGAATAAAATATAAGGAGTTTTCACAATACATTGGGCCCCGCCACTTCCGCGTGTCCTCTTAATAAACTTTTTCCTGCACCCAAGATAAAGTTTGTCTGGGAAGACACTTACAGGGTCCAAGTTTTTTTTGCACCCGCTGTACTTAGTTTTATCGAAAAGAATTTCATAATCTTCACTACCAGATGCAAAACATTCACATATTTATGTTGTGTTTGTTGCAGAACTAAATTTAATCTGACACTTCTGATTTCAAACCTCAGCCCACCACCAAGCGACCACTGCAAATTTCATTAAGTAACGTATCAATGGACGGTAGTGGAGTTAGATTACGACAAATAAACCTGTAAAGCATCTTATACGCAGATATCCACCAAACAATTAGTAAACCTTGCAGAGAATAACCCCTATCACTAGAGTAGATAACTGACTCATTCATTAAGGGGATGACTAGCAGATCACTCGGAATCTATGAAGACAATGCGGACAGGTCTACATTTGCTGCATTGGGTCTTCGAGGTGTTGGTATACTCAGCACACACAAAATAGGTTCGTTTAAGCAGCTGACAGGAAGCTACTTTCAAGCGCGAGGAAGCAGGAGTTACTGCGCATGCGCAGCTACGATGATGTATTTGGAGCTTGCACTACTTGAACGCTTTTCGTCCCAATTCTGGTAGGATTCTCGTGCGTAGCGGTGGAACGGCTGAACTGCGATCTAATTATTTTGGTATTCCTATATAACGCCGAGCAGTTATGCAGAACAATAGTTTATTTTTCAGTTTTATTAGTGTTACTTAATTAAACCATGATAATGGTATTAAAACTTTTCACATAAAACATCATACGTAAAAGATAACGAAAATATGTACGATGAAAAAACACTGAACGATATGTTGGCAGTGTGTTGCAGTAATTTGCCAATGGATGTCAGTTAGAAAATTTAAAACGTAAAAAACACAAATTAAGCCATAAATTGAAGTCTAGAGAATGTCCAACAGATGTATGAAACCTTGTTTTGGGGATGGTTGGTGTCTAAAAGAAAACATTTTTTCTTATTATGCTGTCAGTATAGGTATTTATTTTATTTTCGATTACTGATTAAATCGCCTGCTTATTAACCTTCAAGTAAACATTTACTAATATTCATAAGTGCAGCATTAACAGATCCTACATTGCTTCATAAAACAGCAATTCGAGGATAAGCCAAGAGTAACAATTTCGTAACCTTACTCAAACCACTATTCGCCTTTAAGAGTATATCCAGATTCACGTAGATGTACCTGACATTAAGCTTTCCTTGAAGTATACCCTCATTTTTAGTGCTTTGTTATAGCATAATATGAAATCTCTTAACACTGCATGCATTATAAAATAAAACGTGAGCTCTTTAAAACACAGCGAATAGTTTAAACAAGGCAACAACCTGGAATATTGTTTCAAATAAATTGAAGCCTCTGTGGCGAAGTACAGTTCATTGTGGTTGATTGACAAAAGCCAAATTTTTTAGCAAACCGACTAAAATAAATTAATGTTCTTCAAATCGAATAATTATTGATCTTGTATGAACACTCGATAACGAGTCGTGTATCCAAATCTCTAGAACATTATAATAATAATAGACATTTCCGCTTGATAGTTATTATATAAAACATATATTTTTCTATATAGCTTGTCGATTTCGTTCATTAAATAAATATCCTCAGTAATAGATTAAAGTCCAGGGAACTCATGTACACCGCACAATTTTTTAACAGCTAGAGTATATAAAATGGTCTGTCAGGAGTGCGTTACACGTTCAACTCAATGCTTGATCTCTGCTAATAACGTGGAAATAAAATCAGAAAACTGAAATATTATCATATTAGCCTTCGATGATTTTGTAAATAAATTCCCCTAACAGTTCCCAGACACAGAAATTAATCTTGTTTTTATATGACGAGATAGTTGTACACGATGGCAAACAAATGAAACTATCCTGAAACGTAAACATTAATCTTGTGGAGCACCCTTCAACCACAGTCTGTGCTACGACTACAACTCAGACAGTTATGCGCATGCGCGAATGTGTCATCTTGAACGGACCAGAAATATTTTCCCGGGTAGAATCTGGTAGCTTGCGGCTACTGCTTAAACAGCAAACAGCTGTTGTTGCAGTACCATGGCGCTGCTTGAACTTAAATTCAGCTCTGCTCATGCGCGGGTTGATCGCTGGCAGCTGCTTAAACGAACCTAATATTACATCAATTCTGACAAGGGGAACTATCCATCCCCCTCCCCTAACACGGACATAAGAAACAAAAGGAGGAGAAGGGGAGGTTGTGGAAGTGGACGGGGGAGGAGGAAATACATTTAGGAGATGAGACAGAGGGGTGAGGGAGAGAGACGGGAGGAGGAAATGTATAGTCAAACGGAAGGAGATAAATGGGCAAAGAGGAAGGTGGACGTAGGAGGGAGGAGCAGGACATTGGAGAGGTGGAAGACATGGAATAATATAAGTTTGGAGTAAACACCTAATGTAGGAAATGCTACTGTGAATTACACATACCATAGTTTATATGAAGAGGAGGTGAGGAGATAGAGGGCATGAATACAGGGAGAAAAAGAATGAGGGACGCAAAAGTAGATAGAGGGCAGGAGATGGAGGAAGAGTAGGTAGGTAGGTAGAGTGGAATGCGGATAGGGGCAGAGAACCGCAGTCATTCGTGAAGTTGTTTACTCCATTTTCCGGCTCATTTCGTAATTGTTCAGTCGGTCGTGTAAAAATGTTTTCTGTGAAGTAAAGAAGTGAGCTGTGGTTTCTGTTAGCTTTTCCTATCGTCTCAAACAACGTAGTTTTTTTTCCAATGTCGCGCAGTTTTCTGGAACACAAGTCGAGCAGCAAGAGTTGCATCAGATGTTATGATGGTGCAAACTTAGACAGTGAGTTCCGTTCATGTTGTGGCGACGCTATTCGCCACAACGCCGGCGGTCAACGCAAGTCGCCGCACCACTGCAAGACGAGCCATAAGTCGCACTGTAGCTCTTCGGCCGCCGGGGGCGCCCGCAGTCTCTTTGCTTGCTTCGCGCGCCGGCTAATACACTCCTGGCCATTAAAATTCCTACAACACGACAATGACGTGCTACAGACGTGAAATTTTACCGACAGGAATAAGATGCTGTGATATGCAAATGATTAGCTTTTCAGAGCATTCGCACAAGGTTGGCGCCGGTGGCGACACCTACAACGCGCTGATATGAGGAAAGTTTCCAACCGATTTCTCATACACAAACAGCAGCTGACCGGCGTTGCCTGGTGAAACGTTGTTGTGATGCCTCGTGTGAGGAGGAAAACTGCGTACCATCACGTTTCCGACTTTGATAAAGGTCGGATTGTAGTCTACCGCGATTGTGGTTTATTGTATCGCGACATTGCTGCTCGTGTTTGTCGCGATCTAATGACTGTTAGCAAAATATGGACTCGGTGGGTTGAAGAGGGCAATACGGAACGCCGTGGTGGATCCCAATGGCCTCATATCACTAGCAGTCGAGATGACAGGCATCTTATCCGCAGGGCCGTAACGGATTCTGCAGCCACGTCTCGATCGCTGAGTCAACAGATGGGGAAGTTTGAAAGACAACAACCATCTGCACGAACAGTTTGCAGCAGCATTGACTATCTGCTCGGAGACCATAGTTGCGGTTACCCTTGACGCTGCATCACAGACAGGAGCTCCTGCGATGCTGTACTCAACGGCGAACCTGGGTGCGCGGATGGAAAACGTCATTTTTTCGGATGAATCCAGGTTCTGATTACAGCATCATGATGGTCGCATTTAGTTGAATGCACATTGGAAGCGTGTATTCGTCATCGCCATACTGGCGAATCACCTGGCGTGATCGTATGGGATGCTTTTGGTTACCCGTCTCGGTAACCTCTTGTTCGCATCGACGGCACTTTGAACAGTGGCCGTTACATCTCAGATGTGTTACGACCCGTGGGTCTACCCTTCATTCGATTCCTGCGAAATCCCACATTTCAGCAGGATAATGCACGACCGCGTTTTGCAGGTCCTGTACGGGCTCTTCTGGATGCGGAAAATGTTAGACTGCTGCCCTGGCCAGCACATTCTCCAGATCTCACACCAACTGAAAACGTCTGGTCAATGGTGGCCGAGCAACTGGCTCGTCACAATACGCCAGTCAATGCTCTTGATGAACTGTGGTATTGTGTTGAAGCTGCATGGAAATCTGTACCTGTACACGCCGTCTAAGCTCTGTTTCCCTCAATGCCGTATCAAGGCCGACATTACGCCCAGAGGTGGTTGTTCTGGGTACTGATTTCTCAGGATTTATGCATCCAAATTGCGTGAAAATGTCATGTTTTCCCAATGAATACCCGTTTATCATCTGTATTTTTTCTTGGTGTAGCAATTTTAAAGCGTAGTAGTGTGGGAAGAAGGGGGCTCCCCTACATATGCCGGTGCACTACAGCAACACCAGAGCAGTTAGAGAGTTCCGATCCAAGAGTCAACAGAAGAGTTACTTATATGAGAGATAGCATTCTGGGTTAGCATACGCTGGAACAGTTTGCTGTTGTCTTGCAGGTTTAATGGTTAGAAAGATTTTTGTGCGAACACAAGCACAGCAAAGTTAAATATTCATTTAATTATTTCATTAAATATTATGTGGGATAATCAATTCGTTTAGTTACTGACCCGTGTCCACATCATTGCTAGTCACGGTCAATATCCTGATTCCGCTGCATTCCGAGACATAACAGTTCCAATGTTGTAATCTATTGGACCAAACTGCTAAACTCATCAGTCTTTACACTTACAAACTGCTTAAACTTACACCAAGGACTCCGAGGGAGGATTCCAACCTCAAGTGGGAAAAGCTGTCCAGTCTGTAGCATAACGCCTTAGACCATGCGTCCATTCCACACGGCGCGAGTTTCGGCATTATCATTTTTTTAAAATAAATAACTGTTTAACAGCAATAGCTCTGCTGGGCCGTACTAGTTACTTGTTCAGTACCTATAATAACTTCTTTCTTCCGAAGAGCACCGTCGTTTGTCAGAATATTTGGTTTGTAATCAGTTTGCATCAATTAAATTGTACTTCTTCGTCCATTTGTTGGGCGAAAGGTAGGTGTCGAAGACGTGTGGCTGTCCTCTTGGTACTAGCCTAGGGTGACCAGACGTCCCGTATTTTACGGGATCGTCCCTTAGTTGGCCTAAGTGTCCCGGCGTCGCGACAAAACAGATAAGGGACGCATTTTGTCCCTTTTTTGTTAACCATCGCGTAGTTTTGGAACGTTATGTTTTGAAGTATCGTGTACCATAAGAAAACGGAGGACTCGACACAGATCTTAGCAAAAGGATAAAAAAAAGTACATTTTCATTAAAGCAAAGTATACAAATAAAGATTTATGAAGTTCTTTGTTTGGTACTATGTAATGCTTTCGCATGTCGAGGTGTTGTGCATTGATTATTTCTTCAGGACATATAATTTAGATCTGTCGTTTTAAACCATTAAGAGTTACGAGTTACGTTACTTGTTCACATACACACCAAAATTAATGTGTAAGTTAAGGCGAGATATTATTTCTAAGTTGAATAAAAGTAGCCTTTTTTTCAGTCAACTGAGGAGGTCCGTTTGATATTGTGCAACACACACGGCGTATCTCTGCAGAGCAAAACTTCGTCATAAAGTATGCTGTCTTTTGTTGTAAAACATGAGAATAGTGACATCTTAAATGATGAAGTAAGCATCCGTCTGTTTACGAATGCTTCCTTGCTTTCAATACAACGAAACATACTGTTCCCTCATGTCAATGGAAATCACTAAGTTTGTGAAGCGGTAATGCATGAATGTATGAATAATATCTTGGTGAAAAATATCTATTTCAGTTTAATTCATATCATGATATGTGCTGCAAAAATTTACAGCTCATAATTACCTTTGCACAGTCTCTTACCTGATGCCATTACATTATACTCTGATGGAAACAAGAGGTTTAGTATTGAAACTGTTACGGATATAACAATTACACATAACATTCGTGTTTTGGGTCCCTCGTATATTAATTTTCACAAAACTGTATTTCATATTATCATACTTCTTGAAAAATATAGTTCAAAGAATGATAAATATGTAACCCAGGTACAAAATAGTAGCTGTTCGCCCTAATAAAAGATGTCATTATATAAACGTATTTGCTTGTGAAAATAATAAAATATTTACGCCATTAGTAATTCAAACTATTCTTCCGCGTTTTTATGTGAGAATTGAACCAAAACCCTATGATAATGTATGTAGCTGTAGTATGGACCACACATTCAAACTCAAATCAGTTTTCCTGATACAGTATTAACTAAATGTATCACAAAATATGGCATGATTTCGACTTTTAATTTATGTCTCATATTTTGATTTTGGGAATCTGGTCACCCTATACTAGCCGGAAGGACGTAAGCCACCGAAAAGCAGGCCCAACGAATCACCAGTTGATTTTCCACCTTGTTCTCCTGCCGTCGGACCGTGAAGCCCTTTAAATACTTGGCGGCAGGAGGGTTCCAGAGAAAACCTCAAACTCCCGCTCATGTGAGCGGCTCAGCAAAGTTTTGCGGCAAAGGCGTGGCCCTCTGTACCGCTGATGGGAACACTGGAGTCATCTCGCGGCATACGCCTACTGCGCAGGCAACCCCCCTTACTCTGCTGTTCTCCGTGCAGCGTCAGTGCCCCTCGAATTCAGCAGCAGCGCGGAGGGTTTAGATGCCACGAGATTGGAGTTGTCAGTACCATAGACCAGGGGGTGGGCAAATGCACTAATACGCTCACAATGCTTACCCGCGGGCAGTGTCAGCATCGAGTACCGTCTGCACCTGCCTGCTAACACTGTATCATTTTCAGTGACACCCTCTCCCCTATATCGCGATAATACAAAACGAGGTGCCCGTTGCCAGCCGCGGTGGCCGAGGGGACTGAGGCGCTTCAGTCACGGTCTGCACGGCCACTACGGTCGGGGGTTCGAATCCCCCCTCGGGCATGGATATTTGTGCCGTCCTAGTTCGTAAGTAGTTCATAAGTAGTTTGTAAGTTTAGGGACTGATGACCCCGTAGTTAAGTCCCATAAGATTTACAAACATTTTTGAGGCGCCCGTCTCTGAATTTTCTCTACAGGTTGGTCCGGAATTCCCGATACTAACTTGTAGGACTTGTAGAGGGTAGTGAATACATAACACTTTGAATAGGAACCCATGTTCAGAAACGTATCATTTCCGTTCTTCGACAGTTTCAATTCAGATGCACTATTGCATCGACGCGCCCCTGTTTCCACGTCGAGTTCTCTTCACCGATGAATGTAGGTTCACAAGAGAGTGTGTTCTGAATGCTCGAAATAGCCATGTCTGGACGGACGGAAATCCTCATGCCCCGCATGTCCAGCGATTTCAATACAGGTTTGTAACTAATGTGTACGCAGGTATTCTGGACGGCCATGTGATTGGACCATACCTTAAGATCGCGGTGGAGTAGGAAAGCGGTCTAAAGCGCCTCACTGCGGAGTACGCGGTTGCTCGCCGTCGGATTTCGAGTCCTCCCTGAGGCATGGGTGTGTGTGTTGTCCTTAGGTTAGTTTACCTTAGTTTAAGTAGTTTGTAAGCTAAGCACTGATGACCACGCTGTTTCGTCTGATAGATTTACAAACATTTGAACATTTTGATCTTTTATGGAGGTTCCCGGAGTCGACAACCGGTGACCTATTGATAATAGTGCGCACTGACCACCTCACATGTTACGCTGTCACCAAACCTGTGCCGACTGCAGAAGCTCCAGATATCGCAAAATTACTTGTAGAAGACATTATTTTGAAGCATGGAGCACCACGTGTGATGATATCGGATCGTGGTAAAGTATTCCAGTCAAAACTAGTATCAGAGGTAACACGTTGCGACATTGTCCACAGAATGACAACTGCATACTATCCTCAGACAAGTGGTCTTTCAGAACGTTTTAACAAGACGTTAGCAGATATTCTGTCGATGTATGTCGATGTTAAGCAGAAGGATCGGGATACAATACTGCCAGTCGTGACATTTCTTATATTGTTTATAATACAGCAAGACAAGACACCACAGGCTTCACGCCGTTTTTCCTACTTCATGGCCGTGAAGCTGAGACGACAATGGATACGCTGTTCCCGTTCCAACCGTACGACACTCAGGATGACTATGTTAAACAGCTCATCACCAGGGTCGGAGATGCAAGACAGCTGGCTCGCATACGGAAACTGGACGCCCAGGAGAAGGACGGTCAGCGGTATAACGACAAGCACCGACCTGTTGTGTACAGCCCAGGAGATCTGGTATGGATTTTTACCCCTGTACGGAAATTTGGACTATCAGAAAAGTTATTGATGCGATATTTTCGTCCGTATCGTGTCATACGCCGCCTGTCAGACGTCACATAAGAAGTTGAGGATTACGAGCTGTCGTCGAAACGACAAAAACGAAGAGACATTGTTCACGTCCTCCACATGAAGCCTTATTACGATCCTAAAAAGCAGATAGGAGAAAATGGCTTCTTGTTGAAGGACTCTGAGTCCAGTAATGACACTGATGACGCCACGACAGGAGCGGCTGTCGTCGGTAATCGTGCAGAAGGGAAGCATTCTCCAGAACTGCCATACAGAGGACCCCTGACAAGATCAAGATCCAGGACATTGCAGCTGGCACCAAGGAGAACCTAACAGTGGGTCGCTGTTTTTTCAGGAGAGGGAGCAATGCCACGAGACCCCATGTTAAACAACTGCCGGCGTGGCGCGATGGATAGCATCACCGACTGCGCTGCTGAAGGGCATCCGTTCAATCTCGTCCACCGGCAAAAAAATTATTTCTTTGTATTTATCATTTCCACAATGTTTTACATGTTTGTTCACTTGTAATTTCTACATGTTTCTGATGTTAGCTATTCTTCTAATTTCTAGTACATTATGTCTGTGTATAAATAGCAGAGCTCTCTGTCCGAGAGGCAGTCAGTGCTGCGTGTATGTTTCAGTTCACAATAAACCTGCTTTCATTATAATTGCTGTGTTTAGTTGACAACCCTGCCTTCGAAATCAAACCTGCTTTCATTTCAACGTGACAATGTTGGCGACCGTTAATGATTTCAGTCGTTTTCTAACCTTGATACTAATTATTTTTCTGTATTGTTCAGTGAAAGAACATAAGTGTATTAAGTGAAAAAACATAGTAACTATTGTAGTACGTAGATTATTTATGAAATAGGGATGTTTTTCATATTTAAGAGGGAGGAATACGTCAATTTGGTGTTTAATTACGGCAAATGTGATGGTAAAGCTACGGCTGTAGTTAACAAATATTGCGTATTTTATCCAACTCGGAGGATTCCGAAGGTGCGAACAACTATTGGAGTAAATATCATTACAAATGGAAATTTATAAACCCTGAGACTGGTTTTCGTCTGTAATTAGCGGAGTATTTCGCATGTTAAGGGAGACAGATTCTCTACCTATCGTTGACAATCAGTACGAGTGTTCGATTCGTGAAGACGATGATGGGGATATTATGGATGCTGTTCATCGTAGCCCGGATATCAATACAGTACGTATCTTTCATGCATTAGGGATTTTACAATCTAAGGTATGGCGTATAGTGTAGTACCTGTATCCTGTATCCTTACCATAAACAAAAAGTGTAACATTTTCATCCGGGAGATCCTACCCTTCGCTTGGAGTTTTGTAACTGGTTTAATACTAATCGGGAGCCACACATATACATTTTATTTAATGATGCACATTTCACTCGAGATGGTATGAACAGTTTACATAAGAAAATCCACAGGCAAGAGTTTAACGTAATTTCCAGTGGTGTGGTATAATCAATACACAATTTATTGGACCATTCATTTTTCGAGGACGACTAACTGGCGAGACGTACTTACAATTGCTTCAAGAAGATATGCCCAACTTGCTCGAAGATGTTCCATTTTCACCACAAATGGTTGCCCGAGTTAACAATGAGTTTTTTATAAGCACAAAGTCAGTACGCGTGAGGTATTACTTGCTTGCATTATGAAAGCAATAGACATAATTAAGAACAACCCTATGAAATTGAAACGAGGAAAAAAATCTATTCATTCATACACACAAATGCACTGAACTCGGTGAAGGCACTTTTGAATATTTATTGTCAATGTATTGTTAAATTGTATTTACAATCTACGACTTCCTTAACACTGCGCTTTGTTTTTTTTCCAGTTTATCATGAATTCACGTGTGCTATGGTATTAATAAAAGCAAATTATCTGACACATTTATACAGTTTTAGTTAACTGTAATACCATCACTATTCAAATTAAATTATCTACAATTTCTGTTGGAAACTTTGTGCAGTTGTCTGGAATTTAAAAAATTGGGGGAAGTAGTTAACAAATTATAAATTTTACCAAATTATTTACTTCTCTGGAATATCTGGAAAACTACTACAGATATAACGTCTGTGATACGGTTTATTAGATTCACCAGATCAATAACAACAAAATAAATAGAAATCGTACTTCAGTGCAACCTCGTACAGTTTTCTGATGGCTTCTTATTAGCGAAGTTGCTAAATTTCAGGCAAAATTTTTATCAACCGTATCTCCTAGACTAAACATTTGCAGACCTATGTTTATATGAACTTTATTTTTACTTGTAGAATAACATATTAAAATATTTCCGTATCTTCTTGACTCGCCTCGTAGACAGTAGATTTTTCGCTCTGTAACTGGAACAGTAAAGAAAATGATTAGCCGTGGTACGAGAGGCCCTTCCCACGCGCCGTATGGTTGCTTGCGAAGTATGTATGTAGCGTAAAGTCAAGTTATTCCATGATATCTATTAAATCTGTGAAAAATAATATTTTAATATTTCTTGTGTCACGACGTAACCTCAACTCCAAGGGTTCCGAGATTTTTCCAGCTTATGGCACAAACATGCAGGACTCTAGGAAGCCCTCTCACGCTATCTTTCGGGAGTTCAAGGACGTTTTAGACATGCTTTCCTTCAGTGTTTTCGTGAGAGCGGGTCACGCACAGGCAGTGAAGACGCTACTGAACATATCAATTTCGTATACGCATTTGTTCCAGTGTAAAAGTTACATTTTAACACCAGTAAAAATATGTATCATTCACATATAAAATTGACTTGTAAGTTAGGCCACGCGTTGACGGTGTATGACCTTAGCAGTGGGTTGGTTTTTCTTAGGTTTGACGCTGAAATGGCACCAAAGCGGAACAAAACGGCGCATCCGAACGCAGCAGAAACGCTTAAAGAAGCTTTGCCCATGGTGAAGAATGAAGAGATGGGCTGTTTACTAGGCTAGTTAATGTTTCGGGATCCTGTGGAGTACAGTTAAGGATTATCGCGTAAACTTTTTATCTTATCCAGAGAGTGCAACTCTTTCGAAAATTAGAAAGCTATTCGTTATTCCACCTGAACTTCTTGCTGCAGCTTACCAAGAAGCCTTCAAGGTCACCACTATCTGAAAGAGCTTTGCAAAGACTCGGATATTCCCCTACAACAGACATGATGTTTCTGATGCTGCTCCTGCCCCTTCCTTGGGCACACAAGGACAGAAACAGGAGTTATCTGACAAAATGACAGTTACTGTGGAAGACCTTCTAAAAAAGAGCGTAAAGAAGTAAGATGTGATCCTTCTGCAAAAGTAATTTCACCTAACCACAAAAAACCATCTACATCAGGATCAAGAATATCGGAGAGAAATGTAAACAAGGCTACTCCTGGGTCTATATCAAGACCACAGAAAAATGATGATAGTGGAAGTGGTGCGTGGGGTGGTTCATATGCAGACGATGTTAAGAAGATTAATGGATCGACTGTCAGTTTTTTAATGTCTGGCATCATGTGAAGTGTCAGAAAGTTTTAAATAATGTCTATTTCATGTGTGATGGGTGTGAGGCCTCAGTGACTAACAATGGCTCAGTAGACTTAAAACAAGACCTGAAATTTTGCTTGTGCATATTTTCTGGAATTTTTTGTTTTTGTTACTATTTTCTGCAGTAGAATGTTTCAAAATTGCTAATAAAAAGATAACATACAATTTTACATATGATTTGAACATTTACATTACATTAAAAAACTAGTTTCCAATGCTTAAAAGGTACTCTTAATGATGAATAACAGACAATCACGGAGTAACTTGAATACTATCCAGGCATTACTTGAATATCACGGCATTACCTAGTTCTACCACCAAAATTTCTAAGTTAATTGCAAGAAATAAGAAATCGATATTTGTAATATATATGCCATACATGCTTTGTAGGACATCCCTTTTTCAAATAATATAAATCAAAATAGCCATAGTCTAAACTTCTTGAATTTCTAACAGAGAAAGCTTAATATCACGGAGTTACTTGACCTTACGTTAGATGTAGAACTTGGCCTAATAAAGGACAAAAGTGGAACAGAGATCGTGATGACGAGTTGTGATGCTGAAAACAAAAATTGAAGTGAATAATACTATAGTCCACGAGTGTTTTATGAATCTATTTATTCCAGTGTTACTAGTTTCGGGTCTCAGTCAGGTTTCATCAGACGTTAGTGTTGATTTCAGGTAGATTTGCTCTCTTCAGTGATATCAGAAATCAACAGTACCAACTCAGGCCCGAAACGAGTGACTGATCAACAAATCCAATATATAAAAATTAATGTTTGTTTGTCTTTTTGTTCGTGTTTTATGCACGGCCATTTCGTACATCCGATTGCGATAAAAACGTTGTCATCTCATTGCTTGCACTAGCGCGAAGCTTATAGGCAAACTAAAATTAACTTCGTATGGTGCATGGCGGAGGGTGCTTTACAATTAGTTGATTCGTTTCTTACGCCATCGCACTGAAATGGCTGGACGCAAATGAATGAAATTTGGAATACAGATAGCTTTGAATTAACGCATGAACTACCTTCAGGAAGCCGCCATACGGTGCAAGTGGAGGGTACCTTAACACGTTTATTACTCTTCACGCTGAAACGGCTGGACGGAATTGAATAAAATGTGCAATGAAAATAGCTTATACCCGAATTAATACATGGGCTACTTCTACTAAGCCTCCGTGGTACATGGTGCAGGCTAAGTTGCAACAGATATCGAAATTGTTTGACTGGTCACCACGAAAGTCAGCACATAAATGTATGTTTTCATGAAAGAAATTTTTATAATCTGCAAGTCAGTGAATTTAGAATACACCGTTCGACCAGTCACCATGAAACTTGGCGCATATATGTATGTTTCCATATACAGGGTGTTACAAAAAGGTACGGACAAACTTTCAGGAATCATTCCTCACACACAGAGAAAGAAAATATATTATGTTGACATGTGCCCGGAAACGTTTAATTTTCATGTTAGAACTCATTTCATTACTTCTCTTCAAATCACATTAATCATGGAATGGAAACGCAGTAACAGAACGTACCAGCGTCACTTCACTTTGTTACAGGAAATGTTCAAAATGTCCTCCGTTAGCGAGGATACATGCATCCACCCTCCGTCGCATGGAATCCCTGATGCGTTGATGCAGCCCTGGAGAATGGCGTAATTGTATCACAGCCGTCCACAATATGAGCACGAAGAGTCTCTACATTTGGTACCGGGGTTGCGCAGACAAGAACTTTCAAATGCCCCCATAACTGAAAGTCAAGAGGGTTGAGGTCAGGAGAGCGCGGAGGCCATGGAATTGATCCGCCTCTACAAACTAATCGGTCACCGAATCTGTTGTTGAGAAGCGTACGAACACGTCGACTGAAATGTGCAGGAGCTTCATCGTGCATGAACCACATGTTGTGTCGTACTTGTAAAGGCACATGTTCTAGCAGCACAGGTAGAGTATCCCGTATGAAATCATGATAACGTCCTCCAGTGAGCGTAGGTGGAAGAACATGAGGCCCAATCAAAACATCACCAACTATTCCTGCCCAAACGTTCACAGAAAATCTGTGTTGATGACGTGCCTCGAGAAAGTACAGCACTTACTAACGAAACAATTGGGTATTTTGACAATTGTCTGCACGAATTATTTCAATTTAAAGAGAAATACTAAAATGAGCTCTAACATGGAAATTAAGTTTAAGTGTTTAAGTGTTTGTATAGCTTATGGGACTTAACTACGGGGTCATCAGTCCCTAAACTTACAAACTACTTATGAACTAGCTAAGACTAAGGACGGCACAAATATCCATGCCCGAGGGTGGATTCGAACCCCCGACCGTAGTGGCCGTGCAGATCGTGACTGGAGCGCCTCCGTTCCCTCGGCCACCGCGGCCGGCAACATGGAAATTAAGCGTTTCCGGACACAAGTACACATATTTTCTTTCTTTGTGTGTGATCAATGTTCCCTGAAAGTTTGACCGTACATTTTCGTAATACCCTGTATAGGAGGGAGAAGAGTGGGTGGAGGAGGAGACGGACAGAGAGAGGGGAGAGGAGAAGAATGAGAGAGGAGAGATGATGACATACATGTGAAAGGAGATGAACCATTATTTCTTCTGCAGCAGCAAAGCGCCGAGTACCAAATAGTGGATATATAGGGTAAGGTGGTACAATTTCGATCATTTCAGGCAAATGTTATTGAAATTGGAAATATATTTGGAAAAGAAAGAATTTTAACTATGCCACTTGTTCTTGGATGTTTGATGATTATGTAACACAAATATTAGACAGTTACAAATGTTGGTATAAACACAAAAGAAGTTTACCGAATTGAGAAAAATCGATCGAAAATGTACCACAAGAGGTACAATTGTGATCACTTCCTTGTACAATTTTGATTACTGGCATCCTCCACATAAAAAGCACTTTTTCCGTCAGACACCACCGCATACCTCGTAGTACCAAACATTGAATTTTTTGTCAGCGAATCCAGTCACCCTTAACTATAAAATTTACAAGAGCGCGTTAAACTAATTAGCTTCGTTTACCTTTTAACAGGAAAAAAATTTATATCTTCTTAGCACAAAGTGGTGTAATCTTAGAAAAGACAGGAGGAGCTCTAGAAACCTGCTACACTACAACGCCACACAACGTGACACTACTATCCTGACAAATGGCGCGAAAACTTACGTTGATCGGAATTGTACCTATATCGAATTTGTACCACCTTACCCTAATGTGTGGCTGGTTGCAGTATTTAGTTATTACAGAAAAAGTAAGGTAAAGCAGTCAATAATCCTAAGATTGGTTTGAACACCACAGTGCTTTACTAGGCATGGTCTTGTTTAGAGGTGGTATGCTGTTACCTTCCTCCGACCTAAAGTTTAACATGGGTTCCGACCCACGGCGCTACTCGGTATTTTTCACATCAACAACGCTGCTGATGTGGAAAGTGACAGGTAAAAATCCTCGGACCTAGCGGAGATCGAACCCGCGACCTTCGGTTTTGTAGTCCTGCACTCTACCACTGTGTTACGGAGTCGCACAGCCTATTACCGCGAAAACAGTAGAGGTGATCTCAAGCCGCCATCGATAAAAATAATAAAAGTGGAAGGTAATTCGCGGAGTCAGATTCTCGCTTAGTCGGTGTGCCTTACACGGGCGCTCTCGGGTGTGACACAGGACGGGCTGGAGTCAGTGGTTTATGTGCGGCTGGCGGGCTCCCAAGCGACACGGCGGGCCGCGCCGCTAGCCCGCAGCCGCAGCTGTCGCCGCGCGGCCTGCCGCCTGGGTCGATACCGGGGCGCGAGAGGTCGACCGGAATAACCGAGCGATGTGTCCACGACAGGAACACGGCCCGCTAATGCCGGCCCGCCGCCCCGTGCATAATAACTGCCGAGGCCGCGGCTACACGACGCCGCTGGCTCTGACCACTGGCTCTCATCACTGCAGCACACACGCCCCGCGACCTCGACACTAGATTACGAGCCCGCGTAGCGTGAGTGCCACAGCGAGCGTGCTGCTGCCATGCGGGTGTTCCTGTCTACTTGGTGCAGCTAAATACTGTGAAAATGGTGCGTCGTACGGAACAAAAACTGTGCGGAAATGTTCAGGCACGTGCGAAACGTGCGGCCGCACAGGGCGGCACTTCCCGAGGGGCGGCCCACTTTTTTTTTTTTTTTTTTTTTTTTTTTTTTTTTTTTTTTTTTTTTTTTTTTTTCTTTTTCTTTAAGGACAAACTCAACATTCATACTCAAGAGGAGATTCGAAACCAAACCTCGGACGAGGCTGCTTCAGGAACTGTGGCAAGGCGCCTCGACTACCTAGCGGCCACCCCTGTTGACCAAGGAGGAAGGAGGACTAATATCTTCCTGACCACAGTGGCAGCACCGTCGTGTTTACGCCGGAGGAACACAGAGGAGGAAGCAGTCAGGCGTACACGTCAGTATTCTTATGAGTGGAGTGCTGCCAGCCGCCGGCTGGCTTACTACTCTCCCAATGCAAGGAACTTTCAGCATTACGAACAATACCACACAGCGAGATGTTACAGTAAGGAAAAACAAAGGATGATTAAAGTAGCACATACAAAGTAACCTGACTTTATTTAACATCTACCCATCCCTTAGACCGGACATGTTTTAGTACCACTTGTAACCCTCGTTACAGGACTGACTTCCTGATCAACAGATGTTCACCTAATACAGCAGATAACAGTTCGGGTCATAGTTCCAGCCAAACAAACGACTTACTCGTTACTGGTCTGTCCGTATTTTCTCCTTTTAGAAAACTTCACACTTCCACCAGAATGACAATATCACTTGATCGGCCGGCCGCGGTGGCCGAGGAGACTGAGGCGCTCCAGTTACGGTCTGCACGGCCACTACGGCCGGGGGATCGAATCCCCACCTCGGGCATGGATATTTGTGCCGTCCTAGTTCGTAAGTAGTTTGTAAGTTTAGGGACCGATGACCCCGTAGTTAACTCCTATAGACTATACAAACATTTTTTTTCTTTTTTGCTGCCAGCCAAGACCAACTACAATACATATTGTAGTTGGTCTTGTGCCAGCCTGTTACGCGACATGCGTTTATTCACAACTAATTTTGCAGAAGACTAAATCTAATTTGGAAATTCGAATGCAATGTTCGATACTGCGATTATGTCTTAAGCCTGAAGCAATTTTGCTAAGCCCTTCAGTGGCAGTTTCCGAGTGTTTCATTTTTTCCCCATTATGGAAAAAAAATCGTTGAACATTAATAGAGTCAAACATGTTCAACACCTACAATGGCTAGAAGTATTCCGAATGGGTAAATACGCTGAGAGTAATTATAAGGGATAAAGGCATTGGTAGTAAGCATGGTATAAGTTGTGTTACGACTCATTTTATCAAAATTTTTGCTATCCGTTTCTGAATGATAACGGACGTTTTGATTTTGAGCCATGAAACACCTGTCTCCATCTGCACGAACAACAATTAAAACTCTGACCGGCACTTTTGTCTGACAATACTACTCGCACACTATCACTTTGCCAACATTTATTTACTGTGTACTGTTTTCCGTTCAATACATTATCTGTTCACAACCATTGAAAGATGTTTACTTACGTAAACTGTAAGTTCATGTCGCGCGGGATTAGCCGAGCGGTCTAACGCGCTGCAGTCATGGACTGTGCGGCTTGTCCAGGCGGAAGTTCGAGTCCTCCCTCGGGCATGAGTATGTTGTCCTTAGGATAATTTAGGTTCAGTAGTGTGTTCAAATGTTCAAATGTTTGTAAATCTATCGGACCAAACTGCGTGGTCATCAGTCCGTACCTTACAAACTACTTAAACCTAGGTAAACTAACCTAAGGACAAACACACACACACATGCCCACCTTCACGGCGAGCAACCACGCGCTCCGCAGCGAGACGCTTTAGACCGCTCGGCTACTCCACCGCGGCTTTCATTAGTAGATGGTGTATTTAATTGTAGTATAAATAAAAACTACTGAAATATTTGGAGGTTTGGATGGCTTACAGTTTCTGTGACGACTGGTGAGCAGAAAAAAACAGGCTGTTTTCTTACATATAGAACGTAGAGTACTACAGAATTACCTGCAAAAGGAGCGTTGCGGAGAGTACCTTAATTGCTTTTCTGCACATGTTTGGAGCACGCTAAGTGTAGCATGTAACCAGATATTAAAATGGCTGACCATATTATGCAGTAGACTCAAACATGCAACACTAAAGTACATTTCGAACATGAATAACAACTTACACACCTTATTTTTAAGGATTTTAAGCCAAGATCGCAAATTTTTATTTACTGACAGTTAAGGGTTTGGGCGATTTAATTCCTTATATTCAAATTACACGATTGCTCTGTTTCATTTATAAAGTTTATATACATTGTAGAGCAGAGACTCGCTCGTCATGATGTAAAGTATATAAGAATAACTTGTCATATTGTATCATTTCGGTGTGAACATGGTATAGCATTTCGGATGCAGTATAAAGAAGAACATACTTAGCCTCTATACATATTACTCGAAGTCATCACACATGGATAGGCGCAAATCACATTTTTATTACAGAGCACTGCTTGTCTCTGTCGCACAGTACAGTTGTCAAAGAGTTGTTCCTTGGAATACGAATGATTCGTACCCTCCATTCGGCTTGTTGAAGGTATCTGGATTCATCAAACAATACAACGTTCTGCCTATATGCCGAAGTCGAGTGATATGGTCACGTGCCCATTTCATAATTGCCGATGTCAAGGTGGTATCATTGGCACATGCACTAATTATAATCATCCCAGCCTTGAGGTCTTATGTTACTTACGTCACAATTCACCACTTATCCTGTTCCTTTTAAAATCATTAGGTCGTTATTGAAAACTTCGATAATGAAACGGATATGTGGCATTGTCACAGAGTGTGTGTTGGTTTTTGCAACTATATAACTGTAAAACTGTGCAGAAGAACAGATCGACATAAACTTATATTGTAGCTCTGCCGTATTGTCAACGTGCAAGTGACATGCAACTGTCATGAGTTAGTTCTTACTGGAGCGATTTTCAGATGACTTTGTGACAATGGACACTGCGGTGTAATAAAACACAAGCCTCTTTGACGTCTTTGACACGACTAGTCGAACGAAAGAATGCGCCAAGTACATTCATTGTTAGGCGCGGCTGAATGATGTACTGAAGTATTTCGTGGTCGCTGTATTAGGACTAGGTGAACCGCTCACAGATGGCGTTTAGAGTGACACTGGAGTGTTTAAGAACGGCACTTTAGCGACTGAGTAACACGTGTACGCATATAAAATGGTATTATAATGACCTTCTCAAATCCAGCAGGCTAAAAAACAAACTCCATGGTGTCATTTCAATGTCAAGTGGATTCAAGAAAGATACTTTTAGGGGTGGTTTTCGTACAAGATGAATATGCCAAATATTGTAAACCAGGTCGTGTATGTTTTACAGTGAAAGCGGTAAAGCATAATGGCACTACTAAAACTCATATTGATAAGGTGTGGGATGTGTAAAGAGGGCCTGGATCTGAACGGGCTACAATTTCATGCCTTGCTTTCGGTGCACATTACTCTTGGTCTACAATGCAGAGGAAGTAGCGATTTTGTACCAACCCTGAATGACATTAACTCAAGCTGAAATATGAAATTTATTATAATATGTGTTATAGTTTAAGAATTATAATATTTAACCTAAAAGATGTTTATATAACACACGTTCGCATTCTGGAACCATTTTCTGGTTCATCGTCAGTCCAATAGCATTTAGACTTTGGCAGGCTGCTGTCAACATTCGTAGGAACACATTATGCCTCTAGTTTTGTAGTTTGGAGTATATCCGACGAAACAGAAAAACGCTTATTGCAGTTCATTACTATTTTGCCTTAAAATTACCGTTAAAATTATATATAAAATGACAAACATCGATCATTTCTACATTACAAGGAAATTAGTAGAGGAATATAAAAAATGGGGACTTCTGATCAACAAAATTAAAACAAAATACATGGTAATAGGAGATATAAACCAAGATTTAACACTGGAAGAAAGAATGGGCAACATTAAACACACTGAAGAACACGAATACCTAGGAGCAACTATCACACAAGATGGCAAATAAGACAAAGAAATTAATGCAAGAATTAATACTGGGAAGTGTACCATTGGAACATTAAATAGTATCTTATGCGATCAACAGATCAGTAAGGAAATAAAAAGAAATATCTTCAATACAATCATCAGAAGCATCATGACATACGAATCAGAAGTATGGGCACTTAAATTGCAAATAGAAAAGAGGTTGATGGCAACAGAGATGGACTTTTGGAGACGATCTGCACGAATATCTAGGCGGGAAAAAATCAGGAATGAAGTCATCAGGAATAAAATTGGTGTTAAGAATACAATTATAGATTTTATAGGAGGGAAACAACTTTTTATGGTATGGGCACAAAAAAGGATGTCAAAGGAATGACCACCACAGAGAATAATGGATGGGAGAAACCAGGAAGAAAGAAGAGAGAGAGACCGCCAACTACATGGATCCAAGGAAATCAGGCATCTATCCGAAGAAGCAATATAGAAGAAAATTTATGGGCAGATAGAGAAAAATGGAGAATGAAAATAAAATAATGTGTAATAAATGATAATGTAATAATATTAATGTAAAATATTGTAATGTATAATCTTGGGGTATCGGAAAATGTAAACTTTATTACATTGTAAAACAGGACAATAATAATTAGGCATAATGCGAAGATAATGTTCCCATTCTTCAATTGGGAGAAATTTGGTAAACATAGCTAAAATCTAACATCTTACCTTGGAACGAAACAAAATCTGTTGAGTGTCAATTCTGTCTACGTATAGTTTTGTAATTTAATATCGTTGTTAACTGATCTTTGTCCCAGATGCGAACGCTGAGTGTAGATACCCACACGCCAGCTCTTGCTACTCTTACCTCTTTTTGATTTGTTTCGATTTCCACTATTCTTCGTTCTCATAGCGGTTGGCCTGAATGTACTACGTTTAACATGTATTAGTGCTTCACCGCTTGAAGACGCCATTAGCGACATTGTCGAAATAGTTTCATTGCTTAGAGGACACTGAAATTTACTGAAAAAAAGGAAGAAAGAAGGATTAGAGTTTAACGTCCCGTCGACAGCGTGGCCATTAGAGACGGAGCACAAGATAGTATTATTTGGGCAAGGATGGGGAAGGAAATCATGACCTTTGCCTGGAGCAGTTTAGGGAAGTCATGTAAAACCTGTACCTGAATCGCCGGAGGTGGGTTTGAACCATCGTCATCCCGTATGCGAGTCCAGTGGTTTATTTCTACGCCACCTCGCTCGGTGCTAATAGGTACTGGTTGATCCAAAGTAATTTCCTCTTACGTTTGAATAAAACATATGTTACCTATATTCCGCTTCAGGGAGCAGAAATTTTCATCAGAGGTATGTGAGTTAAAAAAAAATGTAAGCGTCTAGATGTAAAGCTCACATACGTAGTATAATTACGGTCATTTGTAAACATAGCGGAGTTTCCCTCAAAGAAACTGACGGCGTGGATAGTATGAATTTAACGAGATTCAGATTACGCTAGCGTCTCAAAGGATATGTATAAGGCGGTTCATTGAAATACATGAATCTACCCACTAGTCCTCTAGAAAGGTATACATAAAAGGATACAGCAAATATTTGCAGGACGCTTCATTCCTACAAATCCTTCAATTTATCTGCGATTATTTTCAAAAATAGGTTTGCAGTTTTCAGACTATTGCTTCCAAGAACACTTACTTTCCATTATTTTCCTCCCAACAGCGTGTCTATAAATAAAAAAATCATATTTTATTGTTAAAGTACTTCGTATTATTTCTTTTATGCGCCATCAGAGGATATTTTAACAACCTGCGCCGTTTTCGGCAGTATATTGGCCGTACTTATGGCCACTGAATGAGGCGAATCCTGGTACAGCACAAATTTTCAACTTTGCCGTTTATTTCACAGCTCTGAAACGGTCAAAATGTTTCAATATTTCGAATTCGTAGAACCTAAACGATTCGTAGGTAAATCCATGATAATCGTACCATTATACGAGAAATGCATATTCGTGTCGGGAAAGAGTTGCTATCAATGCAACTACAAGTTTCTTTTAGTACCTCTTAGAAACTAGTTGATATTATTTTCAACATTTTTTTTTATTTTTTATTTTCTTAGAAGTAAGTCTGAAAACAGTGAATACTCGTCAACAACCTCTATAAATTCCCGCTTGAAACGTTGGTTTTAAAAATGACTATTAGTTGCGTTTTAGTTTTTAGAGCTAATCCCGGCCAATAACCCGGCCAGTAATTCGTGGAATAAAATACACAAAAGAATCGGTCATACATCTCAGGGCCGCGTAACGGCCCGGCACAAACAAAGTAATGATTGAACACTTAGTTTTCCACAATTATGTTTCCTAACAATGCGCAAACCGACCATGTGTGCATAAATATGAAAGATAGTGCATTCATTTAAAATACATTTGATAAATTGTTGATAATGAAAACGGATTTTTCCAAGGAAATAGAAACAGAAGGAATGACGAAATATTGAACACAAATATATTTCTGAACTATTCTACTTACATGCCTCCATAGGGGACAAAGGCAGACACAGAAGTGGCGAAGATTTCAGAAAGAACATTTGACAATACAAGTCTCCGTTCACCAGTCTCTTTATGATGACTATTCCAGGAAAACAGAAATATAGTTACAATCCCGTATATAAAATCGTTGAAATAAACATAGTTTCGAGAAAAAAATTGTTGATCGATTGATTTCGTATTTGCATAACTTCTCCGAGTTAACAGAAAGCGAAATAATACAAAAGGTGGTTCGAATATGAATTCTGATGTATGACTGCCACTTGAACGCACGACTAAAAGAAAAATTAACACTCCATGTATACATCGATTTATATGAGTTAACCAGCGTAAAACTACCCAAGGCGTAGCTCTGTTACGATGTGTCAGTTGTTCTTTTTTGGGTGGCTAAACAATTGGCAGCTTCAGTGTTGAAATTCTACACAGCAAGCGAACAGCGCGGTTCTGGGTCGCGGACACTGATCGAGAGTCGAAGGCAAAAGTTACCGGAAACTTCAGGGATGTCACTTATCAATCGCTAAGATCAGGGAGCACAGAATGAACAAGAGTAGAAATGTTGTTGTTGTTGTTGTGGTGGTCTTCAGTCCGAAGACTGGTTTGATGCAGCTCTCCACGCTACCCTGTCCTGTGCAAGTCATTTCATCTGAGAATACGTTCGGCAACCTACATCCTTTTGAATCTGCTTACTATATTCGTCCCTCGGTCTCCCTCTACGATTTTTACCCCACACGCTTCCTTCTAATTCTAAGTTGACAATTCCTTGATGTCTCAGAATGTGTCCAACCAATCTATCCCTTCTCTTAGTCAGGATATGCCAGATACTCCTTTTCTCCCCGATTCGGTTAAGCACCTCCTCATTAGTTACATGATCTACCCATCTAATTTTCATCATTCGTCTTTAGCACCACATTTCAAACGTTTCTATCATCTTTTTATCTGAACTCCTTATCATTCACGCTTCACTGCCATACAATGCTACACTCCAGACTAATGATTTCAGAAAGGACTTCCTAACATTTAAATTAATGGATGTTAACAAGTTTCGCTTCTTTAAAAACGCTTTTCTTCCCATAGCCATTCTGCATTTTATATCTTCTTCGGCCATCAGAAGTTATCTTACTACTTAAATAACAAAATTCATCTACTACTTTTATTGTCTCATTACCTAATCTAATTCCTTAAGCACCACATGATTTTCTGACATTGCATTCCATTACCTTCGTCTTACTCTTGTTAATGTGCATCTTATATCTTCCTTTCAAGACACTGTCCATCCCATTCAATTGCTCTTCCAGATCTTTTCCGGTCTCTGACAGAATTACTATATCATCAGCAAACCCCAATGTTTTTATTTCTACTCCCTGCACTTTAATGCCTTCTCGAAATTTCTCCTTCCATTCCTTCACTGCCTGCTCAATGTACAGATTGAACAACATTGGGAAAAGGCTACAACCCTGTCTTACTCCCTTCCCAACCTCTGCGTCCCTTTCTTGCCCCTCGACTATAATGACGGCTGTCTGGTTTTTGTATAGGTTGAATATAACTCTTTGCTCCTTATATTTTACCCCTGATACCTTCAGAATTTGGAATAGTGTATTCCAGTCGACATTGTCAAAAGCTTTCTCCAAATCGACAAACGCTAAAAACGTAGGTTTTCCTTTCCTTATCCTATCTTTTAAGATAAGTCGTAATGTGAATGTTGCCTACCGTATTCCTACTTTTCTCCTAAACCATACTGATCTTCCCCCAGGTCGGATTCCACAAATTTTTCCATTCGTCTGTAAATAATTCGTGTTAGTATTTTGTACCCATGACTTATAAAACTGATAGTTCTGTAATTTTCACACTTGACTGCACTTGCTTTCTTTGGAATTGGAATTACAATATTCTTCTTGAAGTCGGAGGGTATTTACCATGTCTCATACATCTTGCATACCAGGTGATACATTTTTTTCAGAAACGACATCAGCAGTTCAGACGGAATATCATCTACTCCAGGGGTCTTGTTTCGACTCAAGTCCTTCAGCGCTCTGTCAAATTCGTCTCGCAGTATCATATCTGCAATCTCATCTTCCTTCACTTTGTCTTCCATTTCTAGAATACTGTCTTCAAGTTTACTTCCTTTGTATAGGCCCTCTATGTATTCTTTCCACAGTTCAGCTTTCCCCTCTTTGCTTAGTACTGGTTTGCCTTTCCTTATCCTATCTTGTAAGATAAGTCGAAATGTGAGTATTGCCTCCCGTGTTCCTACATTTCTCCTAAATGCAAACTGATCTTCCCCAAGGTTGGATTCCATTAGTTTTTCCATTCGTCTGTAAATAATTCGTGTTAGTATTTTGCAACCATGACTTATTAAACTGATAGTTCTGTAATATTCACATTTGTTTTTACTTGCTTTCTTTGGAATTGGAATTACAATATTCTTCTTGAAGTCTGAGGGTATTACCCCTGTCTCATACATCTTGCATACCAGGTGGAACAATTTCTTCATGACTGGCTCTCCAAACGATATCAGCAGTTCAGACGGAATATCATCTATTCCAGGGGCCTTGTTTTGATTCAAATCCTTCAGCGCCCTGTCAAATTCTTCTCGCAGTATCGTATCTCTTATCTCATCTTCCTCCACTTCGTCTTCCATTTCTAGAATACTACCTTGATGCTTATTTCCTTTGTACAGGCCCTCTATGTATTCTTTCCACAGTTCAGCTTTCCCCTCTTTGCTTAGTACTGGTTTTCCGTCTAAGTTCTTGATATTCATACAGCTGCTTTTCTTGTCTCCCAGTATCTCCTTTATTTTCATGTAGGCAGTATCTATCTTCCCACTAGTTATGCATTCTTCTACGGTTCTGCATTTGTCCTCTAGCCACTCCTGATTAGCCAGTCTGCACTTCCTGTCAATCTCATTTTTCAGATGTTTGTACTCCTTTTTGCCTGCTTCAACTGCTGAATTTTTATATTTTCTCCTCTCATCAATTAGGTTCAGTATATCCTGTATTATCCACGGATTTCTATTACGCCTTGTCCTTCTGCCTATATGGTCCTCTGCAGCCTTCACTATCATATCTCTCAGACCTACCCATTCTTCTTCTACTATATTACTTTCCCCCATTTCAGCCAATCCTTGCCTAACGCTCCCTCTGTTCCTTCAATCTGTCCAGGTTCCAGCTCCTAACCTTTCTACCTTTCTGCAGTCTCTTAAGTTTTAAGTTTTAATCTGCAGTTAATAACCAATAAGTTATGCCCCTGGATATGTCTTACAGTTTAGAACCTGGTTTCTAAATCTATTCCTTACCATTGCAAAGTCAATCTGGTACCTTCCATGTATACAGCCTTCTTTCATGATGTTTGAACCAAGTGTTGGTGATAATTAAATTGTGCTCTGCGCAATGTTGTACCACGCGATCTCCTCTTTCATTTCTTTTTCCCAGTCCGTATTCACCTACTATATTTCCTTCTCTTCCCTTTCCTACAACAGAGTTCCAGTCCCCCATCACAATCAAATTTTCATCTCCCTTAACTTTCTGAATGATTTCTTTTACCTCCTCATAACATTTTTTCGATATCCTCATCATCGGCCGTGCTATTTGGCATATAAACTTGCACTACTGTGGACGGTGTTGGGTTCGTGTCTATCTTTACTACGATAATGCGTTCACTGTGCTGTTCATAGTAACTTACCCGCATTCGTATTTTCTTATTCATTAACAGACCTACTCCTGCGTTACCACCAACTGATTTTGTATTGTGAGTCGCTGACTAATATCACTCAACGGAATGGACCATCACGTTATGTCGAAACTTGCTGCTTTTATTTTATTTCTAAACTTAGAAAGAATAGATTTAATAAAACTGCCAAGACTGAGTGGCATAATTTTTGAAATGTTTACCGATATCGTTTGCCACCGGGAGGCTGGAAGTGCACACCCCTACATACAGTGGACGATGTGATAGATCACGAATTGGCGACTCCACGACAAATATCGTCTGGCGTAGTTCGGATTTCGTCATAGAATGGAACTTTGAGTGCTTTCCAAAGAGAGAAGAGGCGAATCGAAGGACCTTGCATGCCACTTTACAATAGACTTTCGTCCTATGCAACGTACGAAAAAGTTTTAACCATTATTTGCGGTGCAACACGGGACGAGTGAGCTGGATAACCGTCGTGTTGTAGCCACAGACTGTTCAGAGTCCAGTAGTACCTTCTATAGAAGACCGGCAGAATGTTCATACAAACTTCCATTCAGCATGCGTGGGATGTTAAGGCCCCACGCCGCGGTGGAGTAGCCGAGCGGTCTCAGGCTCCTCGCTGCGGAGCGCGCGGTTGCTCGCCGTCGGAGGTTCGAGTCCTCCCTAGGGCATGGGTATGTGTGTTGTCCTTAGGTTAGTTTACCTAGGTTTAAGTAGTTTGTAAGCTACGGACTGATGACCACGCAGTTTGGTCCGATAGATTTACAAACATTTAAGGTTCCACAATGTAATTTCCTATTTGCCCTCCATGGCCGCTGATGTTGCACCTGACGTATTTTCGGCTGTCCAGTAGGGCGTTCTATGCTAATTTACTTTAGTGTAGTTAGTAAACGTTGTTTTATCGGTAAAGAACACAAGCTCGAAAACTGTAGAGTCGTCACTCAGATGCTAAAGGGCAAATTGAAAAAATGCTGTACGAGTTCGAAATGACGGTTGTCCAGTGCCTGATGATAGGGGTGGAATTTCTGTGGATGTAAAAGGCGAATGCAATCAAATGTTTAAATGTTTGTACAGCTTAAGGGACTTAACTGTGGGGTCATCAGTCCCTAAACTTACAAACTACTTATGAACTACCTTATACTAAAGACGACACAAACATCCATGCGCGAGGGAGGATTCCAACCCCCGACCGTAGTGGCCGTGTAGACTGTGACTGGCACGACGCAGACCGCTCGGCCACTGCGGCCGGCGCGAATGTTAACGTCCATCTGATTCACATTCTTGATAATATGTCTATACCACTGTGCGGATTCGTTAACGTCGTAACCAGAACACCTTCCTGTTCTGTCAGTTGTTCTTCTTTCTTGTCCTCTTTTTGACGTTCACGCTTCCAGTCCGCATTAGTGTCTCAATCATTCGAGCAATTAGTCTGGCGCGTCTGACATCGGCAATCCGCATAGATAGCTCTATACCGCTATACTGTTTTGACGGCATTTCTTTTATATTCACCATATAAAGGTAGTATCACCATACAAAGGTACGAGTACTAGATTCAGCTTCTCCTCATCGATGTACGCATCTGCACGCAACGAATGTTGAAGCAGAAATGAATGCCCCGCCTTGCGGACAACTAAACCGTCAAATATGTCAACATTCCCTCACAGCGATGCATGAGAGATCTGTTTGTCGGTGTTCGCATCGCTAATACCGATTCCGGCCACGCAGCTTTAAAATTCTAGGATATTTCCCGGTGTTCTTTTATTCGACAGGTTCCACTATCAATATTAAAGACCACTATATCTATGTATTTATCTTTTCAAGAACTATATAATGTAGTTATAAAAATATACAGTTCCATTTTAAATGTACTTGCCTGAATATCTCAATTTATACCAGCGCTAGGAGAGAGAGAGAGAGAGAGAGAGAGAGAGAGAGAGAGAGAGAGAGAGAGAGAGAGAGAGAGAAAAGAAGATTTTGCTTCTCCATCGAATATGCTATTAAACTTCATTTACTTGTGATCATCAACACACTTCAGCACACCACCTTATGAAACACATTGACTAACTTGTAACTCCTTGATGTCACAGATAGAAGACTGCACGAAAACTACAAGATACAGAGGACACATCCCATATCACGTTCAGGTGTTCAATATGGGCACCGTTTATCGTATGCAAAGCGGCATTAAGCGCATGCAGTCGCCGAGACAGACACTCCAGGAAGTCGCGACGGCCGCCGACTTTGGAGATCTAGCCATGGGCTCCAGTGCAAGCCTCTTCATCTCTGGATAACTCGTCTTCCTCTCTTCCTCTGGGATTTTTACCTCCCACGCTTCCCTAAAGAACGAACATGATGATCCTTGATGGCAAAGGATGTGACCTATCAGTCGATTGCTTCTTTTAATCAAGACAGGCCACAAATATGTTCTCCCCAATTTTCTTCAGTACCTCCTCACTAGTTATGCAATCTACCCATTTATTTTTAAGCATTCTTCTGTTGCACAAATTTCTAAATCTTGTATCCTTTTCTTTCGTCAGAACTGCTTGTCGTCCACATTCCACTCGTATACAAAGCTACAGAAAAAATACAGTTAAATTAATATTTGATGATAATAAATTTATTTTTCTCAGAAATGCTTTTCTTCCGACTATCATTCTGCATTTTTAACTCCTCTACTTCGACTAGCATAAGTAAACTTACTGCCCGAATAACAAAATTCAACTTCTGTTACTAAATTGTTTCATAATCCAGTTCATTCAGCATCGCCTGATTTAATTCGACTACTAAACACCATCCCCGTTTTGCTCTTGTTAATTTTCATCCTATACTCTCCCTTCAACGCGCTGCCCATTCCATTCAAATGCTCTTCCAGATCCTTTACTGTCTATGACAGAATTACAATATTTCTGGCAAACCGTAAAGTTTTTATTTGTTCTCACTGAGCTATAATTCGAAATTTCTCTTGGGTTTCCTTAATAGTTTACCGAATAACACTGAATACTGACCACATACGCTGACGTACTCAGTTCCTAACAACTGCGTTCCTTTCATGAAGCTCGACAACATTCTGGTTTTTGTTAAAATAGTTACCAGCAGTGTTAGTTGGCCGCGGCGGAGTGTCCGAGTGGATTGAGGCACTATGCCCCAGTGCGCGAGGCCGCTTCCCGTCGGGGGTTCGAATCCCCCCTCGGTCATGTTTGTGCTGTCTTTAGTATAAGTTAGTTCATAAGTAGTTTGTAAGTTTAGGAACTGATGATCTCATACTTAAGTCCCATAAGCTTAACAAACATTTAACTGTTAGTTGTGCGACTTTAAGCACGAGTGGTGTAACTCACATTATTTTTGTTTCGAAATAGATAATGTTTTATTAGAATCGTTAGAGAAAAATTAGCTCTATTATTTTTTGTGTTGTCTTACCTTTAATACTGTCAATGAACTTAATTTTAACTTAAATTTCCATTCTTTTGAACAGTAGATATTGATAAGTTAAATACACTAAATTAACATTATTTTTTACTCGTCATTACTGCTTTCATGTGCATCAGGCAGTCAACGGCACTTTCGCTGGAAACAGGACTTTCGTAGTAATGGTGATGAACTGGAGGGATGTATGGTAAAACGTCTATCGTGTCATTTTTCTATTCCTTTGTGACAGGGTGTGGACTTTGTGAGAGCTTCTCTTGAATGATGTTCTGAAAGCTGAAAGGCTTTCGTTAGAGCTTATCGTATATTGTATTTTACCCCTTCTTCCTTCAAAATTTAAAATATTATATGTGAATCAACTTGTTCAAAAGCCATTGATTAGCTTATATATACGAGTCGTATCCCGTCAGTTTTTCTGTAAATAACGCGGACTATGTTTTGCAACGGCGTCTTATTAAGTTGATAGTTCTGTAATATTCACTTGTCTGCACCTGCTTTCTGTGGAATTGAAATTATTAAATTCCAAGTGCTTAATGGAACTCAATGTCAGGTGTGTTACAGGGAAGTCCCAGTTTTTCAGACTCTCCTTGCCTCCAGATTTTTTTCCCAGAGTCTGACATCTGTGAAGGAAACCAGACGATAAAATGGATCACAAATCTTTGCGTACCACTGAAGACGTATTCCTTTTGATAGATGGTAGCTATCATCGTCGCTTTCGTCGGGTCGTCGTCGTCATTATTCTTTGTAACAAAGGAAAAAGTATCAGCTTTAAGTTCTGAAGAACGTTTAGAGGGATGTACAAATGAGACCCTTATAGCACAAGTGCTGTACCTCCAACGTTTTATTTTATATGAAAAGTTAGTGGTAGGATCTTGTTTGGAAAAAATCATTCACTGCACTAACGGTGTAAGTCGTATTCGCCTACCAACCACACATGTAGCAGAGGAAGTTTCTGCAGTCCGTGCCCCCATCTGTTTGCTTACAGCACAAGTGGTGCATTTGGGAATTACTCCGCCGGACACGTAACTTTCACACACATCTATCTTAGAGCTTTGAACGATAAATTTTATTTGCACTTCCATGTTCCGCACGAAGACACTTGTGTAAAGTGTGATGTTGTTTTCCAATAAAATCAAACACAACAGATGCAGACATAAACAACCATTAAACAGGACCTTAAAAGTCCCTTAAGGCAGAAAAAAAACCTCGAGAATCGATTAAGGTACAAAAAGGGAGGAATATCGTGTGTCATAGTTAAACATGCCTCGCTTCGGTACCAAAAGAGTGAACCACTCACAATTATTTTTTCAGGACACTGTTTCAGAAGACACGACGTTTTAAACTTTATGCCAGGATCTAAAATAAAGGGAAACCTTTCAACGCTCGGGACATCAATCAAGAGAAGCTCTCACAAAGTCTGTACCCTGTCACAAAGGAAAAGAAAAATGACACGATAGACATTTTACCACACATCCCTCCAGTTCATCACCATTAAGAGCCCTGTTTCCAGCGAAATGCCGTTGACTACCTGATACACATGAAAGCAGTAATGATGAGTAAAAAGTAATGTTGATTGACTGTATTTAACTTATCAATAATGTTCAAAAGAATACAAATTTAAGTTAAAATTAAGTTCATTGAGAACATTAAATGTAGGACAATATAAAAAATTACAAAGCTAATTTTTCAGTAACGATTCTAATAAAACATTACCTTGAAACAAAAATAATGTTACATCACTTGTACTTCAAATAGCACAAATAACAGTGCTGGTAAACTTTCGCCACTACTTTAGAAACTCGACAAATAATGGACTCGTACATTGAGAGAATACCGACCATAAACTACAGTATTTCCAAGATTACATCAGGTATATTAACTATTATTGTATTAACTACTTGCTCTCAGTATATTTATTCCTTGGTGAAATTTGTCACAAATAATATATCCCTACAATACTAGGAACAAAACTGATCTACACAAGGACTTAAAAGCACTTACTTTAGTTCAAGAAGGGGCCCACTACTCAGGAAAATACATTTTTAATAATTTACCAACAACCATAAAAATTTTGCTACGAATAAAGATCAGTTTAAAAGGAGCCTAAAAAGACTTTCTAGTGGCCAACTCCTTCTTAAACAGAACCAAATGATACATGTATCTGTATTCATACTATTAGTATTGTTATATTATCAGCTTCTAAAAGTATTTGTACCTATATTAGTAATATTATATTATCTACTTGTAAAAAATTTTTAAAAAATTGACATGTTCCACATTCACGAGGATCACCTCAACACGGATCTATGGAACAAATCATCTAATCTAAGATTTCACTAATAACTTGCACAGGCGTTACAACTACTTTGTGACGTCACGTGGGCTACCTCTCAGTTGTCGCGTATTTTAACATATTTCGTAAGTGTCTCGCGAGGGACGTCATTTCTCTCGCAATTGGTTAGTTTTATATCTGAATGTATTCTCATGTTACTGTCATTGGTACGAATTTTCATAATACAAAACAGTGCTGCTATCTAGTTTCGACTTACGATATTATAAACTCTGGCAACAGTATGATCTTTGAAGGTGCTATAAAGAAAGTTGCAGCATCTTTGGAAAAGTGTACCCTTAAGTTTGTTTACTTTTGTGATGGATTCGGCGTCGGGTAGTCACGACTGTATTTCTATTACATCACAAAAACGAAAGCCTGAATTTAAACCCGCGAAGGCAAAAGGAAGAAATAAACGAATTTTTGGGAAATCAACACACCCTACTTATCTGTTGATCGATGTAACGTGCACAATGCGTTTAGTTAACTTTGCAAAACGTCGTACGTATCAGGGAAGATTGTACGAGACTGTACAAAATCCAAGAACATAAGAAAGCAGTCAGCTTATCCCCCCCCAGAATAGGACATTGTTCGTTTGTGTTCTGTGAAACTACTACGTACCAGAATTCATGAGTAGCAGTTTTCTTAAGCAAGCAAAAAATTCAGTACTGATGACAGACATGTAAAGAACAAGACATTCCAGCTTGCAGAACGATTAGTTTCTTATTTCGAGAGCAGACAATAATGGGTTGGGGAAAACTGGAAAGGAAGGGTAGGTGATTCACGAATGGACAGATAAAAAAAATAATAAAATTAAAAAAAAAAAAAAAATCTTATTTGTAGACCAAAAATTAGGTTCATTCGTCGGAATGCAATTTAAAAATACTGTGAAAACAAGTTTTAATAAAAATCATCATGGATAAAGCATATGCTTCCCCAGGGAACGATTTAGGAGACAATCTGAATAGCTATCGTAGACTGTTCGCGGATGATGCTGTCGTTTATCAGTTAGTGAAGTGAACAGTGAATCAAATGCAACTGCAAAGCGATTTAGACAAAATTTCTACATGGTGCGAAAATTGGCAATTAACACTAAATAATGAAAGTGTGAAGTAATACACATGACCACTAAAAGAAATCCGCTGAACTTCAATTACGCGATAAATCAGTCAAACCTTAAGGTCGTAAATTCTCCCAAACACCTAGGTGTTAAAATTACGATCAACTTAGACTGGAGAGAACACGTAGAAAATATCGCGGGGAAGGCGAACCAAAGGTTACGTTTCATTGACAGAACGCTTCGAAGATGCACCAGCTCCACCAGACTGCCTACCTCACACCTGTGCGTCCTCTCCTGGAGTACTGTTGCCCCTCGTGGGACCCTCACCAGGTTGGACTGACGGAAGACATCGAGAAGGTTCAGCGAAGGGCAGCTCGTTTTATCACGTTACAGGGGGGAAAAGCGTCGCGGAAATGTTGCACGATATGAGGTGGAATTCATTAAAAGAACGACGTTATTCGTTGAGGCGAGATCTATCTGCGAAATTTAAGTCACCGACTTGTACTTCTGAATGTGAAAATATTTTACTAACATCCACCTACATCGGGAGACATGACTATCCCATTGAAATAAGAGAAATCAGATCGAAAACGGAAGGTGTTCTTTCTTCCAGCGCGCTATTAGATAATGGAACTGTAGAGGAAGGTTATTAAATTGGTTAACGAACCTTCTGCCAGGCACTGAAATGCGATTTGCAGATTATCTACATTGATGTAGATGTAGACGTAGACGATTAGATTGAGGCACAGATGTGTAAAGGCGTACATCCCACCACGGCGCTTCGGTTCCCTTCGCGTGACACAGGGAACAGTCAGTGATGGTGCACGCGGCATTTGTCAGGCGAGAGGCATCAGCATTAGGCCCGGCTGCTGCAGACACGCAACCGCAGCGCCACGACTCCGTGCTCTTACAGATAACATCGCTAGCGTTACGGCTGATCGACACCCTGGCTTCGCAGTGATTTCTGGTGTCCCTAATATCTACTGTGCGTGGCGTCACGTGATAGTTGACGTACGTCGCGTTTCTATTCTGAACTATATAGCCGGAAAAAGTCATTTAACTGCTTCAAAAAGTGTTCAAATGTGAATCATGTTACATGGTTAGAGTGTTCTTTTGCCATGGACTGACTGCAGTCCCTTGATCGAAACTCTTCGATGCAATCCATAGACCAAAGATAACACAGACTGAGCATGTCCCTATCTCTGCCGTGTTGTGGTTTGAAACCAACATCTAACATTGCCCCGAGTCACGTGACTGAGTTTTCGTCATTATGAGCACCATTTTTTCTATTTTACATGTGAAATCAAGCTTTGATTTTAACAATAAAATGACTTCTCGTATTCCTAATATTACACATCTACTAGTAAATATAACGTAATTTCATCTTGTTATTAATATCAGTGCAGTGATTGTAGAATTTACATGTGCCCAGGTGGAAAGTACAGTATTGTCAGTTATTTTTAGAAACAACAGAATTATATATCCTCGCTGTTTTTGTTGCGCTGTGAATCTTTTACTTTTTGCAATTTATGAATTTGATTAACGATGGGAGGATACAAGATGCTCTTGAACAACTTTATATGTCAGAAAGTAGGTCATTTCTGGAGAAAATCTGCTTTCAATAATGTTATACAAAGCTAAAAAATCAATACAGACTATTCTTTAAAGCTATAAAGTCACTTCTTGCCGAGTGCATCGATAATGTTTCCTTGCTATATTACTTATTGTAATATTGTATTGTAATATTGTATTGCTATATTACTTATTGTAAACAGCCAATACTTTGGTTGTTTTACGTTTGGCATCACGGTCTGTATCAAAAGTCTTGAAATATAAAGGGTTGTATTTTGATATAATCGGACATTATGGATGCAATCAGATTTCATTTCTTATAAAAGCACAACGAAACATTTCACATGTATTGTTGAGGAATGTTAAGGAAGCTGATCCTTTCAAATTAATATTTGGATCTTCTACTCCTGTGTAAAACAAACTAAATTCTCACAGTGCATCGACAACAATCTTTCGCTATTGTTCTGTTGCTTGTAAAACGACTGTCAATACGTTTCATCTTAGGCAGATGTAAAAATTGCAGCTATCGCATTAATTCTTGCAATTGCGGAGAACTAACGTCAATTGTACCACTAAAGATGCAATAACAATACCCCAAGACGTTATATTGTTCTAATACACGCTTAATTTCCACTACGAAGAATAAGAAGTGCAACTCTCAGCTATACTTCGCATTACTCATAATGATGAAAACGACTTCCTGCCCCTAGTCACGTGACAGATGTTGGTTTCAGTATAATGACGTTACAAACAGTCTACGTTATCTTTGGTCTATGATGCAATCGATAGGAGGCGTGCGTGGCGAGCGAATGGAAAAAGAGGAGGCTCTCTGGCGAGCGAGGAGGTGACGCTGCGCATGCGTGGAATTCGTGACCGGAACGCCTAGCGAGCGGGGGGAGGGGGGTGTTTGGACAGCGGCTGAAAGCTGAGGAACGATCACGTGTGAAGCACCGACGGAGAGACTTTCGCTAATTCTGAGTAAAACATCGGCACGCTGAGGCAACCCTCTTATGTAGAATGACGGTATATCGCCTCGGAACTTTTGAAACCCGAATTCGCCCCGATCAGGTGATATTGTCATTCTGGTGGAAGTGTTGTGAAGTCTTCTAAGAGGGGAAAATACGGACAGCACCAGTAACGAGTAAGTCATTTGTTTGGCTGGAACTATGGCACGAACTGTTACCTGCTGTATTAGATGGACATCTGCTGATCAGGAAGTCAGTCCTGTACTGAGCTTTACTTGTGGTACGAAAGCATGACCGGTCTAAGGGGTGGGTATATGTTAAATAACGTCAGGTAGTGGTGAGGGGTGGGCAAGTTTGAAGCCCTTACTCTTACGGGAATTAGTTAAACTACGAGTTTGAGTACTATGGGCAAGGCGAAGCTGGGAATTTGTATCTGACGGGAGGCGTGCATGGGTAGTCCTTGCAGGTGCGGTGATCACTGTGTCCCCAGTGGTGTAGGGGTCAGCGCAACTGCCTAGAAAGCAGGAGACCCGGGTTCGAATCCCGGCTGGGTACACATTTTCAGCTTTGCCCAATAGCAGTTGAAGTCATATATTCAATGAATATTAACGTCAGGTTAGTTTGTATGTGCCACTTTAATCCTGCTTTGTTTTTCATTACTGTAACAAAGCTTTGTGCTATTGTTCGTAGTGCTGAAAGTTCCTTGCATTAGCAGAGTAGTAATTACGGATATCAAAAAAATGTTCAAATGTTTGTTAAGCTTATGGGACTTAACTACGGGGTCATCAGTCCCTAAACTCACAAACTACTTATGAACGACCTTATACTAAAGACGGCACAAATATCCATGCCCGAGGGGGGATTCGAACCCTCGACCGTAGTGGCCGTGCAGACCGTGACTGAAGCGCCTGTCTCCTCGGCCACCGCGGCCGGCTACGGATATCATTGAGAGCCCTCATGATAAGGTGTTGAATTTCTTGTGTTAAACTGATTGGAATATATTGCATGAGAATAAGAGCAGTTAATTTTCTAGTTGAGCTTTTAAATTATTTATCTGATGTTCTCGTAAAGGTTTGGTTGGACTGAGTTAACTTATTAAAGTTTATCGGCAAGCGTTGATGAACTGGCTGTGTGTAAATTACTGTAAAGAACTGTTAATTTCCCTAAGTGGCCGAAGCGCTACACCATTGGACAATATCTGAAAGGTCTATAACCTGATTTTTAATTTTAAAAGCGGTTGAGTGCATTTGGTACTCTAAATTGTTTGGAATCTGGTAGGGCCTGATTCTTGTGGTTTTTGTAACTCTAGCGATTCAAACGCAACTTTGTTACAGATATTGAAAATCTGCTAATATTATTGCTTAAAGATGGCCATTTATCATTTTCTTGTAATGTCTTTTTTAAAGTTCTGCTCAGTCAAAGGACACGATAAAATAAAATGGTAGGCCACAGTGTTGATTGAGCAGCCAATGTAATTTTTTTGTTTGGGCTATTGAAGATTAATAAACCTTTTAAAAAAGTGTTTGACTTTCAATAATACCAGTCGCTCCACTTTCCACTAAATCCGTGTCTCTGCCTATCAAAATGTTTGTTAAGCTTATGGGACTTAACTGCGGGGTCATCAGTCCCTAAAATTACAAACTACTTATAAACTAGCTTATACTAAAGCCAACACAAACATCCATGCCTGAGAGGGGAATCGAACCCCCGACGGGGAACGGCCTCGTGCATAGGAGCATATCGCCTCAGTGCAGTTGGCCACTGCGCCGCGGCTAACTGCTTCAGTGGGGTGTAATATACAACACTTGATGAAAAGTATACACAAGGTTCGACGATAAAGTAATGAGACTGGTGTGAAAAAATTTGCTTTCCGTTTTAGTCAGGTTTAGTGTTGTTTGCTTCAAAGTAGTTCTCTTCTGATGGCACACACGTTTTGCAGCGCTTCTGTAACATTTCTAGAACTCATATTTTGTAATATCCTCCAAGACACTCGTCCCAGTTTTTTTGGACATCTTGTGTTGTTTGAAAATGGTGTCCCTTGAGCGCCATTTTGACTCTTGGAAATAGAAAAAAAAAAGTCGCACGGAGTGATATCTGGTGAATAAGGTGGCTGTGGTAGTACTGAAATTTGTTTCGAGGTTAAAAAGTGCTGTACTGACAGAGCAGTATGGGAAGGATGCAGAATCCAATTATCCGCAATTTTGGTACAGACACGAAGAACTCTTTTATTTTCGAAGTCTTTATAAAATTTCTTTGTACTAATATTGGTTAACTGTTTGTCCAGGAAACACGCACTCTTTATGAACAATTACTGTACCTTCCAATCGACGAAGCACACGAACACACTTTTCACTTTGACATGCGAGCTTTTGTTTGGTCCGTGTGATCCCTTTGAGCACCATTGCGAACTTTAGTGTTTTGTCTCTGGATCGCACTGAAAAAACAAACTCTCATCACCAGTGATAACACGGCTCAACAATTCTGGATTGATTTCCGTTTGCTCTAACATATCGGCTGCCACATTTTTCCGTGTTTCTCGCTGTTGCAGAGTGAGATTTTTGGGGACAATTTTGACACAAATTTTTCTCATACCCAGATCTTCAGTTATTGAACGATCCGTATCTTTCCAAAAGCATCGCCGGCCGCGGTGGCCGAGGGGACTAAGGTGCTTCAGTCACGGTCTGCATGGCCACTACGGTCGGGGGTTCGAATCCCCCCTCGGGCATGGATATTTGTGCCGTCCTTAGTTGTAGCTAGTTCATAAGTAGTTTGTAAGTTTAGGGACTGATGACCCCGTAGTTAAGTCCCATAGACTCTACAAACATTTTTTTTTTTCAAAAGCCTCTGAACCTTACCGTAAGTTGTCGTCGCGTTTTCGTCCAATTTAACCCAAAAAGAAATGGCGTCCCATTGCGCAATATTATACAGTTCCATTTCCGTGACGAGAGACACAAACATGTGTTAACTTATTACAGCACAACTCACGACTGAGCGGTTGCATCGATGTGTCGCTTGGATTACAATAGAAGTAGCATATAGATCAAAGAGGTTAGAATACAGGGAGACGCCCTTACGCTGAAAAAGTGAAGCCTGTCTCCGCCATATTGCTATGTTTTAGAGAAAAATGTGTATTGTATATCTGATTTTTAAGTCACTTAAAACAGAAATGAAGCGTCCGAAGGTTTTACCGTGATGTACAACGTGTTAAAAGACTGCACATTAGCCGTTAAAAATTAAGTTTTCAAATATATTATGATGAGTATTTATTACTATTTATTCAAGAAAGTATATTGTTTGAAAGTACATACCTTGTAGTGACTGTCAGTTCAATGCATTAACAGTAAGGGGGTCGACTTGACGCATAGTTTCAACATAGAAATAACATTCCAAAACTGACCAAGATAGCGTACAGGCTTCAACTGACGTATGTGCTCGGCATAGATAATGCCATCTCCCTTTATTCTAACCTCCTTGGTGTAGACCAGGTCAAAGATATTGTGCCTACGGAAGCATGCATGGTTGCCACATTTTGCAAAGAAACTCTGTCTGATTACTCTATTGTCACAACTCGTAGGTAACTGTAAGTGGACATACTGCTTGAAATCAGTCGGAGAGAATTTCAATGATCTGAAGGATTGTGTAGAATGGCATCCCATTCTCCCTCCGTTTCTCCGTCGTTCGCAAATTCGTTGAATCCAGTGGAGAGTCGGTCGGTTGTGGATATGCATTGCACTCGGGGGGGGGGGGGGGGATCTGTGTTACTCTTTTAATCCGTTTAGGTAACAGAACAGTGATACATATGGTCTCTGTTCTCTCAGACATGTCCGAAACTGTTATGAATAATCAGGGCATTACTGCAGTAGCGTGAGTTGGGCGGGAGGCTTGTCAGCATAGCCCCCGACGTTCTGTTTAGGTTCTCATAACATTCGGTAGAGCCATTTGTCTACTATAAACTCTCCAAAGCAGATTCTATGCTTCTAATCTGCCCTTAGATTTATTTGTTAGTGCCTGGGTGAATTTTTCCAAGTTTTTCAATTTCAGTTGTAATTTATCTTTTGATCCTTTCCTTCAGATAGAGACAATATTTACCTCAGGATGTGATTCTATGTAAAGTGCCACAGCGTATTGTGCAAAGGTAGCATAATCATTAATTTCTTAATTGGAGGGTGGAATGAATGGTTTGATGAGAAATTAACCGTTTATTTATTTTTAGAATATAACTTTTAAGTTAAAAGGCTTAACATTCCACGCTCCGATCCGTAGAATTCCAGTATTGTCTTTCCTGATGACAACATCCTCCCGAGTAGTCCCCGACCAGAGATCCGAATGGGGGACTATTTTACCTCCGGAATATTTTACTCGAGAGGAAGCTATCATCATATTTTCATACAGTGGAGCTGCATGTCCTCGGGAAAAGTAACGGCTGTAGTTTCCCCTTGCTTTCAGCCGTTCGCAGTAACTGTGTGTCAAAGTCACATTAGCTGTTATTACAAGGCCAGCACAGTCAGTCATCCAGACTGTTGCCCCTGTAACTACTGAAAAGGCTGCTGCCCCTCTTCAGGAACGACACGTTTGTGTGGCCTCTCCACAGATACCCCTCCACTGTGGTTCCACCTATGATACGGCTATCTGCATCGTTGAGGCACGCAAGCCATCCCGCTCGGGAATGTCTGTGGTTCATGGGGGTGGCATCATTAATAAAAATCTTTAATAAAATATAGAACAATACGAATTAACAAAAATACGTGCATTTTTCATAATTTAACTTACTATTAGATATTAATATTGTGTAAGTATTCGAACACAACGAAAAAAATAAATAAAAAATCTGTCACGGTAGGATCCTATGGTTGCAAGATCAGAACGCTAGCGCTACCACTTTTTAATTTTTTAATATTATATATATATATATATATATATATATATATATATATATATATATATATATATATATATATATATATATCTTTTTTTTTTTTGTAGAGGGTGATTAGTCCACTGACCGCGTGCCCTGAGCCACGGCGCTCGGCACCTGAGCTATACCGACAGACGCTGCAATTCATTTAATTATTGGTACTTACGTGAACTTGCAAAACTTCGAAGTCGATTTTGTCGAGAATTTTTGAGAGTTGAGTTGAATGGCTTTGGCTGATTGTTATTTGAATTCCGAACTTCAGGTTCATAAATATCAAACAATTCTAAAATCCGATACCCATGTGGTCTCCTTGTAGGTCATTCTGAATCCCACTACAATTATTCAGTGATACATTTTCCCCGTAGACACAGTATGTTTGTAGAGCTTCTGGGACTTAACAACGGGGTCATCAGTCCCTAAACTTACAAACTACTTATGAACTACCTTATACTAAGGACGTCACAAATATCCATGCCCGAGGGGGAATTCGAACCCCCGACCGTAGTGCCATGCAGACCGTGACTGGCGCGTCGCAGTCCCCTCGGCCACCGCGGCCGGCTAGACGCAGTATCATCATCAAAAAGCCGTAGATATAAAATAACTAATATTACAGTTCTCTCGGGGCAATACTGGCACCCTTGTCTCTAATGATAATAGACATTTTACTCAATCGATTATCACAGCTTTAACGAAGAACAAACGTGACCATCCACAAGATCAAGATGTGAACTAGCGTTTTAGGTCCATATGTTCACAATACTTCATCGAAAATAGGCAGAATCGTAAAGATATATCGTGTTAATGTTCTGGTCACATTTAAACTCTGATGCTCTTTCCGATTGGTTGGAGCATGATCTGGGATTACAAAAGTATCGAGTCTATAAAATGCTATATCAATGTGGCAAATCCAGCACTGGTCAGAACACACTCACAGTACGCGAAAAAGTGCGTTGAACATGAAGCTAACCAACCCCGAAATTTGTATAGCCTTAGCACACTCCACGGATTTTTCTCTCACTAAAATCTTTTCCACGAGATCTTTCTCGGATTTGGTTATTAAGGAGTCTGTGGAAATACGTTTGGAACCATAAAGTTTTCAAATTTTCTCCTGAATAATAAGAAAGAACTAAAAGAACGGATCCGTTTGAAGGATGACATCATTGTTCTGTCCCTCTGACCATAGACTTTACTTTTATTATATGAACTGTAGAGTGAGTACCGAGAAGAGAGACAAAGAGTGGGAGTGAGTGGAAGTGGACGTACGAAGTTAGGTGCTGGTTAAGAGCTATAGACTGCGAAAGTATTGTTGTAAGCCCTTAGCATTCTTAATAATTCTGATTTTGATTTTGTATTTTTTAATGTTAATAAGATAACAATAATAATTATAATCATAACTTATAACTTTGTTTTAATTAAAGAGCACTTTTTGTCCGCCTTTTCTTTAAACTGAAATTTCTTATTATCCCCAACTTTTTTAGACTGTAACTTTTAAACGATATGATACATACAAGTTTCAATTTTATTTCTATTTTATCATTAATGTGCTGCAAGAAGCTACTGTCTTCGGCTGCTGTCTACAGATAAGAGGTGAGTGAATTTAAATTTATTTCGCACGTACTTAGTAGCCCGATTTGTTATGCTCTTTCATTTTTTTTTATTTTTTTTTGGATACAAGAATCGTAGACAATCGTGGAAAGTACTCGAGATAACAAATTAATTACACCACTTGCTTATTGTTCAATTTGTTATGTCATTCATATTCAGTTGTAGAAGTCGTAACCAACTTGATTATCAGGTAACTACCAATCGTAATTGTTTATTGTGCAACGTGCCTTTTCATACAGATACCGATTACACGACTTGCTGACAACACAATAATTGGTTTGTTAATAAAGTTAGATCAGAAGGTGTCGGTACACACAATAATTGTTGTTTTGTTCGCAACCGAATCCATACTTAGTCAGTTTTGGCATTTAACAAACTAAACTTCGATCTGTACTGTAGATAGTTAGTTAATTACACAATTATCTACTTAGACTTTTCCACACTAGGATAGATACTACAAATTTATCGACTTAGATGTTTCTACTCTATGATAGATTGTAGGCCACAAGATCCTTTCATTGCTATCAGCTACTGTTACAGTTTGTCATTCTACGAATAGATGTCATTCTCAGTATGTGTAGCTGTAGTCTAAACTTTAACCTTTAATTAATTAATAGACACATAATTGTCAACTTTACTGTTTTTATTACTTCATACTATTACGTCATTCCGCTACTATCAGTCACTGTTCGAGATTGTCTATCACTCCACCCATGATCACATATAATTTTCAATATCAATTTTGTGTCAAACATTGATCAGTGTTTAATTTAATTAATGAATAATTTGTCTGTCTGATTTAAGGAATCAGAACTTGAGCAACAACCAGACTTGTCATTCATTGTTTAACCGGACTCGTGTTCTGGATAGTTGAGCGCATGAACAGGGCCATACTCATTGCAATCAGGCTGATTAATTATAATATTTACTCTCATTTGATGTTCAGACATTAAGATACGTTTTTATAATCACAGTGCTGTACCAATCTAGATAGATTCAAATGTTTGTAAATCTATCGCACCAAACTGCGTGGTCATCAGTCCGTAGCTTACAAACTACTTAAACCTAGAATGAAACTTTCCCTCTGCAGCGGAGTGTGCGCTGATATGAAACTGCCTGGCAGATTAAAATTGTGTGCCGGAACCGGGACTCGAACCTGGGACCTTTGCCTTTCGCGGGCAAGCGCACTACCGACTGTGCTATCCCGACACGACTCACAATGCCACATCACAACTTTACTTCCGCCAGTATCTCGCCTCCTACTTTCCAAACTTCACAGAAGCTCTCCTGTGAACCATGCAAGACTAGCACTCCTGGAAGAAAGGATATGGTGGAGACATGGCTAAGCCACGACCTAAGCGATGTTTCCAGAATGAAACTTTCACTCTGCAGCGGAGTGTGCGCTGATATGAAACTTCCTGGCAGATTAAAATTGTGTGCCGGAACCGGGACTCGAACCTGGGACCTTTGCCTTTCGCGGGCAAGCTCACTACCGACTGTGCTATCCCGACACGACTCACGATGCCACATCACAACTTTACTTCCGCCAGTATCTCGCCTCCTACTTTCCAAACTTCACAGAAGCTCTCCTGTGAACCATGCAAGACTAGCACTCCTGGAAGAAAGGATATGGTGGAGACATGGCTAAGCCACAGCCTAAGCGATGTTTCCAGAATGAAACTTTCACTCTGCAGCGGAGTGTGCGCTGATATGAAACTTCCTGGCAGATTAAAATTGTGTGCCGGAACCGGGACTCGAACCTGGGACCTTTGCCTTTCGCGGGCAAGCTCACTACCGACTGTGCTATCCCGACACGACTCATGATGCCACATCACAACTTTACTTCCGCCAGTATCTCGCCTCCTACTTTCCAAACTTCACAGAAGCTCTCCTGTGAACCATGCAAGACTAGCACTCCTGGAAGAAAGGATATGGTGGAGACATGGCTAAGCCACAGCCTAAGGGATCTTTCCAGAATGAAACTTTCACTCTGCAGCGGAGTGTGCGCTGATATGAAACTGCCTGGCAGATTAAAATTGTGTGCCGGAACCGGGACTCGAAACTGGGACCTTTGCCTTTGCCGGGAAGCGCACTACCGACTGTGCTATCCCGACACGACTCACGATGCCACATCACAACTTTACTTCCGCCAGTATCTCGCCTCCTACTTTCCAAACTTCACAGAAGCTCTCCTGTGAACCATGCAAGACTAGCACTCCTGGAAGAAAGGATATGGTGGAGACATGGCTAAGCCACAGCCTAAGGGATCTTTCCAGAATGAAACTTTCACTCTGCAACGGAGTGTGCGCTGATATGAAACTGCCTGGCAGATTAAAATTGTGTGCCGGAACCGGGACTCGAACCTGGGACCTTTGCCTTTCGCGGGCAAGCGCACTACCGACTGTGCTATCCCGACACGACTCACAATGCCACATCACAACTTTACTTCCGCCAGTATCTCGCCTCCTACTTTCCAAACTTCACAGAAGCTCTCCTGTGAACCATGCAAGACTAGCACTCCTGGAAGAAAGGATATGGTGGAGACATGGCTAACCCACGACCTAAGCGATGTTTCCAGAATGAAACTTTCACTCTGCAGCGGAGTGTGCGCTGATATGAAACTTCCTGGCAGATTAAAATTGTGTGCCGGAACCGGGACTCGAACCTGGGACCTTTGCCTTTCGCGGGCAAGCTCACTACCGACTGTGCTATCCCGACACGACTCACGATGCCACATCACAACTTTACTTCCGCCAGTATCTCGCCTCCTACTTTCCAAACTTCACAGAAGCTCTCCTGTGAACCATGCAAGACTAGCACTCCTGGAAGAAAGGATATGGTGGAGACATGGCTAAGCCACAGCCTAAGGGATCTTTCCAGAATGAAACTTTCACTCTGCAGCGGAGTGTGCGCTGATATGAAACTGCCTGGCAGATTAAAATTGTGTGCCGGAACCGGGACTCGAACCTGGGACCTTTGTCTTTGCCGGGAAGCGCACTACCGACTGTGCTATCCCGACACGACTCACGATGCCACATCACAACTTTACTTCCGCCAGTATCTCGCCTCCTACTTTCCAAACTTCACAGAAGCACTCCTGTGAACCATGCGAGACTAGCACTCCTGGAAGAAAGGATATGGTGGAGACATGGCTAAGCCACAGTCTAAGGGATGTTTCCAGAATGAAACTTTCACTCTGCAGCGGAGTGTGCGCTGATATGAAACTTCGTGTCGGGATAGCACAGTCGGTAGTGCGCTTGCCCGCGAAAGGCAAAGGTCCCAGGTTCGAGTCCCGGTTCCGGCACACAATTTTAATCTGCCAGGAAGTACTTAAACCTAGGTAAACTAACCTAAGGACAACACACATACACCTATGCCCCAGGGAGGACTCTAACCTCCACGGCGAGCAATCGCGCGCTCCGCAGCGAGACGCTTTAGACCGCTCGGCTACTCCACCGCGGCAATCTAGATAGGTACTGTTGCATCTGCACACAAACCTTGCACATTCATACACGCTAGTTTCAATCACTGGTCGCTACCACCTTATTTTATTTTAACATATAAGCTTCACGTCGAAAGTAGACATTCTGAGGAGTATATTTGGTAGCAGAAATAACGGTGTGGTGAGCTGTTCCTAACAGCGACGGCAACCACAGCACAGCACCGATATTACCCTGATGCAGTGGGCTATTACCGACCTAGATCAGGAACTCGGAGCGGGCGCAGAATGGTCTAGTTTATAAATAGCGGTTGGCGCTGCAGAGACGGGCCCCGCCCGTTTAATGCGCGCTTTTATGGCCAACGGCGCCGCTGGCCAGACTTGAGGGGCTTCTCTGGCGACGCCACGCGTAGCTACGCCGACCAGGGCCGATGGTCGATACTGCCGGTGGTCGGCCGTGGGACGCATATAGAACTTTACACTCATGCATAATCGTATAATGAGGGACATATCTTGCCTCGAACGTTTGGAACTGTACAAAACCTTGTTTACAGTAACACTCCGTCATAAAAACATACGTAGTCTCTCATTCATAACCAAAACGTTGTTTTCTCAAATCAAATGTTCAAATGTTTGTAAATCTATCGGACCAAACTGCGTGCTCGTAGCTTACAAACTAATTAAACTAAGGTAAACTAACCTAAGGACAACAAACACACACACACACACACACACACACACACACAGACACCCATACCCATGCCGCAGGGAGGACTCGAACCTCCGACGGCGAGCAACCGCGCGCTAAGCAGCGAGGCACCTTAGACTGCTCGGCTACTCCACTGCGGCCGTTGTTTCCTAAAAGTGACATTGTCCTCTATAAGTTGTGTTAGCCGAGCGATCGCGCGGCCTCCCGCGTCGGAGGTTCGAATCCTCCCTCGGGCATGGCTGTGTGTGTTGTCCTTAGAATTTAATAATGATTTTAAAATTGCTGGAGATTGCTTGAATAATCAAAAGATGTTATCAGTAGATTATTTATTTTCAATTCACTACTTGTTTCGGGTGTAGCCCATCATCTGGTGATCGTTATTATATAAATTTAGATTTGATGTATTCAGATTTGTCATATAAAATACTGTTGCTATGTATTGACAACTAAGAATAAGATGTTTATTCTTATATTATCAAATTTGCCATATAAAATACTGTTCTTGCGTATTGACAAATAAAAATAAGAATGTTTATTCTTATTTGTCAATACGTAACAACAGTATTTTATATGACAAATTTGAATACATCAAATCTAAATATATATAATATCGATCACCAGATGATGGGCTACGCCCGAAGCATGTAATGAATTGAAAATAAATAATCTACTGAGAACATCTTTTGATTGTTCAAGCAATATCCAGCAATTTTAAAGTCATTATAAAAACTCTACAATAAAGATTGCATACCTCTACCAAGACTTTCAGTCTAAAATGATAATGTTGTCCTTAGGTTAGTTAAATTTAGATTACGTAGTTTGTAAGACTAGGGACTGATGACCGACGTAGTTTGGGCCCATAGAATTACAAACATTTGAACATTTTGTTGCGTTAGGCAGAGGATCTAACCAGTACAAGGTGGTGATGCCAAGAACTACCGTCCAATATCGCTGTTGTGCCGCCCTTTCAAACTATACGAAAGTCTTATCTTGAATAAAACAGGACCACAAAAGCCAAATCATCCCACAACAGGTGGAAAGTCTCATACTGGTCAGATCCTCTGCCTAACATAATATACAGAGGACGGGTTTCAGAAGGGTGAAAAAAGTGGTGTGATGTTTGTCGATCTATCAGTAGCATACGATACGATAAACCATAAAATGTCTGTCTTTCTTTGACGCTTTCCCGCACAAGCAGGGTCAGTACTGTGTTAAACGCGGATTTGACGAGTGTTAATATTTACAGGAGGGCCGGATGCCCTTCCTTCCGCCACCTCATGCCCCCCAGAAGGAAGAGGAAACGTGTACCGCAAATGTCTATGTACAGTATTATAAGTGTGTGAAAGTGTAAAGTGTTACGAAATGTTTGGGAGTCGTGCAACTGAGGCGGGACTTGGGGACCGGCCCGGTATTCACCTAAGGGGATGTGGATAACCGCCTTAATACCACATCCAGGCTGACCGGCACTCCGACCCCTTTCGTTAATCCACCGGGCGGATTCGAACTGGGGCCAGTACGCCGTCCCGTCTCGGAAAGCGATGCGATAGACCATGAGGCTATCCGAGCAGGTACGATAAACTATAAAAACCTACTGGAAAATTTTTTCAAAATGACGGGAGACTACCATCTTACTGAAGTTGTCAGATCACTGATTTCCAACAAGATATTATGTGGAATTTCAAGAGAAAAGAAGCCGCTGGAGGTACCAGAAGAATGGGCTGTCCTCTACTTTTCTAACTGTACACAAATGACCAACCATTGGACCAGATGCTTAGAAGAAGGCAAGGCCAAAGTCGTTCAGGGGTAAAGGCCCGTCGAGGCAGGAGGCAAAATGCACCTTAACTGTATGCGGCAACAGGATGCCAATATTAATTCAAACATTCCACAATCGCCTTCGGGAATGTGACCTCTTTGCATAAGGGCCTATGGTTTGTATCCCACTAAGACCACGACACCGTTTAGCTGGGTGATCAACAGGAATGAGCTACGAATGGAGCCTGATACTGTTCACAGGAGAGTCAAGGTTTTTTTTTTTTTGTTTTTTTTTTGTTTTTTATTTTTTTATCTTTTTTTTTTTTTTTTTTTTTTTTTTTTACGTAATGACCTAAAACAGCTTCAGGGAAGTTGAACTTCATAGCGGCGCCTTCACAGGTTTACCATTTCTTCACGCTCCATTGCCTCTTTCAGTGATTCATTGCTCCATTTCTGTTACCCTGTCTTCCTTATGAACTGCATAATTCGTTCAAAAAATGCACAAATGTTAGTTAAGCATAAGGGACTTATCTGCGGGGTCATCAGTCCCTAAACTTACAAACTACCTACGAACTAGCTTATACTAAAGACGACACAAACATCCATGCCGGAAGGGGGGGATTCGAACCCCTGATGGGGAACGGCCTCGCGCATCGCCCCAATGCGCTCGGCCTCGCCGCGGCGCACAATTCGTCGTCTTAACCGAAGTCGACGTTTTGGATTCAAACTTATACATGCACACAGTCTGACACAATAAATTCATTAAACCGTTATTAAAACATCGGTAAATCCACAAGGTATAAGGGCAATCAACTCATATTCATTAATGCAGAAGTATTACTTGCATATTTAAAGCGCAGGAAAAATTGTTACAAAAACAGCATCAACTACTGAGCCTCTGTTGTCAACAAAACATGTTGATGAAGCGGTTCTATTTCAACCCACATGCCCGCATAGCGCGCTAAGGAAGCAAGACTATAGTCCACGTTGCACACAGTCTGTAGAGTTATGAGAGAAACTGAAAATTCGTCATCTTAGACTCCTCGTCAACTTAACTGACCTTCCCCTTTACTGTGTGTGATATCTCACCTGATCCTCTAATTGTTTGCATCATTGTATCTTCTAAGATAAGTCATGTGGTATGTGTGGGGAAAGGATAGAATTGACGAACTTTAGTCGTAGATGTATTTCTCTTTTAACCATTTATAGGTTTGTGGTCGATATTTTAACCACACGATATAAGGTTCAAAATCTCTGCTAACTATGCCTATCATATACCCTATCGCATTTAGCTACTGCGCGGGGATGATCTTTGGCTAAGAGAGCGACCACAATGAGCTTACATTGTTTGCTAAACATATGGCAGCACTTGTTATTGTTTGTGTTGATAAAGTAACCACAAAGCGGCGTAAGTTTTCCATGTCGTAATTTTGCTGGTAAGTTTTTACATTTTCAAAATGAAGTCGATTTATTATGATTTTATGTTGTAATATAGATATGGTGAGAGTAATTTGTCTCCAGAAGTACCATGCCTGGTGCAGATGCTATTTAAATGATCGTTTTTGTTTCGTGGATGCCAGGAGAGGTAGATAACCTCAAATTTTCTCGAGTTTACGTAAAATTTCGCTTCTAAACAAATACTTTTGGACAGGTTATATTATGTTATCCTGTTATCTGAGTACTTACCTGACAATTTCATCAAACAGTTTCTGAAATTTAGTATTTCGCTTAGATGTTATAAGCCGTTCGAAAGAAGGTGCATCTCACGTTAGTAAGGAAGATGAACGATTTGGGAGCAGTGAGCTGTATATAGGACGGGAAGCAGAAGTACTAATTTTCTGTGCAGTGATTACGTCTAATTTTGTTGGTAAGTCTTTACACTTAACAAAATTAAATCGATTTATTGTGATACTATAGCATAATGTAGATTCAAATAAGTTGCCTCTGATTTGTACAATAATTGCAGTTTCATAATGAAGCAATATTTTTTTATATAAATTAGGTCATAAGGAGGTGTGCATTTTGCAGTACACGGAGCAAACCTGAGCGTAGTAAGTTGGCATGAACTACCTGCAATGTAGCTTTGTGTAGGCAATGCTTTGGACCCTTCCTTCAGCAGCACTAAAGAACTGAACAATTTTAAACTGTGATTTTATGTCTGACTCTTTTGTATGTATTTTTATAGTTATCTTGTATCAGTTGCAATGTAACTTTGTGCAGACAATGCTTTGACAGATCTGTGTATATTTTGTATGTATTTTATGTATGTACGCAAAATAAAAGAAACGACAAATTAAGATTTTATTTCTTCTTATTTACTGCTGTTGTCATAAAATACCTCACTTTCATGAAGTGGTTAAATTATCGACCACAAAAGTAACTGTTCCAGAGAATGGATTGTAATCAATATTTTGCAAAGTATAAAAATTTATACTAATTAATAAGACAAGGCTGTAACCTGTCACCACGGTTGTTCGTACTATTCATGGATCATATGTTGAAAACAGTAGACTGGCAGGGCGGGATTAAAATAGGTGAAAACAGAATAAGCAGTCTCGCATATGCGGATGACTTAGTTGTAATGGTCGATTCGATTGAAAGGTTGCAAATCAATATTTCAGAACTCGATCAGAGGTGCAAGGATTATGATATGAAGATCAGCATCTCCAAAACGAAAGTAATGTCGGAAAGAGATTCAAACAGATCGAGTGCCAAATAGGGGGAACAAAGTTAGAACAGGTAGACAGTTTCAAGTACCTGGGATGTATTTTCTCACAGGATGGCAACATAGGGAAAGAACTGGAATCGAGGTGCAGCAAAGCTAATGCAGTGTGTGCTCAGCTAAGATCTACTCTCTTCTGGAAGAAGGAAGTAAGTACCAAGACTAAGTTAGCAGTGCACCGCTCTATCTTTCGACCAACTTTGTTGTATGGGAGTGAAAGTTGGGTTGATACAGGTTACCTTATTCATAAGGTAGAGGTTACAGATATGAAAGTAGCAAGAATGATTGCAGGTACTAATAGATGGGAACAATGGCAAGAGGGTGTCCATAATGAGGAAATCAAAGAAAAACTGGGAATGAACACCATAGATGAAGCAGTTAGAGCGAACAGACTGAGATGTTCAAATGTTTGTAAATCTGTCGGACCAAACTGCTTGGTGATCAGTCCGTAGCTTACAAACTACTTAAACCTAGGTAAACGAACCTAAGGACAAGACACACACCCATACACCAGGGAGGACTCGAACCTCCACGGCGAGCAACCGCACACTCCGCAGCGAGACGCTTTAGACCCCTCGGCTACTCCACCGCGGCGAACAGACTGAGATGGTGGGGTCATGTTACACGCCTGGGAGAAGCAAGGTTACCTAAGAGACTCATGAGCTCGTCAGCGGAGGGTAAGAGGAGTCGAGGTAGACCAAGAAGAAAGTACTTAGATTCGATGCAGAATGATTTTGAAGTAAAATGCATAACATCAGACGAGGCATCAATGTTAGCATTGAATAGGGGATCATGGAGGAATTTTATTAGAGGTACTATGCTCCAGACTGAACGCTGAAAGGCACAATCAGTCTCTAATGATGATGATGATGAATAAAAGAATTTTCGTATCTCGATTTTTTATTATTTGCTTAGGTACGATGAGTAATTTAACTAACTACCTTTAAATTCTCTGTTTTAATAATAAAGTTTTGCCCTATAAAGGGTTAATGCATCCTCTGTGACCACGGTGCTGCAGTCTGAATTCCAAATGCCGCTGGGCGCCAGAGATGAGAACAGAATAGAAGAGTGCAGCGCCGGCAGGAAATGCAGGCTGGCGCACCGCAGTGAGGTCTGCCGCCGCAGTGCTGCCAACTGCCGGAGGATGGCAGGCGTCCAAATCCCCGCGACACGGGGAACCCTCCCCCTCCACCCTCTGCTACCCTACACCGCCGCGACCGGGTCTGAGACTGCGACCCAGTTTACTGCACGCGCTCCGCTCCATTTTTATATCTGCTGCTACCCTCAGTCATTTATGTCCTCTGCTCGGCTTCGAGGAATACGAACGCAATAAAACACTTCACGGCGCCTCCGTTGCTCATGTACCACGTAATTCAGACAGCAGATTTATGCGTTGTTCCCATGGCATCAGTTCCCGAAAACTAATTGAAAAAGTACGAATTGTGAAAGACGATTGCTAATCTACGTGGAAAGCCACAAACTTTTAATTACCGCCAGGGAAAAAATTCTTGTCGTGGTCACGAAACTTGCTGGCGATTTTTGTCCACCGCTGCATACTCGCCCTTAAATACTGCATGTTTTCCTAATTTAGTTGCATTTAACCTGTATTTTAAGATTTACTGAATTAAGCTACCAGTTTCTGTGCTCCGATGGCAACATCTTCAGGTCCCTTCACGAATAGAAACAACGGCATGCTACGAGGGGTGTTCCCCAGGGAAGCGTTATAGGTCCCGTACTCTTCCTTGTGTTTATAAACGATTTAGGAGACAATCTGAATAGCTTCCTTACACTGCTCGCGGGTGACGCTGTCGTTTATCGGTTAGTGAAGTCAACAGAGGATAAAAAGCAACTGAAAAGCGATTTAGACAAAATTTCTATATGGTGCGAAAATGGCAATTGACACTAAATAAAGGAAAGAGTGAAGTAATACTCATGACCACTAAAAGAAATCCGCTGGACTTCAATTACACGATAAATCAGTCAAACCTTAAGGTCGTAAAATATACCAAATACCTATGAGTTACAATTATGAACAACTTAGACTGAAGAGAACACATAGAAAATATTGTGGGGCAGGCGAACCAAAGATTACATTTCATTGGCAGAACGCTGCAAAGATGCAACAGCTCCACCAAAGAGGCTGCCTACATTATAATTTTGCGTCCCCTCCTGGAGTATTGCTGCCCAGTGTGGGACCCTCACTAGGTGGGACTGACGGAAGACATTGAGTAGGTTCACAGAAGGACAGCTCGTTTTATTTTATCACGTTACAGGGGGGAAAGCGTCGCGGAAATGTTGCGCTATTTGAGATGGAAATTATTAAAAGAAAGACGTTATTCGTTGCGACGAGATCTATTTACGAAATTTCAATCACCAACTTTTACTTCTGACTGTGAAAATATTTTGTTAGCACCCACCTACATAGGGAGACATGACCATCAAAATAAAATACGAGAAATCAGATCGAAAACGGAACGATTTAGGTGTTCTTTCTTCCCCCGTGCTATTAGAGAATAGAACGGTAGAGTGCACAACTGCACATTGTAATTACAATTGTCATTATAAGCTTTATTACATATTGGATGAAAAGTTAAAGCAATGGAATTGTCTAATATAAAGGGCAATATAAGTTCTTGTTCTTACAATAGTCGATTTACTCGGTATATGTAGATAACCAAGATGTCATATTTACGATAGCGAAAAAGAAAGTTTGTAAATCCATCGGACTCAACTGCTTGGTCTTTAGTCCATAGCTTAAAAAGTACTTAAACTAAGGTAAACTAACCTAAGGACAACACACACACCCATACCCAAGGGGGGACTCGAACCCCAGACGGCGAACGGCCGAGCGCATCGCAGCACGGCGCCCCAGTGCACACGACTAATGCGCCGCAGCTTTCGATATAGGTTTACATATGTGTTAAGATGCATGTTGCCACTGAGTAAAATGTCTAAGTAACATAATAACTTATACATGTAGAAGCCAAATAAAACTCTCTTTGGTTATGCGAAGATAAATGTCTAATGTAAATGACAATTTAAAGGTGGTGTTTTGAAAAATATGCCTCAATTAATTAAGTATCAAGACCATAAGTGAAAAATATGTGGCGACTTGAAAATAATTGTATGATATTGAAAATGCAACAAGGCTACATTAAATATGGATGTTTACTCTGTGAGTGGGATAGTCGTGACAGAAATTCCTACTATAAAAGAAAGCTTTCGCCTCAAAGGAGCTGGAAAATAAGAGAAAAAATTTACTGAATGAGAAATAGGTAGCCAGTGAAGATGTTCGTCACATCAAGCTAGGTCTTTTTAAACAGGTTGTAAAGGCCGTGAATCAATCTGGACAAGGTTTTATGTACCTTTCAAAAAAAAAAAAAAGTTCCCTCGACTTTCTTCAGCAAAAATAAACGAAGGGCTGTTAGTGGGGCCCCAAATTAGAGAACTTAAAAAAGACACATATTTTGAAGAATACCTTTGATCTGGGAAGAAAGAGAACTGACAACTATGAACAACTGGTTCAAGAAATGATAAATTCATATAGGGATTTAGGATGTAAAATGTCATTAAAAGTGCGTTTCCTAGATTCACATCTAAGCTATTTTTCTGAGAGCTGTAGCGATGTTTCCGACGAACATGGTAAAAGGTTTTTGGAAAAGCATTATGAATGGAAATGGATGCCTGCAATGCTTGCCGACTACTGCTCGACCATCAATCGAGAGGACACCATTGTTTACAGAGAAAAAAAGTAAAACCGTAATACATCGTTTTTTGTTATTCACAGCGTTTACATACGAATAGAACATTGCCTATAAATTGAAAACTTTGTCTGAAACGGACAAACTGATTACAGATTTGAATTTAGGAGGTGTGTTTCTATGTGAATCACGTGTGATACTACCAGAAAAAACATTTTCATGTTTTTTTTGTAGAACAGTGAAATTTTAATCTACTTCTACATCTACATGGGATTCTCTGCAAATCATATTTAAGTGCCTGGCAGAGGGTTCATCGAACTACCTTTATACTATTCATCTACCATTGCATTCTCGAAAAGCGCGCGGGAAAAAAGAACATCTGAATCACTCCGTTAGAGCTCTGATTTCTCGTATTTTATTCTGATGATCATTTCTACCTCTGTACGTGGCAGTCAACAATATATTGTCGCATTCGGAGAAGAATGTTGATGATTGGGGTTTCGCAAGTAGACCACGCCGCAGCGATAAACACCGATGTTGTAATGATTCCCATCACAGATCCTGTATCATTTCCGTGACGCTGTCTCCCCTGTATCCAGACAATACAAAACGGAAAAAGGGAGGCCCTTCTTTAGACTCTTTCGATGGCTTCCGTCAAATCCACTTGATAAGGATTCCACACTGGGCAGCAATACTCCAAAGAAGGACGGACAAGCGTAGTGTATACAGTCTCTTTAGTAGTTCTCTTGCATCTTTTAAGTGATCTGTCAATAAAACGAAGTCTCTGGTTCGCCTTTCCTGCGACATTATCTACGTGTTCTTTACAGTTTTTTTAAGTAATAGTAATATCTAGGTATTTAGTAGAGTTCACACAACTTCACACTTCCCATTATTTAGAGTAAATTGCCAATGTTTACACCATACTGATATCTTATTTAGATCGTTCTGCAACTGGTTTTGGTCTTGCGATGACTGTACTAGACGATAAATGAAGGTGTCATCTGGAAACAACATAAAATAGCTTTATGTAAATAACAAACAGCAGAGGACCAATAATATACCCTGCGGAACGCTTGATATCACCTCTATTTTAGTCAATGTCTTACAATGGATTACTACAAACTATGTCGTCTCTGACAGGAGATCTCCTGTCCAGTCACAAATCTGGGGCGATATTCCATAATCACGCAATTTGATTAAAAACCGTTTCTGAGGTATGGTGTCAAAAGCCTTCTGGAAATCTAGAAATAGGGAATTAATTTGAGATCCCTTTTCGATAGAATTCATCACTTCGTGTGAGTAAAGAGCTAGTTGTATTTCATATGAACGATATTTTCTAAATCCGTGTTGACCTTGAGTCAATAGCTCATTCTGTTGGAGTTAATTCATAACATTTGAATACAGGATATGTTGCAAAACCCTGCTGCAAATTGGTGTCAATGAAATCGGTCTGTAGTTTAGTGGGTTACTCCTACTGCCTTTCTTGAATACTGGTGTGACCTGTGCAAATTTCCAGTCTTTTGGTGCAGATTCTTCACAGTGGGAGCGGTTGTATATGGCTGTTAAGTTTGGAGCTATCGCTTCAACATAATCAGATAGAAATCTAATGGGTATACAGTCCGGACCAGAAGACTTGTTCTTGTTAAGTGATACCAGTTGCTTCACTACTCAGATGGTATCTTTGCTTCTACGTTATTCATTCTAGCCTATGTTCATAATTCGAAATCTGGAATATTGGTTTTGTCTTCTTTGGTGAATGATTTTCGAGAAGCTTCTGTTTTTATCCCCTTTATTTTTGGCATTCGCTTTCGTTCTTATTGTTTATCACTCGGCCTGCATGCAGTGACAGCCCGTCCCATTTAGGGGGATTGAAATTACAATAAAGGAAAAGGAAATGCCATCGCAAACGGCAAACTTTCGACCAAACATGATGAGGTGCACGCCGCGATCGAGGGAAGGGCGAGGAGGAGGTGGCTTCTTGCAGGCACTATCAAGTTTGTGCTCCAGATTGGGAAATTTCTTGTTACCGGCACAAAGCTGTACAACCCGAATCCAGCAGTGCTCCGCAGAAACGAGCTGGTATGTGGGACGTGGGTGGTGAGATGATCCGGCCGGCGCGCGGAGCTCGGTATTTTTCATTAGTGGCGCCAGTATTAAGCGCGCGACGCGAGTTGCTGGCGACTCAGCAGCTGGCGCCGTATCGAGCGCCGGCCTGTCACCCTGCTGGCGCCGGCGACTCCACTCGCCGCCCCTCTTGACCCGAAAAACCGGGACACAGCGCCGCCGGGGCTGGGGGCCGCGTCGAGGGCCCCACTGCGGCCGGCGCCCTGACCTCGACACGGCGTACGCCGCAGCCTGCACCCCAGGTTGCAGGACCTGCTTGGGCACCTTTCCGAACATGTGACAGTCGTCCACCCGTAGAGTGTGCGCAGGATAAATTGGCCGGTAGATGTGCAGACTGCTGGGCAAGTGTGGGGAGAGCGTTAGTGGTGGGGGTAGCGGCCGGAGCAGTGAGCGAGCGCTGGAGGGGGAGAGAAGTGCCCAGCTCACTGGCCGGCAGGCGCAAGTGGACTGATGCGGCCTCCCCTTCCGAATGAAGCAATCAGCTCGCCCGAAGCTACTGACAAAAACTCGTCTCTGCGCAACATCCATCTTATCCTGTGCGGACTCTACTACACTGGTCAAAACATTACGGAATCTGTTGTGATATCTAGGTTCTGGAGTACTGTCATCAGCAGAATGAACTAAAATAGTTCAACGTCTTTATGTCAGTTCTACAGAATGGAGACAACAACATTACGGCAACCGAGATAGTGGTACCAACAGGAAGTTGCTGCAGACACAGTTGGTGTTGACTTGAGTTTACTGTACCAAATAAATTGTACACACAGTTGGATCCAGATAGTGTAGTGAGCAGATACTGCAATGCAAAAAAAATGTGACTTATCTGAAGCTATGGCATGAAGACCTATAAAAAGGTTTGAAGTGGGACAAAGGGAGGTGGCTGCAGCCATTGGAGTGTCCCTAAGTGTAATTTTTCACGACCTGGATGTGTTTTCAGATGGCTGGAACCGTTAAAAGAGGCAAGGCTAATGTCGTCCATGGGTAACATAATCAAGAGGTGACCGTTATCTCCGGTTAACAGCCTTAGAGACAGGAGGCTGAATATCGCAGCTGCAACGCACCCTCCAGGCAGCAACACAACATGCAATATCAACACAAACAGTCTGTCTTCGGGGATATGGCATATACGAGCAGATGCCTACAGTGTGTGTCCCATTAAAACCATAGCACTATTCAGCTTGCAGAAACAGGGTGGAGCAACACCAGGGTTCGAGTAGTAACGAATGATGCCGAATTCTGTTTACTGATGACTCAAAATTTTGTGTTCAGCCGGAAATACATTGTTCCCTCAACTGGAGATAAATTGTTACTCGACACAATCCTGATTATGGTGCAGGAAACATCACCATATCATGGCGGTAGACGAATGGTGTGGGCAGGACTCAATATTGGCGGAAGTACGGACCTCTAGTTGTTCAGAATGGCTGTTTGATTTCTCAAAAGTATTCAGACGATATCCTTCAACCTTTTGTATGCCCTACGCTCCTGTCGTAGGAGATGGATTCCTGATGCTGGGCAATAAAGCTCTGTACAGAGCTGTACTGGTTGACAACAAGCTTGAAGTTGGGGGAATAGAACGAATAGATTCGCTAGCTTGTTCACCGCACTTGGTAGACGCTTTGCAGTGAGGCTAGCACATCCCACCACAGTAAGAGAGCTGCATATAGCACTCATGGAAGAATGGTTAAATATCCCTCAAGAGCTGATTGATAACGACAAACTGTCCATACCACGCCGGTGTGTAACTGTACTGGCCGTCCAAGGTGAACACACACCATATTAAATGCAAGGAAATGAATTTTCACTATTATGATAGCTGCATGCTTCGCTCTGAGTAGCTGCAGTCTTAACCTTCAACTAAATAGTCAAGACAGCAAAATTTCGTAATGCATTACTAACAAATTACAATTGTATCCAATATCTGAATAAAATACGTTACCGTATGTATATTGTGTATGATATTTCACATGATCCTCTAATTCTTTTGAGCAGTGTATTATTGCCTGTGGCCAATGTTCGACAAACTGTATTCAAAGTACCAAAAATCGATTGTTTTAATGTAATAGGAATTAATTACTATGCAGATTAGTACAGTATACCTGAACCCTACATTTCCATTAGAGATGGGTTATTCGTGAACGAACGGGTGGAAAGGAACTGTTCACAAGAATGAACGGAAGGACCGAAGAACTACTTACAGGCATGATATGTAATGCAAGTGAACCTCACGTCCAGAAGAAAAAGTACCGATGACTACCACGCAGGGGCCCAGATTCGATTCCCGGCAGGGAAGTCGCCCACGTTGTGACAAAAATGACTAGGCGGGGGCGAACAACCCCAGTCGGGGTCTGCCGCCCGATAATGCCAAAGGGCCATTTCAATGTTTTGTAAGCCAAACTTCTGAGGTGAACAGTCCCTATATTTACACACACACCCATGCATGAGAGAGGATTCGAAAGTCCGCTGGGCAGCAGCCGCGCAGTCGATGACAAGCCGTCGTAAACCGTACGAACATGCACGTGCGGCATGATTTACCAGCACCAACAAACATTTTATTATTCTGAAATCTTAACTTTTTATTTTACTGTATACTGGTGGGCTCGCCTTTTTCAACATCTAGTGGTCATTTCCGCGTTGCACCGGGATGTCCAGATACTACTGACAAGATACTTCTGGCACCAAGACTTACGATATAGAACGAAAACCGCCCTGTACCAGCGTTCCAAAGAGATAAACGTGCTCTTTTAATACACGCATCTAAGTTTATTCCTCCAAGGCAGTGTTCTGTTCCCAATGCTGTACAACATTTACACAAACGACCAACATACTGCTAGCAGCTGAGAGCAAATACTTCCCAGCAGTCGAAGAGAGATTGCAAAATGCCTTGTCACATATATCGGCCTTCTACAAGGAAAATTCAGTTGAAACCCAACCCAGCAAAGACCCAGGCGTGTGCCTTCCTTTTGAAGTCTAAGGAAGCCAGGAGGAAGCTACATATTAAATGGGATGTTTCTCTATGGAACACACACCCCAACCAACGTACCTTGCAGTAGTACTTGACCGGCCTCTTACAAGTCTTATTGTCAAAAGACCCGACAAAAGACAGTGATCAGAAATCAACTTCTGAAGAAGCTGATGGGAAGTAAATGGGGAGATAGCCCCCACGTGATCAGAGCGACGGCTGAAGCAGTGTGTTTTTCCACAGCTGAGTACGCATGCCCATTGTGCAACAGATCTGCACACGCGAAAGAGGTGAACAACGCCCTCAAGAAACATGTTGTCTTATGACTGGCTGTTTGAAGGCAACGCCACAGGGACAACTCAATAAAGCCGCGGCGGAGCGGCCGAGCGCATTGAAGAGCTATGCTAAGATGAGCGAGGCCGTTCCCCGTCGGGAAGCTAGTTCATAAGTAGTTTGTAAGTTTAGGGATTGATGACCCCGTAGTTAAGTCCCATAAGCTCTACAAACATTTGAACTCGACGACTTGCTGTAGAACGTACGGAAAGATTTAGGCAAGCATTCGATGATGGACACCCTATCTTCGAAGCAACAGAGAAATTGAGGCGGCTGAAATCCTGAAGAAGTTTTCTGGGCTCTGTCCCTATGGAACCACCACACAAATATCAACAAACTCAAAAAACCCCACCAGGCTATCACTTGGAACGGAGAAGCGGGAAGTCTCTGGACCGTCTCAGAAGTCGCCCCTGCAAAGACGAACCTCCGGACTATATACCCATTACATTTCTATCTGATTATACTAAAGCAATAGCTACTTACTTAATAGCCATATACAACCGCTCTCTCCAAGAAGGATCGGTACCAAAAGATTGGAAAGTTGCACAGGTCACACCTGTCTTCAAGAAAGGCAGTAGGAGTAACCCACTAAACTACAGGCCTATTTCAATGACGTCAATTTGCAGCAGGGTTTTGGAACATGTCCTGTATTCAAATATTATGAATTACCTCGAACAGAATGATCTATTGATCCAAGGTCAAAACGGATTTAGAAAATATCGTTCATGCGAAACACAACTAGTTCTCTACTCACACGAAGTGATGAGTGCTATCGACAAGGGTTCGCAAATCGATACCGTATTTCTTGATTTCCAGAAGGCTTTTGACACAGTACCTCACAATCGGCTTTTAATCAAATTGCGTGGTTATGGTATATCGCCCCAAATTTGCGATTGGATAGGGGATTTCCTGTCAGATAGGACACTGTTTATAGTAATCGATGGTAAAGCAATCGAGCGTTCCAAAGGGTATTGTCATTGGTCTTCTGCTGTTCCTTATTTACATAAACGATTTGGCAAAAAATCTAAGTAGCTTTCTTAGGTTTTTTGCAAATGACACCGTCATTTACCGTCTAGTAAAATCATATGACGATCAAAACAAACTGCAGAACGATCTAAATGAGATACCACTATGGTGTAAAAATTGGCAATTGACTCTAAATAACGCGAAGTGTGAAGTCGTCCACATGAGTACGAAAAGAAATCCGTTAAAGTTTGTTTACAAGATAAATCAATCCAACGTAAAGGCCGTAAATTCCACAAAATACCGAGGAATTACTATTACTTCAGACTTAAACTGGAAAGAACACGTAGATAATGCCGCGGGAAAGGTGAATCAGAGATTGCGTTTCATTGGTAGAACCATAAAAGATGCAACAGAAGTACTGAAGAAACTGCATATACAACACTTGTCCGTCTTTTTTTATTTTTTATTTTTTTCGTTTTGTACTGTCACGGTACAGGGGAAACAGCGTTACGAAAATGATACAGGATGGGAATCATTACAAGAACGGCGCTTATCGCTGCGGCGTGGGCTACTTACGAAACTCCAATCGCCAAAATTCTCCTCCGAATGCGAAATCAGAGGTAAAACGGAGAGATTCGGGTGTTCTTTCTTCCCGCGCGCTATTCTAGAATGGAAAGGGAGATAAATCGTATAAAGGTGGTTCGATGAAACCTCTGCCAGGCACTTAAATGTGATTTGTAGAGTATCCCATGTAGATGTAGAACCTACTGAAATGGGGAATCATCGACGAAAGCGACATCAGATATAACTGTGGGGTACGACAGAATATGGAACATCTCCTGACGTGCAAGAACTGCCCAAGGACCTGCTCCCCTGATGATTTACTGGATCGCTAGAGACAACGCCCTGGACGTGGCTCGTTACTGGGCTGATGTGCTACGGTAAGGATTCGGACACGAAAAAGTAAAAGTAAGTATTCGCGTGACATTCACACCATGCCATATCTTGAGGATTACCGCTGACCAGCTGCGAGGCACAAGTGGGGCTGCTCTAGCGTGCCATATGGCTGGGGAACTGAGGCGGCTTGAAAACTGGGAGAACAGATGCTCAGCGGTTAAATATGCTGTCGAGCTGAATAACGACGACACGGCGAGCAGGTCGTTTGTCCTGAGAGTTTAAGCGCGGAGGCGCGGAGGAAGCGCCGGCAAACGAAAGGCGCCGAGTAAGTTAAGCAGAGGCCGGCTTTGCGGTCGATATGAGCCGGGGAGGACCGCCCCCACTGCGGCTCTCCCAGCCACTCGGCCAGCGCAGCCTCACCACCTCACCAGCCAACAGCGTTAGCAGCGAGCGCGCAAACCCACAGCGTTTCAAATGTTTGTATAGCTTATGGGACTTAACTACTGGGTCATCAGTCCCTAAACTTACAAACTACTTATGAACTAGTTAACACTACGGACGCCACAGATATCCATGCCCGAGGGGGGCTTCGAACCCCCGACCGTAGTGGCCGTGCAGAGCGTGACCGACGCGTCTCAGTCCCCTCGGCCACCGCGTCCGGCCCCAGAGCGTTTCCCCTTCATTCTCCTGTAGGGTAAATCAGGGTGGTATGGTGAATAAAAAATCTGAGCCTCGTAGAAGGCAAGAAATTGTTTATGTATACATGTGGCGTCTATTCCGAAAGAACTGACGTCACTTCTGACTACCTAAGCACGCCTCCCGTCAGACACAAATTTCGAATCCCGGCTGAGTATAGATTTGCAGCTTTGCCCATTCGCAGTTGATGTCATATATATTGTGTGAATATGAAAACAATAACTACTACAGGGTCAGAAGTGACGTCTGTTCTTTCAGAATAGACGCCACATATATATATATATATATATATATATATATATATATATATATATATATATATATATATATATATATAGGGTGTTACAAAAAGGTACGGCCAAACTTTCAGGAAAAATTCCTCACACACAAAGAAAGAAAATATGTTATGTGGACATGTGTCCGGAGACGCTTAATTTCCATGTTAGAGCTGATTTTAGTATTTCTCTTTAAATGCAAATCGATATAATTCGTGCAAACAATTGTCAAAATACCCTATTGTTTCGTTAGTATGTACTGTACTTCCTCGATTCACCGCATTTGTAAACATTTCACTGACTGCAAAACCACGTTAGTGATGAACACTAACCAGTTGATGCTACGTGCTGATGTGCTTGATGCTAGTACTGTAGAGCAATGAGTCGCATGTCAACACAAGCACTGAAGTCAACATTACCTTCCTTCAATTGGGCCAACTGGCGGTTGGAAGTACAGTACATACTAACGAAACAATTGGGTATTTTGACAATTGTCTGTACGAATTATTTCAATTTACATTTAAAGAGAAATACTAAAATGGGCTCTAACATGGAAATTAAGCGTTTCCGGACACATGTCCACATAACATATTTTCTTTCTTTGTGTGTGAGGAATGTTTCCTGAAAGTTTGGCCGTACCTTTTTGTAACACCTTGTATACATGTGGCGTATATTCCGAAAGAACTGACGTCACTGCTGACGCAAATTTCGAATCCCGGCTGGGTACACATGTTCAGCTTTGCCCATTCGCAGTCGATGTCATATATTCTGTGAATATGGAAACAACAACAACTACAGGGTCAGAAGTGACGTCTGTTCTTTCTGAATGGACACACACGCCAGCGAGAGGCAATGGTCCTTTCGTTAGTGGGGAGGGGTGGGCAAGTTTGAAGCCCTTACTCTTCCGGGAATTAGTACATAGTGACTACGAGTTCGAGTACTGTGGGCAGGGTAAAACTGGGAATTTGTGTCTTGCAGGTGCGGGTGATCACTGTGCCCACAGTGGTGTAGGGGTCAGCGCAACTGCCTAGACAGCAGGAGACCCGGGTTCGAATCCCGGCTAGGTACACATTTTCAGCTTTGCCCATTCTCAGTGAATGTAATATATTCTGTGAATACCAAAGAAATTGTCTATTTAAACAAAATGGAAACACTCCCCTTTCACAAAATATATAAGTAACAAAATAACAGTACCACATGCCCTTTAAGGCACTACAAAAGTATATAAAACAATACTTATTTTCATCAATTTCACCCATATATATATATGGGTGAAAAGGCGAATGCCCTATGAGTGAAACGATGAACTTATTTCCCTGCTTTTTGCCACATACGTTAAACATACATTCATATTTTGAACAGACTTCATACAGCCAACGTTGGCAGCTAATACATTTGATCCAATCCACCTCCTTTTTAGTGCAACTGTACAGTACACAGCACCCTACACACTAACACTACGCTCTACCAAGACATTTTGCAGCAATGCAAAATAGTCTGAAACGTTTTTCTTACTTAAACCCCTTGACCGTGCTTGTGAAACTCCTTCCGATTTGCGGATTGCGAGTTCCGGTTTCATTTTTAAGAAAAATTTAGCCAGTCCATTCCGGCTATTTCCTTTTCTCGGTTAAATTTGTGATGTTGGTTATATTTCTCAGCTAGTTTATATGCCACGGTACGTACTTCTGTCTTTGTCGGTGCAAATTTTACGATATATTTTACCAATTTTTTCTCACATTCTTGTGTTAGAACAGGCGATCCACACAAAGTTGTTTTGAAAAGCACCCGTTTGCTATTCTTCTCTTCAGCGTTGACCATGAAACGTGAGGCTTCATTCAGACTCTTTCCATTTTGTACTGCTTTTACGGCATCGTTAAGTTGCACGGCTGGATCTTTTTTGCCTTTTATAAAATGTGGGCATCTTTGCCTGGAATAATGGCGGTAGTTAGAACATTTACTTTTTTAATCACTGACAAACGAAACTGTCCTTGCAAAAAAGTATATAAAAACTAACTTTTAAGTTAAACGATTTTATTGAGATGTCGGATAAAACAGAAAATAACCCTCGTACGGGATAGGAAACGCTCAAATGTCATGACTTGCCAAAAAACCTGGTTGGGATGTACCTAAATGAAAGCTTTACGCTTTACACATAAGAAAAGTCTTTCACTGTATCACCCATCACCCCTGCCCGAGTTCAATATTTCTCCCATTTGCTATGGGTGAAACTGTGAATAGCACGGCAAGAAGTTCAGAACACTAGATTCAATGATTTCTAGGTTATATAGTACATAAAGAGTATAAGAAGGCAGAATATGTCAAAAAACAACCCGCGGACTACCTACCTGAAGTAACATCTATAAATGCATGTAGCATATAAAAATTATTTAGCATCGAAAACCGTTTTGTACAAATTTCAACACGTGCACACTGCGCAGATGATCAGAGACTGTCGGCATGCAGACATACAGAGACATGTGTTTAACAAGTACAGAATTGAAACCATTCACCAGTTCACCCGATTCACCATTTCACACTGACTTACCCTGTAACTCTTAGGAAAATGGCAATTATGAAGTCAGCCGAATTTCGTTAGGATAGAATTCACGAACAGGTTGACTGCTTCCCTCGGAAGTACAACATGACATAGCGCTGCAAATGTTCAAATGTTTGTTAAGCTTTAGGGACTCAGCTGCGGGGTCATCAGTCCCTAAACTTACAAACTACTTATGAACTACCTTATACTAAGGACGGCACAAATATCCAGCCCGAGGGTGATTCGAACCCCCGACCGTAGCGGCCGTGCAGACTATGTCTGGCGCGCCGCACACCGGTCGGTCCCGCGGCCGGCCATAGCGCTGCGATTACGAACAACATTCAGTACTGTGGTTTAAAACGTCCCTGTGCTGCGCTGAGAGATGGGTTATAGGCCTCTAGAACTGACAATTTTAACGCGTTAGCTCGACATTTTAGGTCAGAGGACTGAAGCCACTCTAAATTTTATACATATAAATTCAAAATCGCACTGCCGTGTTTTATCACCCGCTTTATGCTTTGCCTATAATTTATTGATTTCTGAAAGTTTCTAGGACAAAAAATTAAAAACATACATAATTTTAAATACAAAAACATAATATTTTAATAAAATAATGCGAAATTAAGTAAATGTTTATAAAATAGTATAAGTAATATATAATCTTTAATTTTATATTTTTGAATTTTATACTATCAATTATTTATATTTTTTGTTTGAAAGAGTTGCAAAATATATCCGAAAACAGGTCATGCGATTTTTGTTTTCACAATTTCTGTTAGTCTTCGGCCATTTTGAAAGACCTTCAGTTACGGCGGCCGCGGTAGAGTGGCCGAGGTTTCTAACCCTGTGACGCATAGCGTCCACTGTGGTGGACGGCTATTACTGGAAGCATTTCTGAGCGTCCTAAATGGTTCTTCCAGAAATAAGCGCATGGAGCTGACGGCACGGGACCTTGCCGACAGCCGGCCGCGGTGGCCGAGGGGACTGCGGCGTGTCAGTCACGGTTTGCACGGCCACTATGGTCGGGGGTTCGAATCCCCCCTCGGGCATGGATATTTGTGCCGTCCTTAGTGTTAGCTAGTTCATAAATAGTTTTTAAGTTTAGGGATTGATGACCACGTAGTTAAGTCCCATAAGCTATACAAGCATTTGATTTTGAACCTTGTCGACAGATGCTGCACTGTAGACGTCGCCAGCTGAACTGAAAAGCGCCAGTTCATCCGAAGGCAGTAGCAAGGCAAGATTGCGAGCGCGAAGCACGGCAAGCGTCCAGGAACGACATTCCTCCAATTTGCACCGAATGCAAGGAGCCTCTGTGTCCAAAATGGTTCGAAAGGGCCGGCCGCGGTGGCCGCGGGGACTGCGGCGCTTCAGTCACGGTCTGCACGGCCACTACGGTCGGGGGTTCGAATCCCGCCTCGGGCATGGATATTTGTGCCGTCCTTAGTCTTAGTTAGTTCATAAGTAGTTTGAAAGTTTAGGGACTGATGACCTCGTAGTTGAGTCCCATAGACTATACAAACATTTGAACATTTTTGGTTCGAAAGGTTGCACACAAAAAGCAAAATCTCACTGAAAGGACTCAGCAGGTCACAACTGTACAATGACCACATGGAATTTTTTTAACAGAAAATTTCATTAATTTTTTGGAATTTATGAAAATAGACATTCTTCTTTACTATATAAGAACCATTTCAGAACTTTTTCCTCGTGTGTTAATAATTCATGCATCACAGGGCTAAGGCGCCTAGCTGCGGAGCGCGTCGCTGCTCGCCGTCGGGGGTTCGAGTTCTCCCTCGGACATGCGTGTATTTGTTGTGCTTAGCGTAAGTTAAAGTAGTTTATAAGCCTAGGGACCGATGATCAGAGTAGTTAAGTTCCATATATTTAGAAATTTTTTAACAGCTACGGAGTAAATTCATATATTTGTGGAGGGGGAAAGTGCGTTTGGCAATAACGAAACCAATTTCGATACTAATGATTCTTGATTTTTCATATTTTTTTTATTTCTTTATGCAAAGGTATTGTGATACGATATATGAATATCACTCTCAAACCATTCTTCGAAACTCCGTTAAATGACTTACAGCAGATGAAAATGACGCTAGAGCCATATGAAGAATTATATCTTTAGATGACTGTATTAACTTTCATATTCAAAATATCGAAAAACTTTTCAAATCGACCGACCATCCAGACTTCGGTTATCCGCGATTTCCCTAAATCACTCCAGGCAAATACCGGGATGGTTCCTTTCAAAGTGCCAGGCGATTTCCTTCCCCATCCTTACCCAAACAATCCGAGCGTAAGCTCCGCCTCTAATGACCACGCTGTCTACGGGGCGTTAAACACTAAACTTCATTCTTTCCTCCCTCAGAGCCATAATCAGAGCATAATTCTAGCAGTGCAATCAGTGATACAAATGTTTAAAATGTCTGTATAGTCTGTGGGACTTAACTACGGGGTCATCAGTCCCTAAACTTACAAACTACTTATGAACTACTTACGAACTAGGACGGCACAAATATCCATGCCCGAATCAGTGATACACAGGTAGCAGCCATCCACTGCAGAATAACCTGTGGGTGGAGAGATACTAAAAGAACAAGCCTATACATCAGAACGAGTGGGGGAGGGAGGAAGAGAGAGAGAGAGAGAATGCATCCGTAATTTCGAGCGTATTTGTGTAACTCGGCGAAGCGGTATGTGTGAATGGCGAAGAGAGTTGCAATATTCTCAGCTGTGCCACAGACTGAAAAGCAGTTGGAATATTGCGTATATTCGTTGAAAACAAAAACTGAAACGCTGAGCGTAAACGCATACAGTACGTAGGCCCTACTGTAATGATAAATTTCAGTTAAGGCTCCACTCTGTGAAGTATAATTTTGCTCACATTTATCAATCAGAAAAATTAGATTTCATCGTACGGAGAATTAGCAACAGTTGTTCTTGATGAGAACCATTCGCTAATCTAAGAATAAACACATAAACACAGGGAGCAACACTCGCCGGTAAATAGTATGGTGCATGCAGGAAGTAGATGTAAACCGAGACATACGACATGGGCGTCTGTAGATATTGATCCAAGAACAAAAAAAATCATAATATTTCCACTTCATAATGTTGAAATGTTTGTAAATCTATGGGACTTAACTGTTTGGTTATTAGTCCCTAGCTGACAAACTACTTAAACTAAGTTAAACTAATCTAAGGACAACAGATACACCATTGCCCTAGGGAGGACGAACCCCCGACGGCGAACGGCTGCGTGCACCGCAGCACGGCGCCTCAGTGCATACGGCTATTCTGCTTCGGCGTTTCCACTTCAGTAAACCGATTCTGGGAGTTTGAGAACGTGTCGTGCACAAAATATCTTGTATCTGAAAAGACAGACTGTTGTTCGATGAGGAGTGTGTGGGGATAATAGGTTACTGACGGTTGTGGCGTGGATAATTTCGAGATTGGAGAATATACTGTAAGGATAAGTTCCATATATGCAGTCACAAAAGTACACTTCCACATGACGAAACCGTACGCTCTTGCAACGTCAAAGGGAAACGGAAAACCAAAATCCGTCGCCATTGGATTATTTCAATGCTCTACTCCAGTTAAAGTCACTCCTTATCTTCCGTTTTCTCCTCCCATTCTCTCATTAAAACGCGTGAGAAGTTCGCTGTGTCCTCAGTGGTGTAATGGTCAGCGCAACTGCCTAAAAGGAGGGAGACCCAGTACGAATCCCGGCTGGGTAAAAATTTTCAGCTTTGCCCATCCGCAGCTGATGTCATATATTGTGTATATATCTACATCTACATTTACATAGATACTCTGAAAATCACATTTAAGTGCCTGGCAGAGGGTTCATTAACCACTTTCATTACTTTTCTCTACCGTTCCATTCTCTAATAGCGCGCGGGAAGAAAGAACACCTAAATCGTTCCGTTTTCGATCTGATTTCTCTTATTTTAATGGGATGGTCATGTCTCCCTAAGTAGGTGGGTGCTAGCAAAATATTTTCACATTCAGCAGTAAAAGTCGGTGATTGAAACTTCGCTAACAGATCACGCCGCAATGAATAACGTCTTTCTTTTAATGATTTCCACCCCAATTCGTGCAACATTTCCGTGACGCTTTCCCCCCGTAATGCGATAATACAAAACGAGCTGCCCTTCTCTGAATCTTCTCAATATCTTCCATCATTCCCACCTGGTGAGGGTCCCACAAGGGGCAACAGTACTCCAGGAGAGGACGCACAAATGTGATGTAGGCTGTCTCTTTGGTGGAGCTGGTGCATCTTCGAAGTGTTCTGCCAATGAAACGTAACCTTTGATTCGCCTTCCCCACAATATGAAAGAATAACAACTGCAGGATCAGAAGTGACGTCTGTTCTCTCGGAACAGAATCCACATGCATATAAATAAATAGAGGTTATGGTAACCGTTGGCTCGAAGACCCGGATTCGAATTCCGGCCCGGCTAAAATCGTTAACTTGTCGCCATTGAATTATTTCAATGCCCTACTGCAGTTAAAGTCACTCCTTATCTTCCGTTTTCCTTTCCTTCCTCTCATTAAAATGCGCTGAGAAGTTGCCTAGCTTGATGCGCATCACTGGTTCGGATTCGAATTCCGGCCCGGCTAAAATCGTTAACTTGTCACCATTGAATTATTTCAATGCCCTACTGCAGTTAAAGTCACTCCTTATCTTCCGTTTTCCTTTCCTTCCTCTCATTAAAATGCGCTGAGAAGTTGCCTAGCTTGATGCGCATCACTGGTTGCCTATACTGCCCACCCGCGTCATTATTCATGTCTACAATTTCCATTCGCTTAGGCGTGTCTAACAGTTCATCGATGGTATATGAAATGCAGACACATTCTGTTAAAGATTTTCTTTAATGGAAGCAGCGTACAAATTTAATGCTTCAGAGATGGTAGCTTTTAAGACGCGACTTCGTAATCGCAGAAGCACAGAACGTTTAGAAGCAGGTCTGTGGTGCGGCTGAGTACTGCGACTGGCGGAAAAGCTTTTAGCGGCCAAAGGCGGCCCGCCCGCGGCCAGCGCCCCAGGAGCGTCGCTGAGGGCGACGCGGCTCCTCAGGCACCGCGACCGCTGCCTACGTCACTGCTGCACCTTACGTCAGGCTACAGCTCCTTAATACCCAGGCTCAATCGTCCGCCATTTTTTTCCCAGCATGGTTGGAATCGCACTACACTGACAACATAGAGGCTTCCTTGTTCTTTTCATTCTCCACTACGAGGAGTGGTGCGGGCTGTTTGAGATCCGGCCCATAAAGAGTCGGGGTTCTATTCAGCCAATTATCAGACAATCTGATAATGGGGAAAAGAGGGGACTCCAATTGTGAATTAGTGGGAGGGGCTTGCCAGTTCCGGCATACGCCTTACAACCAAGGAAAAACCTCCCGAAAACCTTGGTCGGAACCGGGGGATTGGGACCAATTTAATTTATCTCTGGGACGTTGCCCCAGACTACAAATGGATTATCGAGAGAGCATGAGTGCTCTCACGACAATCAAGAAATCGGACGACCGAGTTACTCTCGTAAACTCGTAGAGATCAGCTCGACCAACAGTGGACAAGCTTTCCCCTAGAGGAACCACACCCGTGAGCACGGTGTCCTCTGCGTCCGGGTTCAACTTAGAGGCGCATGCCCTGCCCTCTTACACAAACGATTTCCCCAAAAACTAACAGAGAGAAAAATTTAACTTTTACGTTACTTAAATCTGTATATGCCACGATTGTGACGAAGTGTGCATCATTTCGTTAATAGTTACAGTTAGCGAGATATTGGCTCTCAAGTAAGAGACTGCGCTAAGTTATTAAAAGTTTGCAGTGGTAAATAGGGGCTGCTATGATATTCCGTTTGGTGCACGTTATACGATATGTTGTTGCGTATGATATTTTCCTAACGTATTGAATTTTATTTTTCAATTAGAAGCCGATCTGTACCTTTCACCCATATCGCTAAAATTTATTTTATGTACCGAACTCACTTCCGACGGTGACAAGGCCAGAGTGAAATATCGCGTACCTGATACACGGTTAGAGGTATCAATATGATATTTTGGCAAATGGTAATATGCAGCCGGCCGCGGCAGCCGAGGAGACTGAGGCGCGCCAGTCACGTTCTGCACGGCCACTACGGTCGGAGGTTCGAATCCCCCCTCGGGCCGTCCTTAGTATAAGGTAGTTCATAAGTAGTTTGTACGTTTAGGGACTGATGACCCCGTAGTTAAGTCCCATAAGCTTAACAAACATTTGAACATTTGGTAATACGCATAGAGGTGCGTATTTTGCCACATGATTACTACGGAAAACTTCATTAACTATCTCGTTATTCAAGGAAGTGTAGATTTTTTTAATGAAAAAAGTAAATTTGGTTTCTCTTTGGCCTGCAGCACTATAAATGTCATTTAAAGACATTACGCAATAAATCCTAAATGATGCTTCAAATATAATTATTTTATTACACTATAGGCCTATTCCGGCTTTTAGCGCCATCGTCAGGTGATCTCTGTTGGTCTTGACATCCATATACATCGATAGTTTTATTGCTGTCAGTCATTTATTTATTGCTTTGAATTTTAATTATTGCAATATTTCTGATGACTTATGTTGTTTTAATTTTAATTATTGCAATATTTCTGATGACTCATTTATTGCAATATTAAAATTAAAACAACATAAGTCATCAGAAATATTGCAGTAATTAAAATTCAAAGCAATAAATAAATGACTGACAACAATAAAACCATCGATGTATATGGATGTCAGGGCCAACAGGCATCACCTGACGATGGCGCAAAAATCCGAAATAGGCCTATCGTGTAATAAAATAATAATATTTAAAGCAGCATTTAGGATTTATTGCATAATAAAAAAAAGTAAAGTTAGGGATTTATTGATGTACAGGTAGACTCTTCCTGAATCGGTCACAAATGTTTTTTTATTGAGTGTCCAACTCGTTTCGAAGGTACAACTCCGTTTTCAAAATCTAATAGGAATTACGTTACCTTTATTTTATTGCCTAGCATTAACAGAACGGAAGTTACTGTATTTAACGAGGATTTCATGCGAGATACTAGAAAATGACATATACCAACGCCGACATGAAGTGCCTTGTTCTCATTTCCTCACATAATGAAGTACTCTGTATTGAGGTATTTAGAATGTCCTTTTCAAATAACTGAAAAATTAAAACTGAATCTTACATAAAGATGTAGACGCAGCACTTTTGTTGTTTGCAACTATTAAATTTGATTGGTTAAGCAGTTATGCACTAACATCCTGCGCCTAATTGTTTGCAGTTCTAATACTGAAGATGAGCTATTCCTAGACAGACGAGCGGATCCCAGTGTGTCATATTTAACTGACATTATCTCAGATTATAAACTTCTCACAGTTCCTGTTTGGAGTGTATGAAAATTTGATGTATTTGGAACATTTCGTTCGCTTAACATGTGCACCTAACTTCAATAGAAAAAAAGTTCCTCGCATATCGAAAATTCCGTAACGTTGTCAGAAAGTACATGGTCATAAACTTTCAGTATAGCCTCTTAATAAATTACTACCTCAAATAAAACTAAAATGAAAATGTAGTGTTATTCTTAACGAACACATTGATCAAAGTTCCACGTACATACTATCAGTAGTTTGTGAGTGTGAGCAAGTTGAACGAAACGCAAGATACGCGTGAGCTTCGTCCGGAACGTGGCAACTCCTACAGATTGGGGAAAAAATGGCGGACAGTTCAGCTCGGGTTTTTAGGAGCCTTACTTGAGGGTAGAGTACACGGAGCGTATTTAGTCGCTATTCGCTGGCGTCCAGTGTTGCCACGTTAGTGGTTTTCCCACTAAATGTGGTGGTTTTAAGTACCTGTCTAGTGGACAAATTTTTCATCTAGTGGGTAGTAGGAATTATGGTAAATTTTAAAACATTTCGTGTTTTAATGGGAAATCTATTTTTAAAAACACTAGATGAAGGCAGCACTCAGTAACATTACTATTAAATTTTCTAACGTCTCGTAGTTCCTGAATTTCTACTACCTAAACATTTATAATATACGTCGTTCTGTCGTTGTTTCCCATTTTTGCGCGTCAATATTGTTATACGCAATCTCAAGTACTGCACCTGCAACAAGAACACGTCCTACGTCAGAAAAAATGTTCAGATGTTTGTAAAGCTTAAGGGACTTAACTGCGGGGTCATCAGTCCCTAAACTTACAAACTAATTATGAACTACCTTATACTAAAGACGACACAATCATCCATGCCCGAGGGGGGAATCGAACCCCCGACGGAGAACGGCCACGCGCTTCGGAGCATAGCGCCTCAATGCGTTTGGCCACTCCGCCGCGGCCCTACGTCAGAGATGCATCCAGTTTGTCTGACAATTAATAGTTCACTTGTTGGAAAGACTTCCAGATAACATAGATATTCGAGGAAAATTTCGCTTCTTTCAGTGTACAAGGCTATTCGGGTTGTTGAAGAGCCATTGATTTCCCTCCTTAAATCGTATAATATTGACTCTGGGTACAATCACAAAAACTGATTTTCGGTCTCAAAATTTATCACTTCTCAAATGGCCCGAAACTACAAACATTGTTAATTTATGAAGTGGTTAATATAGAGATGCAAGTGTAAAAGTCGACCACTGTACGATACAAGAGCCTTGATTTATCACTAAAATTAGCAAATGCGGCCCGTGTGAACTACTAGTTACTCCCTGCTATAAAGCCTTCCTCCTGAGAACTGACTCGTTTCAAATTACCTCAATAACAGGAAGTTAATACTACAGTGATCAATATACTTAGCAGCTCACACGTTATTACACACAGACATTAATAAGCAGGCCACCACAATTAAAGTTATCTTAGAAAGGTGGCTAAGAAAACATTTATGGCGTAACGGAATTTAGTCGTAAATAAATTGCATCCGGCTGTGTCCTCAGCACTCTAAAACTACAATTTATAGGCGACTTACGGATTGGGGGAAGGATTCACAAACAACACTCATTCCCTCACACACACGCAATGCCACAGCGAAACTCACCAAAATCAGCGTGCTGAGACGAGGCGGAAGCAGGCGCCGCTATCGTAGGCGAAATTCAGCAAGTCGGAGGTAGCACAAAACACAATATACAAAAACACTTTGAAGCTGGCTCTGGTCTGTCGTACCTGTTTCGAGATGGTGCGTCTTTATAGTCAAGTTAAATTACATCTGAATTGGACCGCGAGCAAACACAGTAAGGGCGACACACGGCTACGTTACATGAACGCACTCCACTGAAGGTGAAGTGGTTGAAAATCGGATTCATTATACAAAATCACGGCGGATTCTTAAGTTGCAGTCTGTTAGAAATCGATCTAGCTACTGGTTTTATAATATGAGAAGTGGCGTGAATTCAGGCAACTAGCTGCAAACCCCGGAAGTCGGAACTCGGACCCACGTGGTTCCGAAAACCTATAAAATTGAATAAATTCAGTTTCCGAAATGTAAAGAAAATAGAAATGATTAGAATTATATAAGGAAGCGAATGAAACACGTGATAGGGGGCGATTACAGAGACGGAAAAATAAAAATAAGAATTACGGTATGCACCCCATAGAAATGTTTAGATTTACATGAAAAAGCGGAAGAAACGCAACTACACGCGATAGGGAGCGATTACAGAGACGGATGAAGTCCAGTCTCAAAAAACCCGTAAAAGTGAAATAATCACAAAGTCGGAAAACTAAAATTAAGAATTATAGCATGCAACCCATAGAAATGTTTAGAATTACATAAGAAAGCTATTGAAGGGGGTTGTACAAGGCTCAGAGAGAATTACTGACCAAGACAGAGTGCATACTACCAGTCGGAGAAGAGGCAGCAAAATTAAAATAGGCAGGGAGAGAATATCGCGAAATATTAGTGGAAATCAGAAGGATACCTGCATAGTTACTTTCCTGATGGGCATGGAACAGACAAGAGTGGAAGCTGAAGGCTTTGTTCTATGAACCAACCACGTGGAACACATATCACTCACGGAAGGAAACGATGAGAAGATTTTTACATGCACTGTATAAAATGAACATATCACCTATTAGAAATCGGGCTCCATAAAGCTAGAAAGTATTTACACAGAGTTCATACAGCGCCACATGATCACAAAAGGTTTTAACATATCAGGCCGTTATCAAACTGCAACTAGAACCCGTCACACACACCCCGTGTATCTATTGGAAATCACTGAGTTGAAAAACAAGAACACATTTCCTCACACAATCAGAGAAAATATTCCAAAAAATGTTTCTAAGTTCACAAATCTAAGTTAAACATGCTAGTCAATGAAACGCTACCATCTACAAAAACAAGAGCAGAACAAACCTTACCTCACCAGACGACCAGCCCAGACCGAGTGGGCACAAGATGCGGGAAGCTACCGGAAGCCGGAAAATTCAAGAAACAGTGGTGGTGGGGATGGATTTTGGATGGACAGCGTGACTCGTACTGAGGGAAGGCTCGCTAACTAGCTCGCAACCAAAGGGTGTGGAAACCACTTTGGTAGTATCAGCAGCTATCGATACTGAGCCAGAGAGAACGATGCAAAGCGAGCTATCACTCCCCACATTCAGAAAAACCATAGATTCTCGCACATCCACTTAAAAGTAAGATTAGTACACATTCTCACAGGGACAGTGGCATAGCAGAGAAGCCACATTTATGCCACATTAATTAATGTAATAACAAATTATTAACATAACAAAATAAGAAAAACCTAGCAATATTAACTAATATATTAACACATGAAGTGAAGATGCTACTCCTCAGGCCTTGTTCATGTTTTAACAAAATTACAATCTAGCGACATTAAATAAATTATAACTTTACAGAAATATACAAAAAATATATGGTAGACGACAGACGGTTGTCTGTCAAGTGACATCAACCCATTTCACGAATTCGCAACCTTTTTCATCGTCACGACTAGTGTTACTGTGGTCGAATGTGGATGTGGAAAGACTTTTCAACCAGATGAACATTATTAAAAGTAAAGCGAGGAATAGGATGAAATCAGAAATGATGAATTCACTATTTTCGATTGGAGCAGGAATGAGAAGGAACAAGCAATGTTGCCACAATTATGAACTGCCACCAGAAGCGCTGAAGCAAATAGGGACTGTTACGGAATATCAAACATCTGAATGTACTTCATCCGCAGCTGCCTCTACCTATGGAATTAAATCTTCTGTCGAGGAACACATTGATGATCCTGAGCTTCTCATTTTCGTTTAGGTAACTTCACCTCTTCACTTATTATAATATAGTATTTTCTCTATCTTCAGCAATTGTAACGATTTTTTACCAAAAACTACAGCAACCATTCGAAGGTAGACATTTGATTTCCTTGCCGGTTTTGAGCAATGAAGAGCTATGCAGAAGAAATAGTCATTGAAGTTCGTAGCTGGAAAAATAATTTATAAAAAATTAAAAAGTATAAAATAAAAAAATAGTTTAAAGGAGAGATTATACATACTTTCGAACTGCAACTGTTCAGTTTTGTATATATAATATCGTTCTAGCTTTAAACACATGGGATAAATTGCATTTTCTCATATTTTTGATTACTGAACATACTCAGTGCTTCAAACGATAATCCAGTGGTGTTGTTAAACACGCATATAAAATCTAGTGGTTTCTGGTGGTATTTATTAAGCTTTTTAGTGGGAAATCCCACTTCACTGTTGGAAACACTGCTGGCGTCTGTTGTCGCTCAGCGTATAGGCGAATAGCGAATGAATACACTGGCGGAATGACACGCAGCTACTTCAGACGCTAGCGTCTTCGTAAATACAAATGAAATACGACGTAGCATATGACATATTGTTTTGGAGGTTAAGTGATACCAAACAGTTCTGTTTCTCACCAAACAAAATACGGAGTGGAATTGTAATCCCCTACCATTTCCAGTAATGTATCAAAATTTTCTGATGTCATCCTCATTATATTTCTGTAGGCAGAAGGATCTTCACACGATAATATTCTATCAAAAGATTTGCAGAAGCACCATATTTATCCCTCCTCGCAATCCACCTCCTTATTTATTTTTTCTAACTTTTCTGTTTTGATTTTGTTAGATTAATTGTTCTTTTAAGACTGTTGCGAGAAATAACTGTTTCTTCGACATTTTGACTCGACAGGAGGCTATTTTATACGCTCCTGTATATGACATGGGGCGACCAACACTTGAAAGCGACCAAAAACGCCAGCGACCAGCGACTAAAGTAGGCCGCCCATCACCTTTAGACGCTCGCGTTTCGGAGCAGCTACTTTGTTCGCTGTCCTTGTTTACACGGAGCAAATTTAGCAGCTGCGTCCAAATACACAAGCGATTAGCGACCAAATACGTTCCGTGTAATGTACCCTTTACCGTCATCTTAGCCAACAGTTGTCACACGGATTCGCGTAGTTCATTTTTAGCGCCACCAGCTATTCCGAATTATTAGAGAAGTCCATCGATTCTATTTTTACATGGAGTGCTTTAGGGCAGATGATTCTTGGAGGAATCCGGTAACCAAAATGAATATTCCACGAAGCACTCAACGTAAAAGTGGGGTGGTAAATTCCTCTGAGGCATTGATGTATACGCTATGGAAAACAATCATAATTTGTTCAAATGTTTGTAAAACCTTTTGGACCAAACTGCCATGATTATCACTTTAACTTACACTAAGCACAACAAAGACACGCCCATGTTCGAAGGAGCACTCGAACCTCCGGCGGGAAGACCGCCTACTCCGCAGCATCAGGACTTAGAACACGCAGCCATTCCGCGCGGCTATATATTATCTCACGTAAGGAATATGTGTACCAATTTTGGTTCAGATCGGTCCAATGGTTTAGGTCAAAACGAGCAGTACAGTCGATTAATGCAGTAGTTTTCCTCGCATCTCATTGTTTATGACGTCATATCTCGTGAACAATGTGTCGTACGTGATTCTTACACTTACGGCGACCGTCCTCATGGATTGAAGCTTGGATCAGAACTGTAGATTTGTATGCAACACGTACACACAAGCATACTGACACTCTGCTTTATACAGGGTGTTACAAAAAGGTACGGCCAAACTTTCAGGAAACATTCCTCACACACAAAGAAAGAAAATATGTTATGTGGGCATGTGTCCGGAAACGCTTAATTTCCATGTTAGAGCTCATTTTATTACTTCTCTTCAAATCACATTAATCATGGAATGGAAACACACAGCAACAGAACGTACCAGCGTGACTTCAAACACTGTGTTACAGGAAATGTTCCAAATGTCCTCTGTTAGCGAGGATACATGCATCCACCCTCCGTCGCATGGTATTCCTGACGCAATCCTGGAGAATGGCGTATTGTATCACAGCTGTCCACAATACCACCACGAAGAGTCTCTACAATTGGTACCGGGCTTTCAAATGCCCCCATAAATGAAAGTCAAGAGGGTTGAGGTCGGGAGAGCGTAGAGGCCATGGAATTGTTCCGCCTCTACCAATCCATCGGTCACCGAATCTGTTGTTGAGAAGCGTACGAACACGTCGACTGAAATGTGCAGGAGCTTCATCGTGCATGAACCACATGTTGTGTCGCGCTTGTAATGGCACATGTTCTAGCAGCACAGGTAGAGTATCCCGTATGAAATCATGATAACGTGCTCCAGTGAGCGTAGGTGGAAAACATGAGGCCCAATCAAGACATCAAAAACAATTCCTGTCCAAACGTTCACAGAAAATCTGTGTTGATGACGTGAATCAAGGAAGTACAGTAGATACTAACGAAAGAATTGGGTATTTTGACAATTGTCTGAACGAATTGTTTCAATTTACATTTAAAGAGAAATGGACTCGTATTCGGAAGGATGGTGGTTCAAATCCACCTGCGACCGTCCAGATTTAGGTTTTCTGTGATTTCCCTAAATCACTCCAGGCAAATGCCGGAATGGTTCCTTTCAAAAGGGCACGGCCGATTTCCTTCCCCATCCTTACCCAAAACTCCGAGCATTAGCTCCGTCTCTAATGACCAAGCTGTCGACGGGACGTTAAACCATAAGCTTCATTCCTTCCAAAAATACTAAAATGAGCTCTAACATGGAAATTAAGCATTTCCGGACACATGTCCACTTAACATATTTTCTTTCTGTGTGTGTGAGGAATGTTTCCTGAAAGTTTGGGCGTACCTTTTTGTAACACATTGTATGTTAGATATATAAGAGGAAAATTTGATATTATTAATATGGACTCGTCATGTATTTTGGTATGTGGGAAAGTATTGAGCAATTCCAAGCAATTTCTTTGCATATGCAGGGTGAGGTAATTAAACTGCTTTCTCGGAATATTTGGGAGAATCCAAATCAGATTTTTTTAAAGTTGCGATAAACGTTGTTCACTTCCAACAGGGACATCCATTAACGTAAGCTCGACCCGCCCCCTCCACTACTCCCAGGGAAGGGAGGGGGTGACTTTGAAATCTTAAATTGGAATCCCTGCTTTGTATTGCAGATTTCCATTCTCCAGGAAACAATATGTAACTTTCGTATGACATTTTTTTCGCTTCATGATGCATGGCGTTGTAATCGGTAAAAACGAAAATGAGTTGAAAGCACGACAAAGAGTATACTCGCTGAGCCAAATAATATTGGTTACAGACATTCAACATCGCTTACCTCAAATCTGAGTAACTTTATATACGTTTCAAGTGAATATTAAAATCGTTACGTCCTTAATTAATCGGCTTCTCAATTATTCGTTATTGTTCACTTCCTGAAACTTGCTATTTATTGTAGCGCGCGGTGAGTAGAAAAGGCATTCATTTGATTTTAACGAAAAGGCGCTCACAATAATTGACTAGAACGTCTTAGCTGACCGCCCTTCAACAACGTTTTGAGGTTTATTTTCTTCGCAAGGGTTGTTACCACGGCATTATATACTGGCAGTTTGCAAGATTTTATTAAAGGAAGGAAAAAAGGGACTTGAGAAATCTATGTTGGGCGTTTTTTAACTATCTGAATTTTCGTTTTATGAAAATAGTTTATAAAGAAAGAAATCGCTGGCATTTTTTCACTAATTAAAAATATTTTTTACGACTTTCTGGAGCAGAGGTACCTTTCTTAAAATCTGCAAGGTCGTTAACGAAGACTACTATTGAATCTTTATATTTTAAAGAAAAAGATAGCAAGATATGTTTCACTGAAATGTAGTATTACATTTTAAATTAAGTAAAGTGTGCAAACCGAGGATGCAAACCGAGCTGCAGCGGATAGAGGAAGAACGCCAATGTTTCACTCTGAAACTGATCTGCTGTTATTTACTTTTTTACCAAAAATAATCGCTTACTGAAGTGATAAAGTAAGTGTTAGACCAACCAGGAACTTGTAACGTATCACTGATGGAAGAAAACATTTAAGGTTTTATTTGAGAAAAAAATATTATATTAATATAAATTTATTAAAATGACGATAAACGTAAAGAAAATAAAAATTTAATTAAGGTTTGATTCCATTGTATGGAATGATGTACTCAACAGCTACAAAAAATTATTGGAAAGAGTAAATGAAGCAGCATTGGCCGTAAAAATCTTTGGAATTTATTGTCCGAATGCAAAAAAAATATATTGTTGACTCCCACTTACATAGGTAGAAATGATCATCAGAATAAAATACGAGAAATCAGGGCTCGAATGGAGAGATTCAGGTGTTCTTTCTTCCCGCGCGCTATTCGAGCATGGAATGGGAGATAAACAGTATAATGGTGGTTCGATGAACCCTCTGCTAGGCACTTAAATGTGATTTGCAGACTATCCCATGTAGATGTAGATGATTTCGGTTATCTTAGTAACCATCCACAGTGCAGATGCAGAAATTCGCGCCGACGGCGATGGCCGAGGGGTCTGAGGCGCTCCAGTCACGGTCTGCACGGCCACTACGGTCGGGGGTTCGAATCCCTCCTCGGGCATGGATATTTGTGCCGTCCTTAATGTTAGCTAGTTCATAAGTAGTTTGTTAGCTTAGGGACTGATGACCCCGTAGTTGAGTCCCATAAGTTCTACAAACATCACATCATCAGCAGAAATCCGCAAAAGATGTTCGATGAATTTTGCCGTTACACTTATCTGACTTATGCCATAATACACTTTCCAGACATTACAAGCTATCATTTTCTGGGTTAGGTAACCAAAAGCAAAAACAAAAAAAAAACAAAAAAAAACCCATATGATGATAGATTTTAATATTTGGAAAGTGTATAATGGAATACGTCAGATATGTATAAAATTTATCGAGCATCTTTTGTGATTTTCTGCATTTGTACTAAGGATGGTTACTAAGATAATCGAAATCTATTTCCTACAATAAATGCAAAAGATTTTTCGGCCAATGCTGCTTCATTTAATGTTTCCAAAAAAACTGAATGTTGTATATTTTCTCCTAAGGCGAAATAACGTTAGTGCTTCTCTCATCAAACTAAGCCATAATATGATTGAAACGATTGTTTTACTTGGTCTTCTGCATACACACATAAAAAACTTTGCATCAATTGGGTTCCAATGTCTCTTAAACACTGACGTGAATGTGTATATTGCAGGCGCGGCGGATAAGCCGCGCGTACTGGAGCGCCGTGTTGCGGTGCGCGCGGCCGTCTGCCTTCGGGGATTCGAATCCCTCCTCGGGCATGGATGTTTGTGTCGTCTTTAGTATAACGTAGTGCATAAGTAGTTTGTAAGTTTGATGACCCCGCAGTTAAGTCCCTTAGACTTTACAAACATTTGAACACTTCTATATTGCATCACGAACTCAGCTCCTTACACTGTTCATAATATTTACTCATCCAGTCCAAAGCTGTAAACAACGACGCAACAACGCGACGGGTTCGGTATGACGCCTGATCAGTTCCAGTGATAAAAGGAAGTGTGCTACTTGTGTTGACTGTAGTTCTGCCTTGCATAGAAGGTCAATTCAGAAATTTTGATTCACATTGTTACTTTGTTTCGGGAGGGACGCTAGTCAAGGGCAGTTTGGAGACGTCTCGGAGAGAACTAGAGAGATGTTGTTCGGACGCAGTAGGCTACATGACGTACAGCTTTACTCCTGACGTCCATGGCGAGTTCCAGCACTGACACCTAGATACCGTGCAGCACGGTGCAGATGGCAGCATGCTGAATGGACTGTGGCATCATGTTCTATTCACAGATGAGAATAGCACCTATCCTCAGAGAATCGTCGGAGAAGATTTTGAAGACATTCTAGTCAGCCTAAACGTCTCAAACACATCGTCCAGCGAGTACAGCAAGTTGGTGATTCACTGAAGTTTTGGGATGGCATAAAGTATGGCCACCGTACGTCACTGGTGTTCGCAGAAGACAATAGTGCTGACAGCTTACCCCTAACAAGCTGGCAGCACGCCTTGATCTCAAGATCGGTGGGTCAGCCGAATCAATCGCTAGCAGGCGTTATACCGCGACAAACACGGGACTGAAAATGAACAGAGTATTCTCGAGACTAATCTGAACCTTCTCTTACAGAGGTCGCAGCGTAGCTGAGAACCAGCAAAGTATTGCTACGCCGAATCGCGATTGGCCGGCGATCGCCTTTTAGGGACCAGACAGGCGACTCTCCAGTCTGTATTTCATCCACCAAGCAAACGATAATATCGTCGTGGAAGACTGGAGAAGAAGAAGCCCGCTACGTAAGAAGTCGCCGAAGACCATTCGACGCTGTACCGAGGAGCCACTCCGGCTGCTCGACAAGGCTTCTGTAACTACCTTCACGTAGCGATCATTGTAAATAGTGTAGAAGTTTAGTTGAAAACAATTACTTCTTCAAGAAGAAGATTGTGTTCACAATAACAGTAGAACGTTTATACGTTACAGGCATGACATCGTCCGACATATACTGCAACCACATCGGCAGCATTTCGATTAGGGATTCGTCTTAATGGACGACAGTTCTCGCAATCATCATACAAATTTTTAGAGTGCATTTACTTGATGATAACGACACCGCAAGGTTAGAACGGCCAGTATGTTCACGAGACATGAACCCTATCCAACACGTCAGGAAGACATTGAAATGGGTTGTGTTTGGACGATACAACCCATCAAAGAATCCTAGAGACCTAATCCGAACAGCCGTTCAGGTGTGGGACAGTCTGAACCATCAGTGCCTTGTTCATCTAGTGGACAGTACCCCACGACGAATACAGGCAGACATTTGTGCAAGAGGACGTGTTGCAGGGTTATTTAGAGTACTGGCGTGTTCTACACTCTGGAACAGAAATTGAGAATATTCAGGTTATTATCGTACAATTTGTCAAATTCTGTTTTCATGAGCAATAAAAATAACTGAAATGTTGTTATTGCAAATCTTATTTTTATATAAAGGGTCATGTAACCCTAGAATCGTGGTGATGCAACACCTTTTTATGTGTATGTGTTAGCGCCTATCTCTTCCTATGGTTAGTTGTGGGAAGAAAGAAACGAGATTATGACTTAAATCAATCTGCCTGACTTCCGCTTCCCAATTAAAAGGTGACTTACCTGTCAATCTTATGTTGCTGTGACCGATGCCAGCATCGGACCTCCTCTCTTCTAGTAGGGGTTTCTATTATTTTATAAATGAATAAAAATGATAGCAACAGGAGAAGGCTACAGACAAGAAGTCGGACAGCTCATTGAAATAATCTCTGTATTCTGAAAGTAGCGTATAGAATTACGAGGTAGCCTATTACATCTTATTCAAATGTTCAAATGTTTATATAGCTTACGGGACTTAACTACTGGGTCATCAGTCCCTAAACTTACAAACTACTTATGCACTACTTAACACTAAGGACGGCACAAATATCCATGCCCGAGGGGGGATTCGAACCCCCGACCGTAGTGGCCTTGCAGACCGTGACTGGAGCGCCTCAGTCCCCTCGGCCACCGCGGCCGGCTACATCTTATTAAACGATTACTGATTCTTGCTGCAGGACAAGACATACAATAGAGAGCAAACATCGCAAATAAAGCACATTCAAATAGTTCGACCAGCCTTTAACGAGACAGAAAGAGAGCGTATTGAGTTTCATGAAAATTTCCGTTGGTGAGAACAGTAGACCGAACCCGAAACAGGGGCGGCACAAAAACTAAAGGAAAAGCATCTTAGTAATCATCGCGTCTATCGCCCGATATGCAGACCGTTGCATATTTATTAAACTCGCGACCGAATGCAATTACTTCATTTTAATCGCGAATGCTTGCTCGGTGGAACTGTGAAGTTCCTGTCGGTCAACGAAATATCACCAAGTCTGAGCATGGCGGCTTCTGCACAATAGGCGATCACGGACCTGTCCTCTGAACTGCAAGCATCTGAAGCAACTGCCGAACTGAGAGCGGCCACGTCGCTCACGCCAGTTTTATTAACGCGAGTTTCGCACCGCTGATTCTTCAGCCGGCAAAACTAGTGACCAACGTGATCCAGAGTACAGTTAGAGGTCGTTCTGGCCCTCAAGGGCCGGTTTCACACCTCCTAGGGTGGCGGCCTGTCTTGGCGGCAACTCGTCAAAGGCGGCGGGAACAGAAGTGTCCTTCCGAGAAGACGCTGGCTCTCCGGGTTTGAACTTAACGGCTCCGGTAGCCTTTGTGGCTGATTGCCATCTTGCCAATTTAATATATTAATTAATAGAGGACACGGAAAATTATTTCGCCCCTACGAGACGATGGTTCTCTGGTGAGGCAAGCAAACGCAAATTTTAGATTGTCGGGGAAAATTAGTTTTACATGATTTTACTAGCTGAAATCCCGGCGTTGCCCGGGATGTTAAAAAATGTTGATATGTTTGTAGAGCTTATGGGACTTAACTACGGGGTTATCAGTGCCTAAACTTACTGTTCAACTGTTTGTTAGGCTTATGGGACTTAACTACCTGGTCATCAGTCCCTAAACTTACAAACTACTTATGAACTAGCTAATAATAAGGACGGCACAAATATCCAAGCCCGAGGGGGGATTCGAACCCCCGACCGTAGTGGCCGTGCACTGTGCAGACCGTGACTGGCGCGCCGCAGTCCCCTCGGCCACCGCGGCCGGCCCGGGATGTTAAATATCTGCCAGGCTGCATGTGAAACTGCAGTAGGTGTAGATGGGAAGCACATATTATAAAAATTTGGTTCTAGGCTTCCGATTCTGACTTTTCGGATATACACCAATTTCAAACCAAAGGTTTATTGATACCACTTATTCTTCGATTTCTTTTTAAATTATAAAGTAAATAATTTTATCATTTCAGTATACTTGAATTTCGTCAAGAAATAAGTTGACTTTGAAAATAATAAAGAAATGAAAATGTTTCATAAACAAATAGTTTTAGCATTTTTAATATTCAGTATAATTTAAGTACATTTTTACAGTCATTAGAAGTGGGGAAAAGACACCATATTTACTTAAAAACACACATATCGTTTTCACGAAAACATCATGAAAGTGTATAGTCAGAAAAGAAGTAATTAACTTCAACTAAACTATCTTCTATAGTATATGTGATATGTAACTACGACTATTAATCAATAAATAAGAGCTTGCAGTCATGTTTCTGCCAAATTATCAAGCTGCGCTCATCCCGTGATCTAGTGACGACTATCTTCACGGCGAATATTTGCGCTGTAATTTATTGACATGATATGAATTAGTCAGTTCAGCACAACACAATTTATTTCGTAGCATCTGACTTAATCAGCAAAGAACTTTTTCTCGATTTATATATTTCTTGTGAAATTTTGAAGCCGCGGCGAAGTGGCCGAGCGCATTTAGGCGCTATGTTCGGATGCGTAGGGCTGTTCCCCGTCGAGCTTCGAATCCCCCCCCCCCCATCTCGGGCCTGGATGCTTGTGCCGTCTTTGGTATAAGGTAGTTCATAAGTTGTGTATAAGTGTAGGAACTGATGACCTCGCAGTTAAGTTCCATAACCTTAACAAACATTGAAAATTTTGAAGTAAAAGAACTTTTATGATTTATTTTTTCCTAATGCAATAACCTTTCCCCCTCTATATAACAAACACACACATACACACACACACACACACACACACACACACACACGCGCGCAGCATATGTATATCTTCCAGACTCTGATATGAATAAATTCTTTGGTAAGCACGCTCCTGACATGAAGATGCCAAATCCATTCCGAAGTATTTAATAGATTGCCCGGTAATTCATTAATCGTAATATAAAATGCAAGTTCCAATGGAAACTGCAGTCTCTTGCGGGTAGATTTGTGGGATATAATGGGTATTCGTTGGGTGTACTCTGTTTCATTCTGTCCCTTTCCTTGTAGCTCTTTGGAAGTAAACTGTTTTCGCTTCCAGCCGGATGGAGCAATTTTCCATTAACGTTACTGTTTACGTGGTCATATCTCATGAACTACGTGTCAGAATGTGATAGAATTTAGAAGCTACATTCAACTATATATGTGTATACTGTCTGTAAAATTTCCTGTCGCTACAATTTGTAGTGTTCAAATTATAAATTGTAACGTCATACCGAGATCAGTAGTTTTACTCCATAAACAGCGGAAAAGTAGTAAGCGAGAAACTTTTTTCCTTTCATCATTTTGCTATGGTTGTCAGCGAGAAATAGTTTAATAAAGGTTTGAAATTATGTTTAAAGTTTGTTGCAAGTCGGTAAATGCTGTCATTCTCATTCAGTGTATTTATAAAGTCTCGCCGCATTTGTGACTTTTTGCGACTCCTATTGTTTATGACGTCATATCTTCTGAACCATGTGTCGTATGTGATTCTTAACCATGCAGCAATTGTTACCTCACCGTAAGGAATGTTTGTATCAAATTTGGGTGAAATCGGTCCAATGGTTTAGGAGAAAATGAGCAGCATTGTCGCAAAATGCAGCAGTTTTTCGCGCATGTCTGTTTATGACGTCATATCTCGTGAACTATATATCGTTTGTGATTCTTACACTTATGGTGGTTGTCCTCATAGATTGAAGCTTACGTGTACAAAATTTCATAAAGATTGGAACAAAACTGTAGATTTGTATGCAACACGTACAAATATACGGACACTCTGCTTTATATATTAGATTGACGATTAATTTTGCTAACTTCTTGAATATTAATCGGAACTTTGTAATACTTCAAACGAATCGTCATTAGCTTGGAATCTGTCGTCAGAAATTTTAGAATTATTTTATTTATGCCCACTCTCTTTGTCCTAAAGGCTGGCCACTTGATTATGACACCTTTGTGCTGGTCTGGGAAAAGTCTTAGCTCTACATGTGTGTATTAGTATGCGACGACGGTACGTTTCGTTTCTTCAGCACAGATTGGATAATATCGTTCGATCTCGTGCGGGAATCCAAATGACGGGCATACGTGGAGGCGATCGATGCGGGCGTCTCCTCCACAGCGTGTGACTGGGTGGGAATTTGGACGGAGGGGAATCGTGTCCGAGTATCCCAGTGGCTACCGGCGCTGTCATAAGAATAAACTGAGCGATGTCATCGATAAACATCCAACAAGTGTGACCCCACGATCACAAAGAACCCATGCACCCGGGGGGATATTTTTAAACCGACCACTGGCCCAAAACGAGAAATCAAGGTCCCAGTTTCACAAGGGGAGGACGACTACTAGTCATCGCCAAATTCATCCAAATTTATATTACACGTTGTGCGTGGTGAAACATGAAAGAGCTCCATGTGAGAAATTCCACGTGGCCAAACGTTTAGGAAATAAAAGTAAATTAAACAACTTAAATGCGTAGTAGTTTTGTTCCACAATATTATTTATTTGCTTGTTATTAGCAGCTTTCGGCTTCTTAGGCCATCGTCAGATAACTTCATACTAAAGTCCACACGTAATATTGAGGTTACATATACAAAGATGGTTTTTCAAAGATATGTGAATTGCAAATAAATTATATCTCTGAATCGATACTACATAATAAACGTAGTATTACAAAACAAATGGTCTACAATGGTATTAAAATATTAAAACTGTGTAATTGTATACGAAAGTTTTGTTAGCAGGCGATGGTAGAAACAAAATGTGGGTTTGTTATGAATAAGCATCAACACCACAGAACGTGCATAATAATAACAATAATAACAGTAAAGAAAACACACAAATGGGGCCCGAATGGGTACATCTTACACCACTAAGATTATAAATATTATAAATGTCCAGGTGAGCGATGGATGATTGTACAAGCAAACTGAAAATTATGGCAAGGAGGAGAAAGGTATACGGACTATTAGTATGAAACACATATGACAAATTTATTTACACACAGTGAGAACAATAGGCATTTTAATAAGTTGACATTATTTTAGTAAAGGTGAATGATGGAATTGTGTCTGGTCATTCAACACTAGGTCAGGATTCTTGGACTGGTGTTTCTTAATGGCCATAAATTCCAACAATGTGAGTTTTCTACCTTTTTTTCCTTTATGGAGAACATCACATTTAGTATCGTAGGAATGACATTCATTCAGAGCATGATCAGCAAAGGCGGAATCTTTCTTTTTCAGTCTCCAGCTCCCTTCGTGCTCAGATAGTCTGGTGGCTATAGTCCTACCTAACTCGCCTACATATAGTTTGCCACAAAGTTTACAGGTAATTTTATACACTCCACTCTGTTCTAAAGGTGGAATTTTGTCCTTGCTGTTGAACAAAATGTACTACGTATTTAAGTTTTTAGTATGTCTTTCTTCCTCCAAGCACCGACTGAATATTCCATAAAAGTAAATTTGATACAAATCTATCAACATACGGAACTTACAAATTGTCTCTGTGAGTGTGTTTTGAAAGCGTGTTTGGCTCGGCGGTATGTGATCGGATACGTATTGAAAGGCTCATGGGTTTGACTCCATCCGACGGCAGATCTTTTTGTGCTCCCTGACAATGCGTACACTACTCACGTCACAATTAACACAATGAAACATTTAAAAAAACCATGTCACTGCAAAAAGGCGGCGTTTATAACGAGCGCAAGATGCGGTCAGAATTATAGCTTCCCCTGTTTCTTCGGTGAATATCACCACGGTACATGAAACTTATCAGTTGCAAAAGAATGGAAGCATTGATTTCCATATACGATGTGCTCATGTACGCGTTAACTACAATCCCTTTTTAAATGTTTGCAGTCCCGAATACTTATAAAACTTAGCCGTGGCGGAGTGGCCGAGCGCATTGAGGCGCTGTGCTCCTATGCGCGAGGCCGTTCCCCGTCGGTGGTTCGAATCCTCCCTCGCGCATGGATGTTGTCTTTAGTATAAGTTTGTTTATAAGTAGTTTGTTTCGGAAATAATTTCCCCGCAGATAAGTTCCATAAGCTGAATACACATTTAAATTCGAATAAAAAATAGGTTGAAAAAAAATATATACCTAGTATTTGTTTGGCGATTTTAAAATACAGTAGTAAATGATGATAATAATTGAGTAGAAGTTTGTCATTTTCGCGGGCGATCTCATCAATAGAATTATTATGTAAAACAACAGCCAAGATCGCTAATTAATTTTATTTATATAAGCGGTTTCATCAGGTTACGCTTCCATAATCGGACCTGTCTTTAACGTACACCGCATGTAGCTCTTCATTCATTGGCTCAATCTATCTACCGCCATCCCCCCCCTCTCTCTCTCTCTCTCTCTCTCTCTCTCTCTCTCTCTCTCTCTCTCTCTCTCTTTCTGTGTCTCTGTGTGTGTGTGTGACAGGGAGAAGAGAGAGACAAGCGGCAGTAATGGCCTTTGCCTGTAGAGTATCGCACACACGACTGTCTAGCCCTCACATGGTAACAGAAACCTCTCAAGAAGTTTACCATCCAAGTATCACGACATAGCAGTACCAGAAAATGTAGAGCTGAAAACGAAAGAAGTTCTGACTAACCTGTTATAAATACTTTATCAAGTGGTGAAGCGGTTCGATTCCAATACACAGTCTCATGTAAATTTTCAACATCAATTTCATAATCTACGTTATATTTGTGTAAATAAGTTTCATGTATGAGGCAGAATGTCGCTACGTTACGGTGAAGAAAGTGTGATTAACTGATATCCCTATAAATAGCACAATTAAAGCGTTGCATGTCTATGTAAACCTTCTTGCTTGTCATTTTAAGCGTTCTAACACTTTCTTCTCATTTCTCGAACCACCGAATCCCAAATAAGACATAGGGTAAGGTCAAGTAACTCCGGAATAGTAAGGTTTGCCGGCCGCGGTGGCCGAGGGGACTGAGGCGCTCTAGTCACGGTCTGCACGGCCACTACGGTCGGGGGTTCGAATCTCCCCACGGGCATGGATATTTGTGCCGTTCTTAGTATAAGGTAGTTGATAAGTAGTTTGTAAGTTTAGGGACTGATGACCCCGTAGTTAAGTCCCATAAGCTTAACAAACATTTGAACATTTGAATATAGCTTGAAGGTGCATTGAAAATAGTGACTATATGATCGAAATCGATCTGCAGCTACAATAATAAAGCATCTAGTAACGACCAATGCTGCATACTACATTTGGTTTATACATCATTGTGTGGTCGTTGAGCACAATCTTCCTGAAAATGGAATCAAATGACAATTAAATGTACTTTTTTCCAGTATTAAAGTTATATCATCATATTTCTTGGAAATGACGTAAGGCAGAGTTCTTGCGTAATGAGGGAAGTGAGACGACAAATGAGTACATTCAGGAAGAGCACGAGGGAACACAAAAATAAAAGAGAAACGCAGGGACTGAAAAGAATTGCACCTTCCATAATCCAGTAGTTGTCAGCAAGCACTTGACGCTACAGGGTGAATGAGAACCCATTCGGAAAACATCAGCTGAAGGAGTTCTTCGGCTGTTTTATTTTGCAGTTTTCCGCGTCCCCATTGTCGTCACTGCTCCGCCTGGAAAGCAGCTCTGGAAAATTGTGAATTTTTCAAAGCAGCGGTAATGAGGCCCGTGACGTAAGCAGCGAGCTGGGCGTTGGCGTGGAACAACAGCGGCAGCGCAGCCAACAAGCGAAGCGTTGCGAGAAACACCTCGCAGCGGAGGCCGCACCTCTGATGCCAGCATTACCTTGTGTTTTTGCGTTTCATTCTTACATCTGAAAAGTAACCGCTGCAGCTCCATTAAAGGAGAAATCGCTACGAAACACAACCTGCTTCACTTCTTCCTTCATTTCTGCTTGATTTGTATATGACCTTTCACAAAAGTGGACATCGGACCACGCCTGGTTGCGAAATCGGAGCAATAAGTAATACCAACAGCCATCTTTTTATAAAAGTAATTAACCCAGATATTCTGAATTTTTTTTGGTTACTTCTGGTTTAACCCTTTAGTGACCAGTACGAACTATAGTTCCCACTTATTTGTTTTCGCTGTAAGTTCAGTGGTACTCTTTGTTCCTTCTTCTAACTTGTACCATCTCTGTTAGAGTGTGAGAACTATATATAGACTGTCAACAGGCGAGCGAAAGTCGTTGTTTTTCTACATTGTTAGTCAGCCAATGCAAAAGCACAGTTTATGCGGGAAAACAAGCCACTGTGTCGACCGTAACAGCGTTTTTTGCATAGCGTGGTTCCCTTATGCGTATGAAATGACTTGTGTTATATTTGTCTGCTTTTATATTTACGAGGGAGATAGTATTTCTGTATATTAGCTGAGCGAACGGTATGCCGTAGGTCGTCGTTAATGGAAGTGGTGGCACAGACTATTTTTCTTTCTTGTAGATTTGGCAGTTGTCAGTGCCTACATTATGTGGAAGTTACAGAAGCAGACCAGCTAACATTTAGATTGCATTTGTCAAGGCAGCTCATCTCCGGCTTCTCTAGTCGTAAGGCCCGTTCATTTTCAGACACCAAAAAGAGGCCTGACTGGAGTTCCAGATCAAATTCGTCTGGCGAAAGTTGGAACTAATTTGCCGACAAAAGATACTACAAACAGAAGGTGCCGCCAATGTAGCACCAAAAACAAGGAAAAGAGGACAAAAATAAAGTGTAGCAACCGTCGTGTACCTTTGCGTGTAGCACCATGCTTCTCTAAGTTCCATAGTACGTCACGTTAGTGAACTCAATGGACAATATGAACTAATAAAGAAGTAAATGAAATGTTTAATATGCTTTTTGTACTTAAAAAAATAAAAGATATACATTTTTTTTTATTAATCAAGTCCAGTTACCCAAACATTCGGTGGGAACCTTAGTTCTCTCTAAAATTTTTATACCCGTAGACTAAACTCTCACTTTCAAGATTTAAACTATGATTTTATGTCTGGGTACTTAGCCCAATGAAGTAGTCATAAGAAGTCTACAACTTCTGGAAATAATTTGGTCACTAAAGGGTTAAAAGGTAGATCATTACATCTGTGATAAATCGTTCAAATGTTGCAACAATGATTGTGCACGAATTGCATCCTTGCCGTCAATTCAACTAAATATCTAGGACTTAACTGCGGGGTCATCAGTCCCTAAACTTACAAATTACTTATAAATTATTTTTCAAAGGTGACATACTGACTGGCCAGTACTTACTTCTGTGCTGTACCGCCGATAGTGACACAAATGAAGAAAAAAAGAAAACGGACGAAAAAGGACAAGCTTTCGGAACACAGTTCCTTCTTCAGGTGGGAGAGAAGGAAAGAAGAAAAGTATGGCAACGGAAGGGGAAGGTAAATCACGACGTAGGTCATGAGGATGGTGTTTAAGGAGTGTGGAAGTCAGAGGAGGAGTGAGTGAGCTGCTTACAAAAGACCCGCAGCAGCGCTGTAGGGTTGGGCGCTACTAATGCCCTCTAGTACATTGATAATCCAATAACACTAAAAATCTAATTTTTATTGTAAAACGATTAAAATGAAAAATGTAAAGCAATTTTACATACAGACGTGTAAAAATGGATTAAATATATAATGAAACAATATCTCTGACTTCCATCTCCTTAAATACCATCCTCATGACCTAGGTCGTGATTTACCTTCCCCATCCGTTCCCATCCTTTTTTCTTTTCTTCTCTCCCACCTGAAGAAGGAACTGTGATCCGAAAGCTTGTCCTTTTTCGTCCAATTTCTTTTTTTCTTCATTTGTCACTATCGGCTGTACAGCACAGAGGTAAGTACTGGCCAGCCAATCTATCGGTTTTGAAAAATAATTTATCATCTCTGAGGAGACTTTCCATCATTAATCGAACTACTTATATACTAACTTATACTACAGACAACATTTACATCCATGCCCGAGGGGAGATTCAACCCCACACGGGGAATGGCCTCGCTCATCAGAGCATAGCGCCTCAATGCGCTCAGCCACTCCGTCGCGGCTCGGCAAAATAGAGGCCGTCCTTCTACAACGAAGTAAAACTGAAAATACTAATGTTACTTGTTAGATACTTTTTAATTGTAAAGCCATCCATGTGTTTCTGAATAATAGAAATAAAATTGATATGTAAGTACTTACATACCCAAAATCATGACTTAACTTATACGTTTCTTTTAAATCCCTACCTTCAAAGGTGACTAATACAGAATAACGTGCTAAAACAATGACTGTCAGTATTTGCATGCTAATAATCAACATTCAAATGACCGTCCGATTTTGGACAAAGTGTTTTGTCCAAAAAGAAAACAATTTACTTTAAAGGTCTGAAACAACGAAACACCAGCCTTCTGGAAGAACGTCAGGATCATCTGGGTTTACAGGATCAGTTTCTACGCTACATTAAGCTACTATCTTAAACTGAGGTGATGTTCAAACATAGGACCATTGCAGTAAGTACTAAGTTTTCAGACGGAACTACACTGCTTGAAAAAAAAATATATACAACTGGAAAGATGTCGTAGATTTTGATCATACGACATCAGACGTCGCCTATGGGATATTAGAAGAACTGCTACATCTTCATCTAAGTCTACATGAGTACTCTGCATGTCATATTGAAGAGCATGGCAGAGGGTTCATCGAACGGCTTTAACGGTATTTCTCTATAGCCCCATTCTATAACAGCTCGCGGGAAAAAGGAATACCTAAATCTTTCTGTTTTCTATCTAATTTCCCTTATTTTATTATTTCTTTCAATGATTTCCACCAAACTCCTGCATCATTTCTGTGACTCTTTCTTCCATATATCGCGATAACTCACAACGAACTGTCCTCTGAACTTACACTAAATCTTCAGTCAGTCCCACCGGGCGTGGATCCCACAATGCGCAGCAATACTCCAACTGTAGTAGAAATGTTGTATCTTCTACATGTTCTGCCAATGAAACGTAGTGTTTGGTTCGCCTTCCCTACAATATTTTCTATGTGTTCTTTCCGATTTAATTTGTTCGTAATTATTATTCCCAAGTATTTAGTTGAATTGATGGCTTGTACATTTGACTGACTTATCGAGTAAATGAAATTTAACGGATTTCTTTAAAAGGTCATACCGATGACTTCACACTTATCATTATTAAGGGGCAATTGCCAATTTTAGTACCATGCAGATATATTATCTAAATCATTCTGCAGTTGCTTTTTATCTTCTGGTGAATTTACTAACCGATAAATGACAACATCATCCGCGAACAGTCTAAGAGAGGTATTCGGAGTGTTTTGTTTGCATAGCTTATGGGACTTCGGGGTCGTCAGTTCCTAAACTTACAAACTACTTACGAACTAACTTACACTAAGGACGGCACAAATATCCATGCCCGAGGGGGAAAATCTAGAAATACGAAATCTATTTCACGAATAGGCCTCAATGTGATATCAACGTGTGACGCAAACAGTCGCCATGACAGAGACGTGCTTCCTACAGCCAACTATTCGAGATTGGAACGGATCAATATGTAACCTTCCAATGGTCAGGTGAACAATCTCATACCATAGACGAGATTCTGGACGTCTACACAGCACAGGCCAGCCAACATCTTCGTACTGTAAGGGCAGCAGTGGCAGACTGGACAGCTACCAAACACAGAAAAGATGGTTTGTCAGCCCAGAAATGTCAACCAGTGATTGGCCGTGAGATTACGGGTACAAATAAATGTATACGTGTACAGACAGCAACGAGCCAAAAGGTAGCAGGAATAAGTCACCCCCTAAGAGAAAGTTAATTTAAGGGTCTGTACCATTACACCCGTCATCCATCACGCCACAGCATCGACGTGCATTGCCCGACTGGTGCCTTCGGACGATCACTTGGAATAACGGGTCATGGTCTTCAGCGATGAAAGCCGGTTCTGTCTGCACGCAGTCGTTTGCGCGTACGACGTAGTCCTGGCGAGTGCTGCCTTTTCACAGGCGAGCCGGTGGCCGAGGGGACTAAGGCGCTCCCGTCACGGTCTGTACGGCGACTACGGTCGGGGGTTCGAATCCCCCCTCGGGCATGGATATTTGTGCCGTCCTAGTTCGTAAGTAGTTCATAAGTAGTTTGTAAGTTTAGGGATTGTTCCATAGACTATACAAACATTTGAACATTTGAATTTTCACATGCGAGCGGCTCAGGTGAGCCGTAGGCTGAGCGGCTCAGCGATCTCTTCCGGTCGTGTGTGGCCACTGACGAGCTCTACCTGCTACTGTTCTGACACTATATTGACTATACTCCGTTCACCGAAACGAGAGACGGACTGTAAACATAGCGAGGCGTGTGACCAGGAGTGGACAAAACAGGGGCACTCGCTCAGTGTCGCCGCATCCGTTTCGGGTGTAAAGCGTTTGTGTGTGTGTGATATTAGAGGTTGGCTAGAAATTTCATCTTAAAGAACCAGTTGTGGAATAGCAGCATAAGTATTAAGCTTTCATGTTCTAAGAGTTTTTCTATTTCTCGTCTGTATCGCGCAAGTGTAAACTCGTTATGTCATCCTACATTTGGAATCCACGCAAGAAGCAATCAAATATGAAATAATTACGTTATTAATGTGTGTAAAACGGAGCTTTTGTGTTCAGAACAATAAATGACAGATATTGTTATAAAAACAACTGCATCTCCGGGTGTTGGTCGTTCCTCAGTTTATCTTATGGTAGCTGATTTCAAGGCCACACACTATTTCCAGTCCCCAAAAAAACATCACGACAGAAGATTACGGAAAGTGTAGATGATTTTCACAGAAATATGATACGAACGAAAGTACATGATTTGTTGTTTTGTTGACATAGTTCTTATTGTCGTGAACGAAAATGCACATTTGGGCAATTTTCAAAGATTCAAAAATGTTCAAATGTTTGTAAATATTATGGGACTTGACTGTGGGGTCATCAGTCCCTACCGTCCTACTTATGAACTAACTTATACTAAAGACAACACAATCATCCATGCCCGAGGGAGGATTCGAGCCTCCAACGCGGGAGGCCGCGCGATCCGCAATGTGGCGCTCGAGACGACTCGGCTACTCCGCGCTGCTTTCAGATATTTAATGAATTATTAAAAGAAGGAAATTTTGAATATCTGTGGCTTCTAATATCACTTATACATAGAAAAACACACAACTGCTTTACAACTAATACAGAGGTTTTAATTCCAAATTATTAACTTATCCACACAGCTGTAAAATTTATGTTGTTTTATTTAAGGACCGGTTTCAGTATTGCATTAATACCACCTTCAGGCCCTATACAATTTAAGTTGCAACTCAGTGCGACGAAAGTATCATGATGGTCAGGTTAGACACGTAAACACACAAAATATAAAGAACAACAGTCGTTAAATAAATCAACATAAACCTTACGGCTGTTGGTGGATAAGTTAATTATTTGGAATTAAAACTCGACCAGCAGCCGTACTTCCTATTCCATTACAACATGGAATCACATCGATTGATAGGTAGCGACAGTAAGCGAGCGCCCCGATTTTGCCCACCCCTGGTCACGTGTCCCGATCGGTTTACAGTCTGTCTCTCGTTTCGGTGAACGGACTATAGTTTTGAGCTGGCAGGTAGCGGTCCGGGCAATCAGGTAGGCGCTCGTAGGTGAAACCGACGCACCTGGACCCTAGGCATAAGTCCGAGCCTATGGCGCAGACACAGCTGAGCCGGTCAGGGATGATCCGTTCCTGGAATACTTCGCTGGACCGGATCGCTTGTGAATGGGAGCCTTTAGGCTGCATTCCTACTAGAAACGTAGTAATGGTTTGAGACAAGCTACAGCTCTCGTTCACCTTTGTGAAGGAACGCTAGTTTGCCATTTTTGCAAGAGGAAGGTAAAGTGTTGTTCCAACAAAATAATGCTCGCCCAACAGACTGTGGCTGAAATTCAGCAAGACGTGCACAAACTTTCCTAGCCAGCGCGATGTACGGACTTACAACCTACTTAAAGTAACTTACACTAAGGACAGCACACACACACACACACACACACACACACACACACACACACACACACACTCACAACCAATCGAGCACGTGACGGATATGATGGGACGACAACTGACACATGTGACGCATCAGCCCATAACTCTTGCAGAAGAACGTGAATATTTCGAGCAAGCATGACATAATGTATCACAAGGCCGTATTCGCCATGTGTTTGTTCGAATGGATGACTCAATCAGCGTCTGCATTATCGCCCATGGAGGGTGCAGCACATACTATGGGTGTCCCAGCATAAAGTGACACCTGGTGCCTCATTACTGCTGTTCGTTCTGTAAATATAGTCCATGTACTCCAAATGCACTGTTTCATCAGAAATCTTGAGTGAATTGGAAACCTCTACGAGGGTGTACTAATTTCCGGCTGTGTATATGTGGTGTCATGTAGAACGATCAGTAACTGACAAAATAGCATCGGCTTTTACATTCAGCTTTGTCAGGACGTTCAGCGAGTCTCAGCCCTTGCTAAATTTAGCTGGACTTTAATGCATGATATCTGAACGACACTTAATAATCATTAAATTTAAGAAAAAAAAACTTTTTCACTTAAAATTTCCGGGCTGGTATGCCGTAGTCTGTGGATAAAACTCTCCCCTAACGTTTCGTCTTCAGCTGCGGAAGACATCTTCGGAGGCTAAGTGGCAATATCCGGGCTGGTAGGCTGTGGTCGATGGATAAAACTCTCCCCTAACATCTCGTCTTCAGCTGCGGAAGACATCTTCGGAGGATAAGCGGCATCTGCAGTTTCCACTTAGCATCCGAAGATGCCTTCCGCAGCTGAAGACGAAACATTAGGGGAGAGATTTATCCATCGACCACGGCCTACCAGCTCGGAAATTTTAAGTGAAATTGACGCCGGCCGAGATAACCTACATTGTATGAAGAACAAAAAAAACCTATTGAGTACGTGCAAAGCGACCACGGGGCCCCCGAGCTAATGCAGTCTTCCTTCCTTCTTTACTTACCGGACTGCATTTCCTTTCCCCCTCCCCTCCTTTTCTATTATCACTCCTTTCGTATCATCACAGATAACCTTAGCAGTTGAGTCCCTCTGTCCCAACCAAACAACCCAACTTATTGACTTTATACGTTTCTCTACCTTCATGCAAAGTTTGAACAGAGACGTTCAAATTTAAAGACTAGAAGTGACGCGCTTCTAAAACCTTAAAGGAAAAGGTTTTATTGCATGTAAAATTCAAAGCAATCTTTACAGCGTAGAGAAAAATGGTGTCTGTAGCAAATGATTAATATCATCCTAGTTGACATACGAGGATTGGAACTTAATTAGTGGCAACTATTTATTCAACCTATTTGCACCAGTTACTGTCCTTCAAAGAAGTCACTAGCGTTGTGTAGAGCTTGTTGCCAGCGATGTGGAAGGCGTAGTTTATCGTTAGCAGAGCCTGATCTGTTGATGGTGCGAATGGAGCGGTCTACTGCCTGTCGAATCTCTGAAACAGTTCTGAAGCGAATGCCACGAAGTGGTTCCTTCATCTTCGGAATCAAATCAAAGTCATTGGTCGCCTCGAACGTCGTAATTACGTCAGAGCGCCAGTATGGTGAATGTTATGGTGATTCTCGTGTACGACTGTGATGGTGTTATCCTAACGCATTATGTTCCTCCACGACAGACCGTCAATGCACAGCATTACTGCTAGTTTTTGGAGCATCACCTGCGACCAACTTTGCGAAAGAAGCGGCAACATTTTCTGCGCAACCCACCCATCATTTTGCACGACAATGCGCGGACGCAACAGCGCCAGCTGTTGCTGCTCTGTTCGGTCGATAGTACTAGGAACTACTGTACCATCCACCATACTCCCTGGACTTGTGACTTTGATTTGATTCCGAAGATGAAGCAACCACTTCGTAGAACTGTTCCAAAGATTCGACAGGCAGTAGACCGCTCCATTCGCACCATCAACAGATCAGGCTCTGCTAATGGTGCACTATGCCTTCCACATCGCTGGCAACGGGTTTTACTCAACGCTAGCGACTACTTTGAAGGACAGTAACAGGTACAAACATGTAACGTTTTTGTATCGTTGTGAATAAATTGTTGCTACTATTTAACTTCCAACCCTCGTACTTTGCAGAATGGATTAATTGATTAATGTGGGCATTACGTGACTGAGCGCCAGGTCCGGTTCGACATTCATACTTTATTTATGTACTGTACCGTACGTACAGCAAGACAGATGTTCTAATGCCCATACAAATGACCGCTAGTACGATTTAAATCAAAATCTTTCGTACTCCACGATCTTAGCTCAAATTTGAAAGAAGAACCAACACAATACCCCTCCAAAATCAATAAGTGAATAATAATAAAAATATTGCAACCTACTTTTCCCATTTGTTACAGCGCTATAATGCTTCTTTTCCCCTGTACATTAGAAAAAATTAATGCTTGAGACCTTTTAATTTCGTTAATGTTGCTGCAGTATTGTTTCTACAGTATAGTTGATTATCTTTCTGAATTAATGACGTCACTGCAATTTGGTTTAATACTCCACTGAAAATCACAGAAACTGTTCGGTTTTACGTCGCTAGCCATCGATGGTCATTTAAAATTTGCCTAGCTTTTACTGTTCTGCTGGAAACAGTATACTGATGTAATTCAGTTAGCAACTGTGCTCGTAAGCTCCTCGGGTATTAGCTGGGGCATGTTATTTTAACGCACAAGCCTCCGGACCTAGTCGCTGATTGGCTGTCTTTTTTAGCCGTAACTCCGAAAGGACGCGTTTCCGACCTTCGGTTACCTGGGAAATTCTACTCGATCCTACGTCGCCTACCCTAGTATGAATTTACTTGCAGGTCGTTTTTGTTCATCCCATATAAAGGCTCCTCTAGCTCGTTTCGTTGGTGGAAAGCAGGAGTAATGCCTGTGAACCGTCGAGAGTCAATACCCCGCTCATAGCTGGTAGGAAGGCGGCACCTGAATAGCTGCCCTAGTTCACGTGTCATTTGTGGACCGTTTTGTTTGTGAAGCTATTGGACCAAACTGCTATTATCAACAGTGACCAGACTTACAACATACTTAAACTAAGTTACGCTAAGGACAGCATACTCTCCCGTGACCGCAGTGGGGGACTAAGGTTGTCGAAGACCCGGGGCGACGGCAAATCAAAATTAGGGCCCCCCATCCACTTGGAAATACATATATTTCAATAAAAAAGTAACTACTTTTGAGACTTGGAGGTCCCCCTAGGAAGAGAGCACGGGCGAGTCTAAAAGAAATACCTTTCCAGATCCGGATTCCACAGATGGAGATGCTAAGGACAGCGATAAAACAAAGCAAAAAAAAAAAAAAAAAAAAAGTCTTTTCGAGGCATTTGTAGGTTCCCTAAGACGAAAGGCCCGGGGCGGTCCGCCCCTCCTTTTTAATCAGCCACTGCGTGACCGAGGACTCGAACCTACGGAGGGAGCGGCCGCCCAGTCCATAGCACGATGCCTTAGACCACGCGGCCATTCCCACGCGGCCTATCAGTTTTCCATGCCTCATTTGCTAAGAACGGAGCCCTTTTAGGATGACTTTCTTGTGCAACTTGTAAGTACTTGAAATGTCTGTCAAATACTAAGGCCTACTTGGCATGCAAAAATGTACAGAATTTAGTTGGTATCATATTCTTACACTCGCATCTCACTTCCCAAAAGTTGCAGATGACGGCCGTCCTCTACAAGAAAAGTAATCTGAGTGTAGTTTTAATCGTGTCACGACTGACGACCACACCGACTATATGACAAGAAACTGAATGTCTAAGAAACAAGAAGTTGGTGAAGCCTAATGGGGTTTGGGTTTAAAGAGATGAAATCAGCATTTTAACTAGCCGCAAGTGTTCTTAAAGGAATCTTCAATTATCGGTTTTAGTTACTCATGGGGAATATTTAATTATTAATCAGTTCGAATCATTCTAAGACAATCAAAACATTTACATAATTATTGCAATCCAAACCAGCAAATATTGACTGTGCAAATGATCAGAAGTTAAGGGATTATCTCTTTGGGTCGTCACAAAATTTATCTAAAATATGAAAAAAAAGGTAGTTGCTAAATCTGCGTAGCCCGCTGGATTTGTCGTGAGCTGGTGAGATGGAACCATTTATAAAATTTCTCTCTAAAGCAAGCTGTTCTGTACATGCATAGTTAATTGTCCCAAATCTTCTTCCACGTACCTGAACTTTTTACTGAGACTTATTACTGAATGTATTTTGAGGTCAACGTACCAGCAATTACGTATTTTCAATGAGAAGCTGGGCCGTCTTTACCAGGAGGTGCAAGGGGTGCGGGCACTCCGGCGCCGGTATCCATAGAGCACCAGGCGGAAGCCGCGCGGGTATGGCCGCTTGGAAAGGCGCCATGTCGTCCCGGTCCTGTCGGAGATTCGAGTCCTCCCTCCTTCATGGGAGTTTGTCCCAGCTTCAGAATAATTTCGTGTCAGCTAGTTTGGATCTAATAGTAGGCACCGATGACCATAGCAGTTTGATTCATAAGTGCTCACAGACATTTCGCGTGGCGAGCGCCTTATACTATGTGCAATGTGCCATTATTGAAAATTACTAAACACGCATTCATTTTAACTGTAAAATTGTAGGCACCGATATTGTTTACAAATACGCATCATGTAGATTTCGGCACAGCTTCGACTTTCGATGGGCAAGTATAAGAACCTCCTCCCCCTCCCCCCCCCCCCCCCACACACACACACACAAAGACGGTTTCGCATAGGAGAGAGTGGAATATCTTGACTGCCGTTGGCGTGAGACAGGAAATGTTAAAATAATACACACTCATTGCTGCCGACAGAAACTGCAATGCCTAGATTAGACACCCAATAATAATACTGTAACTTCTAATCATTGGTTGTGAAATGTTGCTGAAACACTGAAACGGACTTCACGTTGGTACTTCATAATCCAGACTTTCTGCAGTTGAATGTCATTCGGGAACGTATGATACATTACAACTGTACTTTTTGCCTTTCTACTGTGTGACAGATTTCTCATTACTGCAGCCAGGTATTTTAAGACGATACTTAACATCGTAAAAACACCACAAACTGGAAAATAAATGACAACACTACCCTGTTTTGCGACTCAATAGACAGTAGAGTAGCGTGCTCCAGTGGTGACGTCATTCTCTGAACGACAAAGTTTCACAACATGCGCAAGTCACGATGAGCTTACCCAGAACCAGATAACAAATGCAAGTGGCGCAATCAGAGAGAGTGTGCAGCTACACTGTTAGTCGCCTATTTACATTTACTGACTCTACCGTTTGATTGGTCCACTTTATATTGAAAGAAAGTGTGATGTGTAGTGATGATTTTGTGCAAGGAGTTTGTGTAAAATATTTGTTTCGTGGAAATTAAGTTTACATTCTCAAGTTATTTTTATACGTGACAAGTATGACAGTGACGCAAGAAATAGAGCGAGTTCATTAATGTCAAAATTAAAGTCTTACAGGTTCATATGTTCAGTTGTAATATAGTACAACAATTTATCAAAAATTAACATTGTAAGCAAAATTCTGCAAATGTCTGACGTGATTCTTTCAGAGGCGGTCAAAATGATACAGCTGGCCAAAAACAATTTAGGTTTATATCGCGCAGGTAGTGCATCTGAACAAATGCTAGTTGATTCAAAATAACTTTCTGGAGATTTAAAAGTGAGCCTGAATTCAAAAGAAATTTCTCGACCATGTCCTCGAAAACGACATGTTGATTACAAAACTTCAGATGAGCCAATATTACACCCAAAAAACTGAGTTTAAAGGAAATTTTTATTTTTTGATACTTGATTAAATGAAAGAGGCCATTTGTTGATAGAACACAACAACATGTTTTCATTTTTGCAAAACATTGAAAGCTGCAGGGAATTGAACAGGGAGCAAATAATTACACAGTGTCAAAACCTTCAACAACAATTAACGCATGAAGATACAGGGAGATCGTACAGTGATGGGCGAAGAGTTTTTTAATAAGTTGGAATTGGTTCATTTATTTATTTATTTGTAAAGAAATACACAACTCCACTCTATTTGTTAGTTTTTATATATTCCAATAATTTAATTTCTGTGTTCCCAAATGTATCGACAGCTTTGCGCATATATTTAACCCTTCGTGTGACAGTAGCAGAAGGCGAATGGTCATTTTCGGAACTGAAAATAATAAATTATTTACGATCAACCTTGACCCAAAATAGACTGACGAATTAAAAGTAAATTTCAAAACAGATGATATCATTAAAAAAAGTTTGCCGATTTAAAAGCCAGAAAAATTGAATTCAGTGTCTGAAAATGCATTTTTATGTAAATATTAAATAAAAGAAATGGAACATAAGAATTTCATATGTGACTGCCGGATTGATAAATGTGGTGTAGTGTCTGATTTTAGTGCCTTTTGACGGGCAGATTTTGTTATATATATTTTGAACAAGTCCGAATGCTTTGATTTTCTATAATTGTTTTTTTTTTTTTTTTTTCTCAAGTATGTTGTTTCACTAGCTTCGCCGAGATACTTAAATTATTCGACTCTGTTGATTTCACTGTAATTTGTTTTAAATTTCCAAATATATAATGTGGAGAAGAATTCAGTCTTCTCAAAGGATATTTACAGGCCAACCTTCTCTGCACATTCTTTGAGGGCCTTAAGTTTGTTTTACTGCTATCTCTTCAGTGATAGTTACGATCGCTAAGCCATATGCAAAAGCTAAATAAGGGATGTTTAGTTTTCCTTTACCTCTTCCTAGTTCAACTGGCGTCCAGAAGTCTTCTTTCCTTAATTCCATTTCCCATTCTTTTATTACTTCGTCTAAAACTATTGTGAGGAATAGTTGCGAGATCCCATCTTATCTTACTCCTATTTTAACTAATTATGGTTCCGGAATTTTATTTATGAACTAGTTTACATGCCCGAGCTTCGAAACGGTTGTTAAAGAAGGGCCTGTGCGCATCATGGCTTTTTTGGGTTCCGGACGTCAGTCAGTTTTAAACATAAATGAAACGTGCACAAGAAGCAAAGAAATGTCCTTCAGTATGTAGTACACAAAGCGAAATCTCAGTAACACTATGTTCAATGTTTGTTGGTATTCTTAAGATTGCGTCGTTTAATTCTATCACAGACGTACGGTTCCTTGCTGTACTACCCCATACTTAATACGCAGCAGCGGCGTCTATCAGATCTTTGGTGCGCTAAAGCGCCTCTCTAGTCTATTTATCCGCTGAACCTCGTCAAAGCTCGTGTAGTACTTTTGGAGATTAGTCTTAGCAGATATACACTGATTGCTTTTAGACAAATGTTTAAAATGTGATATCTTTATTTTCCCTGCTCCGATTTTGATATGAAGCGTGTATTCAACCGCACGATATGCTCAAGTTACGGCTGAAGATCCTATAAAAATTCGCCAAAGAGTTTTGGATATAAACGGGTTCAAAGATACATAGCCTATAGACATACCGGTCGCAGATACAAAACTTTGAATTACGATTAAATTTTTTTCCGTGATCTCACTTCTATGAAACGAAGTTGTCCCATGTAAATCCGTTTTATAGGCATTTCTAAACAGAAGGGACTCAAGATCTAATAACTACGCAGCGAAGTCAGAAAGGAAACTACATAAATTAGATTTTCCTTTTAAAGAATTCTTATTAAATAAAAACATAGATAGATGCGAAGTAACGTCGTTACTTCGTAAATTCAAATTATACCCGTCGAAAGGAGCACTTCTTTTCTTTCCATGACATTGCAAAGCATATGGAATACAGCTACGAAAAAAATATATATATTTGTTGTATCCTACCTGGCTTAAATTTTACTTGCAGTGGCAGCGGTTTAGTACGTTAACGTTGACAACCAAATATTCCCTTTAGGGGGGTCATTAATTTACTGATCGGAACAACATTAATTATTTACTTCATTTTTCCCCTCATTGTACGTGACTTACTTTTCAAAAAGGACTCAACGGGCGTCGCCAACATAAATACACTACACCACTGCCGGAAGAAAAATCGTAGTCATTTGGTGTATATACTACGTAAGTAACAGCGCCTCTATCGGATCTTTGCTATACTACGCTGAAATTCAAGCATATCATATAGCAGAATCTAAAAATTACGATATCTTTTCTTCCCCTGATCCGTTTTTGATTAAATGAAGTTTATATGTTGCCACAAGGTACTTTCATTTGACCTATTAAACCCCATGAAAGTTCGTATAGTAGTCTTGGAGATCTGCTGTACTACAGCAAACTTATAAGCACAGTATACACATAAAACTTCAAATTACGATATATTTCCTTCCTCTGATCCGATTTTGATGAAATGAAGCCTATGTTACTCTCCAAACTATTCTCAATTTAGCCGTGGAAACGATAAAAGTTCGTACTTTTGGAGATTACCTTCAACAAATAGACATACACGATGACTTTTAAGCAAATGATTAAAGTATGATATCTTTATTTTATCTGATCCGATTTTAATTATTGAAGCCTTTATGTAGCCGCACGATATGCTCAAGTTACGTGTGAAAACCGCATGGAAATTCGTCAAGTAGTTCAAGAGATAGACGTGTTCAAAGACACAGACAGACAGACAGATATTCTTTTTTATAAAACGAAGTCTATATGTTGTCCAGAGTTACGCTCAAGTTACCTGTGAAAATTCCATGCTAATTCGTGAAGAACTTTTGGAGATAAGAGGTTTTTAATAGTTGAAAAAAGACACGACTGTTACTGAAAACATTTCAAATAACGATATAGTTTTTCTCCGCGATCCGATTTTGATAAAATTATGCCTATATGTCGACCCAAACTTTTCTCATGTTTTCTGTGTAAACCGCATGAAGATTCGTCCTGTAGTTTTGAAGATTGAAGAGAACAGCGACAGGCCTACATTTACAGATTTATTATTAGTATAGATTAAATTTCTGATTTGCTTTTTCTGTCAGTGTTTGTTCAATCAGATTTCTCGTTGTGGTGTCCAGTCCATGTTCTTCTAGTAGAACAGAGACTGCATGACTATAGAATCATATGCTTTCTTGAGATCAACGAATGTGTAGACTATTGACTTCGACCTGAGTGCTTTAATTTTTAAAATACCTTTAAGGTATTATTTTTAATAAATTAGTTTTTTTTTTCACCGAAGAAGATGATATAAAGTCTGTGAACAAATATCCCATATCAATGAGAACTTTAGAATGGAGTTGTAGCTGTGAAGTACATTGCAATAATCTACATATAAAATAGGCTGTATTTGTGTATGTGGGTATATATGTTCCACATCTCCTCCTAAACTACTGGACCGAATCAACCAAACTTGGTACACATGTTCCTTACTATCAGGGAACATCGCTGTCGGGGTAAGAACCACCTACATACGTAAGGAGATATGGCGTCTTAAACAATGACAACCGTGAAAAACGTCGCATCATGTGATAATATCTGCTCCTAATCTAATGGACCGATTTCAAAGCAAATTTGGTACAAATATTCTTTAAGGTCAGGAATCATTTACTATGGTTGCAAAAACCACCTACGATACATTTTTCATTCGATATCACGTCAAAAACAATGAAAACTACCCCGTCTTGCGACGCGTGATTTAATTAAATTATTGGACAATGAGACCACTTAGCAACTTGCAATAAACTTCGAACATTATTTCAAATCTTTACGAAACTTTTTCTCGTTGACAACCCCAATAAAAAGATAAAAGGGAAAAAGCTTATCGCTAACTAGGTACTCTTCCGATGATATTAATCTACGGCATTTAGCATAACTTCACAAGTTATTACTTCTACACGGTAAATTGTATTCGCGAGACAATTCAGACAGTACACATACATACCACCGAATGTTCATTCGATATTATATCATAGTTCACATACAGTTCATGAGATATGAAGTCATAAACAATCTGGTTCATGAAAAACTGCATCATGACGCATAAGGTTTCTATTTATTACGTCTTTACTACTAACACCATTCACTCCATATTTTGCTGACAGTAGACACATATATCACTGAATGTGGCTTAGAATTTACATCATAGTACGACACATATTTCAGGAGATATGACGTCATAAACAATGAAATTTCCCAATAACTGCTATTTTTCCACATCTCCTCCTAAAATTGCTTACTATCAGAGAATAATCGTTATGGGGTTAAAGCTACATACGACACATAGTTCAGGAGATATGACGACGAAAACAACGAGTCATAAAACTTTCTCAGCACAAGTGTCTATAATATTGTTTTTATCGTTAAGTTTTGAATTAAATTAATGTTATACATCATTTGAATTTTATTACTGTTTTTCTTTCTTTGGATATTGCAATTAAAATTTTGTACATTATGCATATTTCTTTGTTCTACTGTCTCATAATTTCTAAGCTGTTTTCCTGGATACATGAAGATGAAATCGATTTCGAGCTTTTATTTTCCTTTAAGTCTGGAACAATGCATTATATAACTGGGCAATGCCGGGTTTAGCAGCTGGTAGATAGATACAGTATTTACAATGAATAAAGAATACTGTAACTGGTATATTTGTGGCTTACAGCGTGCTTCACAATTAATGTCGCACAATTTGTAAAACAGACTTAGTAGATCGAGTTTTTCATATGGAACCCATGTCCGGAATTGTCATCTAACGACGCTATGAGTCCTTATTCTTGGTGTACCTTCGATCATAGATATTGGTAGACTGGCCTTGACATTGTTTTCATGCCACCAACATCTCTACAGCTAAACTACTACTTTGCCAACAGTCACGTGATAGTGCCCAGCTTTGCTTATAAATTTACAAAGCATTTGGTATGAAGGGGAGTAAAATTAAATTTCACATGTAAGTATTGTCAGTTTAAAATAGTGGCATTTCTTGAAAACTGTCAAGTTGTTTTTTGACCTATGTTGCTAGCATGGCATGTGTATAGCTGCTCTGCTGTTTGGCCGGTCTACTAGTATCTATGGTCGAAGTGTTGTACATTATGAAGTAAAGCTCTTATTGTAACTTGATGAGGAACTCCACACATAATTGTAACAACGTCGTCATGCACTGGATATCTGAAGTATCATCAAAGGCATTATTAATATTTACAGATGGTTCAAAATTAGGTACCAATGGACCAGTTGGATGTGCCTTTTTATGCACTCAACTTTCTCAGTACAAGCAGTATGCTCTTCCAACATTCTTCTCCTTATACTCAGCGGAGGCAATAGCCATCAAAGAAGCAATAAAATTTGGAAGACAGACAGGACATCGAAATATAGCGATAATAACCGATTCTAAAAGTGTTATACAAACTATTGAACATCGAAAATGGAACTATGACACAAATATAAATATATATAGCAGAAATTGTTGACTTAGTGGCACAAAGCAATGACTCAGGAACAGTCTTTTCTTTCATATGGGTTCCTGCTCGTTCGGCTATCACATACAATGAACAAGTCGACCAGTTAGCGAAATCTGCAGTCAGAAGTTGGATTACACTTCATGCTCACGTCCCTCCATCAGATCTTAATCCATGGATCAAAAGGAAAATAAATATATACTGGAAAGAATACTGGAAATCATCGTCATCAGTTAGGCCAAATGGTATGCATCAATACAAAGATCAATACCGTAGAAACCTTGATTCCATGATAATAAGGTCACAAGAAAATTAATAACAAGTGTAATTCGGATGCGGTTTAATCATGGTTGTTTTCCAGCCCATCTACATAAAATAGGCATCCAAACTCGCCTTATTGTGACTGATAATTCCTCGTATGCTGATCTGAATCATATTTCTTTTTCAATTGTTCTAAATTCACAATGTATAGACAGAACTTTATGGAAGACCTAAGAAAAGCTAATGTGCATTTTCCTTGAGGATTTCCGAGTATTCTATGTGGCAACAACAAATGCGTCTATAAAACAATATTTAAATTCATGTCATCTGCTCAAATTGTTATATAATTTAATTGCAAACCCATCAAAATTAGTGTTTTAAGAGATTACTTGTTGTAAATATTAACCATGTAAGATATGTGTAAATTGTATGGTTGTAAGTGTTTTTTTCCTTTACCAAATGCCAAATAAAATAAATTACAAAAAAAGTAAAGCTCTTTGGGTTCTATATTTTGGTATGAGGTGCTATGGACCAGAACAAGGAAAAAGTGTCCAATTACCATGGGCTCAGAAATGCGTGTTTTAAGAGCCATGAGCAGTTCTTTCATATTTGATGCTGTGAAACAAACCGCTTCCACTAATCTAGTGCTCACAGTTTTTACGTAATGCATTTTACTAGACATTGTTTCCTTGTATTCGTCCGTAGTACTTCCTCCCAAAATATAGAAACAAACAACAATTCTTAGACTTGGGACCCTAAGTAAAACTTGAAGTACTAATTTCCCTCCACAGTCTTTAGAAGTGTGTAAGATGGATTATGGAACACCCTGTATAAGACTAAAAGTGTCATTACTCCTTAAATGAAGTACATAAAACGTCCAGCGTTAGAGGTCCCATAGCGGACATGCCGAACTATGTTGTTGTTATGGTCTTCAGTCCGGAGACTGGTTTGATGCAGCTCTCCACCTTACTCTATCCTGAGCAAGCCTTTTCATCTCCTCATAAGAACGGCAACCCACATCCACTTGAATCTGCTTACTATACGCGTCTCTTGGCCTCCCTCTGCGATTTTTACCCCACACACTTCCCTCCAATGCTAAATTTACGATTCCTCGATGTCTAAGAACGTGTCCTACCAAGCGATCCCTTCTTTTAGTTAGGGTATGCCAAAAATTCCTTTTCTCGCCAATTCTGTTCAGTACCTCTTCATTAGTTATGTGATCTACCCACCTAATCTTCAGCATTCTTCTGTAGCACCACATTTCAAAAGCCTCTATTCTCTTCCTGTCCGCACTGCTTATCGTCCATGTTTCACTCCCATACAAGGCAACACTCCACACAAATGCCTTCAGAAAAGACTTCCTTACACTTAAATTAATATTCGATGTTAGCAAATTTCTCATTTTCAAAAATGCTTTTCTTCCCATTGCCATTCTGCATTTTATATCCTCTGTACTGCGACCATCGCATGTTATTTTACTACCTAAGTAACAAAACTCATCTACCACCTTCATTGTTTCGTTACCTAATCTAATTCCTTCAGCATCGCCTGATTTTCTAAGACCGCATTCCATTATTTTTGTTTTGCTCTTGTTAATGTTCATTTTGTATGCTCTCTTCAACACACTGTCCATTCCATTCAACTGCTCTTCCAGGTCGTTCGCTGTCTCTGACAGAATTACAATGTCATCAGCAAAACGCAATGTTTTTATTTCTTCCCCCTGAACTTTAATCCCTATTCCAAAATTTTCCTTGCTTTCCTTCATCGCCTGCTCAATGTACAAATTGAATAACATCGGAGAAAGGCTACAACCCTGTCTTACTCCCTTCCCAACTGATGCTTCCCTTTCATGCCCTTCGAGTCTAATAACTGCGGTCTGGCTTTTGTACAAGTTGTAGATAACTCTCCTTTCCCTGTATTTTACCCCTGCTGACTTCAGAATTTGAAAGAGTGTAGTCCAGTCAACATTGTCAAACGCTTTCTCCAAATCTACAAAGGCTAAAAATGTAGATTTGCCTTTCCTTAATCTATCTTCTAAGATAAGACGTAAGGTAAGTATTGCCTCCCGGGTTCCTACGTTCCTCTTGAATCCAAACTGATCTTCCCCTAGGTCAGCTTCTACCAGCTTTTCCATTCTCCTGTAGATAATTCGTGTTAATATTTTGCAAACATGACTTATCAAACTTATGGTTCTGTAATTTTCACACCTGTCTGCACCTGATTTCTTTGGAATGGGGATTATTACATTTTTCTTAAAGTCTGAGGGCATTTCGCCTGTCTCATATATCCTACACACCAGTTCAAATAGTCTTGTCATGGCTGGCTCTCCCAGAGACTTTAGTAGCTCTGAGGGTATATCATCTACTCCTGGGGCCTTGTTCCGGCCTAGGTCTTTCAAGGCTCTGTCAAATTCATCTCTGAGTATGGTATCTCCTATTTCATCTTGATCTACTTCCTCTTCCCTTCCTACAACATCGTCTCTAAGTTCATTTCCTTTGTAGAGCTGCTCTATGTACTCTTTCCACCTTTCAGCCTTTCCTTCTTTGCTGAGAACTGGTTTCCCATCTGAGTTCTTGATATTTGTAGAATTGCTTTTCTTGTCCCCAAATGTCTCTCTGATTTTCCTGTAGGCGGTATCTACTTTTCCCCTTCTTATACATTCTTCTACAGATTTGCATTTGGCTTGTAGCCACTCCTGCTTAGCCATTTTGCACCTCCTATCAATCTCATTTCTTAGTCGTCTGTACTCCATTTTGCCTGTTTCATTTACTGCATTTTTATATTTTCTCCTTTCATCAATTAAATTTAGTATCTCCTGTGTTATCCAAGTATTTTTTGCAGGTCTTGCCTTTCTACCTATTTTGTCCTCTGCTGCCTTCACTATTTCATCTCTCAATGCTACCCATTCCTCTTCTACTGTTTTATTTTCCCCTGTTTCTGTCAATTGTTGCCTAAATCTCCCTCTGAAATTCACCAGAACTTCACGTTCCTTCAATTTATCTAGGTCCCATCTCCTTATTTTCCTACCTTTCTGCAGTTTTTTCAGTTTCAGCCTACAGTTCATGACTAACAAGTTATGGTCAGAGTCTATATCTGCCCCTGGGTATGTCTTGCAGTTTATAACCTGATTCCGGAATCTATATTTTACCATTATAAAATCTATCTGATACCTTCCAGTGTCTCCTGGTCTCTTCCAAGTATACAACCTTCTTTTGTGATTCTTAAACCACGTGTTTGTTATGATTAAATTATGTTCCGTGCAAAATTCTACCAGGCGACTTCCTCTTTCATTCCTTCTGCCCAGTCCATATTCACCTACTATTTTTCCTTCTCTTCCTTTTCCTACTACCGAATTCCAGTCTCCCATCACAATTAAGTTTTCCTCTCCCTTAACGGTCTGAATAATTTCCTTTAGCTCCTCATATATTTCTTCTATATCCTCATGATCGGCAGAGCTAGTTGGCATATAAACCTGTACTACTGTTGTCGGTGTTAGCTTCGTATCTATCTTGACAATGATAATGCGATCACTGTGCTGCTCGTAGTAGTTTACCCGCATTCCTATTTTCTTATTCATTATCAATCCTACTCCTGTGATACCCCCAACTGATTTTGTATTTATAATCCTGTACTCGCCTGACCAGAAATCCTGTTCATCCTGCCACCGAACTTCACTAATCCCCACTATATCCAACTTCAACCTATCCATTTCTCTTTTTAAATTTTCTAATTTTCCTACCCGATTAAGGGATCTAACATTCCACGCTCCGATCCGTAGAATGCCAGTATTGTCTTTCCTGATGATAACATCCTCCTGAGTAGTCCCCGCCCGGAGATCCGAATGGGGGACTATTTTACCTCCGGAATATTTTACCCGAGAGGATGCCATCATCATATTTTCATACAGTAGAGCTGCATGTCCTCGGGAAAAGTAACGACTGTAGTTTCCCCTTGCTTTCAGCCGTTCGCAGTAGCTGTGTGGCAAAGCCACATTGGCTGATGTTACAAGGCCAGCTCAGTCAATCATCCAGACTGTTGCCCCTGTAACTACTGAAAAGGCTGCTGCCCCTCTTCAGGAACCACACGTTTGTCTGGCCTCTCCACAGATACCCCTCCGTTGTGGTTGGACCTACGGTACGGCTATCTGCATCGTTGAGGCACGAAAGCCACCCCACCTCGGCAATGTCTGTGGTTCATGGGGGTGGATGCCGAACTAACGTATGTGTATAGTGACCATTTCCTGTGGCACGTCCCCTGTTCACAGCAACCGCAGGTGTGTGGCATCTATATTAAACACAGCGTGCATATAGATGTGGCAGTGGCAAAGCGTCTGAGTGCCAGGCGAGTCCGTGAATTATTCACAAGGTGGAAGTGCCGCACTCCTGGAAAACGCCAATACCTCTCTCTGCATCGAAACGCGAGCGAGGCAGGCCCTTGTGGCAGCGACTGCAGCTAAAAATAATCTAGAACGAGCTATACTGTGTGGCATCCACACTTTTTGGAGTACGGTACGATCTATGACAGCCCTGACGACATTAATTCCTTGAGGCTGGAGTTGCTGCCGGATTCATGACAACTTAGCCCTGGAAAACTTAAAAAAGAAAAACAAACTTCTTGTTTTCCTTCTCTTCGCATATTAGGCAAAATTGCCTATTACGGTACCCATCTCTACGGGGGTCTTCATCTATCTCTTCTTACATGGCAAAATATTTTTATATTAAAACTGTGTGCCGGAACCGGGACTCGAACCCGGGACCTTTACCATTCGCGGGCCAGCGCTCTACCACTGAGCTATCCCGACACGACTCACGGTCCGTCGTCGCAACTTTACTTCCGCCAGTACCTCGCCTCCTACTTTCCAAACTTGCCCGCGAAAAGCAAAGGAGGAGGAAGGAAGCTTGGTGTTTTACGTCCCGTCCACAGCTTGGTCATTAGAGACGGAGCTTGCGCTCGGAAGCTTTGGGTAAAGATGTGGAAGGAAATCGGCCGTACCCTTTCAAAGGAACCATCCCGGCATTTGCCTGGAGTGATTTAGGGAAATCACGCAAAACCTAAATCTGGATGGCCGGAGGTGGAAAGGCAAAGGTCCACGGTTCGAGTCCCGGTTCCGGCACACGATTTTAATCTGCCAGGAAGTTTCATATCAGCACACTCTCCGCAGCAAAATTTCATTCTGAAAATATTTTTAGTTCTCTAATATCTTGATCTCTTAGCCTGTTTATCATTGTGCAACATTTAACTCTTGTTTCATTTATTGTGCCTGAATACGGCTTTCTTCCTTTTTGGTAATCAGTCTGATCTCGCTTCCATGGAGCAATTCTTTAGTAGAAATTAATTTGAGTATCTTACTTGGCTTTGTTCTCAAGATTTATGTTAACTGTTTCATATACCTCGATGAATCAACTACGCTCAATTTCTGTATCTTTTCTGTAGCCATATGTCATCTCACAACCGAGGAAAATAAAATGGTTTAATTGTTCTGAAATCTTCTAATTTCTCACTATTGTTGTTCAGACATTTTCTTTGCTCATGAAGGCCATTGTCTTAGTTTTTCTTAAGATCTCGATGTTAAATAGGCCTATTGCACCTATTTGTTTTAGTAAATATGTTCGTTTCTGAACGTGTACTTCTTCATCTGCAACGATCACTGCTTTGTAAGAAGACAGTAAATTATTCAAGAGTTCTCCATATTTGCATTATTTCATTGAGATCTAGAATGATATTCGTGTTCTAACATAAGGTTTTTATCACATTTACTAGATGCTTCGCATTTTCGCGATTATCCGTCATAACATCCAAAAATTTATGTCTACTGATATTGTCATTTTTTTAATATTAATAAATCGAATGTGCGTTTCTTTCTTATATTCTCTGCAGGTTATATTTTACAGAAAATTAAAGATAAACTGCGTCTATCGTGCAACGTTCTTTTATATAACCCATGTGTTCCTCTGCAGTACTCCTTCCGCTATTTGGTATATACGAGGGCTATTCAGAAAGTAGGGAAAATTTAGACATTAAAAAAACTAAGTACAAGAAAAACATATTATTATGTACATCTAAAAGAGCGACTAAAATACTCGTTTCCCTCATAGTCACCAAACAAATTGAGGCACTTATCATAGCGGTGGGCAGGCTTTAAAATTCCTTCCTCGTAAAATTATGCCACCTGAGACTTCAGCCAGTGAGTCACGCCCGCCATGCGTTCCGCGTGGTCATCAAAGCGCGGCGTTGCAAGCCAGTTTTTCATCTTCGGAAATAAGTGGAAATCACTTGGTACTAGGTCGTTTCATCAACTTTAACAAGATTGTCAGTCACAATGCTCGGGCGTCCACTCTTCTCTTCATTATGAAAGTTGGTTTGGCCATTTTTAAACCGAATGCACCATTTCCGGACGGAACATTCACTCATAGGTTGTTTGTAAGTAAATTTTCAAAGAATGTGAAGAACATTAAGGTTTTAATACGTACCAGTTATTCTTTAAAGTCACATTTTCAAGGTTTTAGAAAGTCTCTGAGTGATTTTTAAAATAATGCTACTAATATCGAAAGTGACTCAAATGTTAAAGCAACCCGGTTTTGAAAAGAGTCAAACAGTTTTACTTATGGTCAAACAGTTTTACTTATGCGGAAGTTGATACGGGATTTTAAAAAGTTCATCTCCCTTGAATAAATAACCCGAAAGTGGTTTTAGTGGGAAAAGTTTTTTTCTGTAAATGTTACAATTATTACGGGAAATTAAAGGCAACGCAGATTGTAACTCTGAAGCTACCAGCCAATAATATCTTTGAACTGTTGTGGCTACGACGCTCATGAAAGGATGTGGCTACGTAACATTATTCAAAAACTGTGAGCTAACCTTGATATATCTTTTTCCACGCAAATCCTAAATGACAGCGAAGAAAATAGGAGTCCATGCTCATTTTCAAAAGTATATTCCACAATATGCTTGCTATTTGTGTTTATGTGACAGAGCGTCAAGGCTAGGCAGGACATCGCGTACATCTGTTGCCAACTTATGCAGCGAACTTTGTGAGCATTGAAGTAAAATTTGTAATTTCTCCGTATCTGAGTAACAGTGTGAACAGTGACTAAAACCAATTTCAGAGACTGTAATAGACAATTGATGAATGTGACAGCACTCATTGCGTGTTCTGATGCAAACGTACTCCTTTCTTCGCCGGCCGCGGTGGCAGAGGGGACTGAGGCGCTGCAGTCACGGTCTGCACGGCCACTGCGGTCGGGGGTTCGAAACCCCCTCGGGCATGGATATTTGTGCCGTCCTTAGTCTTAGTTAGTTCATAAGTAGTTTGTAAGTTTAGGGACTGATGACCCCGTAATTAAGTACCATAGGCTGTACAAACATTTGAACATTTTTTACTCCTTTCTTCACACGCAAGCTGCTAACATAAGTAAAATTTTACCTGTTCCTGTATCAGTTACCGATACGCCAGTCTTTCAAGAGCTAAAGAAGAAAATACGTCACACATAACTTTACCTCCCTGACAAATAGGGGTTAGGGAGGGTGTCCAAACCCACAGTACTTTTTTCCTTGTTAGAATGGAATGTACGAGGGCTACTCAGAAAGTAGGGAACGTTTCAGTTTGATGCCGCCAGGCGCACGCCGATCGCGTATATCGGCAGATAGTCGGCAGACAGCTGTAAAAATAGGAAGCTCTATGCGTTTCCGGTTTTTTCGAAATTCGAATTTGAAATGTGCGCTGCAACCGAAAATCCCGCTAGTTGTAAGGTTTGCCAAGAAACCTAAAAACTATAGCAATTTATCACGAACTGTGCGATGACTCCTTAAGACACATTCATAAAACATCATACTTTGTAGAATGAAGGTTCCTAGATACTTGAAGGAAAATGCTGAATGCGTTTAACTCTGGTATATTTTAACTGTTAACAGTAGCATACACTCAGCAATGGTAAAATCAGCAAAAGACATTGGCAGAAAGACAATGGTCAAAGACAGTCAAGCCAATAATCGCTAACACAGGCTTTTTACCACAAATTACGTCATAATATGCAGTTTCTGTGGCCGTAAAAAACTATGGTTGTCTCATTATCCCTTTGCTACGTTTTATAAAATTTTAACATTTGCACAATTTCAAGAAATTTTCATATACAACATTTGAGAATTTTTAAAAATATTTTTAGACCGACTCTATTGACATGAGTGACATAAGTATGAAACATACGATATGTATGACTGACTATGGAACGCCTGAAAAAATTTGAACAAAATCTGGTACAAATAAGACTTACTTACTATCGGAAAGAGTTGTTGGGGTGACGGATGGAGGGTGGGGGGGATAATAATGCATGCCCTGTATCGTTAGGGGTTGTGATGAGAGGACTTATCATGTCAAACCGCCCGGAAACGGCAGATATTGTGTCAAGCGTATAGCTTTGGTGTTGCTGATTAACGTAAGATGCGAACACAGTTGTTTGGGAGGAAGTGGAAGATACAGAGGCGATAACATCGAATATTAGTGTATTTATAGCGTTTCCAGTGCGAGATTGCTAGTGCTCCATCTAGCATCACTCTGAGTAGAGGATTGAAGAGACCCTCCCAGATAAAGGTGTCACCATGGATATGAAATACTCGGGTGGACCAAAAGCAGCAACCTCTTCGGCGTCTGTTAACCGGTGGAGGACTGTACACCATATCTGAGGAACTGAAACAATCAGATTGCCAGTCCGTTATGAGCAAGCATGACGATTGCGCTTCTCATGATGAGTGACAGTAAGGTAATATGTTACGTGGCGAAAGTAGCCTTACATTCGGATCCCTGGGTTTCGAGTTTCTTCACTGTCACAAAATCTTAGTCATACTTGTTGACATTGTCAACGATTAGAGACGCGATCGGTCGTAGTGTAATTTATTAATGATGAAACCTTTAATGTCAAAAACGCGAATTAATTTTATTTTGATCAAATCAAATGTTCAAATTTTATGTAAAGCTGTGGGGCCAACCTACAGTGGTCATCAGTTCATATGCTAAGGACAACACTCACACAAATGTCCGAGGGAGGACTCGAACCTCAGACGAGAAGCATACGCGCACATCGCAGTACAGGCGTCTTAGAGTGCTTAGCCACTCCTGTGCGGACTTTATTGTGATAATCACCTATTTAACGAACGAACTTCAGATCACAATACGTGTTAGACGAGCATAATTGTCCTCACACTGATAAAACCAAATCACACAAATAAAACATTAATGTTCGTCGCATTGTTAATATCTTTTTTTTTTTTCACATTCATGGAAGGCAAGGCCACGATGAAAACTTCTTTTTCCCTTCCATTAATGTGAAAACAAGATTTTACTGATGTGATGGCAATAATGTTTTAATTGTATAATGTGATTTTATCGATGTGACGACTATAATTATGCTTGCCTAACACGTTTTATGGTCGTTAAGAGATGTAACTGATGTCCGAAATAATATCAATCTTGATCTTGACTTTAAGGATTTCATGCTTTAGTATGTCCGAAAATCTTAATTACATGAAATCAGATAAGTTGAAAGGTGTCCTCTCTTTGGCTGCACTTGTAGTATCTGTGTTAGTAACATATTTCTGGTAGCGTTCATTTCACACTGGCATTTGGAATCGTGACGTCATTGTGACGTAGGAGGCTGTCCTTTCCACTATCGACTTTTCCGAGCGCGTGTGTGACCCAGCGTGGACCGCGCAATTAATTTTCTTTGTAGTCTGTGTGCCATTGTGCGATTATGTGTGCCGAGCGGGAAGTAGATGCCTATAAAAAGCTATTTCAGACAACATTGTAAAATTTTAATGTTACAGAAGGAGGCCAGTTTTGTGGGTTTCAAATGTTCAAATGTTTGTAAATCTATCGGACCAAACTGCGTGGTCATCAGTCCGTAGCTTACAAACTACTTAAACCTAGGTAAACTAACTTAAGGACAACACACACACCCATGTCCTAGGGAGGACTCGAACCTCCACGGCGAGCAACCGCGCGCTCCACAGCGAGACGCTTTAGACTACTCCACCGCGGCTATGTGGGTTTAATGATTCAGCTAGCGTATGTTGATGACAATTTACTCCTCTACATTTATAATTACCGAGTTCAAATACTGTTCATTTTGAGTATGCATACAAGCACCAAAATTCTGCTGGTCTTAGAAACTAAACATTACTAAAGAAGTTGATTTATCCAAGTGAAGCTCAGGAATACTGACAGAATCTAGCTCTATAAGGCAGAGAAATGGAGTACATAGTTATAGCACTAGAAATAAAAGCAGTGTATGCTCACAGGCATAAGGTGAAGAAAATCAAAATACTTTTAAATAGAGTATGACATAATCTATCCACCTTTGTAGATGAAAAAAATAAGAATATACAGTACACACTATTAGAAACATGTGTACTGAATATGTCTTTAATTTATGGACATACTTTAATGAAATGCTACTGAAATGTCTTACAGTGACTGTGTGCAATGTCAGCAGCATTAGTTCTTAATTAGCATATATATCTATTACTACCTGGAAAACTTTAAATAAGGTAATACTCAAATGTTCAAATGTTTGTTAAGCTTTAGGGACTTAACTGCGGGGTCATCAGTACCTAAACTTACTACTTATGAACTACCTTATTCTAAAGACGACACAAACATCCATGCCCGAAGGGGTATTCGAACCGACTGCGGCCGACTTAAGGTAATACTCAATGCTTTATTATAACTAGGAAATATATAATTTCTATAAATAAGGTACACGATATAGATGTATTTCATAAATGGCAAGTTACACGATCCTAGTGCGACAGGAGTGGTTTAAGGCAAACTGAAAACCAGTCCTTACTATTTTCTTTAATCGATCACTAATTCTCTTGTACTCGCAAAGTACACAACAGCGCAAAATTCGAGATGAAAACGGGAAAAGTATTACACACGTTGAACAATAAAATCACATTCCTATAAAGTTCTCGTTATGAAAACGAAAAAGTATTAAAGACATTGAACAATAAAAGAACATTCCTGTAAAGTTCTCGTTACGACTGTTCCCGTAACCCGTATACTCATAAAGAATAACTCGATGCTATAATGATCGACAGATCGAAAGCCTCCTTTCTGGTCGCCTTCACAGCACATTGTGGGTAAAGCCTGGTTCACTGCCTTCGTGATTTCAAAGGCCAGTGTGAAACGAACGTTACCCACATATTTCTGTGCATAATCGATAGCTCATTCCAAAGAGTGAACAATAGAAGTCCAATAAGTTACAGTTCCTCCTGTAGTAGCAGTAACAGTTCACAGTGGTAGTCGCGTGGACAATGTTAACATGGCTTAAACATTGAGGCTGACCTACCGAACAGCGGAGGCACTATTATTAATGAATATTCATTTTAATGAGGGTATTTTTTAAAGTATTACTTAAGACATTATTCTGTTTATGAAAGAAACTTCTAGGTGTGGAAATACCAAGAGGTAAGTGTAATATTAATCTGTCATGTAATTGCAGAGACCCTGTAGCCATTATTAATCTTGTATGTAACAGAGGATCTAAATAATTATCAAAATAAGTTACAAATCGTAGATCGTATTCCTTTAGTAGCTAGTAGCATTTTAGTCCCAAATTTACAGATTTTTGGTAATTTACAACAATGCTTGCAATAGAAATATCTCGGCCTGAAACAATATACACCGTAAATGAAACTAAATCGATTACGTGGGTACTGATGCGCGAGACGACAAAATATGAATGTTTATATACTAATAATGGTAATGTACAGCTGCGTTGATGTGAATGTTTTTACAGCAGAATTGACATATAGGAATTAGCTCGATGTTTTTAATCGATTTGAATGTAAATGTTATTGCTCAAAAAAAAAAAAAAAAAAAAAAAAAAAAAAAAAAAAAAAAAAAAAAACGTCACTGGCGAAATTTGAAAGCTGTGGTAGTAAGTGTCGACGTGACATTTCCGTAGAAATATGTTGAATGTTTTTGATGATATACATTGTAATGTATTGTCGAATATGCGTTAGGTATCTATGTAGTATATATTTCTGAGATGAGCGAGAACAAAAGATCAATTGTATTTGTATAAATAAATGACAGTTATAGATACGACTGTCTTAGCATAATAAATCGCTGCATATCTTCAGGAAAGTACTTCCAGAACTGGTCTCTAAATGGGTGTGTTAGTTTTACTTTTCCTTTGCTTAGCTTTGGCTATGAAGTCTTTTAAACCGTAACAATAATAATAAAAAATATAAAAAATAATAAATCTTCACTATCACTCAAGACCATATAAACCAATAAAATACGTTCCTATGACTAGGAACAAAACGCGCTTGAATAGCCGAGAATTGGATTTCCAGTTGCACGTTCGATACGTATCGTTTATGCCGAGATACTTCGATTGTATGCATTCTTGGAAATTACGGAAATTTTGATAAAATGTTTTATGTTACATTGTTTCGATACGTGTGTGATCGTGTGACACTGTATGTGGTAGTCACGATAAAGGAGAGTATAATTCAAGGTGTGTTAATGAATGTTAGAATTGCGGCAGATTTAAAATGGGCATTTCAAACTTGTAAATGCATAAGAAAGATCTTTTTATTTGTTTCATTTATCTGACTATTAAACGTTTTATGCGGAATACAGGAGTCCTCATGACTTGAATTCTGCACAGTTGATGTTCCATCATGTGAACTAAATCGATATGTGATTAAATACATATTTCATATCGCACCACCAAGCTGGAATACGTTTCGAATCCTGCTCTGACAGCAACCTGTTATATCGCATGTTGACGTAAGTTTCAAAACATTGACAATGCGACAGCAGCGCTTCAAGTGGCCGGCAACCTATATTTCTGAATGCGATATTGGAGGAGTGCAAATAGAATCGTTTGTATTCATTTTAACAAACGTTTTACATTAAGGAACGTCCGTAGTGCCATAAAAATAGGTAATAACTTTAAAATAGCTCCACATTTGTCTTTCTTCGGTTTCCTAAGCTCCCTGACAAAGTACGAAACGGTACATCACAGGACAGTTTATTTACAATTACCTTGTAACCTACAGAATTTTACTCAATAACTTCAGTTTCTATTAAAAATACAAATATGACATGAGGCACTTAGAGCTCCACCCTTTAGCAGAAAGACGTCGCTTTTTTCTACTCAGGAACTTTAACGTTTCTTCACTACAATTGCAGTAAAATCGATGAGGTTGGAACTTAGGAAACATGTATAGAACTCAATAACGATAGTATTTAAAGTACCAATCAGCCACCACATCTGTAGCTAAAGGAAAAAGTCACAGGCGTGGCAGTAAAACGGCAAAAGCAATAAAACTTGTTTTCCAACCAATAAGAACCCAAATCCATAATTGTTACTGTAGCTGAACCATTAACGGCAAGAATTATCAAAACATTGGCTTCTTAAGCTAAAGTCATTACACTCTAAAGTATATGCGCTTATAGGAAAGACGAGTGAGGTGTAAAAAGGTGCGAATCATTAGACTCCACGCCGAATGCATACGCGTCAAAAACCTGCCTGTTACAGTAAGAAAAGACCATGATAGAAATTTCTCTTATGTTTGTATTCTACTTTCAGCAGAATAAGGTGCAAATATACACATATTCCTAAGTATTTGTTCATGGCGAAGTTGTTCTTCATACCACTGAATCAGTTACATTAGGCTGTTATTACATAAATTTCCGTATGATGTATGAGTTTTGATATTTTACTAATGCTTGTAACGCTATAATAATACCATTTCTTTAACTACGTACAAAAATAAGGTAATTTGGAAGAATCCGTGTACATCGAAGTAGCGGCGCCACTGCTGCCGCTGCGGGTGGTACCTATCGAACGGTACATAAGAGTGAATGGGGAAATACCAGTATCGTTTTTTGTTTCGACAACGGAAAGTGAGATATATGGTACTGAGCATCAAACAGGTTTTGTAGTAGAGATGGGAAAGATGAAACATCTAACGGTTTCGAAACAAATGAAACCGTAGCATCTGTGGTTTCGAAACACTGTTTCGAAACCGTGAAGCAATGTATGTTTTGTCATACAATCTTCGTTCTAGGAGGGCAATATTTTTCACTATGTGGGCAAGGGCACATACAAGAACCTGTCAACCATAGAGTATATATTTACTTCTTGGTCTGTACGGAACATGTTGATAACGATTTTCTACCGTGTTGTTGATGTTGTCAACATAGTCACACTACGCCGCCGGTATGGTAGGTAAAAGTTTACCCCGTTAGGAACTCACAAACTGCAATAGGTACGCATACTACAGTGATGGATCAGAAATGCTACTTTCTATACATACTAAATAAATTATAGGGAATAAAGGGCACACTAAATAATCGCAAATAATACTATCGAATTACAAAAATAATAAAATAAGAGACAAGTTCACCACTTGTACGTCTTGACCGTTACACCACCGCCGCAATTCCTTTAACATGAGTGTCAAAAAAAAATTATAACAACAGTAGGTAACTTCGTTTTCGCTCGTAAGAAACTACCTAAATATGCGATCTACCCTTGTTAGTATAAAATCTGTCATTTCAGGCTTCATGTTGTATCTTATTTTTAAAAAACTTTGTTTCACTCGTGTGTTTTAATATGGTAGATAAACCTAGAATTTAACTGGTTATTTCAATGCAAATAGTGAATGTTGTTTTATTGTTCTTTTACATTTATAAAGCAGATATTATGTCATTTCGGAATCTTGATTTCAGTAGTCATAAGCTGAGGACTCACGAATGTCAACTACTATTTGACAATCTCTAAATGGTTGATATACTACTAAGTTATATGTGTATGTGGAGATTCAGTAAAATGAAACACCACATTTCGATACCATTAGTCTGTTCCGCCTTTCTGCATTAGTGGTTTGAAACACCGGTGAAACCGACACGAAACCGTGAAACCGACAGGAAGAAACGGTTTCATTGTATCGACAATCGACCGCGAATGTGATCCGAAACAGAATGGAATGAAACCGCATGGTTTCGAAACAGTGAAACATGCCGGTTTTGAAACACTGAAACTGTTGTGTGTATCGAAACCTTGTTTCGAAGCCATGAAACCGTAGCCAACTCTAGTTTGTATTAAACTCGAGTGAAGGTTATATAATGTCTGCTTCTAATCCTCTTACCTGGAAAAAATTAATTCCGCGTTTAGCTAACACGCAGAAATGTTTGGAATTTGCTTGGGAGTGTGGTCGCTTCATTTCCTGCAATTTTCATCTGTTGGCAACACGTCAGTGTAACTCGCCGGGACAGTAAGTAAAATTTTACATACGAGAGCAATTAAGTTTACTGAGCGGACAAGGGTACATACAAGAACCTTCTTTTTGCTTTCATTAGTGCATCGTACGGGCCAACACGTAAATGAATAATGCTGTTCCTGCTCTATTGTTGACAGGTTCTTGTATGTACCCTTGTCCGGTCGGTAAATTAATTGTCCGCATAAACGGGACATTTGATTGCCAACATTTGCACACTTTGTATCACATTGTGTTCTGTTCACTTCTTATTGCCTGATTATACATCAGTAATGTTTAGACGTTTGCGCCGACAGAATCTCGAAAGTGAACCGTTCGTTAGGTATCGACCGCAGCAGTGCCGCGACTTCGATGTACACGGATTCTTCCACATTACCAAAAATAATTATAAAGAAACATCATTCCTTCGGCGGCTTGCCCACCGCTAGGAGCGCTAGTGTCGTTGCAATCGTCAATTGGTAACAACTTTCACAGTAGTGAGTGTCGTGGCTGTATATGACAGACTGTGGTTATATTTCCAGGCTATATATAGACTCCTGACCATTAAAATTGCTACATCACGAAGATGACGTGTTACGGACGCAAAATTTAACCGACAGGAAGAAGATGCTTTGATATGCAAATGAACACTTTTTCAGAGCATTCACACAAGGTTGGCGCCGGTGGCGACACCTACAACGTGCTGACACGAGGAAAGTTTCCAATCGATTTCTCAAACACAAACATCAGTTGACCGGTGTTGCCTGGTGGAACGTTGTTGTGATGCCTCGTGTAAGGAGTAGAAATGCGTACCATCATGTTTCCGACTTTGATAAATGTCGGATTGTAGCCTATCGCGATTGCGATTTATCGTATCGCGACATTGCTACTCGCGTTGGTCGCGATCCAATGACTGTTAGCGGAATATGGAATCGGTTGGTTCAGGAGGGCAATACGGAGCGCCGTGCTGGATCCCAAAGGCCTCGTATCACTAGCAGTCGAGATGACAGGCGTCTTATCCGCATGGCTGTAATGGATCGTGCAGTCACGTTTCGGATTCCTAAGTCAACAGATGGGAACGTTTGCAAGACAACAACCATCTGCACGAACAGTTCGACAACGTTTGCAGCAGCATGAACTATCAGCTCGGAGACCATGACTGCGGTTACTCTTGACGCTGCATCACAGACAGGAGCGCCAGCGATGGTGTACACAACGAAGAACCTGGGTGCACAATGGCAAAACGTCTTTTTTCCGGATGAATCCAGGTTATCTTTACAGCATCAAGATGGTCGCATCCGTGTATGGCGACATCGCGGTGAACGCACATTGGAAGCGTGTATTAGTGATCGCCATACTGGCGTATCGCCCGACGTGATGGTATGGGGTGCCATTGGTTACATGTATCGGTCACCTCTTGTTCGCATCTACGGCACTTTAAACAGTTGCCGTTACATTTCAGATGTGTTACGACCCGTGGCTGTACCCTTCATTCGATCCCTGCGACACCCTACATTTCAGTAGGATAATGCACGACCGCATGTTGCAGGTCTTGTACGGGCCTTTCTGGATACGGAAAACATTCGACTGCTGCCATGGCCATCACATTCTCCAGATCTCCCACCAACTGAAAACGTCTGGTCAATAGTGGTCGAGCAACTGGCTCGTCACAATACACCAGGCACTACTCTTGCTGAACTGTGGTATCGTGTTGAAGCTGCATGGGCATCTGTACCTGAACACGCCATCCAAGCTCTGTTTGACTCAATGCCCAGGCGTTATTACGGCCAGGGGTGGTTGTTCAGGGTACTGATTTCTCAGCATATATGCACCCAAACTGCGCGAAAATGTAATCACATATCAGTTCTAGTATAATATATTTGTTCAATGAATACCCGTTTATCAACTGCAGTTTTTCTTGGTGTAGCAATTTTAATGGCCAGTAGTGTAGATCACACCAAACCCGAATTGGCGACATGCCGCGAATACTGAGTGGTAATGCAATGGGCAGGGGCACTACGTCAGTAGTATGAGGATAAGTTGAGAATTTGCGTCTGACGGGCGGCGTGCTACGGCTGGTCGCGCGGCTCTTGATTGTTCACACTGTCAAGTAAACCGGAGGACCCGGGTTCGAATCCCAGGTGTGCACAAATTTTCACCTGACGCATTGATTTATTTCAATTACCAATGGCAGCTACCGTCGTAAATTCCTTTTTGTTATAGTTAAGTAGCTCTCTTAGTCAAGAAGGGTTGCGAGCTAGGTCTTGAAAACTTCTTCACGAAAGTCTGAATAAACATCGCCATTATTTTACTGTACGTGCTTAAACGCTACTGCAATTAAAATAAAAGCAAATAAACTATAAATATCTGACGTAATAATGCTGAGTTTTAGGTTCACTTTAATTTGGGCGTCCATCGGGTCTCAGTTCAAAAAATATTCAAATGTTTGTTATGCTCATGGGACGTAACTGCGGGGTCATCAGTCCCTACACTTATAAACTGCTTATAAACTAAATGCGAAACCCTACATTTCAGTAGGACAAAAAGACAGTTCAAACATCCATGCCCGAGGGAGGATTCGAACCCCCGACGGGAAGCGGCCTCGCGAATCGGAGCACAGCGCCTTAATCCTCTCGGTCACTCCGCCGCAGCTGAGTCTCATACGTGCTAAATTTAGCTCTACTGTAAAGTATCGTGTCTCGACAAATGATAATGATTTCTGGATTTAAAAAACTCGTTTTGGCTTCATCCATTTATCTACCTTCTTGAAAACTTTAACCGATTCGTATAAGTTTAAAGTGTAGAAACTCGCAAAAAAAGAAAAATAAATAAATAAAAATTAAAAAATTAAAGAAAAAGATAATAATAGTAATAATAATAATAATATAAAATAAAATTTAAAAAATAAAAAACGTTTTATTTATTTAGTTTGCACATAAAATACGAATGATGCACATAAATATCGTGCCATTAGCTCAGATTTAATTATTTAATACGGAAAACATAAAATGTATTCATAGCCACAGTTGCTTGTTAAAAATTTTTAATGACCTTACAGTTAATGCACAACTAGTTTCAATGTACTACGCCGTCAGTCTCAGGTGCTCAACACTGCTAACATCAACCACAATAAGGAACGCTTATAAAAATATAAAGTTAAGATAGAAATATAAAATAGGATACACTACATTATGAAAATGGTCTGAAGAACGTTATGATATATGATCCTGTAGGTATAAATGTGGACAACAGTTGTTTTTCAACCAAGTTGTACCATAGCCTGAAATATAAGAAACTGTTTAATTTCCCTCCTCGTATTATTCAAGTGGCGACGCATCGCCAATAACATTCTGTTTTTATTTTATTTTATTTTATTTATTTTTATTTTTATTTTTTTTACACAAAGCTGAATAAAGGTAAAAAATAAAATTACCCTGTAGTAACATTGTTCCAATCTAGGAAAAATTTTAAGCAATTTTCGTCAAATCGATAGCCCTTCCTCTGTGTAAGTAGCTCCATATGCCTGTGTGTAAAAGCACATGACTATAGCCTCCTTCCTGATCAAGCTTGTATTCAGCGAGGCCAGCTGAGGGTAGTGTGTGTGTGTGTGTGTGTGTGTGTGTGTGTGTGTTTGTTTGTTTGTTTGTTTGTGTGTGTGTCGGGGGGAGGGAGACCTAGAGCCGAACGAAGTAAGGAGGTTGAAAGGTCTATGGGTCAGAGATTAAGATGCTTGGGCAACATAACGTGGCGTGTAGAGCTGCTTCAGGCAAGTCACTGGACTGAAGAATACAACAATACGACGGCACGTGCTGATGTATCATCTTCAGTAGTAGATATTACAAACGAATTAAGACGCATCTAACAGAAGATAATAAAACCTTCGACTACCATACTTTTCAAATGAAAAATGTGCATTTCTACGCATGTTGTATCTAAGTTTATTGACACTATCAGGTCCCTTTCTATTAATATGGCAGCGATTTAAGGGTTCAGAATTGTCAATTTCTTGTTGTTGTAATGGTCTTCAGTCCGGAGACTGGTTTGATGCAGCTCTCCACCCTACTCTATCCTGAGCAAGCCTTTTCATCTCCTCATAAGAACGGCAACCCACATCCACTTGAATCTGCTTACTATACGCGTCTCTTGGTCTCCCTCTGCGATTTTTACCCCACACACTTCCCTCCAATGCTAAATTTACGATTCCCCGATGTCTAAGAATGTGTCCTACCAAGCGATCCCTTCTTTTAGTCAGGGTATGCCAAAAATTCCTTTTCTCACCAATTCTGTTCAGTACCTCTTCATTAGTTATGTGATCTACCCACCTAATCTTCAGCATTCTTCTGTAGCACCACATTTCAAAAGCCTCTATTCTCTTTCTGTCCGCACAGCTTATCGTCCATGTTTCACTCCCGTACAAGGCAACACTCCACACAAATGCCTTCAGAAAAGACTTCCTTACACTTAAATTAATAATCGATGTTAACAAATTTCTCTTTTACAAAAATGCTTTTCTTCCTATTGCCATTCTGCATTTTATATCCTCTGTACTGCGACCATCGCATGTTATTTTACTACCCAAGTAACAAAACTCATCTACCACCTTCATTGTTTCGTTACTTAATCTAATTCCTTCAGCATCGCCTGATTTTCTAAGACCGCATTCCATTATTTTTGTTTTGCTATTGTTAATGTTCATTTTATACGCTCTCTTCAACTGCTCTTCCAGGTCCTTTGCTGTCTCTGACAGAATTACAATGTCATCAGCAAAACGCAATGTTTTTATTTCTTCCCCCTGAACTTTAATCCCTATTCCAAATTTTTCCGTGCTGTCCTTCACCGCCTGCTCGATGTACAAATTGAATAACATCGGAGAAAGGCTACAACCCTGTCTTACTCCCTTCCCAACTGATGCTTCCCTTTCATGCCCTTCGAGTCTGATAACTGCGGTCTGGCTTTTGTACAAGTTGTAAATAACTCTCCTTTCCCTGTATTTTACCCCTGCTGACTTCAGAATTTGAAAGAGTGTATTCCAGTCAACATTGTCAAATGCTTTCTCCAAATCTACAAAAGCTAAGAATGTAGGTTTGCCTTTCCTTAATCTATCTTCTAAGATGAGACATAAAGTGAGTATTGCCTCCCGGGTTCCTATGTTCTTCCTGAATCCAAACTGATCTTCCCCGAGGTCAGCTTCTACCAGCTTTTCCATTCTCCTGTAGATAATTCGAGTTAAAATTTTGCAACCATGACTTATCAAACTGATGGTTCTGTAATTTTCTCACCTGTCTGCGCCTGATTTCTTTGGAATGGCGATTATTACATTTTTCTTAAAGTCTGAGGGCATTTCGCCTGTCTCATACATCCTACACACCAGTTCAAATAGTCTTGTCATGGCTGGCTCTCCCAGTGACTTTAGTAGCTCTGAGGGTATGTCATCTACTCCTGGGGCCTTGTTCCGACCTAGATCTTTCAACGCTCTGTCAAATTCATCTCTCAGTATAGTATCTCCTATTTCATCTTGATCTATTTCCTCTTCCCTTCCTACAACATCGTCTCTAAGTTCATTTCCTTTGTAGAGTTGCTCTACGTACTCTTTCCACCTTTCAGCTTTCCCTTCTTTGCTGAGAACTGGTTTCCCATCTGAGTTCTTGATATTCGTAGAGTTGCTTTTCTTGTCCCCAAATGTCTCTTTTATTTTCCTGTAGGCGGTATCTACTTTTTCCCTTCTTATACATTCTTCTACAGATTTGCATTTGGCTTCTAGCCACTCCTGCTTAGCCATTTTGTACTTCCTGTCAATCTCATTTCTTAGCGTCTGTACTCCATTTTGCCTGTTTCATTTACTGCATTTTTATATTTTCTCCTTTCATCGATTAAATTTAGTATTTCCTGTGATATCCAAGGATTTTTTGTAGGTCTTGCCTTTCTACCTATTTTGTCATCTGCTACCTTCACTCTTTCATCTCTCAATGCTACCCATTCCTCTTCTACTGTTTTATTTCCCTCTGTTTCTGTCAATTGTTGCCTAAATCTCCCTCTGAAATTCTCCAGAACTTCACTTTCCTTCAATTTATCTAAGTCCCATCTCCTTATTTTCCTACCTTTCTGTAGTTTTTTCAGCTTCAGCCTACAGTTCATGACTAACAAGTTATGGTCAGAGTCTATATCTGCCCCTGGATGTCTTGCAGTTTATAACCTGGTTCCGGAATCTATGTCTTACCATTATAAAATCTATCTGATACCTTCCGGTGTCTCCTGGTCTCTTCCACGTATACAACCTTCTTTTGTGATTTTTAAACCACATGTTTGTTACGATTAAATCATGTTCCGTGCAAAATTCTACCAGGCGACTTCCTCTTTCATTCCTCCTGCCCAGTCCATATTCACCTACTATTTTTCCTTCCCTTCCTTTTCCTACTACCGAATTCCAGTCTCCCATCACAATTAAGTTTTCCTCTCCCTTAACTGTCTTAATAATTTCCTTTTGCTCCTCATATATTTCTTCGATTTCCTCATCATCGGCAGAGCTAGTTGGCATATAAACTTGTACTACTGTTGTCGGTGTTGGCTTCGTATCTACCTTGACAATGATAATGCGATCACTGTGTTGCTCATAGTAGTTTACCCGCATTCCTATTTTCTTATTCATTACTCCTGTGATACCCCCAACTGATTTTGTATTTATAATCCTGTACTCACCTGACCAGAAATCCTGTTCATCCTGCCACCGAACTTCACTAATCCCCACTATATCTAACTTCAACCTATCCATTTCCCTTTTTTAATTTTCAATTTTCCTACCCGATTAAGGGATCTAACATTCCACGCTCCGATCCGTAGAATGCCAGTATTGTCTTTCCTGATGACAACATCCTCCTGAGTAGTCCCCGCCCGGAGATCGAATGAGAGACTATTTTACCTCCGGAATATTTTACCCGCGAGGCTGCCATCATCATATTTTCATACAGTAGAGCTGCATGTCCTCGGGAAAAGTAACGGCTGTAGTTTCCCCTTGCTTTCAGCCGTTCGCAGTAGCTGTGTGGCAAAGCCACATTAGCTGATGTTACAAGGCCAGCTCAGTCAATCATCCAGACTGTTGCCCCTGTAACTACTGAAAAGGCTGCTGCCCCTCTTCAGGAACCACACGTTTGTCTGGCCTCTCTGCAGATACCCCTCCGCTGTGGTTGCACCTACGGTACGGCTATCTGCATCGTTGAGGCACGCAAGCCACTCCACTTCGGCAATGTCTGTGGTTCATGTGGGTGGGTCAATTCCTTAGTCTGGTCCTAAATGATTTGACCAGTCAATTACTTAGTCTGGTCAAATCATTTAGGAGATCAATTGAGATATCTAGGTCCTGCAGTATTGTCATCGGCGGAATGAATTGAAATGGTTCGACGTCATTCTGCCGGTTCTACGGAGTAGAGACAACAACATTACGGCAACCGAGATAGTGATAATAACAGAACGTTGCCGCAGAGAGGGTTGGTGTTAACTTGTGTTTAGTCTACCAAACAAATTACAGAAGTCAGATAGTGTAGTGAGCAGGTAGCGCAATGCAACAATAATGTGACTTACCCTAAGCTACTGCATGGAGAGCCATAGGAAGGTTGGAAACGAGGCGGAGGAGAGAGAAGTGGCTACAGCTATTGTAGTGTCACGAAGTGTAATTTACAGAACCTGGACGTGATTTCAGACACCAGGAACCGTGAAAACAAGTAAATGCCAAGGTCGTCCAAGGGTAACATCAGCAAGAGATGACCGTTATCTCTGGTTAACGGCACAACTTGGTTCTTGTTACAGATTAGTCACGGTCAGACGGACAGTGACGTTCCGCCATCTGGCAAGAACGTGGAACTCGGAACAATCCGGCTTATGTGTCGGGAACATCACCACATCATGGTGGTGGACGAATGGTGGGGCAAGAGTCAGTACTGGCGGAGGTGCGGAACTCTATGTCGTTCAGAATGGCGCTTTGGCTGCTCAGATGCGTAGAGACGAGATCCTTCGACCTTTTATTGTGCCATAAGAGATGGGTTCCTTCCGGTGGACGACAACGCCCGTCTCCACAGAGCTGCAATGTTGGACAACATGCTTGAAGAAGAGGGAATTCAAGGAATGTAGTGGCCATCTTCACACTGGACTTAGAACCGATTGAGCGTGCCTGGGATGCACTTGGCAGACGCATTGCAGCCAGACCATCACCTCCCACTACTGTCGCATAGCTGGATATTGCAATTATGGAAGAAGGACCAAATATCCCTCAAGATCTGATTGATAACCTCATACTGTCCATGCTATACAGGTGTGCAACTGTACTGGCCGTCCGAGATGATCACACACCACATTAGAGGGCAACGAGAATGACTTTTCTATTATTATGGTAGCCTCATGGTGTGTCGCACTAAGTAAACACCATGTAAACCGCAAGTAAAGAGTTGAGACAGCAAAATATTGTACTGTGACACACATAAATTAAAACTGTAATCAATATCTGAATAAATTACGTTACCATATGTACGTCGTGAATGATATCTCATCTGATTCACTAATTGTTTTGAGCAGTGTAATTTATTAGAACCTGTAACTTTGAATAAAAATGTTCAAATGTTTATAGAGCTTAAGGGACTTAACTGCGCGGTCATCAGTCCTTAAACATACAAACTACTTATGAACTATCTTATACTAAAGACGACACAAACATCCATGGCCGTGGGGGGAGGGGTTCGAACCCCCGACGGGGAACGGCCCCGCGCATCGTAGCACAGCGCCTCAATGCGCTCGGCCGCTCCACCGCGGCGAACTTTGAATAAACTCTATGTAAAAATCATAAGTCATTCCAGATTTTTCACTCTTTCTTCAAAACTACTCAAAAACAGGACATTGTTTAGTCCTTTCGATATCCAAGGAAAACTTTTCAGGCCAATATCAGACATTTCCTTTTATTTATTGAGTACATCAAAACTATGTTAATTGAAGAAGTCCTCACTAGATAACAGATATAATTACTAAACCTTTATCTGCAGTTAGGAATGCTGTTACTAAAATGCTAAAATTAGAAAATAATAGTTATTCAAAAGTAAGGGATTGAAAAACAGGCTTTCTTGAAACTATATAATGTATTTTTGTTCGAATTTTCATAGCCAAACGAAGAATATAAAATGAAAAATGCGGTGTAAAACTGACCATCTTGATGCCTAGGTTTTCAGTGAAACGTTTAATTGCTTGAAATTAATTAGAATAATTCTAAAAAAGTTGTTTAAGGAAATTTTTTCCTGATTTACATAGCCACATTAAGAGTGGGAGTTGTAACTTTACTAAAAAGACTTAGTTGGTTGAAACCAATCAGAGTAATGAAGAAAACGTTTTGATTTGGACGATAACTGGAAGATATATAAATGAAGTGTAAACAATATAAAAAAAAATTTAAAAAAATAAAAAAAATAATAAAAAAAACAGGATAAACTTAAACTTCTGTGCTTTCTTTCGATTACATACTGTTAATAGTAGAAAAACGATCAATATTCAAATATAATTTATTTCAAACTATGTGATGATTCATTGAATATGAAAAGGAAATTGTAAAAAAACGTTCAAATGTTTTGTAAAATGTTTTGACTAAGACAGATTAGAGAAACATTTGACGCTTCTTTAAATAATGTTGAACATCATGGATAGCAAATGCGGTTTCTATTGAGAGTGTAAAGTTTAAGATTCAACTTCGAATTTCACGATTTTAAAGAGTACAACAGAATATTTGCCTGCTGGAATTTCACTCATAAGAAACACGTTGACATCGAACGGTAAGAACCGCATAAATGATTAGTATTTGAAGCATCGTAAACTATCAGGGACGACCGCCGCCGTTATTACGCATGGGTTACGTGAGGCTCTTCCACTGCTCCGCCTGTCTTTGCCTAATGAGCAGAAACATGCTACATGGTAACGACGGCACTTGGGGCAGGAATGGCATCAAACAGTGTGTTTGGACAGAATCCAGGTTCTGCTCGCTTGAAAACGATGGCCGAAGTTTGGTTTCCTACCGACATGGCTGCATTCGTACACAAGACACACAGTGGCAACTTAAGGCCTTATGTATGAGAGTCTATTGAGTACAACCACAAATCACAAGGCACTGTGACCAATTCGATCTACGTGAGTGTCAATCTGCGATCCGTAGTCATACCCTTTCTGTGTAACATCCGAGACGCCATTTTTCATCAAGACAATGTAAGACCTTATGTTGCTGCGCGAACAAGTAAGTGCCTTCTTGGTTTCGCAGGATGTTAGGCTTTTACTTTAGCCTTCCAAACCACCATCGTCGCCAATCGAAAATGTGTGGGATATGGAGAAACGACGGTTGCAGTGCTGTGGCCCAGTCTCATCAAACACATATGAACTTGGGAGTCAGGTGAAGACAGCTTGGATCGATATAGGCCATTCGCGCCGGGCTCACGAACTCGGCAACTCTTACCTGCCGGTGGTAAACCACACACTTTCCTCAAACGAAACTCTCGAACTCGGCAACTCTACCTGCTTCTGAGGGAATTGCTTTCGCCGCGGTGGCGTAGCCGAGCGATCTAAGGCGCCTTGCTGCGGAGCGCGCGGTCGCTCGTCGTTGGAGGTTCGAGACCTCCCTCGGGAATGGGCGTTTGTGTTGTCGTTAGTATAAGTTAGTTTAAGTACTTTGTAAGTCTAGGAACTGATGACCAGAGCCATTTGGGCCAATAAATTTACAAGCATTTGACATTTGGAGTTGTATTCCAGTTTCCCTCACGCTTGCTGGTCGCCTGATCTGGCTAAGCGTGACGTTGTTTCTGCACGACGCGGTGATGTTACTGACATGTGCGCTCGCGTGTTACGCGTAATTCACAACGTATGCCGTCTTCCATAACCTTATTTGTAATCTTGTGAGTCGTTGTCTTAATCAACGATTTAGGAAACAATTTGAGCAGTTATCTTAGACTGTTCGCGGTCGATGCTGCTTTTTATAGCTTAGTAAAGTCACCAGAAAATTAAAAGCAACTAAAAAATTATTTAGATAAGAAATCAGTATGTTGTACAAATTGGTAATTGACCCAACGTACTGAAAAGTGTGAAGTCATCTGTATGAGCACTAAAAGAAAGCCGTTAACTCTCATTTACACGATAAATCAGTCAAATTTACAGACTATAAATTCAAGTAAATACTTAGGAATTACAATTTCGAACAACTTTAATTAGATAGAAATCATAGGTTACATTTCATTTGCTAAAAGAAGATGCAACAGTTGTACTAAAGAAACTACCTACACTACACTTTTCCGTTCTATTTTGGAGTATTGCTGCGCATTGTAGGATCCTCAACAAGAGTGACTTACGGGGGATATAGCAAAAGTTCAGGAAGGGCACCTCCTTTCTTATTATTTCGATACTTAGGACACAGTGTCACGGAAATGATGTACGATTTGGGGCGGAAATTAGTAAAAGAAAGGCGTTTTTCGTTACGTCGGGATCTATTTGTGAAATTTTTCATTAGCTGTCTGTTCCGAATACGAACATATTATGTCAGCACCCACCTACACAGAAAGACATGATCATCATAATAAAATAAATCGAATCGAAAAGTAAAAGATGAAGGTGTTTCTTTTCCTCGCGTGCTACTAAAGAGTGGAACGATAGAGAAATATTAAGAAAGCGGTTCGATAAACCCTCTGCCAGTCACTAAAATGTGATATGCAGAATAAATACGTAGATGTATTGCGCTAATGCTATACTGGACAAAGAACAGTAGAACCCAATGCGTTTTTACCAATATTTTTCTGTAGATTTAGAAAACCAACGGCGGAAGTTATTTAGTTGTAAATAAGAAGACTAGATCAATACTGAAAATGCAAGAATATCTGCCTAACATTTTCGTCCACTGGATTACAAAGAATCATGTAAAATGGATTGTTCGGTCTGTCTAGAGAAAAAATGCCGAATTCACATAGAATCCAATCTTATAGATGAGTTACAATTGTTGTTCAAATCAAATGTTTGTAACGCTTATGGGACTTAACTGCGGGGTCATCCAGTCCCTAAACTTACAAACTACTCATGAACTAGCTTATACTAAAGACAGCACAAACATCCATGCCCGAGCAGGGATTCGAATGGCCTCGCGCATCGCAGCATAGCGCCTCAATGCGCGTGGCCACTCCGCCGCGGCTACAATTATTACTTTTAAAAGTAGCCATAAATGAAAGCTGTTGTTTGTGCAGATACTTCTGATGCATAGTGACTGTAACTGACTTACTTTTCCTGAGGACAAGTTCAATTGTGTATTAATTATTTTTTTAAATTATTTTTGGCTACCCTGGTTGTCGGTGGTGTAAGCAGTGGGCAAGATACAAGGCGATGTAGCAGAGGAGTTCGCGGAGCGCGTACTGCTATACTTTTTTCATCGTAAGAATAAACCTGATGTAATCAAACACAGAGCGATGACTGATAAGCGTCGTGGCACAGGTACACTGGTTTTGTTCCGCTCTTGGCCTTTGTTCCTTTCATTCTCCACCGGGAAGAGTGGAGCGGGCTGTTAGATATCCAATCCATAAAGAGTCGCGGTTCTATTCGGCCAAGTATCAGACGAGCTGATAGTGGGGCAAAGGGGGAATCACAATTGGGAATAAGTCAGGCGGGCTTACTAGTTCCGGCATACGGCTTAAAAACAAGGAAAACCTCCTGAAAACCGGGAAACCGTGCCTTTGGGATCAATTTAATTCTAGGACGTTGTACCAGACAAATAAATTGCTTACCTGGACAGCAAGAGTGCAGTCCTGACAGCTAAAAATTGGACACCCGAGTTACTCTCGTGCAGCCGCAGTTCTGCTCTTGGTAGTAGGTCCCGTTTATGTGTTACCTATCTTATTTTTATGTTATTGTAAATACCTCGGTTGCACAGTGGTAGAGTGCCAGACTACAAATCCAAAGGTCTCGGGTTCAATCCCCGCCAGGTCCTAAGATTTTTATCTGTCACTTTCCACTTCTTTCATCTCTAGCAGTATTGCTCATGTGAAAAATACCGAGTAGCACCGTGGTTCGGAACCCACGTTAAACTGTACGTCCCCCTATAACTGGCTGGGTAAGTCAGTTCGAAGGTCGGAGGAAGGCAATGGCATACCACCTCCAAACAGGACCATGCCTAGTAAAGCACTGTGGTGTTCAAACCAATCTTCGGATTGTTGACTGCTTTACCTTACCTTTTTTTTTAAATGAAACTTAGAGCTATTCTAAAGAATTGACACCCATTAAAATTTGGCTTAAATCATTCACAAAAATCATATACTGTCGTAGGCTGTGTAAAGGTCAGTTGTGTCGCGTTTTTAATACATGATCGCTGAAGCTGCTTCCTGCTACGTAATGAAACACACACGTGGAACACCGTTAAAATGGCTTATGAATGTTGTTGATCGCCTCGTTACCATTGTAGCAAATTAAAGCTCCAGTACTCCAAGGTATTCTTCGGTTTCAGATGTGGAAAGTGTGATAGTGATTACCAGACGAGACTGAAAAAATATTCAGTGGCTTCAATACTTCACTATACAAACAAACCCTGCAGTACGCTTTTACGTCCCTGATAGCTTATGCAAAACAAACTATCCTCTATTTATGTTAGGAATTTTCAGCACTCTTGTTTATAACTGAAATAATTTGTTAGCTTAGTTCGAGGGCATATTAAGTTTTGCCAGAGTTTTGATGTATATTATTTGATAATGTTTAAAATGTAAGTGACATTCGGAGCTATAGTGTTCCTTTAATCGACCGTACCTGCTGTAACTGAAACTGTTCACTTTACTGCTGTTTAGATGCACCGATCGGTTCGCCAATGCTATCCAAGTTGAATGGACCTGTGTTATCGATGGGCCGATGTGCGTGTAACGCACAACATTCTTATTATCTGACATTGACAAGTAGAAGGTAATCTCAACATTTTGCACATCTCTTTAAATGAGATTTATTTACCTAGATTGCTTTGGATTAGTAGTTTCGGTGAAATTAAATCGCAATGTCCAAATTATATGACACTGCTTACTGCTTTGTCAGACACAAGGCAAGGTAGGCATACAGCAAAAGATTGGTTTGAACATGAAAGGCATGGTCGTCCTGTTTGTAGGTGGTATGCCTTTGCCTTCCTACGACCTCTGGACCGATTTATCCAGCCTGTTGAAAAACGTTCAAACGTTTGTATAGCTTATGGGACTTAACTACGGGGTCATCAGTCCCTAAACTTACAAACTACTTACGAACTAGCTAATCCTAAGGACGGCACAAATATCCATGCCCGAGGGAGGATGCGAACCCCCGACCGTAGTGGCCGTGCAGACCATGACTGGAGCGGCTCAGTCCCCCGGCCACCGCAGCCGGACAGCCTGTTGATAAATTGGCGGGAGGAGGAGTGGAAAATATTGTGAGACTATGGGGCACTAAAAACACGGGGATATCTGGATACACAGAACACGACAGGAACTGTATGAAAATATTGAACCTATATCGAGCGTGATACGGAAGATGAGGTTGCGATTTGTTAGGCACATCTTGAGGATGGACGATGAGAGGTTGACTGAGAAGATATGGAATGAAGCATGTCATACGGGAAACAGCTGGGTGAAGGAAGTCAGAGATGATTGGAAGGCTATAGGAATAAAAGAAAGGAATTTACAGGCAGTAATACAGGACTGGGAGAAGTATTAAGGGTTGTTAGATGGTCACAGGTGGCCGGACACTAAAATCAAAGTTGTCTTACCAGAAGAAGAAAGGAACAGAAGAAGCGCGAGAATGAAGGAAGGAAGGAAGTTTGGAGTTTAACGTCCCGTCGACAGTGTGGTCATTAGACACGGAGCTTACGCTCAGAGTTTTTGGCTAAGGATGTGGAAGGAAATCGGCCGTGCCCTTTCAAAGGAACCATCCCATCATTTGCTTGGAGTGATTTAAAGAAATCACGGAGATCCTAAATCTGGATGTCCGGAGGAAGATTTGAACCACCGTCCTTCCGAATGAAGAGGTATTGGGAATAAAGAAGAGGTGCAAAACAAGCTATACGTGATCCTGTAGGGTTTTTAATGATACGATATGTACAGCATATAATGTTTTATCTTGGCTGGAAAAATGTGTAAATTGATTCCAGATCGCTCCATCTAACCATGAGTTCCATACATAATACATATATCACCCAGCGGTCTGATGCCCCATGTCACAGGGTATTTAATCCCTTGGGTCTAAAAATAAAAAGGTAGGCTAGACAGTCAACAAGTATAAAAATAACAAATTTCCAGCTTGGTGGTGTGATATGAAATACTTATTTTTAAAAAATCACTTATCGATTTCGTTCACAAAACGGAACTTTATCAGTATAAAATTCGAGTCATAATGACTCCTGTACTCCACATAGAACATTTAATTGTCAGATCCATAAAACAAATGAAACGGACTGCCGTGAGTAGCCGAGCGGTCTAAGGCGACTTGCTGCGGAGCACGCGGTTGCTCACTGTCGGAGATTCGAGTCCTCCCTGGGGCATGTGTGTGTTTGTGTGTGTGTGTGTGTTGTGTGTGTGTGTGTGTGTGTGTGTGTGTGTGTGTGTGTGTGGTCCTTAGGTTAGTTTAACGTAGTTTAAGTAGCTTGTAAGCCTAGGGGCTAATAACCAAAGAAGTCAAGTCTCATAAATTCAAAATTTTTGAAATAAAACAGTGTTTCTAGATCATATTACAAGTTTTTAAAAAAATATAATAAAATAAAACCGACAATTATGCCAGATTAAAAAAGTTTGATATTTCGCAAGTACAAAGCAGTAAGCAGTGCCCTACGATCTGAAGATGGCGATTCAATCACGCCGAAATCAGTAATCAAGAGGTATGTAAAAGCGATCTAGGAGAGTAAATTTTCTTTTAAAAGAATTAGAAAACTTATTACTACACTTTGCGGTACTGGAAATACATATCTGGAAAATGAAAAAAGAACACCATGAATTTGTCAAACCAGCAGAGCGAAATTTTGACACATTCTTGAGGATGTATGCAACACACAATCAAGCAGTCAGAACCATACGCACGTCAGTACAGTCACCAGAGTGCGCACCATGTCGACGCTAGTATCGTGTATACCCTCCTTGTGCAGCAATGCAGGGTGTAACTTTCTCATGAAGACGATTGTAGCTGTGCCGAATGAAGTCTTACGGTATGGCCTGCCATGAAGTTTCCATCTGATGCCTCAGACCTCGTGCCGGTCGTGTAGACCGCGCCAAGATGACGTTTCATCCGGTCCCAGACATGCTAATGGGGGACAGATCTGGGGATAATGGTAGGCAGGGTAGTTGACGTACACCTAGAAGAGCACGTTGGTATGTTGGAAAAGCACATCGCCTTATTGGTGCATGGACCGTGGCAGGACGGGTTGAGTGATGGTTTCAGTGTACCGTGTACTGTTCAATTTTCCTACAATGAACACCAGAGGATAACGGCCAGTGTAGGATATGGCTCCCCACACCATGACGCCAGGTGTTGGCCCAGTTTGCCTCTGTCGCGTACACTCCAGATTTTCGCACTTCCGTGCACGACACCACACACGCCTACGACCAACATTAGCACCGAGGCAGCGACGACTCTCATCACTGAAGACGACACGTCTCCATTCGTCACCACCATTGGCGGTGGGCGGTACGATGCGGGGGCGTGAGCGGAGGACATAAATGTTCAAATGTTTGTCAAGCTTATGGTACTTAATTGCGGGGTCATCAGTCCCTAGACTTACAAACTACTTACCAACTAACTTATACTAAAGACAGCACAAACATCCATGCCCGAGGGAGGATTCGAACCTCCGACGCAGGAAGCTCCGCGATCCGCAACGTGGCGCTCCAGACCGCTCCTAACGACATACATGATCGTTCGTCATTGTGAGGGGAGCGATATTCTACACTCACCATTCTCCTCTAGTGATCGTGTAGAGAATATTGAACAGTGCGCGGTACGCTGAAACCATCATTTAACCTGTCTTGCTACCACTCATGCACCAACAGGAGAATGCAGATCCATATGTATCCCGTACCACCCATTGTGCTGTTGAAGGTGTACTTCAACTACCCTGGCCAGCACGATCCCCCGATCTTTCCCCTATTGAGCATATTTTAGATAGCATGAAAAGTCGTTTTGGGCAGTCTGCATGAGCGGCACGAAATTTGGCCCAGCTGATCCACCAAGTGGAAATTGCATGGCAGGCCATTCCACATAACCACATTCGAAACCTCTACGATCGTTTCCATGAAAGAACTACAGCTTGCACTGCTGCAAAAGGAGGGCCGGGGAGATTGGGATAGCCCCGGTAGGGAGGTAGCTTTTATTTTCATCTGGAAACTCTCTGGCTGGTGCTGCGCATTGCGCGGCCATATGGTGGACTAACTCCTCAAGCTTCGCCATTACTGTTACGTATATTGAGCAGCTGTGACCGTGGAAGATTTTTATGTCATTGAACTCTAATTTTCAAGTGTTTTCTAGTAACTGTCAGTACCGTTTTTATTAGAATTTCTTTACTACATCATTTACAGGAATACTAGAGTTCCATACGGTTTAATTTACTGTATTATGGAAGTAGCTTAGATAGTTATGTATAACGTTCAAGGACGATTTTCACAAACTGTGCAAAACGGGTAGACACAGTAGCTAGCAATGGGGTAATGGTAGTAGCCTACCGGCGCTCTTCCACAAGCCTTATTGTAATGACCTCTGTTACAGATGCCAAGAACATGGAATATAACCACGAATCGAGGGAGTTGGTCTGAGAAAGCCCTTGAAAATGCATTGAATTTTATTGTGGAGGGTAATTCCAACAGTGCAGCTAGCGGAGTATTCAATCTTCCATTTGGCACTCTACAAGAACGCATAAAGAAAGACAAGGTATCTAAATCTCACGAGGGGAGTAATTCAACATTCACTCAACAACAAGAGAAATCACTTGCTAATAGAATAAAGTTGTTGTCAAACATTTTTTCTGGTTTGTCTGCACAGGAAATCCAAAGAGTAGCCTTTGAATTTGCTTTAAAAAAACAACACAGCTCACAGGTTTTCTCAAAATGTGCGTTTGTCGGGAAAAGACTGGTTTGGAAGGCTTACTAAAACGAAATCCTACAATCAGCATTAGAAAACCAGAAGCTACTAGTGTTAACAGAATTACTGGTTTTAACCGTGACGATGTGAAAAACTAGTTCCAGGCTTTAATCACTTTCAAAAATGCTATATATTTTTATGTTCTCTTGAAACACTATTGAAATGTGTTTTACTTATACTGGCTCGGGGAACTCCGGTACATGTAGAAGGTCAGATTTTTCTATTTTTCGATGTTAAGATGTCATCAGTACTATTTCATAATTTAAGATACAGAAGTGTGAATACATAGCTTGAGTTTGAATTTCTGCATGAGGTTTCCTTAAGCAGTAATATAAACAGTATTGCTCAATCTACTGCCATTCCCCCATTCTCCCCTATATACGGTACTAACGCCAACATTGCGGACGCTATGGTGACTGTACTTATGTGCGTACGGCTCTGCCTGGGTGATCGTATATACAACCTCGAGAATGTGTCAACAAAATTTCCCTCTGCTGTGTCGAAGAATTCATGGTGTTCTCTTTTCATTTTCCAGGAGTGTATTTTCGGTTCTGCTTCAAGCTAAACGAAAAAGAATGAGATCTGATCAGACGCGAAAGAATACGCAGTGTAATCAGAATGAGCTGAAGGAATTAAATAAGGCAACGAATCAATAAAGGTGTAAATGAGTTTTCTTACTTGGACAGTAAAATAAAATATGATGGTAGCAGTACAGAGGATATAAAATGCAGAATGGCAATGGGAAGAAAAGCGTTTTTGAAAAAGAGAAATTTGTTAACATCGTATATTAGTTTAAGCATAAGAATGTCCTTTCTGAAGGCATTTGTGTGGAGTGTTGCCTTGTATTGGAGTGAAACTTGGACGATAAACAGTGCGGACAGGAAGACGATAGAGGCTTTTGAATGCTGAAGATTAGGTAAGTGGATCGCGTGACTGAGGAGGTACTTAACAGAATTGAGGAGAAGAGGAATTTCTGGCGTACCTTCACTAAAAGAAGGGATCGATTGGTAGGACACATTCTTAGCCATCAAGGAGTTGTGAACTTAGTGTTGTAGGGAAGTGTGTGATGTAAAAATCGCAGAGGGAGACCAAGAGATAAATATAGTAAGCAGATTCAAATGGATGTAGAGTGGCATTGTTATGAGGAGATGAAGAGGCTTGCTCAGGATAAGGATGGAGAGCTGCATCAAACCAGTCTCCGAACTGAAGACCACAACAACAACAATCAGAATGAAACTTCCTCTCTGCAGCTGAGTGTGCGCTGATATGAAACTTCCTGGCAGATTAAAAATTGTGTGCCGGAACCGGGACCTTTGCCTTTCACGGGCAAGCGCTCTACCACATTTTTTTTTTCGGTACATCTTTGCATCGCGGTCGTTGGTTCAGTTTGTTCTTGGTTGTTCGTTGAATATTCGGCTCATATTACTGAGTTATCGCGACATGAGTCACGGCCCGTCCTCACAACTTAAGTTCTGCCAGTACCTCGTCTCCTACTTTCCAAACTTCACCGATTCGAGTCCCGGTTCCGGCACACAATTTTAATCTGCCAGGAAGTTTCACGTGGTGTAATGTTGACACGGGGTTTATTGTGGGGCATAGCAGCGACAGCGGCAGCGGCCACGCGGCCGGCCCATTGAGGGCGCGTCACGTGAGGCGGCGCATCGATCGGCCTTACCTGTCGGCCAGGCTGCCCCAGAACGGCGCCGACAGGAACTCGACGAAGGGCCGCGAGCCGATCAGCAGCCCGCACTGCGTCGGGTTCATGCCCATCTGCTTGAAGTAGACGCCCATCAGCGGGAACAGCGAGCCGAACGCCGAGTAGAAGAAGAAGTAGAACGTCTTGACGGTCAGCAGCTCCTGGTCGACGGAGCCGCACAGCACCTCGATGATGTCGGACCGGCCGCGGATCTTGTGCGTCGCGTCCTTGGGCTGCGGGTACTTCTCGGGGTCGACGGGCCCCAGCGCCTCGGGGTCCACCAGGGGCCGCACGGCCGCCCCCGCCAGCGCGGGGGGCGGCACCGACACGCCGATGCCGGGCGCGGGGCCGTCGAAGCGCTCGCTGCCGGCCATCGCCACGACTCGACGCCGACTGCCGACTGCCGGCTGCCGCCCGCGCCGGACCGACCCGCGGTCGATACGCGCCGCCCACCAGCCGCCCCTCCCGCCGCCCCCGCCGGCGACTGCCGCCCACGCGCCTCGCCTTATGACCGGCGCACTAAGCGCTCGACACCCAAACGACGCGAATCGGATCTCGCCAGAGTTCAATATCCATTCAGCGCGGCAGCCGCAATCCCACGTGCGCGGCGCTGTAGGCAGGCGCCTAGCTGGTTCGTCAGAGAGCACACAGTTTGTAGTAATCGATGGTAATGCATCGACTAAAACGGAGATGATATCGGGCATTCCATACGGTAGTGATATTGGTCCTCTGCTGTTCCTTATTTGCATAAACGATTTGGGAGAAAATCTAAGCAGCTCTCTTAGGTTGTTTGCAGATGACGCTGTCATTTACCGTCTAGTAAAATCATCTGAAGATCAAAAACAACTGCAGAACGATCTAAATAAGATATCACTATGCTGTAAAAATTGGCAATTCACTCTAAATAATGAGAGTGTGAAGTCGTCCACGTGAGTACGAAAAGAAATCCGTTTAAGTCTGTTTACAAGATAAATCAATCAAAAGTGAATACCGTAAACTCCACAGAATACCTAGGACTTCAGACTTAATACACTGTTTCAAATTCTGAAGGTAGCAGGGGTAAAATATAGGGAGCGAAGAGTTATATTCAACTTATACAAAAATCAAACAGCGGTTATTAGAGTCGAGGGGCATGAAAGGGATGCAGAGGTTGGGAAGGGAGTAAGACAGGGTTGTAGCGTTTCCCCATTGTTGTTCAATCTGTACCTTGAGCAAGCAGTGTAGGAATGAAAGGAGAAATTTGGAGTGGGAATTAAAGTTCAGGGAGAAGAAATAAAAACTTTGTGGTTTGCCGATGACATAGTAATCCTATCAGAGACCGCAAAGGATCTGGAAGAGCAATTGAATGGAATGGGCACTGTCTCGAAAATAGAGTATAAGATGAACATCAACAAGAGTAAAACAAGGATAATTGAATGTAGCGTCCGAAAATCAGGCGATGCTGAAGGAATTAAATTAGGTAATGAGGCGATAAAAATAGTAGATGAGTTTTGTTACTTGGGTAGCAAGATAACTTCTTATGGCCGAAGTAAATAAGATATAAAATGCAGAATGGCTATGGGAAGAAAAGCATTTCTGAAGAAGCGAAACTTGTTGACATCCAACATTAGTTTAAATGTTAGGACGTCCTTTCTGAAAGCATTTGTCTGGAGTGTAGCATTGTATGGAAGCGAAACGTGGACGATAAGGAGTTCAGACAAAAAGATGATACAAGCTTTTGAAATGTGGAGCTACAGACGAATGATGAAAATTCGATGGGTAGATCGCGTAACTGATGAAGAGGTGCTCAACAGAATTGGGGAGAAAAGGAGCTTCGGGCGTATTCTGACTAAGAGAAGGAATAGGTTGGTGGGACACATTCTGATACATCAAGGACTCGTCAACTTAGCATTAGAAGGAAGTGTGTGAGGTAAAAATCGTAGAAGGAGACCGAGGGACGAGTATAATAAGCAGATTCAAAGGGATGTAGGTTGCCGAAAGTATTCTCAGATGAAGAGACTTGCACAGGTCAGGGTACCGTGGAGAGCTGCATCAAACCAGTCTGCGGACTGAGGACCACAACAACACAGACTTAAACTGGTATGCACACGTAGATAATGTCGTGGGACACGCCGCAGCGATAAACGCCGTTGTTATAATGATTCCCATCCCAGATCCTGTATCATTTCCGTAACGCTGGCTCCCCTGTATCGTGACAATACAAAACGGGCTACCTTTCTTTGGTCTCTTTCGATGGCATCCGTCAAACCCACTTGATAAGGATCCCACACTAGGCAGCAATACTCCAAATGAGGACGGACAAGCGTAGTGTATGCAGTCTCTTTCGTATTACTGTTGCACCTTTTAAGTGTTCTGCCAATAAACGAAGTCTGCGGCTCGCCTCTCCTACGATACTATCTTCGTGTTCTTTCCAGTTTAAGTCTGATATAATAGTGATTCCTAGGTATTTAGTGGAGTTTACGGCCTTCACATTTCATTGATTTATCTTATAAACAATGTTAACGGATTTATTTTCGTACTCATGTGGACAACTTCACACTTCTCATTACTTAGTGAGTTGCCAATTTTTACAGCATAGTTACATCTTATTTACATCGTTCTGCACAGTGCTTTAGTTCGAAAAAAAATTTTGGCGGTACTCTGCTAGGCGGAAATAAGGTTTTGGCGGTACTCTGCTCATTCCACATGAAATGAGTCAAATGGAGATTTTTAGAAAATCAAGAAAGTAAAGATTTAGGCATGTGAATATACTAACAAAATATATCTATAATTTACAGATTTGAAACGCCTTCTTATTGTATTCAAGGATTTGGTGCATATGAGGATACCACCTATTGGCTTTGGATCACATCTTGTCGTAACTATCAGGAGTGGCGTTACAGAAGACAATAAGTGTGCGTGTTGCTGCCGGGAATTAAAACTAGTTAACTGTTATTGATGGTAAGGATACCAACAGTAGAACATGTACACATCCAGCCAGTTCTAGAAACACTGGTCGAGGAGATTAAAATTCGCTTCTATTTTAGTTTCTACTAGTCCTATGACACACTATTTTATAATCTTAAACTGACTACAGTGGGAACAAGACGGTTAAGTAAACATAATATTTACGGTAAATATTTTATCTTGACAGTGATTCGTTCTCAAAACTGGTCGTGCTAAGCATGAATACATATGTAACTCGTGCACTGTTTCATGATTAAATCAATGGAAATTAAGTCAAAATGTTTCTATGTACTGTCCCTTAAATTTTTATAAGAATTGCCGGAATTTCGCACTTCCTTTCTTCAACGAGTAGGCAACGATATTGCATACAGTAGTCTTTGCGTATGTAGTGGCTTATGTCTTTGGAGCAAGGTTCGTAAACGCTTTGGAGTCCGTAAGATGCATTTTTCTGTCGCGGTTCAGACTAGTCGGAACTCTCAGTTGGCTAATTCGAATATTTGACAGCCAGTCAGATTCCATTGGAATTGTGCGAAGTGCAATTTGAACGCTTCGACAGTTATGATCAAAACTCGAACGACTCCAAAACTTTCCAATTTTTCTTTCCGAAATCCATTCGACAATTTACAGTTGTGCTACTTTTTTTGTTTTGGTTTTTTTTTAAGATTTAACAAAGAATTTTAGCCGGTACGCTAATAAGAGTGTCAATTTTAGGCGGTACGCCCTACCGCCCCGTACCGGCCCAACTAAAGCACTGAATTTATGCAGTTGGTTTTGATCTTCAGATGATTTTACTAGACGATAAATGACGGTGTCATCCGCAAACAACCTAAGAGAGCTGTTCAGATTTTCTCGCAGATCGTTTATGTTACTAAAGAATAATATAGGACCAATAACACTACTCTGTGGAATGCCCAATATCACCTTTGTTTTAGTCGATGCCTTACCATCAATTACTACAAACTGTGTCCTCTCTGACTGGAAATCCCCTATCCAGTCACAAATCTAGGGCGATATTCCATAACTACGCAAGTTTGTGAGGTACGGTGTCTAAAGCCTTATTGAAATCCAGAAATACGGAATCAATCTGAGATCCTTTGTCGATAGCACTCATACCTTCGTGTGAGTAACGAGCTAGTTTTCTAAATCCGTGTTCGGTCAATACGTAATTCTGTTCGAGATAATTCATAATACTTGAATATAGGATATATCCCAAAACCCTGCTGCAAATTGACGTCAATGAAATACGCCTGTAGATTAGTGGGTTACTCCTACTGCCTTTCTTGAATATAGGTGTGACCTTCATTCTTTTGGACGGAGCCTTCGTTGAGCGAGCGGTTGTATATGGCTGTTAAGTAATTTAATAACTTTGATATATATCGGGACAAAATATGTCTCTGATTTATTATTTGATATTAATATCAGATGTGCCTGAGGTACAAGGCAGGATCGCTCCCATTAACATTAATTGCTGGAGTGCTATATCGCTTTTGCAGAGCCTCGACAACGTTGATACGTATTTATATAACGGAACATAAGGCACAATTGAAGTTTGTGTTGTGTAGGGAGACGTACTTTAAGACAGTCCATGGAACCACTCTATTAGTTCGTGGTTGCTTTAAAAAATAGTTATATTGCCGGAGGTCCCGGGTACAAGTCCCAGTAGGGTGACCAACTCTCGCGTATTTCCCGGGATCTCCCGTATTTGAACATATTTTTTCATTGTCTCCCGGCTCCTGTATTTTCAGGCTCAGTGGCCGCTTTTGTCCCGTGTTTATCATTATTTTATCTTTTTTTCTTCTTTTTTATGTATAAATATTTTTCAGGCATCTAAATTTTGCGCGAACTGTCAGAATTCGATGAAATGGGAGATAACTGATTCTATATTGATATTATGTTTATCGATTCTCTTTTAAAAATTATCGACCTATGTTGGTAGTTAGATGTGTCTTTGTGTCTGTACCGGTGTTTACCAGAGTTAGACTGTGTTCTTACTGTGAATCGTTGTTCAAGATTTTATGATGGGCAGAGAGGAAGAAGCTACAACGCCACCAAAATAGAAAACAAAGTATATGTGTAGTTATCTTTCGAAGTGGGGATCTTTATATTCTTGGATTGGACCAGCACGGTCAAATGCATATAAAGCAAACTGCTCAATCTGCAAACGAGAGTTTAGCATCGCACATAGCGGCAAGAACGATTGTGTACAGCACATGAATAATTCAAGTAATTATTAATATGTATCCTACATATTTATACATATACACTACTGGCCATTAAAATTGCTTCACCAAGAAGAAATGCAGATGATAAACGGGTATTCATTGGACAAATATATTATACTAGAATTGACATGTCATTACATGTTCACGCAATTTGGGTGCATAGATCCTGAGAAAACAGTACCCAGAACAACCACCTCTGGCCGTAATGACGGCCTTGATACGCCTGGGCATTGAGTCAAACAGAGCTTGGATGGCGTGTACAGGTACAGATGGCCATGCAGCTTCAACACGATACCACAGTTCATCAAGAGTAGTGACTGGCGTATTGTGACGAGCCAGTTGCTCGGCCACCATTGACCAGACGTTTTCAGTTGGTGTGAGATATGGAGAATGTGCTGGCTAGGGCAGCAGTCGAATATCTTCCGTAGCTAGAAAGGCCCGTACAGGATCTGCAACATGCAGTCGTGCATTAGCCTGCTGAAATGTAGGGTTTCGCAGGGATCGAATGAAGGGTAGAGCCACGGGTCGTAACACATCTGAAATGTAACGGCCAATGTTCAAAGATCCGTCGATGCGAACAAGAGGTGACCGAGACGTGCAACCAATGGCCATGGTCTCCGAGCTGATAGTCCATGCTGCTGCAAACGTCGTCGAACTGTTCGTGCAGATGGTTGTTGTCTTGCAAACGTCCCCATCTGTTGACTCAGGGATCGAGATGTTTTTGTTTGATTGTTTGTATAGCTTATGGGACTTAACTACAGGGTCACCAGTCCCTAAACTTACAAACTACTTATGAACTATCTAATCCTAAGGACGGCACAAATATCCATGCCCGAGGGGGGATTCGAATCGCCGACCGTAGTGGCCGTGCAGACCGTGACTGGAGCGCCTCGGCCACCGCGACCAACAATGTCACGATACGATAAACCGCAATCGCGATAGACTACAATCCGACCTTTATCAAAGTCGGAAACATGATGGTACGCATTTCTCCTCCTTACACGAGGCATCACAACAACGTTTCACCAGGCAACGCTGGTCAACTGCTGTTTGTGTATGAGAAATCGGTTAGAAACTTTTCTCATGTCAGCACGTTGTAGATGTCGCCACCGGCGCCAGTCTTGTGTGAATGCTCTGAAAAGCTAATCATTTGCATACCACAGCATCTTCTTCCTGTCGGTTAAATTTCGCGGCTGTAGCACGTCATCTTTGTAGTGTAGCAATTTTAATGGCCAGGAGTGTACATCTTAATGTTCATTGCATAGTAATTCTGTGTTAACTTCTTGTAGGTCACAAAAGCAAAGCAAATGATGTCACTATTTCATCCAAGATAACTACGTCCTTCATATCTCCTCACTTGAACGAAGACGTGAAAACTATCGCTGGTGAACTTTCATTAGTCTACCTCACAATGCAACACAGTCTACGCTACAGAAGCATGGACTGTGCGATCAAAGTTTAAAAAACATGCTCAGTGAATCTAATATGTCAAAGAAAATATCTTGCGAACGAACTAAAGCTGAAATGATCATAATGAATGTATTGGCCCCAAGAAGTGTGGACGATATTCTGGAAGCTTGATCCCAAGAAATGTTGCAGGTTCTTTTCTTTGTCAACAGATGCCTCCAATCATCTAAACAGGTAAATGTTTCCAGTTGTAATAAAATAACAGGTTTTCGCTTGGTAGGCGATGTGAGATGTTTCTTTTATTTAGCTTCAAAACATATCGATTTCGTCCCTATGATGGGACATCATCAGTGCAGAATTGCAAGTCATGATGACCTATGTGCTCTGCTTAAAAACATTTAAAGGTCTTGCCGGTACAAGTCACAGTTGTAATACGATATTTTGACCTCTTTAGTGGAATTCAAAACACATTGTTAGATTCCATAGAACTTGGGCAAGCTGATATGTTACGAGAATAATGTTCACACAGAGAGTATTTTCTCTTGTGAATAATAAGTGGACAGTTGTAAGGAATATAAGTAGCACAAACCTTATCTAATGTGAACTAAAAAATGTTCAAATGTTTGTTAAGCTTATGGGACTTAACTACGGGGTCATCAGTTCCTAAACTTTACAAACTACTTATGAACTAGCTAATACTTCGGACGGCACAAATATCCATGCCAGAGGGGGGATTCGAACCCCCGACCGTAGTGGCCGTGCAGACCGTGACTGGAGCGCCTCAGTCTCCTCGGCCACCGCGGCCGGCTAATCTGAACTGCACGTTGCCATGAATGTTCATTATTCATGCATTGAATTCTATGAATTTGCTAAAAATGATGTAAAACTACCGACTGAGGCAAAATCTGTTGCAAAATATGTATTTGTGATGTGTAAATAAATAGTTGCCTCTCTTGAGTTTTGGTGAAATTTCGCTGTGCTCAATTTTCCGTATTTTTGTCAAGGATATATGTATCTCCCTTATTTTCGTTTACAAAAATTGGTCACCCGAAGTCCCAGCCACAGCACAAAAGAAAATAATAATAATTCAATGCCTCTCCTGAATTGAATATCTTTGATGTAAATCGAGACAGAATGTGTCTCTTGATATTGATTTATTATTTAATATAAAAATGAGTGTTTGTATGTTTGTTGGTATTTTATGCTTTGCCGTGCCATTCATCCGATTACAATGGAATTTTGTCAACATATCGCTTGAACTTTCACGAACATAGTTATATTATAGGCATAGTTATATCACTGCTCGGCAAATACGACTTCTGACAATAAACTTCGGTGAATAGTCCTCTAACATTAACGTAGATGAACTATGAACTACAGTTACCTTACTGTCCTCCCATGTGTTCCTCTGGGATGTGCAACACATGTCCTGGAAACTTTGCATGAAGTCTTCCTTTAGGGTGGTGTTCAAAAGTCTCGTCACGTTTCGTCGGATATCAGGAATATCGTCAAAGCTCTTTCCTTTCCTTTGAGTCGAGGGAATAGGAAGGAGTCAGTAGGATGAGAACTGGCGACTTTGGTGGATTTTCAAGATGCACGACAGCACTCACCCGCACAAAGCCAATATCGTGAAACAGTTCCTGGCAAAAAAAGAGGTGGTGTATGGTGCACCATACTCGCCTGACTTCAGTCCTCCACACTTCTTCCTATTCCCTCTACACAAAGTCGCTTTGAAGAGAAAGAGATTTGACGATACTCCTGACATCCAACGAAAGTGACGAGACTTTTGAACAGCTTTCAAATGAATGAAATAAATCGCAATTTGCAATGTTATGGCTTCACTGTATTAGGCTTAGATGAAATACCAAACTGTGGCGAATGAAAATTTTCATTTATTTCATTCATTTGAACTCTTTAATTCGTCAAAAATATATATAATTGTATACAAGCCGAGGCTGGGCTCCTGACGACAATTAATTGTGTCTCGATACCTCATGGTCTGTTCTCCCTGATGCGGGAATACAGTATTGTGGCTGCGAGCATCATAGAATAAATAGGCTGTGGTATAGGAAAGAGACAGCGTGGCGAATGGAGATTTGTGTGTGGCGGGAGACGTGCAAGGAAGAGTCTTCTGCAGTCGGGCTGATCACTGTGTCCTCGGTGGCGGAGTGGTCAACGCGTCTGCCTAGTAAGCAGGAGATCCCGGGTCCGAATCCCGGCCGGGCACAAATTTTCATTCGCCACAGTTTGGCATTTCATCTAAACCTAATACAGTGAAGCCATAACGTCGCATATTGCGATTTATTTCATTCACTTTACGTTGTATGGGGCATGGCACAGGGTACTTTACTTACGAATTCCATAAAATCGACGGTTTTATTCCGATCTTGGTGAAATTTTGCACACTTACCATTCAAAACACGAGGAACATCACCGTCTACCTACGATTTTATACGGTGCATGGCGGAGGGTACAATGTAATAAACTTAAATACTCCACTTAACTGATCACCATGAAACTCAACATACTTATATAATACTAGCTTATATGCCCGTGCTTCGCAACGGTTGTTAAAGAGGGACATCTGTATAGGCTATCAATTTTTTTTAGGGTTCTGATCCTAGGTCAGCAAAAACAGAATATTTCTTTGGTCGCTCTGTCAATAAACTCGTTCTCCTAGCCAAGATGTCAAATTTAAGTAAAAGTCATTGTCGAAAACGATGGATTTTTCTAAAGGTTTTCATACAAAAAGTGAAATTAATTTAAGTCCGTACTCCGGAACGATGTAATTTCTGTGTTAGGTTGTGTTCATAAAGTTAAGACTCCGGTGTATAATTATCTGTTTGGCGTAAATTTCTGAAAACACTTCTGTCGTTGAGATGAGAAATAGTAATAATAAAAACAGTGGCATGTATTGGTTCTATGATGTAGTACTAAACTGTTTATCTCTCACAGTAAGTGTATGCTGAAGTATTAGTATATTGCAGTGTTCCACTGGGGACGATGTTGTTATTCTGTATGCAGTGCTTCCTATTATCGAAAACTCGATAAATGTTGAAAGTTTGGTAATTCAATCAACAGAGCAGTTCATGTCTGTTTAAATAAGACGTCATGTTGGTGCCAATGTGCGATAAAGTAAGTCTGGGGAATCGTTGAAGGGATGGCGTCAGCTTATCGGCCACTCTTTCAACTAATAAATGTCCCCACGTCCTGCAATGATTACTTCGTAAAGCACGAAGCTGAAATCGACCTTGTGTAATAGAACTATAAATTCAGAAGTCGGATTATAACTCTAAGTACAATTATCTCTGCAAAAGAAGATATACTCGGGAGAGGCAACAGCCATCAAAGAAGCAATAAAATTTGGAAGACAGACAGGACATCGAAATATAGCGATAATAACCGATTCTTAAAGTGTTATACAAACTATTGAACATCTAAAATGTAACTATGATACACACACACACACACACACACACACACACACACACACACACACACATTATATATCTTTTCTTTCATATGGATTCCTGCTCATTCGGCTATCACATACAATGAACAAGTCGACCAGTTAGCGAAATCTGCAGTCAGAACTGGGCTAACACTTCATGCTCACGTTCCTCCATCAGATTTTAATCCTTGGATCAAAAGAAAAATAAATATATACTGGAAAGATTACTGGAAATCATCTTCATCAGTTAGGGCCAAATGGTATTCATCAGTACAAAGATCAATACCGCAGAAACCTTGGTTCCACGATAAAAAGGTCACAAGAAAATTAATTACAAGTGTAATTCGGATGCGGTTTAATCATGGTTATTTTCTAGCCCATCTACATAAAATAGGCATCCAAACTCGCCTTATTGTGACTGTGATAATTCCTCGTATGCTGATGTGAATCACATTTTTTTTTCAATTATTCTACATTCACAATGTATAGACAGAACTTTATCGAAGACCTAAGAAAATCTAATGTGCATTTTCCTTGTGGATTTCCGAGTATTCTATATGACAACAACATTTGCGTCTATAAAACAATATTTAAATTTATATCATCTGCTCAAATTGTTATATAATTGCAAACCCATCAAAATTAGTGTTTTAAGAGATTACTTTTTGTAAATAATAGCCATGTAAGATATCTGTAAATTGTATGGCTGTATGGTTTTTTTCACCAAATGCCAAATAAAATAAATTTTAAAAAAAGTGTACATTATCTCTAGTGGTAGGCACTGAGCAGAAATATCTATGGAGTGAGCATTCAGATGGGCAGAACAGATTTTGTGTTCTCATCATTTAGGTAGAAATGTCACGTGATATTAGTAAAACTCTACTAATCGCTGACTATATCTTGGTCGTTTTTCGTTTGGTTAAGACCGATGACTACGTGTAAAAGGCCCTTCTAGCGACGCTTCCTCAACTCTCTTGTTGCTTATGAGACAAATTTATTTAGATATTATTTCATGTTATGTCATTGCTCTGCGAAATGGAGGTGGGGCTTCTTTGCAGCCAATGCAGTACAAACCAATCATAAGAGCAAATAAATGCGTGGAAAGAGTGGATTTGTCTCAATATCACGTGGTAATTCCAGCTTAATGTTGAGAAGAGGCAAAGAACGCAGTTCTCACTCCATAGATATTTCTACTCTTTGTACATTTTAGTGGTTATACCCTTCGAAAGATGCACTTTTTTTATTTCCATGACGTTGCAAAGCATATGGGATACAGTTAGGAAGAAAAAAAATTGTGTCCTACGTGGGTTAAATTTTACTTGAAGTGGCAGCGTTTTAGTTTGCTATCGTTGGCAACGAACTATTCACTTTCAAATGTACAAATGTATGTCAAGCTTTAAGGGGCTTAACTTTGGGGTCATCAGTTTCTAAACTTACAAACTACTTATGAACTACCTTATACTGAAAACGACCCAAACATCCATGCCCACTACGGTCGGGGTAGTAGATAAGTAGTTTGTAAGTTTAGGGACTGATGACCCCGTAGTTAAGTCCCATAAGCTTAACAAACATTTGAACATTCCATGCCCGAGGGGAGATTCGAACCCCCGACGGGGAACGACCTCACACACCGAGGCATAGCGCCTCAATGTGATTGGGCACTCCGCCGCGGATTTTTAATTTACTGATCAGAACAGCATAAATTAATTATTTCATCGTGAAAATAATTATTCCCCTCATTCTACATGACTGATTTTTGAAAAAGCATTCAGCGGCCATTGCCAACATCAGCACACAACGCCGCCATCGTAAGTAAAATTGTACCCCTTCTTGTAGTGTATTACGCCATAGTTATGAGAATAAGAAACGCAGCAACGCCATAATTAGTTATTTGGTATACTATGTAACTAACATCACCTCACTTTGTCCTTCCCTGTACTACGGCGTTTTCGAGGCATTCCTAAACAGAACGCACTCAAAATGCAATGAGAATACACCGAAATTAGAAAGGGAACAACATAAATTCTATTTTTCTTGCAAAGAATTTTTCGTAAATGAAAACATCGATAGACGCGAAGGAACGTCGTTATGTTTTGAATTCAAATTATATCCGTGGAAAAATGCACATTTTTTCTTTCCATGGCATTACAAGGCATGCGGGATACAGCTAGGAAGAATATATATATATACATATATTTTTTTTTCTTCTTTTTTTTTTGTATGTCAGTCTTGGGTTTTCCGGAGGTAAAATAGTCCCCCATTCGGATATCCGGGCGGGGACTACTCAGGAGGATGTTATCATCAGGAAAGACAATACTGGCATTCTACGGATCGGAGCTTGGAATGTTAGATCCCTTAATCGGGTAGGAAAATTAGAAAATTTAAAAAGAGAAATGGATAGGTTGAATTTATATATAGTGGGGATTAGTGAGGTTCGGTGGCAGGATGAACAGGATTTCTGGTCAGGTGAGTACAGGATTATAAATACAAAATCAGTTGGGGGTATCACAGGAGTAGGACTGATAATGAATAAGAAAATAGGAATGCGGGTAAACTACTATGAGCAGCACAGTGATCGCATTATCATTGTCAAGATAGATACGAAGCCAACACCGACAACAGTAGTACAGGTTTATATGCCAACTAGCTCTGCCGATGATGAGGATATAGAAGAAATATATGAGGAGCTAAAGGAAATTATTCAGACAGTTAAGGGAGAGGAAAACTTAATTGTCATGGGAGACTGGAATTCGGTAGTAGGAAAAGGAAGAGAAGGAAAAGTAGTAGGTGAATATGGACTGGGCAGAAGGAATGAAAGAGGAAGTCGCCTGGTAGAATTTTGCACGGAACATAATTTAATCATAACAAACACGTGGTTTAAGAATCACAAAAGAAGGTTGTATACTTGGAAGAGACCAGGAGACACTGGAAGGTATCAGATAGATTTTATAATGGTAAAACATAGAGTCCGGAATCAGGTTATAAACTGCAAGACATACCCAGGGGCAGATATAGACTCTGACCATAACTTGTTAGTCATGAACTGTAGGCTGAAACTGAAAAAACTGCAGAAAGGTAGGAAAATAAGGAGATGGGACTTAGATAAATTGAAGGAAAGTGAAGTTCTGGTGAATTTCAGAGGGAGATTTAGGCAACAATTGGCAGAAACAGGGGGAAATAACAGTAGAAGAGGAATGGGTAGCATTGAGAGATGAAATAGTGAAGGCAGCAGAGGACAAAATAGGTAGAAAGGCAAGACCTACAAAAAATCCTTGGATGTCACAGGAAATACTAAATTTAATTGACGAAAGGAGAAAATATAAAAATGCAGTAAATGAAACAGACAAAATGAAGTACAGACGACTAAAAAATGAGATTGACAGGAAGAGCAAAATGGCTAAGCAGGAGTGGCTAGAAGCCAAATGCAAATCTGTAGAAGAATGTATAAGAAGGGGAAAAGTAGATACCGCCTACAGGAAAATCAGAGAGACATTTGGGGACAAGAAAAGCAATTCTACAAATATCAAGAACTCAGATGGGAAACCAGTTCTCAGCAAAGAAGGGAAGGCTGAAAGGTGGAAAGAGTACATAGAGCAGCTCTACAAAGGAAATGAACTGAGAGACGATGTTGTAGGAAGGGAAGAGGAAGTAGATCACGATGAAATAGGAGATATTATACTGAGAGATGAATTTCACAGAGCCCTGAAAGACCTAGGTCGGAACAAGGCCCCAGGAGTAGATGACATACCCTCAGAGCTACTAAAGTCTCTGGGAGAGCCAGCCATGACAAAACTATTTGAACTGGTGTGTAGGATATATGAGACAGGCGAAATACCCTCAGACTTTAAGAAAAATGTAATAATCCCCATTCCAAAGAAATCAGGCGCAGACAGGTGTGAAAATTACAGAACCATCAGTTTGATAAGTCATGGTTGCAAAATTTTATCACGAATTATCTACAGTAGAATGGAAAAGCTAGTAGAAGCTGACCTAGGGGAAGATCAGTTTGGATTCAGTAGGTACGTAGGAACCCGGGAGGCAATACTTACCTTACGTCTTATCTTAGAAGATAGATTAAGGAAAGGCAAATCTACATTTTTAGCCTTTGTAGATTTGGAGAAAGCGTTTGACAATGTTGACTGGACTACACTCTTTCAAATTCTGAAGTCAGCAGGGGTAAAATACAGGGAAAGGAGAGTTATCTACAACTTGTACAAAAGCCAGACCGCAGTTATTAGACTCGAAGGGCATGAAAGGGAAGCATCAGTTGGGAAGGGAGTAAGACAGGGTTGTAGCCTTTCTCCGATGTTATTCAATTTGTACATTGAGCAGGCGATGAAGGAAAGCAAGGAAAAATTTGGAATAGGGATTAAAGTTCAGGGGGAAGAAATAAAAACATTGCGTTTTGCTGATGACATTGTAATTCTGTCAGAGACAGCGAACAACCTGGAAGAGCAGTTGAATGGAATGGACAGTGTGTTGAAGAGAGCGTACAAAATGAACATTAACAAGAGCAAAACAAAAATAATGGAATGCGGTCTTAGAAAATCAGGCGATGCTGAAGGAATTAGATTAGGTAACGAAACAGTGAAGGTGGTAGATGAGTTTTGTTACTTGGGTAGTAAAATAACATGCGATGGTCGCAGTACAGAGGATATAAAATGCAGAATGGCAATGGGAAGAAAAGCATTTTTGAAAAAGAGAAATTTGCTAACATCGAATATTAATTTAAGTGTAAGGAAGTCTTTTCTGAAGGCATTTGTGTGGAGTGTTGCCTTGTACGAGAGTGAAACATGGACGATAAGCAGTGCGGGCAGGAAGTGGATAGAGGCTTTTGAAATGTGGTGCTACAGAAGAATGCTGAAGATTAGGTGGGTAGATCACATAACTAATGAAGAGGTACTGAACAGAATTGGCGAGAAAAGGAGTTTTTGGCATACCCTAACTAAAAGAAGGGATCGCTTGGTAGGACACATTCTCAGACATCGAGGAATCGTAAATTTAGCATTGGAGGGAAGTGTGTGGGGTAAAAATCGCAGAGGGAGGCCAAGAGACGCGTATAGTAAGCAGATTCAAAGAGATGTGGGTTGTCGTTGTTATGAGGAGATGAAAAGGCTTGCTCAGGATAGAGTAGGGTGGAGAGCTGCATCAAACCAGTCTCCGGCCTGAAGATCATAACAACAACTTGGGTTAAATTTTTCTTGCAGTGGCAGCAGTTTAGTATATTATCGTTGGCAACGAAATATTCGCTTTAGGGGGATCATTAATTCACCTATCGGAACAACATAAATTATTTATTTCATTATCAACACACAGAATTATTCCCTTCATTTAACGTGACTGATTTTTCAAAAAGGATTCAACGGTCGTTGCCAACACCAATACACTACATCGCTGCCATAAAGAAAATCGTTGGTATACTATGTAAGTAACAGCACCTCTATCAGATCTTTGCTATACTACGCTGCAATTAAAGCATAGCATACACCAGAAGCTACAAATTACGATATCTTTTCTTCTCCTTATCCGATTTTGATGAAATTATATGTTGCCCCAAGGTATTCTCAGTTGACCTATGAAAACCCAGGAAAGTTGAATAGTACTCTTGGAGATTTGCTGTACTACACTATACTTATAAGCATAGTATAAATATAAAACTTCAAATTACGATATCTTTCCTTCCTCTGATCCGATTTAGATTAAATGAAGCTTATGTTAATCTCCAAACTATTCTCAATTTACCTGTGGAAAGTCGTGATAGTTTGTGTAGTACTTTTGGAGATTATCCTCAATAAATAGACACACACGATGGCTTTTAAACAACTGATTAAATTATATCTTTATTTTCTCTGATCCGATTTTATTTATTGAAGCCTTTATGTAACTGTACGATATGGTCATGTTACTTGTGAAAACCCGATGAACATTCGTCAAGTAGTTTTGGAGATAAACGTGTTCAAAGAGACAGACAGACATGACGGTCATAGATAAAAAAATTCAGATTACGATATTCTTTTTTTCCGTAATCGGATTTTTATGAAAGTCTATATGTTGTCCTGAGTTACGCTCAAATTACCTGTGAAAACCCAATGCAAATTCGTAAAGTAGTTTTGGAGATAAGAGGTTTTTAATAGTTGAAAAAACAGACACGACGGTTACTGCAAACACTTAAAATTACGATATTTTTTTCGTGGTCCGATTTTGATAAAATTGTGCCTATATATTGACCCAAACTTTTCTCATGTTTCCTGTGAAAACCGATTCGTCCAGTAGTTTTAAAGATTTAAGTGAACAGCGACAGGCCTACATATACAGATTTATTATTAGTATAGATATCACAGATGAAGAGGCAATGGACTCAGGAGATGGTGGAGGAGTTTGACAGAGAAACAAGAAGGTAATTGGCAGACAAAGGGGTAGGAGGGGATGAATAAAGAAAGAGGAGATGAGTAGATAAACAGAGAAAGAGAGGGAGATGGACAGAGAGGAAAGGAAAGTGAAGGTGGACAAAGACAGAAAAGAGAGGGAGAGATGGTCTTATTTAAGACGGAATAAGTAAGTACCCATGCGACGTCGTATTCTCAGTTATATATACATGAGGGGCGTTTGAAAAGTCCGTGTAAAGTTCGAGAGGTGGCACCACCGGCGCGTAGTGAGGTCATGTTTATTTAGTAGCATCTTTACAAAGAACACGCACAAAGTTTCAGCCATATTCGTCTACTTCTTTGTTTGGCATTCGTGCGAATCAAGGAAGTCGAGTAATTGTCAATGAATGGACGAAAAAGAATTTCGTCTGGTGATTAAACATTACTTTATGAAAGGCAAAACGCCTCAGGAGACTAAAAAGAAACTTGGTAAATATTATAGTAAAGGATATTATACTGATTAAAAATGTCATAGTTTATAATGGCTTCGAAATTTTCGAAGTGGCCATATGAGCACAAGTGACGCTGAACGTTCTGGACGTCCTGTGGAGGTTATGACTCAAGTGCCTGAGATTACTAGTGCTGTGGGCATCTCGAATGAACAGGTACATAATATTTTACATAAATATTTGGACATGAGAAAACTATACGTAAGATGGGTGGCGCGATTGCTCACGCTTGACCAAAAACGGAATTGTGTGAAGTGTTGCAAGGAAGGATTGAAGCTGTTCAGGAAGAATCCGCAGGACTTTAAGTGTCGTTTTGACACTGTGGATGAAACATGGATGCACTGCTATACTCCTGAGACTAAAGAACAATCTAAACAATGGAGTAACAAGCGAGAATATGCACACAAAAAAGGCGAAGACCAGTTCTTTGGCCGGAAAGGTTTTGGCGACGGTCTCTTGGGATTCGCAAAGGATAATCGTCATAGACTACCTGGAACAGGGTAAAACTACTACAGGTGCATATTATTCATCGTTATTGGACCGTTTGAAACCCGAACTTCAAGAAAAACGCCGGCAATTTACCCACACAAAAAGTCCTTTTCGATCACGACAATGCACCAGCACACACCTCAGCAATTGTAGCTGCAAAATTATTCGATATAGGATTCCAACTCGCTTCACCCCCCACCCCCCCACCCCTATTCCCCAGACTTGGCTCCCTCTGACTAGTACTTGTTCCCCATTTTGAAGAAATGGCTGGCGGGACGAAGATTTCATTCAAACGAGGAGGTGATTGCAGAAACTAATAGTTATTTTGCAGGATTGGAGAATTCCTATTATTCGGAATGGATCAACTAATCAGAACAGTGTTGGACGAAGCGTATAAGTCTAAAAGGAGACTATGTCGAAAAATAAAAAAGTTTTCCCCAAATACGTTAGTAGTTTTTATTTTTGAAAGAACTTTTCAAACACTCCTCGTATATATATACTAACGTGTGTCCGTATATTACAGTTTGCAGCCAAAACAATTCACTGCTGACCAATGCCATTTATGCATAGAAGTAGCCTTGAGTATCGCATTTCTTGCTATGGCTGTTTAGCCGCGTTGCGTGGCAGTGGGTGGGTGTGGCGAGCAAAGCCTCGCGACATGTGACACAATAAATACTGCCAGACGAAGCTATAAACTCTGTGACTTAACGATCAAAGCGGGGCACTGCAGCCTTGAGTCTCGCATTCTGCACTATGATGGTTTGCTTAGTCGTAGATGTGAATAGACGAAAGATTGAGGTTCGTCACCATTTCTTATATTCACTTAGCGTTAGTACTGCTTACGAACGAAAAATTCTGCCTAGCGCATCTCATACCAGGGTTGGGACTTAAACAGTGACAACTATTTATTCACAACCGATACATGTTTGCACCTGTTCCTGTCGTTCAAAGTAGTCACCAGCGTTGTGTATAACCCGCTGCAAGCGTTGTGGAAGGCGTAGTATACCGTTAGCAAAGCCTGTTCTGTTGATGGTGTGAATGGAGCGGTCTACTGCCTGTCGAATCTCTGGAACAGTTCTGGAGCGAATGCGACGAAGTGGTTTCATCATCTTCGGAATAGTCATGAGGACTTAATTCCGGGGGAAATGGTGGATGATACAGTACTTCCCAGTCCCATCGACCGAAGAAAGCAGCGACATCTTGCGCAGTATGCGCTCGCGCATTGTCGTGCAAATGATGGGTGGGTGGCGCAGAAAGTGTTGGCCGCTTCTTTCGCAAAGCTGGTCGCAGGTGACGCTCCAAAAACAAACCGTAATACTGTGCACTGACGGTCAGCGTTATTCCTGTTTCAAAAACGTAGTGACACCGTTACGGTTAGACCTCTCGCTCACAAGTGACTGTGTTTCCCTGGATTGTGCGCACGCCGGTGGCGTGTGACAGACGCGTCCATTTGCTCGGAGGTAAGGTAGGTATGTCAACAACGTGTGCCCTTAGCGTCAATAGTAGATTCCATTGCTTGGTATCTACACAGCAGTGTTGCTATTATTGAAGTTCTAACCCTCGTATTTATCAGTTCCACGGCTTGCAATTGACGCAAATGTAAAGAATTTAAAAAAATGTACAAATGTTTGTAAACCCATGGGACCAAGCTACTGTGATCATCAGTCCCTGGACTTTCAAAGTACTTAAACTAACATAAGGACAATAGACGCGCGCATGCCTGAGGGAGGACGCGAACCTCCGGTAGAAACGACCGCGCAATCCCTGACATGGCGCCTAGAACCGAGCAGCCATTTCCATGAGGAAAATGTAAATTGAAATTGTGGTTATGGGTAAGAAAATTACAGAGGTAGTTAACCTCAAATTAGTTGCGAGGAATCAACAATTTCTGTTTTTACCTCTTCACATTTAAATATAATACAACAATTTTTACGTCACCAGTATTGGTAGCGATGCCGCTCCACTATGTGTTGCCCCATTGGACTGCGTGCAGTTTTAAAAGCAGCGCAGCTTGACTCGTCGCTGCACTCTTCACTCGCCGCTCCACTAAGTTTTCACCCTAATATACGCAAGCAGTGGCCGCAGCGCTGCAATAAACTTGCACGGCTGAGGTTCAAATTCTCTTCTGAAACTCCAGGAGGCAGCATATGGGTGCTCCCGAGACGCCGCTTTTAACATTGGCGTTGGAGCTGGTAAGGACGCCAGCTCCTGGCTACTCGAAGGAAGGAAGGAAGGAAGGAAGCTTAGAGTTTAACGTCCCATCGACAACGTGGTGCCGCCCGCGGTGGCCGAGGTGGCTGAGGCGCTCCAGTCACGGTCAGCACGGCCACTACGGTCGGGGGTTCGAATCCCCCCTCGGGCATGGATATTTGTGCCGTCCTAGTTCGTAAGTAGTTCATAAGTAGTTTGTAAGTTGAGGGACTGATGACCCCGTAGTTAAGTCCCATAAGCTTAACAAACATTTGAACATTTTTTTGACAACGTGGTCATTAGAGACGGAGCTAACGCTCGGACGTTTGCGTAAGGATAGGGAAGGAAATCGGCCGTGCCCTTTGAAAGGAACCATCCCGGCATTTGCCTGGAGTGATTTTAGGGAAATCACGGAAAACTTAAATCTGGATGGCCGGAGGTTGATTTGAACCACCGTTCTCCCGAATGCGAGTCCAGTGCGTTACCACTGCGCCACCTCGCTCGGTCTGGCTACTCGAGCTCTGGCGGTTATGCACGAATGATCCCGAAGCAAGACAATGGAGCTACTGTGCACCTCGCCTTGCGCATCCGCAAATCCTCCATGAAGGCAACATCCGCCCTTCATATTTGTTTTTGGCGCATTGAAGAGTCATCACAAACACGTCTTATTTGGTAAAATAGCTTATAACTATCAATTACAAACGCATCAACTGTAAAAGCCTTCAGAAGATCCCATCATGAATAATAATGAAGTCACTGCTCTTTACCTAGAAAAAATAACCGTGTGGTAAGCGGCATCGCGCTGGCGTGTGTTCGAGCCTGTATGTAGCAATTCTTTTTAACAGATACGGGAACAACAATGATTTTTCTTCTGTTATTTGCCACGCATCTTTCGACTTTTTTGCTAATGTGTTGCGATGTTGAGGGTAAATGCCATTTAGGGTCTTCATTGCAACAAATGTTTAAGTAATATTCAGAGAATATATGACATCAACTGCGATTGGGCAAAGCTAAAAATGTGTACCCAGCTGGGATTCGAACCCGGGTCTCCTGCTTTCTAGGCAGTTGCGCTGACCCCTACACCACTGAAGACACAATTATCACCGCACCTGCAAGGACTACCTAAGCACGCCTCCCGTCAGATACAAATTCCCAGCTTCGCCCTGCCCACAGTACTCAAACTCGTAGTTTGTGGGCAGGGCGAAGCTGGGAATGTGTATCTGACGGGAGGCTTGCTTAGGTAGTCCTTGCAGGTGCGGTGATCACTGTGCCCCCAGTGGTGTAGGGGTCAGCGCAACTGCCTAGAAAGCAGGAGACCCGGGTTCGAATCCCGGCTGGATACACATTTTCAGCTTTGCCCAATCGCAGTTGATGTCATATATTCTATGAATATTAAATAATTACAACTGCAGGATCAGAAGTGACGTCTGTTCTCTCGCAACAGACGCCACATGTATATAAATGTTTAAGTGTTTCAAAAGAGGTGGGGAAGAACATTCTTTGCGCATGCGTAAGCTTAGGAGGGAGTGCTGCTTACAATGTACAATGTCACGTGACCCGATGGTAGCTTGTCTCTTCATCGTAACAGATTCAGTTTGTTACAGTCACTTAACAGGGTAATCAGTTACTTACTGTCTTTTAGTGTTGATGTGCATAATCATGTTGGTGTTTATTATCAAAGAAAAGTGAACAACGTTCAGTATCTTTTGGAAACAAATTTCTCAGCTTTAAGCTTAGAAGAAAACTTCAAAATAAAGTAGCTTGGTAGGCCGACGTCTCAGCTCGAGTTGAAGCAAGCGTAAACGAGCCGACTTAAGACATTCTGCAGATTTTTTCGAGTGTGGAGGATCGCCATTATCAAGTTTTGACCCAGGTTCGGAAATATCGTAGATCCGGCACTGAAACACCAGTGGCCACTGGGTTTAACAATTGCTATTTCACGGCCAATCGCTCTACCGACTGAGCTATCACTGACGCTTCAAGGTCCGTCCTCACAGCTTTACTTCCGCCAGTAACTCACCTTCTACTTTCCAAACTTCACAGAATATTCTTTCAAACCGTCTTGATTGCAAACTTTTTTATTAGTCAATGACGCGTTTCGCCCTTTAGCAGGGCATCTTCAGATTATCTGCGTGACAGAATTTACACAAAATTACAAGGTGGAATTCTGTGTAAATTGTGTAAATTCTGTCACGCAGATAATCTGAAGATGCCCTGCTAAAGGGCGAAACGCGTCATTGACTAATAAAAAAGTTTGCAATCAAGACGGTTTGAAAGAATATTTATTCTAACTGATTGCTGTTACACCATGGATTGGAAATCAACTTCACAGAAGTTCTCCTGAGAACCTTGCAGAACTACCACTCCTGAAAGAAAGGCTATGGTGGAGACATGGCTTAAACCACAGCTTAGGGGATGTTTCCAGAATTATGTTTTCCCTCTGGAACGGACGGACCGCGAAGCGTACCGAGATAGCTTAGGCGGTATAGCCACAGTCTAACATATACAGTCACGACACTTCCACTGATTTCTGTTATACGCCACGACAGCAGCGCTCCAAGCGGCTGGTGACGTACATATCTGAATACAATATTTGATGAGTGTGAATAGTGTCGTTTAAATTGATTTTATCATACGTTTTACAACGGGGAAGGTATGTAATGCCATAAAAATAGGTAGCAACCAAAAAATAACTCCACATTTGTCTTTGTGGGGTTTTCTAAGAACCATTGGAGAGTATGGAACGGTACTTTGCGGGGCGTTTATTTAAGATCTTGAAATCTACGACTATTTAATCTAGAATTATATTTACTATTAATAACAAAAATGGCTAATAAAACAACAGAAGACCCAACCATCTATAGAAAGACGTCGGTTTTCTACTCAGAAACATCAGGGTTTCATCACTACAATTCCAGCCAAATCAGTAAGTGTTGAACATAAGAAACTTAAATGGAATGCATTACCTACGTTATTAAATACACCAGATCATTCACTACAACAGTAGCTGAAGGGAAATCCTTCCAAACGTGACAATGAAATATCGAAAGCAAAAACACAGTTTCCCAACAAAGCAGAAACCAATTCCACAATTGTTACTACATCTGAAACATAAACGGAAAGAATCTTCAAGATATTCGTTTTATACTCAAAAGTATATGGGTTTATAACAAAGACGAGGGAAGTGTAAAAATGTTCGCATCATTAGCTCCATATCGAAATTTTACACGTCAAAAAACGTTCCTGTCATATAGGAACAGACCACAATACGAATTAATGTTTCTCTTTAGTTTATATTCTCCCACTTTCAGCGGATTAGACTGCAATATATATATATATATATATATATATATATATATATATATATATATATATATATATATATACGTATTTCGTCATGAATAAGTTGCTGTTTATATCACTGAATCAGGGAAATTCGGCTGTTTTTTACATTTATTTAACGATTATTTATGTCTCTCAATTTTTTACTAATGTTTGGATCGCAAAAATTACAGAAACTATTTGGTTAATTACGTAGAACAGTAATTACAAACAAACATTTCTCTTACAGCACCTTGCCCACCACCAGGAACGCTAGTGTCATGGCAACTGTCAGTTGCTAATAACTTTCACAGCAGTGAGTGTCGCGACTGTGTATGTTAAATTGTGCTATAGCACTTGTCCGCGAAAGGCAAAGGTTCCAGGTTCGAATCCCGGTTTCGGCACACGGTTTTAATCCACCATGAAGTTATTTCAATTTATTTTAATGTAGGTGTGAGGACGACGACAGGAACGTCTTCCGCACCGCTGCCTTCGCTTGGTTGACAAAAGTAATCAGCTCTCTGACTTTGACAGCGGCGTCGAAGACGCTGAGTGGCGTCTTGTTAACGCGCTCTTCCTCAACATGGAACAGATACAAACAAATAGAGTACACAATTCAGTTAAAACAGAGCAGTAACAATGACCCTACTAAACATTGTACATCGTCCGTACAACATGCCGGCCTACCATTACCGGCAAAACTGAGCGATATGGAGACGTTGTGACCAGTCTTGACGTTTGGCTAAGCTATTCTTATGTTAACATCATTCCAGGGTGACCACATTTTTCCAACCGGGAAAGAGTACATATCAATTAATTGTCCAAAGATGTAATATTTATTTATTCATTTCAAAATACATACATTTCACATTCTCTTCCCTGATTATAGCACTGAACCGTTAAGGTTGTTGTCCACTGCAGATTAAGTACAGTCTATTGCCAAGGCTACAAAAACCGAATACAGACTTCAGTGAGCGGAGGTACAGCTCTCGAAAAATAAAAATTTAAATCCGAGGGGAGATTTGAACTTGGGACCTCTCATTCACAATCAAATACTATACCACATGACCACGATAACACTACCTTTCAGAGATATCAAATGTTCAATATCTTGCGACTGATCCGTTCAGCCGCGGCGGAGTAGCCGAGCGGTCTAAAGCGCCTCGCTACGGAGCGCGCGGTTGCTCGCCGTGGAGGTTCGAGTCCTCCCTGGGGTATGGGTGTGTGTGTTGTCCTTAGGTTAGTTTACCTACGTTTAAGTAGTTTGTAAGCTACGGACTGATGACCACGCAGTTTGGTCCGATAGATTTACAGACATTTCATTTTTATATTTTTCTTATTTTTTCGTCCTTCCCTACAACTTTTGCCTGTTTTCGCGCTTGATCTGTGTTTTTTGTGAGGCTATCCATTGCATCATCGTATTATTAAAACGGATGGGGCTGCTGTGGGGCGTTTCCTTTTTGAGAAGTAAAAAAAGAGTATAACATGCGTAAAAAGAAAGGGAAAGTGTAGAGTACATAGAGAACAGGTTGAAAAAGATTACTTGTGGTCTATATAGAGTACGTCTGGTCACTCTGCATCATTCTCTCTTACAGAGGTTTATATTTACAAGTGGTGTCTAGAACCATAAAATGTATTTTAGAACACACTTAGCAATGCCAATACGCTTTCAATCATGCATATTACGAAAATGGGGCTTGCAAGGGGTCCCGTCACATTAGGTATTGTACTGGGAATGCATTATCACGACATCTGTGCTCTGCATTAGGCAGTATCCAGACAAGAGCGGGCAATTGTAAACAAGTGCGCAAATTACGTAAGGCGTGCGAGCTGGTTCTTAATGCAAATAGGAAGGAAAGAGGGGCAAAGTATTCCAAGGAACTGCATACTGCCTGCTGATACCAAATGACGAGCTCCTTTGATCAACAGACCGATATTGGTTAGACGCCACTCTCCATGCTAATCTAGTCTGCATAAGTTCTCTTCATCTCTGCGTAACCATTGCATTCTACGTCCACTTGGCCCTATTTACTGTATTCGAACCTTGGACTCACAATTAAAACGTAGCGGGCTAGCCTGCCAGCTCGTTTCAATTATTGTAATGAAACGAAGCTATCTACCTTGTTCGCTTCACCACTGAGTTCTGTTTGACGTTACCTTATTATCTCGAGGTATGATGTAAATTCTGGTAACTCAGAAACTGGATTAACAATACTGCAGCAACATCTGGATTCCGTTGATACGAGCAGCTGAACTCATTTATTGTGTGCGCAACTGGATTGAAATTACGAAGAGCGATACCAGGTAAGTGTGAATCAGAACTTTAATCGCACTCTTTAAATAAAACTTGCAACTGCGACGATCACTTCTAACAATTAAATATCAAAGTGCTGACGTGCATACTGACTGCCTCGAAATCAGAACTGCCGCTGCGCTCCTACGACCTCAGCGGGCCGCACTTATATGGAATTCCCAACAGTTCCCAGCAGTTAAATTTGCAATCTCTTATCTTAACCATAATAACATTTCATATTCTGAAAATCAATCTTAAATACGACTTCATCTTTTAATAACATAACATTTAAACACGCATATATGCATAGTAACCCATCTCGATGAACCACAGACATTGCAGAGGTGGGTTGGCTTGCATGCCTCAGCGACGCAGATAGCCGTACCGTACGTTCAACTACAGCAGAGGGGTATCTGTGGATAGGTCAGTCAAACGTGTGGTTCCTGAAGAGGGGCAGCAGCCTTTTCAGTAGTTACAGGGGCAACAGTCTGGATGATTGACTGAGCTGGCCTTGTAACATCAGCTAATGTGGCTTTGCCACACAGCTACTGCGAACGGCTGAAAGCAAGGGGAAACTACAGCCGTTACCTTTCCCGAGGACATGCAGCTCTACTGTATGGACATATGATGATGGCATCCTCTCGGGTAAAATATTTCGGAGATAAAATAGTCCCCCATTCGGATCTCTGGACGGGGACTACTCAGGAGAATTTCAGCATCAAGAAAAACAAAACAGGCATTCTACGGGTCAGAGTGTGGAATGTTCTAACCCTTAATCGTGTAGGTAAGTTAGAAAATTTGAAAAGAGAAATGGATAGATTGAAGTTACATATGGTAGGGATTAGTGAAGCTTGGTACCAGTATAGACAGGTTTTCTGGTCAGTACAGGGTTATAAATACAAAATCAGTTGGTGGTAACGCAGGAGTAGGTCTGATAATGAATAATAAAATATGAATGCGGGTAAGTTACTATGAACAGCACAGTGAACGCAAAGATAGGCACAAAACCAACACCAACCACAGTAGTACAAGTTTATATGCCAACTAGCTCTGCCGATGATGAGACGAAATTATGATAAAATAAATTATTCAGAAAATTAAGGGAGATGATAACTTCATTGTGATGGGGGACTGGAACTCGGTAGTAGGAAAAGGAACAGATGGAAATGTTGTAGGTGAAAAGAAATGAAAGAGGAAATCGCTTGGTACAATTTTGAGCAGAGCATAATTTAAAGATCACCAACACTTGGTTTAAACATCATGAAAGAAAGCTGTATACGTGGAATAGACTAGGAGACACTGAGCGGTACCAGATTGACTTTATAATGGTAATTAATAGATTTAGAAACCAAGTTTTAAACTGTAACACATATCCAGGGGCAGATATAGACTCTGGCCATGAACTGTAGATTAAAACTTAAGAGACTGCAAAAAGGTAGAAAATTAAGGAGATAGAATCTAGACAAATTGAAGGAAGCAGAAATGGTTGAGAGTTTCAGAGGGAGCATTAGGCAAGGATTTTCTGAATGGTGGAAAGTAATATAGCAGAAGAAGCATGGGTAGCTCTGAGAGATAGAGTAGTGAAAGCCGCAGAGGATCATAATAGGCAGAAGGACAAGGGCTAATACAAATCCCCGGATAACACAGGTTATACTGGACTTAATTGATGAGAGGAGAAAATATAAAAATGCATCAACAGAAGCAGGCAAAAGGGCCTACAAACATCTGAAAAATGATACTGACAGGAAGTGCAGACTGGCTACGTACGAGTGGCTAGAGGACAAAATGCAGAAGCATAGAAGAATGAATAACCAGGGGAAAGATAGATACCGCCTACAGGAAAATAAAGGAGATATTTGGAGAGGAAAGGAAAGCAGCTGTATGAATATCAAGAACTCAGACGGAAAACAAGTACTAAGCAAAAGGGGAAAGCTGAAATGTGGAAGGAATATATAGAGGGTCTGTACAAAGGAAATAAAGTTCAAGGTAGTATTCTAGAAATGGAAGACGAAGTAGAGGAAGATGAGGTAGGATCTACGACACTATGAGAAGAATTTGACAGCGCGCTGAAGGATTTGAGTCGAAACAGGGCCCCTGGAATAGATGATATTCCGTCTGAACTGCTGATATCGTTTGGAGAGCCAGTCATGAAGAAATTGTTTCAGCTGGTATGCAAGATGTATGAGACAGGGGACATACCCTCAGACTTCAAGAAGAATATGGTAATTCCAATTCCAAAGAAAGCAAGTGCAGACAAATGTAAAAATTACAGAACTATCAGTTTAATTAGTCGTGGTTGCAAAATACTAGCACGAATTATGGAAATCCAACCTTGGGGAAGATCAGTTTGGATTTAGGAGAAATGTAGAAACACGGGAGGCAATACTCACATTTCGACTTATCTTAGAAGATAGGCTAAGGAAAGGCAAACCTACGTTTTTAGCATTTGTAGATTCGGAGAAAGCTTTTGACAATGTAGACTGGAATAAAATCTTTCAAATTCTGAAGGTAACAGGGGTAAAATATAGTGAGCGAAAAGTTATATTCAACCCATACACAAACCAGACAGCGGTTATTAGAGTCGAAGGGCATGAAAGGGACGCAGAGGTTGGAAACTGAGTACGACAAGTTTGTAGCCTTTCCCTAATGTTGTTCAATCTGTACATTGAGCGAGCTGTGCAGGAATGCAAGGGTAAATTTGGAGAGGGAATTAAAGTTCAGGGAGAAGAAATAAAAACTTTGCGGTTTGCTGATGACATAGTAATTCTGTCACAGACAGCAAAGGACCTGGGAGAGCAATGAAAGGAATGGACGGTGTGTTGAAAGGAGGGTATAAGATGAACAAGAGTAAAACTAGGGTAATAAAATGGAATTTCGGAAAATCAGGCGATACTGAAGCAATTACATTAGGTAATGAGACAATAAAAGTAGTAGATGAGTTTTGTTATTTGGGTAGCAAAATAACTTCTGATGGCCGAAGTAGAGAAGATATAAAATGCAGAATGGGTATGCGAAGAAAAGCGTTTCTGAAGATGCGAAATTTGTTGATATCCAATATTAGTTTAAATGTTAGGAAGTCCTTTCTGAAAGCATTTGTCTGGAGTGTAGCATTGTATGGGAGTGGAATGTGGACGATAAGGAATTCAGACAAAAAGATGATAGCTTTTGAAATGTGGTGCTACAGACGAATGATGAAAATTAGATAGGTAGATCACGTAACTAATGAGGAGGTGCTTAACCGAATCGGGAAGAAAAGGACTTTCTGGCATATACTGACTAAGAGAAGGGATAGATTGGTTGGACACATTCTGAGACATCAAGGAATTGTCAACTTAGCATTAGAAGGAAGGGTGTGGGATAAAAATCATAGAGAGAGACTGAGGGACGAATACAGTAAGCAGATTCAAAAGGATGTAGGTTGCCGAACTTATTCTCAGATGAAGAGACTTGCACAGGACAGGGTAGCGTGGAGAGCTGCATCAAACCAGTCTGCCGACTGAAGACCACAACAACTAAAACATGCAAAGTAACAATGAATATCACATTTATCGTAATAGCGTGTAATAGCGTGTGCCTAACATTGATGTGTCTATTATTCATAAGTATGGTTATTCTTTGCAGTCAATATTGTTATAGAATTAGTGTCTATGCAGAGTTTATCTACACAGTGGATTCGCCTATTATGACTTATTTCGTTATTCTGTCAAAAGATAATCTAAAAATGATTTACTTTCATTACATGAAATTTATATTCAAGCTAAAATACATCGTCTATTTAGTCAGCCATGCACTTAACTATATTTAAAGATTTAAATCAAACTATTCCATAGTTTATGTTCTTACCAATAGATAGGATATTTTACATTGGTAATTAACTATTGGTAATACTTAGATGATCCACTTTGTACTCTGATATATATTGTGTTTACATTTGTTTACAGTTTCCTCTGGTAGGACGAAACATTACAGTTTTAATTTTGTCTGTTTAACTAAGAAAATGTGGCGGTAACTGTACTTAAATGCTGTTATGGGTCTTGCCTGTTACATATCACTATACCACTTTTACTTTCAACACTCTCCCAAATTATCAATTAGCTATGTATTGATGTCTCATGGTGTGTTTTGCAATCTATTCCTTCGTTAGTCAAATTGCGCCTTAGCAATTATTTTTCCCAAAGTTCAATTCCGTACTTCTTCATTGAATTTTGTATCTTCCCCTTCAATATTTAACAATCTTGTTTAACATCATATATTTTTAAAGCTTTTCTTTCCTGTTTTCTGTTTCCTACTAGTGTTTATCTTCCATATAAAGCAACAGTGCATACAAATAAGGTCGGAAAAGACTTCCTAACATCAAGATTATTAATAAAATTTATTATTTTTGAGAACATTATGGACAACAGTAATCTTATATTCAATTATTATTTCAAGTAACAAGGCAGTGTAGATCGTAATTTCTTTTATTTCACTGATAACCACTTTCGGTCACTTACATATCATCAACAGAAAACAACTGTAATGATACATAATCTATTATTAGAGGGATAAATTATTTCTAAATTGAGTATTTAAAACAAGAATCAAATATACCCATAATGTTGGCCACCAGTTGTTTACAGCTGGAGCTGTCTAAAGGTTTAATGTTGACTGCTGTAGATGTAGGTGCAGTCATCCTTTAAATACTGTAAGCTCCGCCTCTAATTTAAATGTTGGCCAATCAGGTATAAGTTCTAACGGAAGTTATACAACAATGGATTTCAATATGCAACAAACCAAATCATTGTTTAGAATGGTTAATCAGGTAGAAAAATGTAAACGGATTTAAAAGTACGTTATATATAGTCATATAATATACATTACATGTGCCCAATACTTTGTAATCTCCAAGGAGCTTCGAGTGGCCGGTGCGGGATGTAGGGCCCAAATAGAGCTTATCTTGTTCTCGTCCACAATCGCAGGACGTGTCTTCTGTCATGAAACCCCATCTATTCAGGTTGTCTATGGATTGTCCAACTCCTGATCGGAATCTGTTTTCATTGTGTCCAGTTGGTAGTACTTCAGCCTCTGGAATCAATTCGCGAAGGTGAGATGTCGACTTGTTCCACACCTCCAGCATTGCCTTCTCTGATGAAACGAGCTTCTCGGCTCTTTTGTGAGTTCAGCTGTTGTTGTGGTGGATTGTCTCCGTGCAATGGATTGGCGCTGTTCTGTTCCACTGCCAGTCTCTCCTTGTCGGTAGCCACTATTCTGCGAATATCTGTTGCCGCTATTCCAGCGAGCTTATCGTTTGGAGTACGTTTTAAGAAACCTGTAATCAACCTGTAACTTTCATTAAAAGCACTATCTACTTGTCTGGCATGAGATGATCTGTACCAGGCTGGGGAAGCGTATTCGGCATTAGAAAAGCACAGTGTCATTGCAGAAGAGCGGATAGTTTGTGGATGTGAGCCAGTGTCCCTGCTAGTTTGCAAATTAGTTCTTATAAAGTGAATATTTTCATTTTGGTACTCTTGCAGTGGGGTTTAAATGTCAGAGTTCTATCAAGAGTGACCCAAGGTTAGAGCACAAACTTTTTGTTTATTTTGAAGTAGTTTCAATACATGGGTGGATCATCTTCAGGATATGTGACTGCACAGATGGTAGAGAGCGCAGCAGGAGTTATGGGTTCCTGCTCCTGCTCCGCACCATCTCTGCAGCCAAACGTTTGCGCTCTAGACTGTTTTTTTTTTTTTTTTTTTTTTTTTTCCTTAGAAAACGCCACCTCTCGAAAACATATCGCTTTTCAAAGAGATATCGAAAAAAAACACCTTAATGAACCACAGACATTGCCGAGGTGGGGTGGGTTGCGAGCCTCAGAAATACAGATAGCCGTTCCATACGTGCAACCACAGCGGAGGGATATCTGTGGAGAGGCGTGACAAACGTGCGGTTCCTGAAGAGGGGCAGCAGCCTCTTCAGTAGTTACAGGGGCAACAGTCCGGATGATTGATTGAGCTAGTCTTGTAACATGGCTTTGGTATGCAGTTACTGCGAACTGTTGAAAGGAAGGGGTAACTACAGTCTCACTCTTCCCGAGGACATGCAGCTCTACTGTATGAATATATGATGATGGCGTCTTCTTGGGTAAAATATTCTGGACGTGGAATAGTCCCCCATTCGAATCTCCGCGCGGGGACTACTCAAAAGGGTGTCGTCATCAAGAAAAGCAAAACAGGCATTCTACAGATCGAAGCGTGGAATATTCTATCCCTTGAAAAGCGAAATGGATAGGTTATAATTAGACATAGTGGAGATTAGTGACGTTTAGCGGCAGGATGGACAGGATTTCTGGTCACATGAGTACAGGGTTATAAATACAAAATCAGTTGGTGGTAACGAAGGACAAGGTTCGATAATGAATAAGAAAATAGGAATGCGGGTAAGTTATTATGGACATCGTAGTCAACGGTATTAACGTAACAATGATGGAACCGAAGCCAACACCGACCACAGTAGTAAAAATTTATATGTCAACTAGCGCTGCCGATGATGAGGAGATGGAAGAAATATATGAGAAGAGAAAAGAAATTATTCAGACAGTTAAGGGAGACGAAAACGTGATTGTGATGCGGGTTGGAACTCGGTAGTAAGAAAGGGAAAATAAGTAAAAGTAGTACGCGAATATGAACATGAAAGGAATGGAGGAGGAGAGCGATTGGTAGAATTTAATCAAAACAAACACTTGATTTAATCATCGTGAAAGAAGGTTGTATACATGGAAGAGACCAGGAGACACTGGAATGTAGCAGACCGAGTTTATAATGGCAAGGAAAAGGTTTAGAAACCAGGTATTAAACGGTAAGACATATCCAGGGGCAGATAGAGACTTTGACCATAACTTATTGGTTATGAACTGTAGAATAAAGCTTGAGAGACTGCAAAAAGTTAGAAATTTAAGGAGATCGAACCTGGACAAATTGAAGGAACCAGACGTGGCTGACAGTTTCAGAAAAAGGGCAGCAAGCGAAGCAGTCAAAAGAAAGTACAGAGTCTGAAAAATAAGATTGACTGGAAGTGCAAACTGGCTAAGCAAAAGTGTCTAGAGGACAAATGCAAGACTGTAAAAGAATGTAAGGCTAGAGGAAAGGTAGATACTGTCAACAGGAAGATAAAAGACATCCGGAGACAAGAAAATCAGCTGTATGGATGTCAAGAACTCGGTAGAAAACCAGTATTAAGCAAAGAAGGGAATGTTGAAAGGTGGAAGGAACATGTAGAGGACCTATAGAAAATAAATAAACTTGATACCAGTATTCTAGAAATAGATGGTGAAGTGGAGGATGATGAGATAGGAGATATGACACTGCGAGAAGAATTTGATAGAGCACTGAAAGATTTGAGTCGAAACGAGGCCCGTGGAGTAAATGATATTCCGTCTGAACTGCTGAAATCGTTAGGAGAGCCAGTCTTGAAGAAATTTTTCCACTTGGTATGCAAAATGTATGAGACAGGGAACACACCCTCTGACTCCAAGAAGAATATAGTAGATCCAGTTCCAAAGATAGCAAGTGCAGACAAATGTGAAAGTACAGAACTATCAGTTTAATAACTCTGCCAGAGTGGGTGCCCCTGTGGAGCAGACCGCCCCCCAAACCTCACCGTGTGGCGGGCATATCTACTCCGGCCGCCTACAGCAAAATCAAATGTTTGTTAAGCTTATGGGACTTAACTACGGGGTCATCAGTCCCTAAACTTACAAACTACTTATGAACTACTTACGAACTAGGACGGCACAAATATCCATGCCCTAGGGGGGATTCGAACCCCCGACCGTAGTGGCCGTGCTGACCGTGACTCGAGCGCATCAGTCACCTCGGCCACCGCGGCCGGCGCCTACAGCACCAAACAGATGCTAGCCAGCCGGCATAACATAAACAACTTTGTCATAACAAATATTGACGGCAGTAGCCAGGACTGCTACCTTCCTCTATCACAGAACAATTCCTACGCCGCTCGTGGATTAGCTGCAGTGTTCTACTTAAGGCCAGGCAACAGCCTTCCTCGCCAGTTCACTCCGCCTACAGTGAATGCAGACTACAGTGCCCATGACCGCTCTGCGACGACGGCTCACCGCAATCTCCGGAACCCGAGAAGACGTTACCGAAACTCTGCTATTCGTTGTTACAATTGTAGAAGTTGGCACTATACGTTGTGAAGAACTGGAACATTGACACTCATTCTGTACCGAGGTTAGTCCGGTTCCCTTCTGTATTTGAGTTGGAAGAATAAAATAAAATATTCTGTTGTAAGGAGCGTTTCTAACATCACAAGTTGCAAAAGACTAACACGAATTATTTACAGACGAATGGAAAAACTGGTGGAATCCGATCATGGGAAAAATCAGTTTGGGTTTAGGAGAAGTGTAGGAACACGGAAGGTTATACATTACGACTTTTGTTACAAGATAGAGTAAGGAAAGGCAAACCTAAGTTTTTAGCATTTGTAGATTTGGAGAAAGGTTTCGACAATGTCGATTGGAATACAGTCTTTCAAATTCTGAAGGTAACATTGGTAAAGTATAGGGAGCGAAGAGTTATACTCAAATTGTACAAAATCGAGACATCGGTTATTATATATATATATATATATATATATATATATATATATAATGAAATAAGTTCTGTGTGGTGTAGGAAAGAAACAGCAAGGCGAATGGAGATTTGGGTGAGGCGGGAGACGTGCAGGGAAGAGTCCTCTGCAGTCGGGCTGGTCACTGTGTCCTCGGTGGTGGAGTGGTCAACGCGTCTGCCTAGTAAGCAGGAGATCCCGGGGTCGAATCCCGGCAGGGCACATATTTTCATCCATCTAAACCTAGTACAGTGAAGTCATAACTGATCGCAAATTGCGATTTATTTCAATCAGTTATTAGAATCGAAGGGCATGAAAGGGACGAATGGTTGGGAAGGGAGTAAGACCGGATTGTAGCCTTTCTCCACTGTTGTTCAATCTGTATATTGAGCGTGCTGTGAAGTATTACAAGGGTATATTTGGAGAGGGGATTAAAGTTCAGGGAGAAGAAATAAAAACTTTGCGGTTTGATGAAGACATAGTGAATCTGTCACAGACAGCAAAGGGCCTGGAAGAGCAACCGAACGGAATGGAGAGTGTGTTGAAAGGTGGGTATAAGATGAACAAGAGTAAAACTGAGGTAATAGAATGGAATGTCATAAAATCAAGCGATGCTGACGGAATTAGATTAGGTAAGGAGACAATAAAAGTAGTAGGCGAGTTTTGTTATTTGCGTAGCAAGATAACTTCTGATGGCCGAAGTAGAGAAGATATAAAATGCAGAATGGCTAGGTAAGAAAAGCATTTCTGAAGAAGCGAAATTTGTTGACATCCAATATTAGTTTAAATGTTAGGAAGTCCTTTCTGAAAGCATTTGTCTGGAGTGTAGCATTGTATGGGAGTTCAGACAAAAAGATGATAGAAGCTTTCGAAATGTGGTGCTAGAGACCAATGGTGATCAGATGAGTAGATAACGTGATTAATGATTTGCTCAACAGAATTGGGGAGAAAAGGAGTTTTTCGCATATCCTGACTAAGAGAAGGGATAGGTTGGTGGGAAACAGTCTGAGACATTAAGGAATCGCCAAATTAGCATTAGATGTGTGTGTGCTAAAATCGTAGAGGAAGACCGAGAGACGAATACAGTAATCAGGTTGTCTTTCTTATCAGAATGTGGAGAGGCTTACACAGGGCATCATAGCGTGGAAGGCTGTATCAAAACTAGTCTGCGGACTGAAAACATTGAAAAAACATATATTGCAGAGGCTGTGAGGCTGATAGGTGAAATATTCTCTAGTTATCATCCTTGAAAGACAGCGTTAAAGCAACGTTTTAATGTACTTCTTATTTTCCACATCCATCCAATATCCACATGGAAGTGTAACCAGCTTCTGATTCGAAGCTACATCCAGGAATTTGATTTTCCTCTGCGCATATTTTCTTCCAATTTATAAATTTATCAAGTGCTTTCGTGCATGTTAGTTTCAAATTAGCATTTAAGCAACAGTGTATTCTTCCTTTCAGAGCAGTACAGCGCACACCGCTACTTGTAAGTGCAACCGGATATTTTGACTTATTCTGTGAGGTTCTTGCATCAGATTATTAAATTTTTCGTGTGCTCGCGTGTATATTACATTCAGATTAAGTATCTGATTAGTGTACTGTTCCGTCGCGTGAATCGCGACATTCGTCTGTTTTGTTTTCCTTTAATTAGTACTCGCTGTAGTCGCCTTTGTTTACCTTAGTTATCCTCTGTCGAGTCTACATCGCGTCTTTCTAGCCGGTAGTTTTTTCTGGGTATTGCAGTAATGAATACGGACTGTGATTGCAGTGTGCGGATGCAGACTGAGCTGATGACACTTCGTTCCCAGCTTCGGGTTGTTTACCTTGGTTGCATAGCTCAAGATTGAGTTCGAGGGGCGCCGTTGTTGTTGGCCAGTCGTGGTAACCTAACGGATGCCTGGCATGTCCACCGATCGGCCTGCGGCAGCGACAAGCCCTGTTGCTGCTTGCAATGAAGCAAACACCTAACCCATCGCTTTTTCTGAAGTCACCACTCAGCCTACAAGATCTGGGCTTTCACAGAGGGTGAGTTTGCTTGTAGTTGGGAGCTCGAACGTTAAGGAGGTGGCTGCTATGGAGGGGAAGAAAGCCAATGTGCACTCCGTGTGCATATCGGATGGAGTCATTCCTGAATCAGAGGCTCAGACAGTTCGGCGATGTGTACATTCCTCAACTTGAGACATCGGATGTGTGGAGTTCCGTGTTCTGCTGAATAGGTCAGGAGTCCACTACATGCAGGAAGCGGCTGCGTGGGTAGCGGGAGCTGTGGCATGGACTGAGAGGTTTTATAGGTTAGAGGGCCTTGGGAATACAGGGGGAGGCTTTCAAACTCAAAGCATGCAGGTCAAATACAGGAAGAACACAGATCTAATAACCATTGGGCTAACAGTTGTAAATTGTCACAGGTGTATGGGGGCAGCCAGATTTCAACTGCTAATAGAAAGTACTTAAGCACAAATCATGATGAGTAGTGAAGGCTGGCTAAAGCAGGAGTTAAGTTCAGTTGAAATTTTTACATAGGGGCAAATGGTGTTCAGAAAGAATAGATTAATAGGTTGCGGCGTATTCATTGCAGTCACAAGCTGTTTATCCTGTAGCGAAATTGAAATAAGTTATTCCTGTGAGTTTGTGTGGGTATAGGTTATACCTGACAACCAAAGTAAATCAATAAATGGTTCATTTACCGACTCTCTGACTAAGACGATTCGATTGCAGAAATGCAGAAATTTCAAAAACGTACCCAAAGCAGACAATTTTACGAATTTGAAATGTTGAAACATTTCATCCGTTTCGGGGCGTTGAAATAAATTCAAAATGTGTGCTGGATCGGGATTCCAGCCCGGATGTCCCGCTTCGGGCCAGCAGTCGCCTTAACCAATTAGGCTACTCAGGCACGCTTCCATGCCAACCAAAATTCTCAACTTCTAGCCCCCTGCCCATTTATTCCTCTTTCTCGCAGCATATACTGGATTCCCGGAAGGGATCGAGTGTTTGAATGTGTCCGCATAGAGATAGTCATTGGCTGTTTTGGGAATATTTAGAATTATTAATATGGTGTCTAACTTTCGGGCACATCTTCACTACGTGATAGCAATGGTGGTGCTACTGATAACAGTTCTGCTAAAACAGAATTGCTTAACACAGCTTTACTAAATTCCTTCACTAAAGAAGACGAAGCAACTACTCCAGAATTCGTATCAAGAACAGCTGCCAGCATGCATAATTTAGAAGTAGATACACCTGGAGTATTAAAGCACCTTAAATCTTAACGAAGGTAAGTCTCCCGGTCCCAATTGTATACGACTGCCGGTAGCTATGGCCGAGGGGACTGAGGCGCTCCAGTCACGGTCTGCACGGCCACTACGGTCGGGGGTTTGAATCCCCCCTCGGGCATGGATATTTGTACCGTCCTTAGTATTAGTTAGATCATAAGTAGTTTGTAAGTTTAGGGACTGATGACCCCGTTCTTAAGGTCCATTAGCTATACAAACAAACAAACAAATGTATACCACTTACATCCAAACTTTCAGATCGGAACCAAACTTTGCATTGCGATAGAGTTATCAACCAAAACTTCTATATAATTCGTGCTATGTGCTGCCGTCCAGGAGAACGTGCGTAAACGGGAAATAATATGTAACACCTGTCCTACAAAGCACAGGAAAGGCGTATCTGTGCTGAATTCCGGTGGGGTAGTTCATAGAGCGAATGTTTGTCGTCCCGAGGGTCCTCAGTTCAAACCCTGGTCGCGCGAATATTGTTATTTTTTTCTGTATGACATTGCATATTGTTCTACGTCAACAAACGTACACAGAGTGTTACATGGGACTACATGTTCCAGAAATGTAAAAGAACTGTTCGGATTTCATAGCACTGTATAATCATCAGTTTGCTTCTGCTTCGTTTTATTTGAAAGTAGCAAACCTGTAGAGTATATTCCTAGAAGAGAGAAACAATTGCACTGTATGTATGGAAATATTAAAGTAATAATAATCATAGTAATAATAATAATAAGTGATTGCTAGATAGACAGCACCGCCGTTCAGCGGATGTGCGCCCCGTGTGTTTGCCCACACCATCAACTGAGGCTGACGCACGCTATTGCTACTGCTACAGCTGACAGTGCTGTTTTGCGAAATAAACCCGTGGAACGTTATTGTCTGTCTTTTAACAATTTCCAACGTACTGCAGTTTATAAAAAAAAGAAGGCTCTAGCTGAGCTTGAACCCATGACCCTTTGTTCGATGAACTAACGCTCTACCAACTACCCCACGGTAGGGCAACCTGAGAAGCTCAAACAGTTATGCTTTTCCTCCACTCCGGTGTTACTTATTATTGTAGTTTTCGCATGTTATCCTGGAAGACAGCACATAGCACGAATTATATAGAAGTTTCGGCTGATACTCTATCGATGTACAACGTTTGGTACCAATCTGAGTGTCTGATATCTGAAGGTTTAGGTGTTAGTTTCCATTCAAAGTCTGGTGCAATAGCCCCATACCTAGTTATCATATAAAACCGCTCGCTCAGCGAACTGGAAAGTTGCACAGGTTACACCAATAGTCAAGAAAAGCAATAGGAGTGATCCGCAAAATTACAGGCCTATATCGTTGACGTCGGTTTGCAGCAGGATTTTAGAACATATACTTTCCTCAAATATTACGCACTACCTCGAAGAGAACGACCTACTGACCAAGAGTCAACACGGATTCAGAAAGAATCGTCCTTGTGAAACCCAGCCAGCTCTTTACTCACATGACGTCGTGAGTGCTATTGACAAGGGATGTCAAATAGATTCCGTATTTCTAGATTTCTGAAGCGCTTTTGACACTGTACCTCACAAGCATCTTCTTATCAAGTTGCATGCTTACGGAATATTGCCACAGTTGTGCGATTGGATTCGTGATTTTCTGTCGGAAAGGACACAGTACATTGTAATTGATGGTATGTCATCGAGCAGAACAGAAGTGATATCTGGCATTCCCCAGGCAGAGTTATAGGGCCCCTGCTATTTATATTTTTATAAATGATTTAGGAGACAATCTAAGTAGCTCTTAGATGATGCTGACATTTATCGAAAGTCATCAGAAGATCAAAAGCAGCTGAAAAATCTTTTAGATAAGATATCTTGCATGGGTTAAAAATGGGCAATTGACACTTAATAACGAGAAGTGTAAGTCATCCATACGACCACTAAAAAAAAATCCATTAAACTTAATTTACACAATAAATCACTCAAATCTAAAGGCCAAATGTTCAAATGTTTGTTAACCTTAAGGGACTTAACTGCGGGGTCATCAGTCCCTAAACTTACAAACTACTTATGAACTACCTTATACTAAAGACTACACAAAGATCCATGCCCGAGGGGTGACTCGTACCCCCGACCGTAGCAGCCGTGCAGGCTGTGACTGGCGCGCTGCAGACCACTCGGCCACTGCGGCCGGCATCTAAAGGCCGTCAGTTCAATTAAATACCTATGAAAGAACACACAGAAATTATTTTAGGGAAACCAAACCAAAGGTTGCGTTTCACTGGCAGAACACTTATAAGATGCAACACTCCTACTAAAACTGCCTACACTACATTTTGAGGTATTGCTGTGCATTGTGGGATCCCCATCAAGTGGGACTAATAGACTATTTAGAGAAATTTCAGAGAAGGGCAGCTCCTTTGGTGTTATCACGATATAAGGAAGAGAGTGTCGTGGAAATAATGCACGAGTTGGAGTGGAAATCATTAAAAGAAAGCCATTAATCGTTGCGCGATATTTATTTGCGAAATTTTTCACCAACTTTCTCTTCATATTTTATTTACACCCACCTACATAGAGAGGCAAGATCATCGTAATAAAATAAGATAAATCAGATAAAAAAAAGTAAGGTTAGTTGTTCCTTTTCCCGCGAGCTATTAGAGAATGGAACTGTAGAGAATTGTCATAGAAGCGGTTCCATGAAACCTCTGCCATGCACTTCAATGTGACTTGCAAAATTTTTATGTAGATGTAGAAGCATTTATCTGACGTTTCATTCTCTAATAGTGCGCGGGAAAAACGAACACAAAAAATCTTTCCGTTTTCGATCGGATATCTCCTATTTTATTGTGGTGATCAACTCTCCCTAAATAGATAGGTGCCAAGAAAATATGTTCGCGTTCGGAGGAGAAAGTTAGTAAAAGAAATTTTCAAAAGATCTCACCACAAGGAATAACGCCTCCTTTTTTATGATTTTCATTTCAAATCACTAATCGTGTTCTTGACACCCTCTCCCCTGTATCACGATAAAACGAATCGAGCTTTTCTCCTCTGAACTTCTATGTCCTTCATCAGTCCCACCTGATGAGGATCCAACAATGCGCAACAATACTCCCAAAAAGGAAGGATGAGTGTAGTGTAAGCAGTTACGTCAGTAGAACTGTTCTCTCTTCAAAGTGTTCTGCCATTGAGAGAACAGCTTTCGTTTACATTCCCATGATATTTTCTGTGTTCTTTCCGATTTAACTTCGTAACTGTAATTCATAGCTATTTTGTTGAATAGTGTTCACCACAGTCGTACTGCTCGTTATTTTTTCACACCAACAAAGTTGCTAGAAGTTAAATGGGTGCAAACGGAGAAATAGAAATATTTGCAGTCATTGGGGACCGAACCCCAGACCTTTCCATTTGTAGTGTTTTTCCCATGGGCATTTCTGCCCTTATATATATATATATATATATATATTCTTCACTGAACAGCTCTAAGATAAGTTTGGCGAGGTAGCCTCATTCTCAAAGATGAGAAGCAGGGCTGTTTTGACATAAATGGCTTCCCCTACCCAGTCAAAGGCATAACTTGGCTGCAACAGGCTGGGTGATGTTCCCGTGAATATCACGCTAAACATGGTCCAGGGTCTAATATACCACTGTTATCTCCTGTCACAGTAAGACAATGAGTTGCGCGCCAACTTCCTGTGATGAGCTGTCGACTTCATACGGCGCATGTATAGGGGACCGAAAAATCACAGGGTGGCCACCGGTGCCTTCACCCTGACCTTCAAAGGTGATACATTGCCCTAGAAGATCAAGGTATGATATACCGGTGTGATGTCAAGCCATACGTCCCTCCCACAATGCAATGTTAAGTGTTAAGTGTTGGAACGCATGTTATCCTGATGCAGTTCCAGCCCCAAAGGCAGCAATTGTAGGTGGCCAGCACATCCGGACATTCCATACACCTCCACCTCCCGTCTGTGTGAACTGTGGGAAGAATCATCCACCTTTCTCAACAGACTGTCCCATATTGCATAAGGAAACGAAAACAATGGAGATAGATACCCTGGATAGGTTGACATACCAAGGAAAGGAGAAAGTACGAGCATCTCCACTCCATTCATATGACGTCATTTGCTACAGTAACATTGTCACTGATCTCCTTCGGGATGACAGCAGCACAAATGCAACAACCATCTGTGGGCCCAAAGCACAGTCAATCTCACACTGCCTCCTTGATGGATGGGCACCCTTCATCCATTGCTTCCCAAATACAACCTGTGGGAGTAATTTCTCTCACACCATTGGGGGCGCCAGCCCCCCCCCCCCCCCCCGTCAAAGCAACAGCTTCCTCCAACTCCTCTCATCAGAAAGTGGTCCCACAGGACACAACGTTCTGTGACTCTTGGAAAGTACACCTGACGATCCCAGCTGGTGGCTGAAGGATACACAGGTTGCTGGTCGGAGGGCTGCAAGGTCGTCATCGACCTCTGAAGCAACTTCAGGGAAGCCCTCCTAGCCCATGACACCAGTCCGCAAGAAGACAAGAAAAAGAAGAAGAAACGGAAAGAAAAAGAAGCTTTTGTAGCTCCAGTGCCACCGCCTCCTACTTCTTCTGCTTCTGAAGATGAGGTGCAGATCCTTGCACCTGGCCCTCACTGGATCCATAGAACCCATGGTCCTAGAGTCTGATGGTTGAGATCACTTGGCAGCAGGTGATCCAGTAGAGTAATCTACTTATCACTCAGACCGTGGCCTTTCGGCACGATACAAGCGTAATTCTCCAGTGGAATTGCGATGGATTTCACCCTGCTTAGCTGAGCTACGACACCTTCTCAGCACTTCACCTGCATTTTACATTGCTCTGGTTTTCCATTATGTGTACTCCTGCCTTACGTGGCAGATTATGATAGGTGGCATGTGTATCTACGTACTTACCTCTGTCTACAGCGAAGCTGTTCCACTCCAGACGTCTTTTGAAGCAGTGGCTGCCAGGGTAAGTGCTGCATTGGACATTGCTATCTGAAACGACTCTCTCCCTCCTGATAGTGAAGTACTCCAATACGGTCTGTCTGCTCTGACTGCTCACCTGCCCCAACCTTTCCTGGTATTTGGTGATTTCAACGCTCATAAGACATTTTGGGTGGTTCTCTGCTACTGTGATTAATCGTCCTCTGTATTTTAAATAAGAGTTCCCCCACGCATTTTAGTGTGGCATGCGGCACCTACTCGGCCATCAACCAATCAGCATGTATCCCGGCCTTTTATTGTCTATCCACTGGAGAGTGCACTATGACTTCTGCGTAGTGACTACTTTCCGATCTACCTGTCACTACCACAGTGTCAAGCCAATGGATGTTTCAAAATGTTCAAATGTAAAGCTTATGGGACTTAACTATGGGGTCATCAGTCCAAAAAAATTCAAATGTTTGTTAAGCTTATGGGACTTAACTACGGGGTCATCAGTTTCTAAACTTACAAACTACTTATGAACTACTTACAAACTAGGACGGCACAAATACCCATGCCCGAGGGGGGATTCGAACCCGCGACCATAGCTGCAGACCGTGACTGAAGCGCATCAGTCCCCTCGGCCACCGCGGCCGGCGGATGTTTCCCAAGACAGGCTCTCAATAAGGCTAATTGAGACACTTTTACTTCTGCCACCACGATTGATTCCCCAACACATGGTAACATAGTTGTGGTCGTCAAAAGCCTTTCTCAGCCTTTATTTCAGCGGCCGAGTGTGCAATCACTCTTTCTTCTGGAGCCCCTTGCAGAGAACAGTGCCCAGGTGGTCGCTGGAGATAGCTGAAGCAAATAGATACCACAGCCAGCTCTACAGCGTCACAAACAGCACCCATCTGTGGATAATCTCATCGTTTTGGAAAGGCTCTGTGCCCAAGCTCGACTATTGATCCAAAGACGCAAGCAGGAGTGCTGGGAGAGGTGTGTGTCTACCAATGGATCACATAAAACGTCTCCATCCCAGGTATGGACAAAGAACAGACGTGTCTACGGCTAGCAGAGTCCTTTCAGTGTGCCTGAGGTTTCCGTGAATGGAGGGGTTTGCACAAATCCAGATACAGTTCCTGAATACTCTGCTGAGCACTACGCTCAGAGTTATGCATCTGTACATCATCCACCAGCTTTCGCGCTAGTGAAAAAATAATGGGAGGAAATAAAAGCGATTGTCCTTCTGAGATCGCTATGTGGAACTGTACAATACTGCATTTAGTGAATGGGAAATCCACAGTGCATTTACTCACTGACCTGATACAGCCCCTGAGCTAAACCACATCCACAATCAGATGTTAAAACGCTTGTCAGAGGAGTCGAAGCAACAAGTTCTAGCCATGCTTAATCGTATCTGGAGCGTTGGTGTATTACTGTCACAATTGCGAGAGATAGTATTATCGTTCCAATTCTCAAACCTGGCAAAACCCCGCATGAATTGGATAGCTACCGACCCATCAGTCTCACCAGCGCTCTTTGTAAATTGTTAGAACATATGGTGGGTCGGCGGTTGTACTGGATCCTTGAGTCTCGAGGTCTACTACCTCCGTGCCAAGGTGGTTTCCACAAGGAGTGCTCAGCTTTGGATAACCTGGCCCATCTTGAGTCTTCCATCTGGACAGACTTTTCAATACGACAACATTTGGTAGCCGTCTTTTTTTAGTTATCTAAGGTTTATGACACGACCTGGCGACACCACATCCTTACTACATTACATGGATGGCGTGTCGGGGCCTCGCTCCCCATTTTTATCCAATTTTTAGCAATGTGTACCTTCAGTGTACAACTTGGCGTCTCTCGTAGTTCTATGCATATTCAGGAGAACGGGGTTCCCCATGGCTCTGTGTTGAGCGTTCCCATGGTCTTTTTTTTTTTTTTTTTTTTTTTTTTTTTTTTTTTTTTTTTTTTTTTTTTGTAGAGGCTATTACTGGTCTAGCATCAGCAGCAGTACGGTTGTCAGTATCTTCATTATATGCTGACTACTTCTGCATATATTTTAATTCTTCCAGTATACATGTCGCTGAACGCCAGCTGCAAGGAGCCATATGCCAGGCGCGCGCATGGGCTGTCTCCCATGGGTTTCAGTTCTGCCACCAAGACCTGGGTACTGTACTTCTGATGGCGTCGGACAGTCCACCCACATCCAGAACTTTATATTTGCATTCACTTACTAAATTTCGTAGAAACACGTAGTTTCTTGGTACTAGTGTCTGAAGCCAGACTGACATACCTTTCTCATATTCACCAGCTTAAACAGAAGTGCTGGCAGCACCTTAATACCCTCTGGTGTCTTAGCAATACCACTTGGCGTGCAGACTGCAGTGCACTGCTGCAGAGCTATAAAGCACTTTTTCCATCACGTCTGAACTATGGGAGCATTGTATAAAGTTTGGTATCGCCCTCAGCATTGCAGATGTTAGATCCAATCCACCACTAAGGCAGTAGGCTCGTGACAGGAGCTTTCAGAATGTCCTGTGGATAGTGTCCTAATGGAGACTGAGGTTCCGCCACTATGCAACCTGGTGCAAACAGCTACTGGCCAACTGCACAGCGAAAGTCGATGGTTTGCCTAATCACCCAAACTACCATCTCCTTTTCCCAACCAGGCCACATCTTATTCTACAACGACAGCCGAGATCACAGAATAGTTGGTATCCATGTCCAATCACTTCTTCTTTTTTCACTACCTTCTCTCTTCTGGTTCCAGTTGCGTACACCACCATGGTGTTAACATGAACCACATCTTTGATTGGAACTGTCGTAGTGCACCAAAAACTCAGTTCACCCAGAGACCCTTTGCCTCCAATTCCTGTCTATTCTTGATGTGCCACAGGGCTCAAAAGTGATTTACACATATGGTAGTGAGGGCTTTGCTTACACACTTGCAAGACACAATGAATTGTGCAACTTGCCAGATGGCTGCAGTGTATTCACTACAGAGTTAGTAGCCATCTTTTGCACTGTTGACCATATGCGTTCCTGCACTGCTGGCGACTCCTACATCATCTGCAGCGACTCCCTCAGCGGACTACAAGCACTTGATCAATGATTCCCTCACCACCTTTGATAATGAGCATACAAGAGTCCATCTACACCAGTGTTTTCAACTTTCTGGAACCCACGACCCCCTTTCCAAGTAAAACTCTATGGCGACCCCAAGGCCTGTAACAAAGCTATGTCAGTGATCCAAAGGCAAAATATTTCATTATCTTTTTTAGCTGCATCTATCCAACAGCCATGTTGCTGTGGATGCCCTTGTTCACTTTAGATCACCGAAGTACAGCACTGTCGGGATTGGCTAGCACTTGGATGGATAATGGTCTGGGCCTGCCAAGTGCTGTTGGTAAGCAGTGTGCACTCATCTCCTTGGTTGAGAAGTATTGTCTCTAGTCTGGAAGACAGACAGAATAGCCAGGCCGGAGTGCGGGGTAATGATCATACTTATTTAAAAAATGGATTTCAAACTCAATATAAGTCATACCTTCACTAGCACACTCAGAGCCAGTCGTAGCCTGCATGGGGCCATATGCAAAATTTCCATCAAGGACTCTCCCACAGCGTCCCCTCCTCCTCTGCCCCCCCCCCCCCCTCCAACAGATGTTATACACCTTCATCATGTTCAAAAGAATTCTAAGTTTCATCATTAACACACTACAGTGGTCATAGCCATGTCACAATGGGTAAATACTTTAATTACATTACATTAATAGTAATTTCAGAAACAAAATAGCAGATGGCAGATTTCAAATTACGTTCTAATATTTTGTGCGCGGCCCCTAAAAGAGCGGGCCCTGAGCGACTGCACAGTTTGCACGTGTCTAAGTCTGGCCCTGAGCACACTGGTTTGCTCAAGATAAAGCTTGAGAATCCAAAAACTTCTTCACTAACTTAATTTTAAGGGTATCACTCATGCCATAAGTGAAATTATCACTACAATGGTGTAAGAAATCCTTTGGATGAACTTTTCCACCTCCTGGATAAGTCTTAACTACAATATTGGCCCAATTTACACTAACACTATCTCCTATTCGTTTTGTTACAGTGTCTTCCTGCAATTGATTTACTCTGTGATCTAAATTTTTAACATCACTTTTATATGCACTCAAATTACTCTTAATTACAAAAATTTTATACGCACTAATTTTCTGTTCTAAACTTTCATTCACTTTTCTGATCTCAGTATTTATAACCTTGTTCTCCTGCTGAACATACAAATTGAGATTACCTAGATTTTTGTAATTTTTATTGGTTCTGTCCTCTACAGAATCTACACAAGCATTCATTTGGTCCTGCCCTGATTTGACTGTATTTTCTAGGTTTTTTATCTTTTCTTAATTCCTCCAGTGCCTTATTCATATCCCCTAGCTGTCTTCTGAGTTCTGAAAGGTTATCTTCTAACTTCTGTACTAGTTCTCGTTTTAGAGCTGACATTTTCACTTAACCCCTGTTGAACTGACGACACTTTTTCACTTACAGCTGACACTTGCAGGCTTAAGTTTTGATTAGCCTCATTAACTTGTTGCCTACCTGACATGTTAACTCATTAAACAAGTTCAGCAGAGCTCGTGACATAAAAACTACTTCTTCACCACCAAAAGTATCACTTCTTTCCATAACAATTATAAATTATTTAGGAAGAGAGTGATGCAACAGATAGCTCATAGTAACAATACAACAGAAAGATGAAACAGATGTCACTTGATATACAAAGTAATACAACTTTTGTTACCTGGCATCCTTTTCTTAAGCAATACTTATTGAGTGAATGAGAAAATCATGATGATTCCAATTTTATTCATTACAAATTTAATACTAAAATAAATAAATATTTTGTTATGCTGTTGTAGCACAAACAGGAAATAAATACACTTTACAAAAATTGCCATATTGTGATTCCAGTAATGAATCCCAGAATAACACTTATGGAAATGGCAAAATTGAACTTCCTTCTTCTGGATTTGCTCTGTAAAATATTAGGACAAAAAATGAAATAAAATAAATTCACTTAAATTCACAGTGGGGAAAATGTAATAATTTTCTACAGTTTCAATGTAAGTTTTCCTAAATTAAATCACTTGTAAAAATATATACTGATTGAAAATTAATGTTGAGGATCATGAATTTACAACACATGCTACACACTATTTAAATACAAAGGAAATGGAATAAGCTTTTTGACATTAATGCAAAAGTTTGTAGGAATTAATTCTGTGGCTGTACAAAATTAATTGATGATGCTATCAGGCTTTCACATGGGTTTGAAGGTAAACTAGGGAGGAACATGTTTTTCAGAAGACTAGCCAGAATGGGCTGTCTCATATGTATACTGACTGATGCAGTCACTAATAAGCTTCTGAAGATGATACACTATGATCTTTTCCTGTCAGACATCCCCTAAAGTATATTATGTAAAAGAGAGTAAATAATATTATAAAAGGGAGAACTATCCAATAATCATAGAGAAAAATAAAATCATCTGCTTGTTTAATTGAGTGATAAGACAATGAAATGTCAATATTTATTCTATGCTCCAGAGAGACAGTACCTGAATGTGAAACTTCAGCTGTCTGTCCATGCTTGTATCTCCTTTGCAACTGGCTGCTTGAAATGGAGCATGAAAATAAAATACTTTTCAGTTACAGTACCATACCTGCCTTGTACAATACCTATTTTCATAAAGTTCAAGACAAGAAGTAAGCAAATAATACTTTATCACACATAGATTGATGGAAATTTGTTTGCTAAATTACAATGTGGTGGACAATGCAAAACATAGGACTGCGCAGGCACACTGAGTTTTTATGCTCAAAACCCAGACTTGTACATCAATATTGTGTAGAGATCACAAAAGAAAGGTATCTGCAATGAATAATATTTTCCAGAAATTATCAAGTACAATCTAGGAACACATCCTCATATCTTAAGAAAGTCAACTATAACTCTTCGCTATTGAGCCACAGAATATTCTTGCCTTGTCTGGTGCAGATCTAGTCACACCAAACAAGTGGATGTTGCCTTAAATGAGACCTGTAGGCTCATTACATGATGCCTGAGATGTACACCACTTGATAAAGTTTATTGTTTAGCAAGCATCCCACCTCCAGATATCTGCCATGAGTGCACATCCTGATTGGAGGAAACTAAAGCACTAAACTTTATGACTCATACTTTACATGGATACCAACAAGCAAACCATAGGCTCAAGTCAAGGAAAAACTTTCTTCATTCAACAGAAAGCCTCAAAGTACCACCACCAAACTTCAGAATGAACTTGTGGCATTCTAGATCTAGTCACCCTGCAGGATTGACAAGTGCCTTCAGAAAGCTACTCTCCGGGTTATGAGGAAAGCTGGCAAACAAGGAAGCTGCTTAACTGATTATGATCAGGAGTTGAAAGAGCAAAGACCAACATGAGAAGATGGAGATTTGCCTACAACTTGACACTGTGTGCATGTGGCAGAGAATAAACAATGAGTCATCTTCTTGAATGTAAATTGCGTCCAACTAGAGTATGAAATTACGCTACCTGGGAGGCATGCAAAGTGACCCCATACTGGATATTTAACTACATTTGCATAGGCCATAATTATGTTCTTGCTTGTCCCCAGAAATGATTATGTTTACCATATCAGTGTTTGGATTTTTAATTCTTTTTGTATTTTTGTTGCCTTGTTTTTCTTGTTAGAAATAAGTCCTTATGCATATATGTATGTATGTTTCTGACATGATTAAATGAAAAACTGGTTCCAACACTGTCTGGCTATGTGCATAATGGAATTTAGGAGTTTACTATAGTAAAAAAATGTACCAAAGGAATAATAATAAATTGAGATTCATATAGAGTAAAATATGGAACAACCTACACCACATAACCTTCCAGTGAGAATTAATTCATGTACTTTGAACAGGATATACTTGATGGAATGCATAAAAGGTAGTTTAAAACTGTGTGTTGGTCTTGGATTTCAGCATTTTATGAGTAGGTGCCATAAGAAATTGAAGCTTTGAATCATGCTCACATTTCATAATGCTATTTGTATACTAATCATTTTCAGTTGAAAATAGGCTTAGTCATAAATCTACAATTGATATTAATGTATTTTTACAGAAAAGGTTTTAAAATTCTTCTTCCCTAACAATAGTTCTGAGAACCATTATTGTTACTGATTTTTTCATAAAGTTCTGCTAAGCAGTTCTGGTCTTCTTGTCAAGGACTGTGAGGCTGCTCCCAGCAAGCGAGAGAGAAACATTGGAAGAATGTCCAGCCTGTATTCATAGCATTTGCAAATGTTGAGAAGGTGTTTAACAAAGACAACTGAAAATTTTCCTGAATTTCCTGATAAAACTCTACATTGTAGTGGTGCTTGCCAAGCACTGTCATGTCACCTGTGTTACATACTACTTAAAATCTGTAATTTTTGAGGATACACAAATACTAATAAAACTGTCCAAACTCAACATAATGCAAAACGTACATGGGATGTGTTCATACCAGATACAAAATGCTTATGAACTAAACAGAATATTTTATTAATTAAAATAAGACAGTCTGAATTGCAATTTGTTGTGTTTATTGCTGGCAACCGGTTTTGGTTCTATAGAACCATCTTCATGGCTTTGGCACCTTGTTGGTGGGTGGTGGCAGTGGCCGGAGCAAATGTCAACTGCTCTATTTTATATAAATTTCTTGTGTTCTAGGTGGGTAACAAGTCTGGCTCATTCCAGACTTTCCAAGATTGTCCCCAGAGTGAAACTTCCTGGCAGATTAGAACTATGTGGCAGACCTGGTCTTGAAACCAGAAGCTTTGCCTTTCATGGGAAAGTGCTCCACTGACTGAACTACCCAAGCCAATCACCATCCTCACAGCTTTACTTCTGCTAGTACCTTGCCTCCTATCTTCTAAATGTCATAAGTTTTCCTGCAAACCTAACCAGACTATGCCATGAAGTTTCACAGCACTCTCTGCAGGGTGAATTTTTAATTCTGGAAAAATGTCTCAGGATGAAGCTCTGCCATGTTTCCACAATAACTTTCCTTTCGGGAGTGTTAATCCCGCATGTTTCAGAGAAGGACTTCTGTGAGGTTTGGAAAATAGGAAGCAAGGCACTGGTGGAAGTAAAACAATGAGGATGGGCTGTGAGGCATGCTCAGTTCAGTAGAATGCGTGTATGCAAAAGGTGAAGTTTCTGGCTTCAAGTCCTGATCACACACACTTTTAATCAGCCAGGAATTTTCATGTGAGTGCCCACTCTGGGGCAGAGTGAAATTTTCAACCTGAAAACACTTCCCTCTGCGCGCATCCCACATTTGTCACTTGTTTCCACTCCACCAGTCGAGCAGTCTGCTACTGCAATGCACGTGCCTCCTCCAGCTAGTAGCCACCACAGCAACTCTCATGTGATGCCACCTTGTCCCAGAATGCTAGTGGTGTACCCAGGTAAATGCGCGCCCAGAACTGTAACTTCCCGGTTGCCTCGACTTGATATGCCAGGCATGAGTGTGGCCATGCCAACACCCTCCTTGTGGACTCCACAGGACATGTACCAGGCCATGCCCCCTCGCTTGGATCCTGCCCAGCCTGTCACAACAAGCATTGTCCACGAGTGTAAACAATAATGTTCCTGCTGTTCCTCGTGAGATCTCATTGGTTACTAATGACACAGTGCATAAACTGTGTCTTATTGATGGTCCTCCCATCACTAGAAAGCCTTGCTGCCTCAGCCCAGAGAAATTGGCGGCCGTCAAAGAACAAATTTCTGAACTTTTAAAGTTGGGTGTCAGTGAACCCTCATCTAGCAGCTGGTCCTCTCCCATTCATTTAGTGCCCAAGCAGGACAGTTCTCGGTGTATGTGTGGAGACTACTGCTGGATTAATATTCTCACAATAATGGACAATTATCTGATCCTGAACAATGCTGACTTTACACAGACTGGCAGGCACAAAAGTGTTCTCGGTGGTGGCTGCAAATGCACTTATCACCAAATCACTATGGCTCCTGAAGACATTCAAAATAAAGCTATCACTACTCCCACAGGTTTATTTCACTATTGATTCATGCTGTTTGGCCTCAAAAATGCCATGCAGATTAGGCAGACATTTATGAATGAGATTTTATTTCCCTTGAAATTTTGTTTTGCATACCTTGATGACATTTTAATATTCAGTAAATCAGTCGGGCGAATAAAAAACATTTACAAATCCTTCTTGACATCCTTGCTGCAGCCAGTGTGGTACTGAATGACAACAAATGCCAACTGCATCAAAAGTCAGTACTTTTCCTCAGCTTTACAGTTTCGGCCGATGGTATATCCCCACCTCCTGATAAGATTGATGACACCAGAAACTTGCCTCCTCCCACAACTTTTAATGAATTATGTCATTTCCTGAGCACTATTAATTACTACTGATGACATTTTCTGGGTGCTGCTGAGCTGCAGGCCCCACTCTCAGATGCTCTAGCTGTCTAACATATCTCTGGTGATTGGCCTGTTCCCTACCATGTCTTCAGCATTCTCAGCCCTTGAAGACCTACTCGCTCGAGCTCTTACCATTACTCACCCTCATCCAGATGCTGAACTATTCATAAGTATGGATGAGAGTGACACTGCCATTGGCACAGTCCTCAGCCAATCCCTCAATGGTATCACTTATCCTTTGCAGTTTTTCTCAAAGAAACTGAATAACTCTCATAAAAAGTACTCAGCACTTCGATCAAGAACTACTAGCTGTCTACGAGGCCATCAAACAATTCCGCTCTGCCATAGACAGCCATTCTTTCTTCATTCCCACAGACCCACAGACCATAAACCTCTGATTGCTGCTATTTCAAACCATCCAAGGATCCTCCCCAGTGCTTCCGCTGTTTTGACTACATTTGTCAATTCACCACTCACGTCTGCTACACCAAAGGTGCGGACAATGTTCTGGCCGATTTACTTTCATGTATTGATGCAGTTTTTTCTCCTTTGGACCTCTTTCAGCTTGCCACTTTACAACCAGCTGATGATGACACTGTGCAAGTGGTTTGAGATTCTTCCTCCTCTTTGTCATCTATCCGCACCACCTTCCCTGGAGTTTTGGGCAAGGTTTGGTATGACCAATCCACTGACAAGCTCCACCAGTGAGAAATCTTCAACAAACTACACAACTTGGCTCAACCAAGTGTCAAAGCCTCCACTAAGTTGGTCACAGACCAATTCATCTGGCAAGACATTAAGTGTGATTGCCAATCCTGGGCTCATGCCTGTGTTCCCTGCCAGAAAGCTGAGGTTCACACTCATACGTCCCCTCCCCTCAGCTCTTTCATCATTTGACTCAGTCGCTTCCAACATGTACACATAGATCTCATCAGTGCCCTTCTGCGGCTGATGGTTTTCACTATCTGCTGACCTCCATCGACTGTACCACTCACTGGGTCGAAGCCACACCCATTCCCAACATCACGGCGGAAACATTTGCATTCATGTTCGTGCACTCCTGGGTTTCTCATTTTGGCTGTTCTTCTGTAATAACAACTGACCAGGGCTGCCAATTCGAGTCCTCACTTTTTCAAAACCTTTGCAACCTCCTTGGCATCAAACATATCCACACAACCGCTTATCACCCCCAAGGCAATGGACTAGCCGAGCGCTGGTACCAAGCCCTTAAGGCAGCAGCCTTAATGTGTTACAACACCCTGTGACTGGAGGCACTGCCTTTGGTGCTCCTGGACCTGCACACTACCTACAAGGTGGACCTCGAAGGAACGGTGGCCAAGTTTGTATATGGATAGACACTGTCACTACCCAGAGAGCTTGTTCAACCTTCTCCTCCTTCCCCCTCCTCTGAGCTCCCTTCCTTTGTAAATCAAGTCTACTTGTACTGCTCAAAACTTTTATGTCCATTCCACCCTTACATCTTGTTCCCATGTTTTCCTGTGCAATGACACTGTCCGCCCCCCCCCCCACCCCCTCTTCAGCCACCATACTCAGGCCCTCACTGGCTCCTAAATAGGAGCAATAACACCTTCATCAATTCTCTCAACAACTATCCTACCACTGTCTCTATCAAACGCATTAAACCTGCCTTTGTCAAATCATCTTCTCCTCCTTCTTCATCAGACCCCCCCCCTCCTTGCCTGCCTTTCTCTCTCTCTCTCTCTCTCTCTCTCTCTCTCTCTCTCTCTCTCTCTCTCTCCCCTGATAGCTACCCCATCCCCCTCATCCTCTCTGCCTTTGCCCTCGTCACCCTTCCATGGTTTTTTCCCGTTCTCCTCTTCCCACTATCCTCTTCCATGAATTAATCATTCCCATCCCCCTCACCTGGCTACAGACATCTTGATTCAACTCCGTGACTGACAGTTTTCATGCTCTGTCCTTCTTCCTCTGATACTTCAGCCACCTCTGCCAACAAATGGCAGCTCCTCCGGCACATACCATTTCCTGCCAACATCATGACACATGCAATACGGACCTTCCTACTTCCATCATCTGAGGTGCTCGTCATTGCACTTGTGGAATCCATCAACCTGCAGGCACACCCTGCACACACCACCCCATGACTTTGGCACCTCAACAACTTCAGCGACAACGTGCCCTCCATTCACTGACATCAACACTCTGCCTGGCCTTTGGTCGCAGTTAGGCTACTAATGACTTGGCATATCACCACCTCCATCACTCGATGCCTTGGTTCTGACCCCTCCCACCCCATACCTGCAATCTCAAGATGTTCTCCACACTGCGGGGAGGGGGGGGGGGGCTGTGTGGCAATTGATCAACCATTCAAATGACCAAAATCAAAGGACATGTATTATATCTTTGTAATGAGATATTTGGAGCTCAGCTTTTCTGAACCCACCAGCCATGTTAGTTCAGTTCTCCTTTCTATGTGCTTGAGTGAGTTAATCAAAGTTGTCTTAAGTACTTGTGGTTATTATTGAGGCTACAACCCCAGATAAATTCCATAACTGTAATAAAATGTATTATAAAGTATCAATGTGTCCTCCACATTCCATCACAAGCATTTTCCTCATAAAAACCCCAGACATATGCTAGATGTACTGTGCCTTGATTACAGCAAATGGCTGACACTTTTCCACTATACAATCGCTCACACTTTTGTATTCTAGTTATTATTTTTCACTATAAAGTGTGATCTTTTCTGCAACCTTTTTAGTGTAATATACTTCTTTTCCATCCACATGAAGCCCAGACATTGCCAAGGTGGGGTGGCTTGCATGCCTGTGGTACAGATAGTTGTACCATAGGTGCAACCACAGCGGTGGGGTATTTGTGAAGAGGGCAGACAAACATGTGATTCCTAAAGAGGGGCAGCAGCCTTATCAGTAGTTACAGGGGCAACTGCCTGGATGATTGACTGAACTGGCCTTGTAACATAACCTAACTAACATGGCTTTGCCATGCATTTACTGCGAACAGCTGAAAGCAAAGGGAAACTAGTTGTTAATTTTCCTGAGGACATGCAGCTCTACTGGGTGGGCACTACTCGGGAAAATGTTGTCATCAAGAAAAACAAAACAGGAATAATATGGATTGGAGCATGGAACATTTTATCCCTTAATCAAGTAAGTAAGGTAGAAAATTTGAAAAGAAAAATGGATATGTTGAAGTTAGATATAGTGGAGATTAGTGAAGTTCAGTGGCAGGACGAACAGGATTTTCGGTCAGGTGACTACAGGGTTATAAACACAAAATCTGTCAGTGGTAATGCAGGAGTAGCTCTGATAATGAATAATAAAATAAGAATGTGGGTAAGTTACTATGAACAGCATAGTGAACACATTATCATAGCAAAGATAGACACAAAGCCAACACCGACCACAAGCCTATAAGTTTATATGCCAACTAGCTCTGCTGATGATGAGGAGATCAAGGAGAAATATAAGGAGATTAAACAAATTATTCAGGTTGTTAAAGGAGAAGAAAACTTAATTGTGATGGGGGGACTGGAACTTGGTAGTAGGAAAGGGAAGAGAAGGAAATGTAGTAGGTGATTATGTACCGGGTAAAAGGAATGAAAGATGAGATCGCCTGGTAGAATGTTTTGCAGGACACAATTTAATAATCACAAACACTTGGTTTAATCATCATGAAAAAGGTTATATACACAGAAGAGACCAGGAGACACTGGGAGATACCAGATGGAGATGGGACTTGGAGAAATTGAAGGAACCAGAGGTAGTTGAGAGTTTTAGAGGGAGCATTAGGCAAGGATTGGCTGAAAGGGGGGACAGTAATACAGTAGAAGAATGGGAAGCTCTGAGAGAGAGAGAGTATTGAAAGCAGCAGAGGACAGAAGGACAAGGGCTAATACAAATACCTGGATAACACAGGATATACTGGACTTAATTGATGAGAGGAGAAAATATAAAAATGCATCAAGTGAAGCAGGCAGAAGAGCCTACAAACGTCTGAAAAATGAGATTGACAGGAAGTGCAGACTGGCTAAGCAGGAGTGGCTAGAGGACAAATGCAGAATCATAGAAGAATGTATAACCAGAGGAATGATAGATACCACCTACAGGAAAGTAAAAGAGATATTTGGAGACAAGAAAAGCAACTTAGATTAGATTAGATTAGATTAATACTTGTTCCATAGATCATATATCTGACATATGATGTGGAACGTGTCATTTTACTTCAAGGTAATTTTTTTAGAAATTGAAGATGAAGTGGAGGAAGATGAAATAGGAGATACAATACTGTGAGAAGAATTTGACAGAGCGCTGAAGGATTTGAGTCGAAACAAGGCCCATGGAATAGATGATATTCTGTCTGAACTGCTGATATCGTTAGGAGAGCCTGTCATGAAGAAATTGTTCCACCTGGTATGCAAGATGTATGAGACAGGGGAATTAACCTCAGACTTCAAGAAAAATATAGTAATTCCAAAGAAAGCAAGTGCAGACAAATGTGAAAATTACAGAACTATCAGTTTAATACATCATGGTTGCAAAATACTAACACGAATTATTTATAGACGAATAGAAAAACTTGTGGAATCCAACCTTGGGGAAGATCAGTTTTGATTTAGGAGAAATTTAGGAACAAGGGAGGCAATACTCACATTTCAACTTATCTTAGAAGATAGGCTAAGGAAAGGCAAAACTGCATCTTTAGCATTTGTAGATTTGGAGAAAGTTTTTGACAATGTTGACTGGAATAAACTCTTTCAAATTCTGAAGGTAACAGGGGTAAAATATGGGGAGCAAAGGGTTATATTCAACCTATACACAAACCAGACAGTGGTTATTAGAGTCGAAGGGCATGAAAGAGAGGCAGAGGTTAGGAAGGAAGTAAGACAGGGTTGTAGCCTTTTCCCAATGTTCTTCAATCTGTACATTGAGCAAGCAGTGAAGGAATGCAATGAGAAATTTGGAGACTGAATTAAAGTTCAGAGAGAAGAAATAAAAACTTTGCAGTTTGCCAATGACATAGTAATTCTGTCAGATGCAGAAAGGGACCTGAAAGAGCAATTAAATGGAATGGACAGTACCTTGAAAGGAATATATAAGATGAATATTGACAAGAATAAAACAAGGGTAATGGAATGTAGTGTCAGAAGGAATTAGATTAGTTTTGTTATTTGGGCAGCAAGATAACTACTGATGGCCGAAGTAAGGAAGATATAAAACGCAGACTGGCTACAGGAAGAAAAGCATTTCTGAAGAAGCGAAATTTGTTGATATCCAATATTAGTTCAAATATTAGGAAGTCCTTTCTGACAGCATTTGTCTGGAGTGTAGCATTATATAGGAATGAAACATGGATGGTAAGGAGTTCAGCCAAAAAGATGATAGAAGCTTTAGAAATGTGGTGCTACAGATGAATGATGAAGATTAGATGGGTGGATCACATAACCAGTGAGGAGGGGTTCACAACAAAATTGGGGAGAAAAGGAGTTTCTGGCATATCTTGACTGAGAGAAGGATTAGGTTGGTGGGACACATTCTGAGACATCAAGGTACCACCGACTTAGCATTAGAAGGTAGTGTGTGGGGTAAAAATTGTAGAGGGAGACCAAGGGACAAATACAGTAAGCAGATTCAAAAGGATGAAGGTTGCCATTCATATTCTCAGATGAAGAGCCTTGCACAGGTCAGGGTAGCATGGAGAGCTGCATCAGACCAGTCTGTGGACTGGAACAACAACTTATGGAACTTCTGCTGCAGAGTGAATGTTTCATTCTGGAAACAACAATTTATTTTAGCCACCTCTTCTCCAACAAATAGCATGTCAATCCAAAAATTATGTTAACTGACTTATGTAGATACCTTGTGGATTGCTGTTTGCTGTAACTGTTCAGTTCCTTCTACGACACAAATTGCAGTTTCTTCTATGTTGGCTTCAATGTTGTTTACTGTCTCACTTTGTTCATTAATCAGAAAAGACATTTCTCTCATAAGTTGGTTTATGTCTGATATATCTTCCTGTAATAACAGTATCTTTAATATAAATGATGTTGTGATGAAATACACAGAAATAAAGATCCGTTTATTAGTTTTCAGCAAATCAAAAGAGATGCACAGAATATAAAAAGTCACAAATATGCAGAATGTGGCATAAATATGGTTATATATGTTTAGAGATAGTATAGACAGTAGTACAAGACGGTAGAAATTAACAATGTCATGCATATCGATGTGAGAAAGAAGGATATTAACAAACAAAACATAAAAGAAGAGACCAGTGATTGCCAAAAGTTTGGAGCTACTTTCAACAAATAAACCAAAAATTTCCAATTGGAATGTTTACCTGCAGTTTCTGAACATCTTGTTCTTGTTCCTCTATAAATTGAAGTTTTAGTTGCCATTCCTGCAATTGGATCTGTTCATCATCTGTGTTATTTTCATGTTCTAATTCTGACACTGAGGATTCTCCTACAATACAAATAATAATAATAATAAAATTAATAATACAATCCAACCCTACAGTATATGGGACAGTATAATTTTCATATATGATTCACATCATTGCCTACACCAATTTATTGAAGAAAATCATATTACATTGTGTCTGAAAGAATCCTATTAAGGTGAGGTGTGTGAACTGTACATATAACCTTATTGTAGTTTGAACCAATTGCTTCAGGAATAAAAGGTGTAAAAACATAATGAACGAAGATTCCATTAGGGGTACTAATGATAATAAGAATTTATGCATTGGTCACTGAAATAGAAATATTTATTCACAAATAATGCATATTGATTTGAATTAATATTTGGTCACATTCAGAGCAGGATTTTAGTCCTGAAGACTTGGGTACACTGCAGAAAATATTACAATTTATTACACATAAATTATGATTGGTGAGTCAAAAAGTATGTTCAATGTCTACTTTTGAGTCTGATCAGTCAGATATATGTATGTTTAATTGTAATACTTTCTGCGGTGTACATGAGTTCTAGGACTAGACTACTGCACTGAAGATTGTCTATTACTGGTTGACATTGAAATGTAATATTTGTAAATAAATATTTCTATCTCAATTACCAATGCTGAAATTCCTATTATCATTAGTAAAAAATATAACATTAGTTAATGTCAGATAGACTCTTACATGGCACCATATTAATTCATAGTATTCACCATGTTGTTCTGATTTATATTTGCAACTTCTTGTATTATCCATTAATCACATTAACAGTGCTGCAATAAAAATTTAATTTCTTGATTTCAAATGAAAACTGTCACTTAAAGGAATATGATACATACTGTAGCTTAATAATTTTTAGGTTTAAAAATAAATTAAGGTATTTGCAAAAAATAAAATAAATGATATTAACCTTCTGCACCTATGCTTGAAGTAATCTGGTCCTTTTTCTTTTCTGTTATAATTTTCTGGGTAGTGTGAAATTCATTGCATACTATCATAAATTCATCTGAGAGACGCTTCAACTGCAGTTTCCATTTTTTCTGAAAATTACAGTTAATCATATTGTACAAGCTTTGATTAAAACATCTTATGCCACAAACGTTCCTGTGATCTATAATTTTCATTTCCACTTTAGAATATTGAAGCAGAATTGAAATTTGTGTTGGGGAGGTGGATGGTCTTTGGTAGTCCAAGTGGTTGTAATAGTCAGAGAGTAATGACCAGCACATCTGCTTAGTAAGCAGGAGACCCGAGTTCATAGCCTGGCATAGGCCTTATTCTCATTACCTAAGATCTTAGGTACCTAAGATACTAGATCTATATGAGGAAGATGTATTTATGCAATATCACCTATATTTGAGGCACAGGCAGAATTATTTCCATTACATTCAATGCTAGGGTGCTATTCCGATATTGGAGAGCCTCAGAAATATTGATGTGAATTACAGAGGGGAACAATGAAGCATAAATGAAAAAGATACTTCAGCCTATCTAAAGGTAAACTCATAGGAGTCTATAAAAATTTTTAAAAAAATGTCAGTCAACTAGTCAGTTTACAAAGGTGAGTAATATGACTAGCCACAAGAAGTGAAATGGTTTACTTGTAGGAAATAAAATTATTTAATTTGATATTACTGAGCACGGCAGCAGGAACTATAGAATTGGTGAATACTGACCAACAGTATGACATGAGAGTATTTTTATGACAGCTATACAATGTAAGATCATATTAAGATGCAAATAGAATTCTAATGCAATATAAATAATTATATTAAGCTGTAATAGGTGTGATTACACTACAAACTTTGAGCAAGGGAAACTCTGTGTAGAGATTGAGTAATTTATTCTTTAATCTTAATATTATGATTTCTGAGTGATAGATGTCATGACATTTTGAGGAATTATAAACAATGGACACATCAGTCCACATCATGCTATTTGTTCATAATTGCCATTATAAATCAGCAAGCTGTTGCACGCTTACAGTAATAAGAGCACTGTGTCCTTGGATTATTCATTGTTGATTTGAGAATAGTGATCCATATGTAGTAATGGGTTCTTGATTGAAGTTAGAAAAACAATCTGAGGAGAGAAACATTAGTTTCTATTAACTAGTTGTCATAAGAAATAAGTTTTCAGTGACATAAAGTTTCTATGTAAGTAGTGTCTTGTAGAAATTTTATGGTTCCAATGTTTAAAGTAACATGATTTGTTTGTTGCCCGTCTCCCCACCTCACCTCCACCAGTATTTAGTGTTCATTAAAAGGCACTGTTACTGAAGACCTCTGAACTCCAGTTTCTGTAATGATTGATAAAAAAATTTAAGAAAACAGAGTGATTCTGTTTTAGAGTCATTGAAGGCAAATTAATAATGTGACTTAATTAAATAGTCTGTTTTGAGAGTTAGGCAACAATAAAATAAATTTGTTTGTTGTTTCATTACTAGAATTGTATGTGTGTGTGTGTGTGTGTGAGAGAGAGAGAGAGAGAGAGAGAGAGAGAGAGAGAGAGAGAGAGAGAGAGAGAATTCTGTAAACATTTGTGTAATTCTTCATACTTATGGTAGAAAGACCTATTGAATTGCTAATTTGCACTTTTCATTGATTTCTTCTTTGATTTATGTATGTATCATTAAAATGGAGAACCTTCAGGGCTGCACAAGTCAAGACATAGAAAAGACAAACAAACGACAAAAACTTCATGTACACACTTTATTAAGAATAAACTTTCACTATACTTCTTACACTATCCAAATGCAGTCAAATAAATTAGAAAGAAAGCAGCTATTTTGATAAAGTTACTGATTGTAAGACCCCTGCTGCATTATTTCACTTTGTTGATACTTACTTCAGCCACATTAAGCTTCAACACATAGCATCCTTGCTATGGATGGTATCAGGCATTCACTGTAACCACAGTAGTCTGACCTTGCAATGTGCTGAAGTGATGGGAATACACATCCTGGCATGCTATCTGCATGGTGTTGAGGGGATAGGTGCAGTTCAGTTATGAATGTGGTATCCATTCTTAATACATTTATTACTCTATATTGGTACAGATGATGTTAACACTTCAGATACAAGAGACCGACTGCCGGAAGTCCTGGTCAGTCCCAAAGAACATCCACCAAAGATAACATAACGCAGCAATCAATCACGGGATCGATGCTACATAGCCCCCCCCCCCCCTCCCTGCAGTATGGAGTACATCCCTGAGGAGGGGTGGGGAGTGTGAATTTCCCAAAAACACCACACAAAGTTGTTAGTTCTTCGGCGGCGTCAGGCACAGACCAAATCGATGGTGGCCGGGGGGCAAACCCCAGTATGTCGGCGTTGAAGTCAGCAACATACACTGGCTGATGAAGATGCCAACCGGTGTCAGACTGCAGGCCACCGTCAGTGGGAACATGCAGGAACACTTTGCCATTCAGATGCACAAAGGCATGAACTTTACCACTCGCAGCACTTTTTGACAGGTGAAACCTTCGCACCACACACGGAGAACTACTACCTCCCTGCTCATCATCACATGCAATGCACATGAAAGCAGTTGAGCCGTTGACTAACACCGAGAGCTTATGGATGTCATCAGGGTGGACAAAAGTATATAGTTCAATGGTTGGCACTGCGGGTGAATGTGTGTGCTGGCAAAGGGGGTAGGAAACCCATAACAGGGCTGACAGCCAGGTGAGGAGAGGGTGACCGACAAAGCGGATGGTGCGAGCAACAGCCCTGGGCAATTAGCTGACAGCCGAGGGGGTGTGGCCCGGTGCTGAGTGGAGCAACAAGGGCTCAAAGTGTGGGTGGGGTTACTGTCGTACGATGAAGGGATGCCTACAGCAGACCCTAGAGACTGATCAGCTTGACTTTGGTGGCTGCAAGGAGAAAAACCTCTAAATGATTGACCGCTCGAATTTGAGCTGAGGGGGAAAGAAGCAGTGCTCGAGGGTCGAGCATGCCAAAAGGACTTGGTGCCTGAATATGTGGCATGAGGGGGTGACTGGCCACTCGAAGCCAGAGTAGCCAGAGAAGCAGTACTCGAATGGGGAGTACGCTGAGAACAGTCTGTGCCCGATTGTGTGGCACGATAAGGGGACTGGCTGCTCAACGGAGAAGAGGCATGAGAGGAAACCGCACCAGAGGAAGTCTCTGAAGGCTTGATAAAGGCTGGCTTGACATCGTTGAAAGAAACAATAATGACAGAGTCATTCATCCGAATGTCCATGGTGTCTTCGGAGTGGATGATGACAACATAAGGGCCGGTATAAGGAGGCATGAGGGGGGCCTTAATAGTGCCGTCATGGAGAAAAAGATACTCGCACTTGCCTAGCTCACAGGGCATGTACACGCATGGATGACTGTGCACTACCAGAGGGGGCGGCCGAATGATTTTACAATCTACCAGAGTTGGGAGCTCAGTGGGCATGGTAGGAGGTGAGGGAGAAACTAACTCACCAGGGAGCACAAACTCCACCACCGAGCCCTTAAGATCTTCTTTATAAGCTGGGCGCAGGCCGAGAAGCACCTTAGGTAATGCCTCGGTCAACAAGGGGCCATGACATCGAAGAGCGGTTTTTAAGGTGTTTTAAGGTGTGATGCCAGCGCTTAACTAGCCCATTACTTTGGGGGGGGGGGGGGGGGAGGGGGGCAGGGGGGTGATAAGGGTAGTGTGTATTTTTGTGATACTGCGAAGGATGCATAATTCAGAAAACATGGCCGATTTAAATTGCCGACCCTGGTCAGTTGTGAGGAACACAGGGGAGGCAAAGCGGGAGACCCAAGTGTCCATAAAGGCACGTGAAACGGTGTCTGAAGTAATGTTCGGTATGGGGAAAGCTACTGCCCAGCGAGTAGTCCTGTTGATAACTGTGAGCAGATAGTGTAACCCTTCAGAATGTGGGAGGGGACCAACCGAATCTACATGGATATGTTGGAATCGGCCCTACGGTTGCGAAAATTTACCCAGAGATAGGGAAGTACGGTGAGAGACTTTGTTTTGCTGGCAAGTAACACACGGGCGGGCCCATGACTGGCAATCATGGCACATGTCTCTCCACACAAAACATAAAGAGACAAGGCGTGTCGATGCCTTAACACCCAGTTGAGCCAAACCATGAAGTTTCTCAAACACAAGACGTTGTAACCCTTTAAGGATGAAGGGGCGAAGTGTGTCCATAGAACTGTCACACCAGAGTTCACCAGAAACTCCCAGAAAGGTTGTCTTCATGGGTTGAAGAGAAGAAGATTGGTTCGATAACAGCTGTAAAGTGTCTGGGTCGGTCGATTGTATCCTGGCTAAGTCTGACAAGTCTAACAGCCTACATACTGCACCGACACGGGATAGGAAACTGGCCACAACATTATCTGCCCCTTTTATGTACTGAATGTTGTTGATAAACTGCAGTATGTAATAAATGTGATGAAAACAACGAGGCAAGGGGTCAGACAGACGGTTTTTAATAGCTGACACCAAGGGTTTATAGTCCATCAGATTGTAGAAGTCCCTACCCTTCAAATCAGTTCTGAAATGCTTGATGGCCTTGTAGACGGCAAGCAACTCCCTATCAAAGGCTGAGTATTTTTTCTGAGCCGAGTTAAGTTTATTAGAAGAGAACTGAAGCAGAGTGGTGACATTATTCATTGGTCGTAATAAACAGTGTGGCATCAGAACGTGGGTGAGTAATGGTAACAGCCGAGGCAAGTAGCTGTTTCAACTTGTTGCGTCCAAGGAATAGCATGATTACCTGATGTATTAGGGCCGGCAAGAGCGTCAGGGAGTGGGGCCTGAACGTCCGAAGCAGAAGGCAGAGGGTTGCAGTAATAATTAATGGTCCCCGAAAAATGTCGTAGCTCTTTAAATGTCTGAGGCCTAGGCATATCAAGGACTAGCTTAATTTTGTCTGTAGGTGGAGTGAGGCTATCTGCTGACACCACATAACTAAGGAACACAACCGACGACTGATGAAGTTGAGTCGTTTTGGTATTAAGTTCGATGTCAGCAGACTATAAGGTGTCAGTCACCAATCTAACACGCTCTACACTTGATTCTTTAGTGGGAGCAAACACAAGGATGTCATCCATGTAGACGAAGCAAAAACTGAAATTTGACAGAGTCTTATTTATTCATCTTTGCCATGTCTGTGGTGCATTTTTCAACCCGAAAGGAATAAACTTATAATGAAAGAGCCCAAAAGGCGTAGTGATGGCAATTTTCTCTATGTTTTCAGAGGCCATCGCGATCTGGTGAAATGCCTGTTTGCAGTCTAACACTGAAAAATATTTTTCACCTGCTAATGCATGATTGAAAACAGCAATGTACGGTACAGGGTATTTGTGAATGATGGTACGAGCATTAAGTGTCGTATAGTCCCCAACCATATGGTAAGTACCATCTTTCTTCAGAACGAAATGAATAGGACTCACCCAACAGCTGGAAGAAGGCTCAATAATTCCCTCATTTTGGAGATTGGCTAATTGTTCTTTTGTGATCAGCATAAACTCTGGTTTCAACCTACAAGGGCGGAGCGAAATCGACAGGCCATCCGTTAAGCAGAGTTTGTGTTGTGTTCCATCTGTAACTATGGCAATGCAACATGGTGTACAGCAGTCTAATGTCTGTGACGTGTCATAGGTGGTGGCCGCCAAGCAAAACATAGGCGCTTTGGTCGTGCGGGTACAGGCGTGCCAACTGCTGGTTGGCGAAGTTTCAACATGCGGGTGGAGCAGAGTCAGGTTGGTATGCTTGCATTTAGTACTAGGCATAACCACAGGTGTCACTGAAGGCAGTGGCTGGCAAGAAATAACAGCTTATTTGGAAATGTCAAACACACCAACGAGCTTAGGCGAACACGAAATATGAGCACTCGGTTGTTTACAGTCACTGTTCAGAGGAGTGCGAGAGCAAGAAGCACAGTTCAAAACATGAGTAATGTCTGGCGCCAGGGCCGGTTCACTGGAAACACACTAACCTTGTGAGTGTGGGCAGGGAGGCCATCTCGAACAGCAGGAAGGCATTGATGAGCTTCAGCGAATTCAGCATATACCTTCTTTATGTTGAGCAGATTCTCCAAATGTTCAATATCTTGAAGTGAAAGCTTGAGGCACTGGGCAAGAAGTGCACTTTTCCACTTGTCACACTCTGCAGAAAGCTCCAATTGTTTGGTCACTAAATGAACGCGAGTAGTATCCTGAACAACACCAGCCGTAACACACAAAATGTACAATTGTTTCTTAGGGTAGTACATGGCGTTGTGCACAATGTCAATAGATAATTGAAAATGCCTGATGAATTCATTGCCAAATATAGGTTCATCAACTTTTGCAACGAGAAAGGTCCACATTAAGGCACAGTCAGAGGATAACTGCAAGGTATGTTTGTAATAGCCCGAACACTTCAGGCGGCAACAAAGATACATCAGCACTAGTGTCAACTAGAAAACGAGTGCGCAAAGCAAGGTCCCGTAGGTAAATATGGCCTGAATATTCACTGCCCAATGACGCAGAATGTAAAGTCACAATGTCCTGGCACCTATTTTTATTGCAGGGGGTGGCACCGGAGCCTACCTGCGAGATGTGTTTGGGTGCTGGTAACGAGATTTACAGCACCTTGCTTCAGCCACAAAACAATAGTGAAAGTAGCACAAGGGTAAACCAGTAGTAGTTTCCTCAGAGAGAGGTGGTGGATTGCTGCTCGACGGATTAGCGAAGGAGCCCACTGGTGAAGGCGGTGGGCGAGGAGCAGGCAAGGCAGCAAAGCTGACGTTATTCTTCTTACCCGGAGCAGAAGTGGTAGTATATTGCTTGTGGCCACAGCTGTGGCCACGCCCAGCAGGTGTTTCCTTCTTGAAGAAGCCCGGGTTGAACATTAGGAGACCTCTGATGCCACCATACGACTTGTAAGCTGTGTAAACTTTCTCTGCAGAGTCCAGTGGTTGGTCAAGCAGTGCAGAAGGGGCCTGGGACAAGGTCAAACCGACGTGGCTCGGTAATTTGTCCATCCAGATGGTCAGCAGTGCATCATCAGGGAATAAGGATGGAGAAGCGATTGATCTTAAACATCTCCACAGCAGCGAAGGTGTCTTCTTTCCCATCAATTCTCCATGTAGGATCTTCCTGACAGCGTCTGCATTTGTGTGACCCAAGCGGTGTAGAATAATAGCCTTAGCATGGTCATACCGGTGTGGGCGAGAAGGCTGGCCAACAAGGTTGCAAATCAAATCATCAAATTCGAACAAATGTGACATAATGCATAGGAACTTGGTCTCATCATCAAACCCACAATGCTCAACAATGTCTTCAGCCACTTCAAACCACATAACAGCTTGTTGTGGTTCGAATGGTGGCAGCTTGGGCAGGTGGGCAATCGTGTTAAGTTACTTTCTGCATTGACTGGGTTGATATCTTGCGGATGCAGCTGAAAATCCATTCAGCAAGCAGGACAAGAGGAATACACCGATGGAGCAACAGGCTGTGGCATAACAAGAGTATGTGAAGTGCATAACATCACGGGACATGGGATCTGTTGTTGCGGCAGGAGCACATGTTGAACACCCGGTGTTCGGCAACAGGCTGAGGTGCGCCATAGGAAGTGTCCAAAACAACACTGTCCTGAGGTGCTGAATATTGGCGGTGAGCATAGTTCATGGAATTATTGAAGGCATTATGCGGAGGAGCACTCGACGAAATGTATAAGCCAAATGCATAGCCATCACTGGGCGCAGAGGGATACATCCATGGTGTATTTGAAATTAAACCACCAACTGGGGCACGTGAAAACTGATTATGAAGGTTAATGTTCACATTCTCCTGATTAATAGAATGCAGGGCTGGAGTCGATGCACTTCTGGCAGGCACCGAATTTGACGATTGGGGAAAGTCAGGGCTCACAATTTCAGAATCAGTGTGCAGGCCGTGCTGTGGCGGTAGGGCTGATGCAGAGCTGAATTGAGGCTGAATCGAGTACATCTGATAATTCTCAGCCAAGGTAAATTTGTGCTGGTCAATTGCGGGAACTCTGGGCGGTGGTTGGAGTGATGAAACAGCCGATGGCAGCAGATAGCGTGAATCCATAGCTGTGGTGTAGCCAGCCCAGCAGCATGGACGAATTGCGAAATACCAATGTGGGAGGCACTAAACTTTCGAAACTAACTTGTTCACGATGAAATTGAAATGAAATCAGGGTCACCAATGAGGGGATAGGCGCAGTTCAGTTATGAATGCGGTATCCACTCTTAATACATTTATTACTCTATATCAGTACAGATGATGTTAACACTTCAGATACAAGAGACCAACTGCCGGAAGTCCTGGTCAGATCCAAAGAACATCCACCAAAGATAACATAATGTGGCTATCGATCACGTGATTGACGCCACAGTGTCATGGTATTGCACTCAAGAGGGCTGATGTAGTAGCTGAACTTCTTTTCTTTGCGTTGCACAGTGTGTGCTGTGTCACTTGTCCTGAATTAGCATAATAAACAATGTTTACAGTGAAACTGCAATTGGTTTTTCGTGCTGGTTGCCAGGGACATTGATCTGGCAGTGTGACTTATTCCAAGATTTGAGAGAGTTCTGAGATTTATATATGTTCTCTTGTTGATTTTTACAGTGTACTTGCTTCTCCTACATCATTTGCTAAATCAACAATTGAGTATATTTCTGTAATTCAGAGCTTCCTGCTTCATTGTTGTAAGTGTAATAAAGACAAAGTTTGTGTAATACAAGCATATGTTTTTTCTCCCATCAGCAGACTAGACAAAAGATAGACTGTGCAACAAAATTCAGTGGTACAACCAAATTATCATTTCTCAGCACAGCAATAATTAAAGTGGAAGGATCAAATGGACACTACAGAACATGCTCTATAATATACTTCCACAGATACAGATGATCATTGTACTATGAAAGCCAATTGGATGAATTTTTATCAGTAATAGCACAGTATGTGAACATCTGCTTTCAGTTTTAAATATCGGGTCATTGTATCAGTTCATTCCCTCAAAAAATTTGAGAGCTTCCTGCTTCATTGTTGTAAGTGCGATAACACTTTTTTTTTAGCTTTTATCCATAACTTTGTTTGCATACGTGTCAAACATCATTGAAAGTACAATAATTTCACAACTTCTTCCTTACATTATGGCCAGGATCATCAGTAATAAAAGAAAAGTTTCCAATTTTCTGGTTTAAATATAAATTGTGCATAGAATGATCATAAAAACTGTCCTTCTTTGTTGAGATGGAAAAAAAGTTAATTATTAAATATGAAAAGAAATTCTGTCTGTTACATTATGACTAAACTGCTAACCAAAGATGCTATATATTACACAATGTGTAAAGTCTGTTGGATTCAAATGTCATCAAAATTGGTTTGGTGGTTTGAAGGACTTGATATCTTTTGTAAGCATTGTATTATGTTGAATCGTATTACATACATCCATAGCCTGGCAGTATGCTCTTAACAGCCTGAGCACTTTTCAGGATCAAATGGGATTCTGTGTGTCATTAGAAGTCACAACTTCTACTGCACATGGCACCATGCACCGAATGTTTCCCCAACTACTACTACTGTAGGCTAGTGGGCTATGCCCAGGTTTTCTCGATGGTGAAATTGTGATTGTCAAAGTCACATGCCCTGTAAGCTGTAAATAGTGAATATGTAATATATGATTTGCTTCATTTATTGGACTTGAAGATTATCATCTAACTGCAGTTTCCTTTTAATGAAGGTAAGGTATACAGGAGATGAATTATAGTGAAAATATTATTCTATTACTTACATTCATACTACAGTAGTGCATATTGCTGGTAGTTTTGAATATCTATGATAAAAGTACACTGCCACTCAGCTTGAGATACCATATAGCCCAATAATCTGAAATGTTCTCCTTATTCCTTACAGATGCCTTACTGCTATGTCCCCTTATGTAAGAATCAAAGAAAAAGAACTAGTGGCATTAGTCATTACAAATTTTTGGCTGATAATAACCTAAGAAGTATGTGATGTGCATGAGTTCTAGAGAAACATTCATTCCAAATACACTGTGATATTCATTATTGTTTTGTGGTGAACATTTTACCAATGCAGATTGTAAATCTGATTCCAACAGAAAGATTTTCAAAATAGGTAACATTCCCAATAGATTTCCAAATTATCCTCTCCATAAAATACCAGTATTCACAGCATCTAGGTGAGAAATTGAAAAGTAGATACCAGATTATTAGGCGTGTCATGAATGTAAATAAAGTGCAGGCTTTAATGAAGAAACCACACAACTGTGCTGTTAAATGCAGTTACTGAAGCTGGAATAGATGATATTCTTTCCAAACTAAAAACCTTTGAGACAGAACTGTCGGAGAAAACTAAAACATAGATACTAAACAAGAAAGCAGAGAGCCAAGAATGTAAAATTTGTGTGACATAAAAACCTGGAAAGTAAGATGCCTAAAATGGAATTCTTGCTGAACCAAATAAAAATTTGAATAAAAAACTCAACTCGTTGGAGTGAGTGAGTAATGAAACAGTGCATCATTTGGCTATACTGCTAACTGAAAGGTTACAGGTATACCAGAGATTTTATTTTAAAATTGCAGTAGCCATACTCATTCTTGTTTTGTTAGTGATATTTCACAAGAAACAGGAATAACAATTAAACAAGAGCAGAAACAGAAGCTACATGTGTAAACAAGGCACCATTGCTATGTAGGTTAGTAACTGATGAAATGTCAATAAAGCAACAACAGCAGTATTTTTACCAATAATCACTGTGAGAAAAAGCAACCAGTACTTTTAAGCACTTTTATGTGTAAATAATTCTTAGCAGTTGCGCTCATACAAATAGCTTCATTTGCTTAAGAAGCTTACAAATAACTGGAGTTTTTGATCACCAAACAGTTGAAACAAAAAATGCTGTATGACTAATGCCATAAGTGTTCCATGCAGTAGCACCCAGGAACATTTGGTGGTACATTGAGCGGCTGAACTACATGAAGGCACAAGTGTAGGTACATAAGCAGTGCAGAGGCTGTTAGAGCATACTAATGTACTATGATATAACATATCAATTATTAATAAATGTACATTTCAAAAGTCAAAGAATAAATAGATTTCTGAGGAGTCTTCAAGCATCTCAGAACCTACAAGAGATATGTTGATGCTCAGCTGTTCCGTATTTTGAGTTATATAGTTAAAATCAACAAATATCTTAAACTACATACTTTCTAAAGTAGCCTATGTTCTTCTTTAGTCTTCATGCTACCTCCATACCCAATTCCATCAAATCAGTTGTGAAAGAGTAACACAAAGAGCATCTTTTGCATTTATAATATTTGTGTGGATTTCATTATCATCTAAAATATATTAAACATAATAAATTATGTAATAATACCTATTTAGCTGCAGAGACTCCACTTGTTTGGATTTTAGCATTTAAATTCTTTTAATTGAAAACTTCCGATGTTTCTGACTATACTCTGAATTATCTCAGTTTGTAGTGGAATATAATTTCAGAAAATGATCCATTATCTAAGTATGATGGTAACAGATTTATAGATACCTCGTCAACTGATGTCACTAAAGTACACAGCCCAGCCAGTTCTTTCAGTTTAGTGCTAGTCATTTTACAGAGATCTGTTGTATAGTGTATTAGTCGAGATCTATAATGAAGAAAACAAAATAAATATTTAAGAGTCTGGTAGAACTGTGTGCTATTTATTTTCATACAATCAATAAAATCATTCTGTATAGTTTCATATTATGAGTAAAAATTATTACGCTGGTGGAAAATCCAGGAAGCAAACACTCACCTGCATATAATTGGTCTCTCTCTCTCTCTCTCTCTCTCTCTCTCTCTCTCTCTCTCTCTCTCTCTCTCTCTCTCTCTCTCTCACTCTCTCTCTCTCTCACACACACACACACACACACACACACACACACACACACACACACACACACACACACCACAATATCTGAGATTGTAGCCAACACTGTATTTTTATTGGTTATTCAGGCAGTCCTGTGAAGAAAAATGGGAGGTGGGGTTGAAGGGGGCAAAGAAAGAGGGATGGGGGTTGCAGTGTGACACCAGGCATAAGGCAATACATATAAGTGTTAGTAAAGGATGCAGTAGGAAAATTTTGAAAGGTAGTGTGGCAGTGCTAGCTACCAATGCGAGTGTCATATCTGTCTGACTCTCTTTGGTTCTTGCTCTTCTTGTATCATTCGCCATGTTTAATTTAGTCTGTGCTTGTTCACTGTATTGACAACATTGAATAAAGCATGTGTACTGTAAAATGTGTGGTCATTGGGCTCCACTGCCCCTCGTAACCTCCACAGTGGTGATTGATCACAAACCACTGGCTGCTGCCATCGAAAATCGCCCAGCTGACACGCCCCCTAGACACTTCCACTACCTCAACTATGGCGGATTTCCACTCTCGGATCGATTCTGTCTCTACTGTCATCAATCTCTCCAACCTTTCTGCCCTGCAATCCACTGACGATGATCTCCTTGCTCTCGTTTCCAACCCTTCCTCTTCCCTACATCCCACCAGCACCACCTTTCCGGACGTCACCAGCAAGGTATGGTGTGATGACTCGACAAGCAAACTCCATCCCTTTATTCCCTACTCTCTTCAATGTCCTATTTTCCAAAAGTAGCATGAGCTTGCGCGCCCAGGTTTCAAAGCCTCCAAACACCTGGTGTGCAAGCATTTTGTTTGGTGCTTCATGAGGCAGGATTGCCAGGCTTGGGCCCACTCTTGTGTCACATGTCAGCGGAACAAGGTCTCGTCTGACATCTCCCCCTCACTTGGTTTAATATGTCATGTTGCAAAGTCCATGTTCTAAAATGTTCTAGAAATTAATGTAATGTATTAATATGCGTGAATTGGCATGAGCAGTTTCAGTCTAAGTCTTTAGTTAGTCAACTCAAAGTCTTTAGTTAGTCAACTCTAAGTCATAGTGTACAACATGTCTTAGAAAGAATCTTATTGCTTTGTTAAGAAAGTTTGTGTGCTTCTTCAAAAATGCAAATAAGCAATTATATTAAATGAAATGTGAGATATTTGAGATTCGTAGACCTAAAAGAATCCATTGTTTTGATAATTATGTACAGGCAGGCGAGCTGCTGGATCTACCGCTGAGTGAGAAATAGAAGGTAATGTATGATATTTATTTATGAAACACCTTGAAAAGTTCATCCAAATTGAACCTGGTACATCTGTAACTGATCTGAAACTATCCAATAGAGAAAAAGAAACAATGGAAAATAAATAATTTTTGATGAACAATCTGTGATGATTTTTAATGAATCCACATTGTTAATAAAGTGGAAAGGAAACTTTAAAATAATAAAAACATCACAGGGGAAAGATAATCATAATTTAAAGAGATGTGTTCAAAAAAGTATTTAAATGAAACTTCCCTAGCAGATAGTTAGTGTTGGCAGCAGAATATGTATGACATGTATCAATATGGATTAAAAAGAATATCAAATATGAAAATTAAATTAAATAGAGGCAGGAATGACAGAATCCATGGTTGATGCAATCTCCATGACTACAACAGAAGATAGATGCCATAATAGCAGTCACTGCTGTGCTTAACCAATAAAAGTGCAGGCATTTGTTTTACATAAATGGGTGACTGATATGTGTGTGGAAAATATTCATGGTAAAGAAAAGGGGGTGATAAAGAAGATTGCATCACCTTGGTTCCAAGTCTCCTGAACACACATTGACTATGTATATTGCATCAAGAACACAGTTCCTTAGATTGTCCAGAGATGTCACTCAACCCACACAAAGATGTAAACAACCGTGAATGAGCAGTGCTAACACAAGGGATGTTGTTTCAACATGGAAGAGGTACACAGATACAGAAGCTGTTGATGACTTGCCTCACTCTAGCCACACAAAGATTACCACAGCAGTTGATCATTTCTACTTACGGATTTCAGCTCAGAGAAACCCTGAGAGAAACATCCCCATACTGAACATGTTTTGTTTCAAACTGTAAATAACAGGCTGTGTGGCATACAACTTCACTCCCGACGTTCATGGTGAGGTCCAGCTTTGACACCTAGACACCATGCAGTGCGGTACAGATGGGCCCAACAGCAGGATGAATGGAATCATCAGAATTTGCATCAAGTGCTATTTACAGATGAGACTTGCAGACAATTATTGGAGACATTTTAGGATGCAGCCTGCTTAGCCTGAATGTCTTATACACACCATCCAGTGATATCAGTAACTTGGTTTTGATGCTTTGGGGTGGCATTATTTGGAATCGCTATACACCACTGGTGGTCATAACAGGCAATCAATGGCTATATGGTACAAGGATGACATCCTCCAACATATATTGCAACCATATTGGCAGCATTTGGTGAGAGATTTGTCTTAATGGATAACAATTATTGTGCTTATTGTGCAGATCTACAATTGCATCTACATCTAAACACCACAATGCACTGTAAGGTGCGTGGTGGAGGGTACACTGTACCACTACTAGGCATTTCATTTCCTATTCCACTTCCAAACACAACAAGGGAAAAAATAATGTCTATATGCCTCTGTATGAGCCCTAATTTCTCTTATTTTGTCTATGTGAAATGTAAGTGACAGCAAGATTGTTCTACAGTCAACTTCAAATTCTGGCCCTCTAAATTTCCTCAACATAATTTCTCAGAAAGAACATTATATTTCCTCCAGCAATTTCGATTTGACTTCCTGGAGCATTTCTGTGACACAAGCGCATTGGTTGAACCTAATGGTAATAAACCTAACTGCTTGTCTCTGAACTGCTTTTATGTCTTCCTTTAAACTGATCTGCTGTGAGTCCCAAACTTGAGCAATACTCAAGACATGGTTGTAAAAGCATTTTATATGTGGTCTCCTTTACAGATGAAGTAGATCTTCCCAAAATTCTCCCAATAAACTGCACTCGGATGTCCACCTTACTCACAACTGTCCTTACATGTTTGTTCCATTTCATAGCTCTCTGCAATGGTTATGCCTAGGTATTTGAACAACACGACTGCATCAAGAAGGTCAATACTAATGCTGTATTCAAACATTATAGGATTGTTTTTCCTCCTCATGTGCATCATCTTAAATTTTTCTACATTTAGAGCTAGCTGCCATTCTTCACACCAACTACAAATTTTGTCTAAATCATCCTGTATGCTATTACAGTCAATTAATGATGACACTCTCCCTTACACCACATCATCAGCAAACAGCCACAAATACAAGTTACTCTGTCCATCAGGTCATTTATATAGATAGAAAAATAATAGTGGTCCAATCACACTTCCCTGGGGCACACCTGACGATACACAACATACTGCATTCTATTACTTAGGAAGTCTTCCAGCCAGTCAAAAATCTGTAAACCTACTCCATATGCTTGTATCTTCATTAGCAGTATACAGTGTGGCACCGCTTCAAATGACTTTTTGAAATCGAGAAAAACAAAATCTGCCTCTTCCTTTCATCGATGGCTCACAAGATGTCATGTAGGAAAAGGGAAACCTGAGTTTCATACAAAGATATTTCTTAAACCTGTGCTGATTCATAGAAAGAAGCTTATACATCAAAAGGAAATTGCCTATATTCAAGCTGAGAATATGCTCCAAAATTCTACAGGAAACTGATGTCAGTGATACTGGCCTGTAATTATGTGGGTCAGTTCTTTTACCTTTCTTATAAATGGGAGTACCTGTGTTTTCTTTTCAAATCACTAGAAACTTTGTGCTGAATTAAAGATTCACAATAAATGCAAGCTAAGTATGGGGCCAATGCCACAGAATACTCTTTGTAAAACCAAACTGGTTTTCCATCTGGATCGGGAGACTTTTTTGTATTCAGCTCTCACTGCTGCTTCTCTACAATGGAAATACATATTACTATGTCCTCCATTTGGAAGTTAGTGCATTGATCAAATGATAGTATGTTTGTATGGTCGTCCTGTGTGAAAGATTTCTTAAAGGTTAAATTTAGAACTGCAGCTTTCTGTTTTGCTTTCTGCTATTACTTCTATCTTGTGAATGCATTCCTTCATGATAATGAAAATGGGAAGTTGAGAATGGCAAGCATGTTCTCCAGACATTAACCCTACTGAACATGCCCCAATACTATTAAAGGGCTGTTTTCAGACAAGACGACCAACCAATCAATCTGTGAAATCTAAATCGAATCACACTGCAGAGTGGGACAATCTGGACCAACAGTCCCTTGATGATCTAGTGCCATGATGAGTACAGGGTTGTAGTAATGCAAGAGTGTTATTGGGTATCACTGGCGCTGGAGTATTCTGCAATCTGGAACACAAATTGAGGTTGTCTAGGTTATTGTCATACAACTGTCAATTTCTGTCTTCATGGGCAATATGGAGAACTGAAATGTTGTTTTTGTATATCTCTGATCTATTTTTATGTAAATAGTCATGTCCACCTACAATCAAGGTGATGCAACACCTTTTTTGATGTGTGTGTGTCTCAGTAAAAAGAGTGTAGAACATAAGACAGTCTCATAAATAATAATCAATTAATGTGAAAGAAACTTTACTTCAGATATGTGAATGACTTGTTCATAAACAATAGTCATACATCTAAAGCATGAGAAATAAAATTTAAAACAAGAGAAGGAACTGGAGGGAGCACCTCAAAATAGTGGTTTTAATATTATGATAACTAAGAATGTAACTATAACAAAACAATGCAGCCCTTGTTAGAAATTATGTTAGTGGGAATTGTTTACACCAGGGCAGTCACAAAATTGACTCATGGGCAGCCCACTGGCACATGGCAACTACACACTTGCCCCACCATCCTGCTATTCTGTCTGAGTGGTAACATTGGAGGAATGAATTGCAGAACCACCACTTCAATGACAAAACCATCGCATACACAATTCAAGCACTGGCTTACTTATGACTAGGTTTCATATTATGCTGTATTATGAAGTTCAAAAATTGAAGCTATAGACCATAAAGAGCAGTATACCATTACTAACTGTTGGTCCAAAAGAGAAAAAGAAAAAAAATAGAGTTATGTTTGTTTTGCAACTGAATTACAGTAATAATATTGTGTGAGCCACATTGTTTCATGTACAATTCTTACATTTTTACTGAGGTATAGAAAGAGGGGCAAATACAAAACATTGTATATATATAGAATGACATTAAGGATGTAATAAATTACCATAGCTACATGAAAAATAAATAAATAAAATAAATCTTACCTAGCACTTCTATACTGACAGCCTCATGTCTACAGTTATTAACAAAATATATCGCAAACCATTGTTTTAAATTAATTTTGATTCACTGGAGACTAATAAACTTTATATCTGGTACAAATGGTTGGGACAATGAGAGACAGAGGCATTTCATCAGATAGTAATCACTCAGGCTGCCTCATAATCATGACTTATTTACCTTCATTATTCAGAAAAGTTTGTCACATACATATAAGTAGAGCCAAATATGGATGTAACCTTTTCAGTCTCATTGTGAAGACTGAAACTCTTCTCAAGGAAGACCTCCATAGAGCTCCTAAACATTTTGAATGTAATATAATTTTTTTTATCAGAAATTTTACTGCAAATATATAAGTTTCAACTACAAATGGACAGCGATACTTTCAACTGACACAGCAAATGTTCTTTAAAAGCCTCAAAAAGAGATGTGACATTGGTAGTAACCTGAAAATCATTTTAAAACTGATATGAGTCTTACAAAATTTTCATTTTCGTTAATACTAAGAAGCTTAGGGAAATGGTTACTGGCAGTTAGAATAATATCAAACGATAACATGCAAGAAATAGAAGCTGCATCCGACTGCAACATGAAATGTCGCACAAGAGCAAGTACTTCCAAGAAGTGGTGAGCATACCTAAGACAGTCCAAGTATCACTTGGCATTCCCATGGCCTTCCCAGCTAGCCTTCATGCTATTAGGCCCACCATGACCAGCCCTGGTTTACACTGTATCGCCCAGCACAAAATACTAGCATATGTATAGTTGATGCAGCTGTTAACACAGACACTACACAAATTATGAAAAATCTGAAAAGCTCACGTATTCAGGTTTGATCACTTTTTTTTAATGAAAGCTATATATCAATAATTTACAGCTTATTTTCAGTACCTCTGCAAGCAAATCTTGCTGCTTATTTTAACCACCTCATCTAAGTAACTGATTACAATGTCATAGTCCTCTTTCAGCAGATTGAGGTTCAAATTGTCACTCAATCATCAAGTTTAGATTTTTTATGGTTTTTCTACTCATTTAATTTTAAAATTCTATGGTTGATTTAAAGTCTTTTACTTGACAGTCTAAGCTCATGATCCACCAATAAAGACCTTTCATTCTACAATATGGAACACCTTAATTTTTCTTTCTTCATAGTTTCCTCTGTTTCTATCTCCTTTCCTGCATTCCTACCTTCTTTTCTTCTTTCCATTTGCCATTATACTAATAAAGACAGTAAAAGGAGAATATGATTGTTTCAGTGCCTTTGCATAAATTAATTAAAATATTTTAGTACAGTTTTCACTGCTGTATTTTAGAATGTTAACTAGGTGAACATTATCATCCATTACTTGCTTTACAAGTATACTGGACAGCCATTTACCATTCATTTGTTAAGTTTTTGAGCTCATCTATTTGCTACTTCAGTCTGTCCTCACAATACTACTAAACATCTCACCGCTGTTTAAGAATAAATCACGGAAAAGGGTTAAATTGTACTTACAATGTTGGCAGCCTAGTGTGTTGTTGTTGGCAATGGATTAAAATGGATGGAAATGAGGTTACCTATGAAGGAGTGGATGCATGCAGCCAATCAGAATTCAGTTGGTCTTTGTTAGATGAAAAAGTAATGAATAGAAAAGAAGGACATAAAAAAATGTTCAATGCACCCCTCTTTCATATGTTACACTAAATTGTGACATTAATAAATTTCATGTAGGGCAGCAGTGACCATGGTGTAGTGCAGTGAGCTAATGTTGACAATGAAATGTTCTGTTTACAATGTCGATTAATTTACTGGGTGGACGAAAGTACATATTAGAAACTATCAGCCATAGAGCAGGAATAACATTTATTATTTGCTTCATGGTCAACAGAAAGGGCCACGCCCCTTGTTCTATGACAGTTAAAATTTTATATATGAGGGAAATAATTCTTTGTATTCCTTCAGTAAGGAAGAATATTTATCCTCGCTGATTTCTGTACACCATGGACTGGAAATCATTTTAAATAATCCTTTGTGTTAACACTGAAATAAATAATTAATGCTGTTCCTGCTCTATGGTTGATGGGTTCTTGTACGCACTCTAGTTTGTTCACTAATTTAATTATCATTGTAATGGTAACATCTTCTCATCAGCATTAGTTCTTGTGACATTTTGTGACAAAACAAAACATTAAATATCAAACAACAAAATGTGTTCATTATATTATGCATAAAAAAAACCAGCAAATCTCACTAATAGATGAATGGCCAATGACAATGACATACAACTCCTGCCATTTTCATCCATTACCAATCAATGCACTAGGGCAGCAATGTTGTAAGTAATATTTAACCCACAAAAGGATATTAGATGGTCTTCATCACATATCCCTTCCAAGAATTTTTAGAGTAGGTGAGTTAAGGTAAACAATAACTAAATAAATAATGGTACATGATATCTGACAATATGTTGCACATGACTGTGTTGTTTAACAACTATAAACTAGACAATACTCACAAATTGTTTTCAAATTCTCTGTGGTTTTGGATTTTTCCCATCTTGGAAAATAGCTTTTGCATTTCTGACACTGAAAATAATAACACAAATTAAAAAGGTAAAAATTATAAACACACTTTACCTTTCATTGCACACTTACAATAAATACACACTGTCTCTACAGAGACTGTTCCAAAAAGCTTTGAGATAAAAGCTACAATGTGGACTTGTTTTCTATAAAATAAATCATTAATTAATTAAAAAATAAAAAGGTTGGAAGGAAGATTGGTGCATAATAGATAATCCAAATCCACATTATCTTTCATCTCAGAGTCATGTGACATACTCTCTGTAGAGGCATATAATTAAAAAAAAAATTAATTCCTCGGATAAATAAACTGGATGATACTTGTTAACAACAGTTAGATATTCAAGATGACCTTCTACATTAAATTTTAACTTGTCGTAATTGCTCAATAATATTATTAGGAGCAATAAAAAATAACTACAAAATATAGTGGCTACCATTCTTTTTATTTTTATTTTTTAATAATGACAGAATATGATCTTTTTTGATGATATATTGTTTGTGGGTTTAGTTTGATCTGCAGTGACTTCTCATATTGGGTCTTTCATGTAATTACAGTGGTAACTGATATTTAGCATTAATTGAAATTTTATTTTTTATCAATGATTCTGTAAATACTAAAAGGTTCATTTTAATTTGTTAGTCAAGAATATTTTGTCAGACATAATATGCCATTTTGCATAGGTACAGACAAGTCTGTTCTACCAATAAAAAACATTATTCAAGTATTAGCTCTACAACCTAACACATGTGAAAGATAATGACATACTTAAGTTGATATATACAATCAGAGCTGCTATGAATTCCACTCCCTTTCCACAATACCCTGATGGATGCCTACATAATGCTGCATGGGTAACTTCTTATTAGTTCCTTGACATTTCTTGTCTAAAGGCCACTCATTTCAGATTAAATGTTTCAGCCAACAAGTACTGTGGTAACAGATTGACTTTCACTCCAGTGTAAGCAGTCCCATTGTTTCCTTGCCCTCTTGTACTACCATTATTTTCCTCCTTGTTGTCATTTCAGGCATGACCACTTGTTACTATTATTTTCATTCTATTGTACAAAATTTTTGCATGCTAAGGTAAGCTCTTGTGGGTGACAAAGTATAACTGAACCCAACAAAGCCTTGTTTACCTGGATGAACCCTGTAAGTATACAAAATGTGGTGTGTCTGTTCATCTGCACCTCATGTAATGGACACTGTAGTCCCACTGAGTATGAATTATTAGTCACTTAACACACATAAAAGTCTCCTCTGACTTAATTCAGATGCAGGCTCATAAATTGTATATTATAAGTCATTTACTTCTCAGTGCATGATTGTGTCTTTGTTATAACTGTCTCAAATTTATGAAGATTTTCTTTGCTGTTTGGAAACTTTACAAATAAATCATATAAATAATAAAAACATAATAAATAAAATTAAATAAATAAATAAATCATATAAGTAATCTTCGCTGGAGTGGCCGTACATGATGGTTGTGTGTATATAGTTGTCTGAGTGATTGCATGATTGTGTGAATGTATGTGTTTATTTTTCTAATGAAGGCCATGGCCAAACATTTAAGTTGTTTGAATGTGGTTATCTACTTTTGTGTCAGCAGCTCAGCAGGCCTCTTTACAGTGAGTTGTTTTCTATCCTTCATTATCGACATTCTATCAGATTTTTCATTGTTAAAATAATCTTCGAAAACTTATTTATCAGGAAGTATAGAAGCAACCCAAATAATTATGTGGAAAAATAGATTACAACATCTAAATGTTCTTTTGATAACCACTAACCCACCATTGGTATACAGCATTGCAGCAAATTCAGGGTTTGCACGAGGAGGCAGAAATTCACGATATACCATTGCTGCCACCTATATTTTCAATATATTCTTTCTGAAAATCATTTGTCCCTTTGTAAAAATTTCAGCTGAACTTATCTCTGGCTTTAGCCAGCTTTGCTACCTGTAATTATTTATGCTTCAGTACTTTCTATTATCGAAGAGCAAGAAAAGGATGCAGAGATTGGAAAGGGAGTAAGACAGGGTTGTAGCATTTTCCCAACATTGTTCAATCTGTACATTGACCAAGCAGTGAAGGAATGCAAGGAAAAATTTCAAGAGGGAATTAAAGTTCAGGGAAAAGAAATAAAAACTTTGTGGTTTATCAGTGACATAGTAATTTTGTCAGAGACTGCAAAGGATCTGGAAAAGCAACTGAATGGAATGGATAGTGTCTTGAAAGGAAGATATAAGATGAACATTAACAAGAGTAAAATGAGGGTAGGCCTAATGGAATGGAATGTCAGAAAATCAGTCGATGCTGAAGGAATTAGATTAGGTAATGACAATAAAAGTAGCAGATGAGTTTTGTTATTTGGGTAGCAAAATAACTTCTTATGGCTGAAGTAGAGAACATATAAAATGCAGAATGGCTATGTGGAAAAAGTGTTTCTAAAGAAGCGAAACTTGTTAACATTGAATATTAATTTAAATGTTAGGAGGTCCTTTCTGAAAGCATTTGTCTGGAGTGTAGCATTGTATGGGTCACAGAACCATCTGAGCCTCTGATTCAGACCCTCCACTTTGCTCTGTACAGAGGTCCACAGTTGGTCCTGTAAACTATGCTGCAGATATAGAACTCTACCTTCATCTTTCAGGCAAGACTCGCAATTTTTACCACTTCAGATAGCCACTCAAAACTGGAGTGAATCTCTTCCAATCAAAAGCAACACACATCATTGATACCAATATGAGCCACCATGTGCAGTTGGCTGCACCCTGTACCCTTCATGGCATCAAGAGGGGCTGTCCCACATCTGAAATGACTCTACCTGGTTGCACACAGAGTGCACACTGGCTTTGTTCCCCTCCCTAGCAACCACATCCCTAAGGGGCTCAATTACCTGCCTATTGTTGAAGCTCCAGACTACAAGCAATCCCACCCTCTGCAATTGCCCAGATCTTGCAGGCCAAGAGGTAACCACAGGATAAGTGACACACTCTGGCTCAGTAACATTGTTTGGCACAAATAGTGCCTCAAATCTGTTGATAAGACAAATTCGGGTGCCGTTTCGATTGGTCCTCCAGGAAGGTTTTCACTGCCTCCAACCATTGGGGCAACCTTCCATGTGACCATGGTTGGGGTGTTTTGGAGTGTTTACCTTACTGCGAGCAGTTACAGAGCTGGGCACAGTAGCAGGTCATTGGACACATCAGACATGTTGGACTTATGCTGGAACCCCACGACCAGCCCACAAAAACGGTGCCCCAGGACCGCAGCCTCCAGCTGTGCAACAGATGTTAACAACTCTTGAAGCTGGGATCAAAGTGTCACTATCTTAGCTTGCATCCAAACACAACAGTCACAGTTCCTATCCATGACTACAGTACCCAGAAAAACAAATGACAAAACAGATATGCTGTAGAACTCTACAGTAGGTAATTACATAAATATGAGAACTGCAGCAAGAAGTTAGACAATCATGGAGAAGTCCAAAACTTGAATATTAAATTACACAAGTGAGGCTAAGTAGAATAATTTCTTGGGTAGGTGGTGCAAATACACAGTTATCAAAATTGCTTGAGTGGATCTACTCACTTCTACCAACTGCAGTTACGATCAAAACAAAGACAAATGACTGTCATGATTCACACACAAGAAGACTACACTGTTACTTAAATGTGAATTTGAGACTAATATACATGTGAGCACACAATAAATTTAGAAACTCAAAGAAAAAATTAACAGAAAAATCAAATTACTATGTCACTTCTAATCGGAAGCCAGTTACACTTACAAGGTATGAAGGTGTGCACCGCTATGTACTGGACAATGGCCATACAGTGGATAGGTGAGGACCATTTTCTAGAAGATGGGCAGATGGTTCCCACATCAAGAAGTTCCTATATATTGTGGCTTTTGTGACACACAACTTGTGTGCAGACAGTTGTCGAGCAATCTGGCAGTGGGAAAGGGGGGAGGAGGGGGAGGTGGCTTCAGTAATTTAAACTTTGATGAGTTCTATTGGTAATTGTGATGACATTAGAATGATGGTGAACACACTGTTTATGACATGCGATGGAGTCACTGAAATTGTTATTGTCCTCCACATGAAGTGGTGTTGGCTAATTGTTGTGCATGGCAGCTGGCATGCGCATCACTGGATGTGTGCCACATCAGTAAGCAGGTGGCACAGGGCGTCATTCACAATGCAGAGAAGGTCAGATTCATGATGACATGAGCAATGTCAGTAACAGTTTTGTTAAGGTTGGTAAAGAGTTGTGTACACTCGATGGAGTCGTGATGAATTCATTAACACGTTGTGGGAGGGGGCGGGAGAGGGTGCCTAGGTCTAAGTTAGTCATGAACCTCAAGCGTGTGTGAACAGGGTGGCAGATGGATTGTTCTGTGACAAACCATAGTACTTGAGCAAATCTATGCCTAGGATGAGGGAATCCATGATCGCAACATGAAAAGTCCAGGGGAAGATGAAGTCCTTTTAAGTTGGAGGCAAATGTTTGCCAAACCGTAGGTAGAGATATCCACATTTTTGCAGTTGGGAGATGCCTAGAGAGGGCACTAACCTCATTGGAGTGAGATGGCATGGAATCATGCTGGCTTCTGCACTGATTGATCACTGGTGCACTAAACATAGGAAGCAGCTACTTGGGCAACAGAGTACTTGTGCAGTGCACATGGTTTTTATGGCTAGTTGATAGTTCTGATGAACACTAATCTATCAATATACAGTCAGTGAAACTGGGCTGCATTCAGGATCCTTTGACTCTCAAAATATTAGCAGTAAATTCTCTCAGTATTAGAAACAAAGTTTCCGTAGGAAATTTGTTGCGCTCAAATAACCTTTCGGATTGAGAGTTGGCTGATTTATGAAGCTCTGAAATATTTATCGAAGAGTGGAATGTATATTGGAAAGATAATTAGGTACAATTGAAGGGTTGTGTTCATTGCAGTCAACAAAAATATTGTTTCTATTGAGGTCAAAGTCAAGAGTGACATTGAGGTTATTTGGATGCATATAGCAGGAATAGTTGAATCAAGTTAATGATTGGATGCTTTTATCAGCTCTCCACTGCTACCATCACAGTACTAGAGCAATTCAAAGAAATTGTACACTCAGCAGCGTGAAGGTACCTGAACCACGCATTATTAGTTGGCATTGACTTTAACCTGCCGAGTATAGACTGGGACATCTTTGGTTTTGCTACAGGAGGGAACAGACAAGCAGCCTTGTGAACTACTGTTGAACGTGCTGCATTGAGCAGCTAAATCATCAGTCCTCACCAAATGGAAATCTTTTAGACATTATAACTGCAAACAGGCCAGACCTTCTCAAAGATATCACTGTAGAGACAGGGGTTAGTGATCATAATATCAAAATAGTGACAATGGTCTCCAAAGTTAATAAATTAGTTTAGAAGGCTGGGAGGCTGTATGTGCTAGAAAGATCATATAAATAATGGTTAGAGCTCTACTTAAGGAATGAATGGAGATTCTTTAGATTTGGTATAGTGGATGTATAGGAGTTAGGGCAAAATTTAAATGCATTATAAACAAAGTGCTGGAGAAATATGTGCCGACAAAGGGGATTACAAATCAGAAAGACCTGCCATGTTTAAACACTAAAATTTGAAAATGGTAAGAAAACAAAGGTAGTTGCACTCTTGGTACTAAAAAGGTCAAGCAAATCAAATCAGGAAAAGTTAGTAGAGATTTGCATGTCTATAAAAAATCGATGTGAGAAGCCTACAGTAACTACCACCATCACACCTTAGCAAAAGATCTTGCCAAGGACCCAAAAATATGCTGGTTCTATATAAAATCTATAAGCAGATCAAAACCCTCTATCCAGTCACTTGTTGATTATTCTGGGTTGGTGATAGAAGATGGCAAAATGAGAGCCAAAGTTTGAAATTTAATCTTTAAGAAATCATTCACACAGGAGAACCATCACTAGTCCTTACATTTATGAATAGGCATAGGTATGGGAGAGTAATGAGGTGAAGAGGAACTTTGTTGGCATCAGCTAAGGATAAGAGTTTACAACAGCAACATTCTACCAGTTTTATATTATCAACATGTGACCTTTGTTATTTTTTCTTGTGGCTGCTGATGTCAACCATATACAGCAACATCAAATAGATAGAATGGTAGCACTTACCATTTTTTGAGATTTCCTGCAAAGTTCTCGTAATTTCTTCTGTAATTTTCTGCTTATTATCATCTATTACAGCAGGCTCATTGGATTGGAAACCATTACAAGGTGAATCCATTGTCTTGTAGGATATATACTCTGTCCCTGAAAAAAACATAACACCCTTACCATATTGTATTGAGAGATACTTTTTATATTTAATACTATAAAATCAAAATAAAAACAGAATATGTTTCTGCCATAGATTACTATAAGAAAGAGTTACATTATTGTGTGGTGATATGTAAGTTAATTTTAGATCTGAATATTATCAGTTCTAAAGATTTGGATTTATTTATGTTTTGCCAACTGTAATTATACTAATGAGCAATTTCTATAATGTTATTATAATTTACAATGTTATTCCATTCCTCAATATTTTTGTTGCAGCTTAGTTTAGTGTTCCCTCCAGTTCTATTTAAAAAGCAGGTCTAAGTCAGTCTCTGTCAAAATTATGTGAAAAGTAGTATGGTTTTAGCTGCACAAATAAGTAGACAGGGGAGGAAATGCAGTAATGTTGTGGGTTCCATTGCAAGTGGTTGAATGAAATTAGGAAGACTAAGATTAAGCACCCCATTAACAACAATGTCATTAGAGATGGGTAAGTGTTTAAGGCATTGCAAGAAAAGTGTTGAACACCTTTATTTACTTCTTTAAAAATAAATTTAATGATATTGAAATTCTTGCACATACCTATTAGGAATTTTTGCTTCACTTACTGTGATGGGAGACCACAATGCCACCCAGTGTTGGACAGGAGTAGGAATACAGACTCAAAAATTCACAAGCTGTGAGGTGACTGATAATGTCTCACTTCAGAATAAAAAGATGTACTGACCCACTAGACAGGGTGAGAATACATCTTTCATAGAGATATTATCATTCATGTACTCCTCTGTATAACAGTCCCTGACTTAAATAGATGGAGTCTTGTTTCTGCAATCCACTAAGTAGTGAAGAGATATATAATTTGAACAATGTAAACAGCTTTAAGGTTAATCTTACAAAACCCATATGGTGATATTTTCAATATAAACAATAATAACATATAAGTAGTACTAATAACAGTTATTAGCCCATTATACAATAAGTCAAACATTTGTATTAAATTTCTTTGTATTCAAATAAATAAAAATTGAAAGGCATTGGATATCTTGATGTGCTAATCAAAATGTTCATTAACATTATCATTTCCTTTTGTGTGTTTTCTTATCATTTTTACATTTAGCTGAAAATACTATCACAAACGTAAAATTTTGGTGTTCACTGAGCTGCAGTGAGGCACATAGAAAAACATTCAGACAAATTAAATTTTCAGTCACAGCCTTTATTAGAAAGGCGACTACATGCATTCACACAATCACTCAGGCATAACTCACGCATACAGGACTGTTATCTCTGGCTACTCTAGCCAAGCAGCCAGCTCCAGAATGTATGAGTTACATCTGAGTGATTGTGTGAATGCATGTATGCTCCTTTCTGATGAAGGATGTACTTTGTTGTGTTGGGGTGGTCAGAGATGAAAGTCATCTCTGTCTGAGTGATTGCGATTCTGATGAATTCCATTGCCAAAATTTAAGTTGAGTGAATGTGATTGGTCTATTTTATGTGCCTGTCTGTAGCTCAGCAATAGTCTTTATGTTGCATTGCTATCTATCCACTTTTATGTAATTTTTAATTGGAAACAGCAGTATCTCAATGATGATTTAGTTAATTTTAAGATCAATTTAGTAGTAGTAGTAGTAGTAATTCTGAATGGTTAAACAGACTGATGCAAGTCTTTCTAGAGTGCTACTTTGGCAACTTGTGTGTCCTTAACCTACCAAATTAATCCTACCATCAAGAGTGACTTTCAGTTTGATGTAAAATCTGACCCTTGTTTGATCCAAGGTGGATGTTCACATCATTAAGGGGTGAAGGCTAGGTTAAATGTATACTGAAGTTGGCATTACTGCTGCTTGCCTGCCTGCCAGCAGTTCAATTGCTGTGGTGGCCATTGGTGCTGATGGGGAGCTCACTTGTGAGTATGTCATGCCCAAGTTGCCAACAGTGTCTCTCAGCTTGTTACATGTACAAGAGACTAACTACTTTAATTTGTTGTTACATGTAACAGTTTTTTGGAGTCACTCAATGCACCTGATGCTGTGACATATGTTTCGAAACTCAGTAGTGCATACATCTAACAAATAAAAAACTTTGAATTTAACAACTGTTGCACAACCCATTATTAAAGATGAATATGGACAGTTATGGATGTCCCAAAGGAAGAAAACCTTATACTAAAATATTCCTCCATGAAACCAAAATTTAATTCCAGGGCCTTTCAATTTACAGGCATGCCATTAACCAATAGACCACAAAAACTAATGCCATTTATGTGACAAAATTATGTTTCTAGCAGAAATAATCTTGATACCGCTCTACAGCATGTGCTCCTGGGTACAGTTACCAAATAACTATCACAACATGCAGAGCCAGCCTTAGCTTGTGTGGGGCCCTATGCAAAACTTTTGTATGGGGCTCTCCTGCAACCTTCCCTCCCCTCCTCTACCGGTTCCCCTGAAGCAGAGGTTAAACACATTTGTCATGTTCAGAAGAATTACAAGTTTCATCATTAACATACTACCAATATATAAAAAGACATTACAGCAGACCTACTGTTATTATAGGAAAATAATTAACTGGAGAAGTATGGCAATTACTAAAACATTAATAATAAAAAATAACTTAGCTATCGGAATCCTTCCAATTTAGTGAAATTCAAACTAGAAAAGGTTCACAAGTGTTGTTCAGGATATAAACTTACATTTTTTCAGCAATTGTAGTGCTCTGTATTTATATGATATCAAATTAGTTGTAGTAATATAGTAAAAAAGACTGTTTACAACTCACCGCAAAGACGTGGTGATGAGCTGTGACAGGCACATCATACAAAAGACACATACATACAACACTTTCAACAGGACAGTTTGCAACTCACTGCAAAGACATGGTGATGAGCTGTGGCAGGCACATCATACAAAAGACACATACATACAACACTTTCAGCTATCAGCCATGGGCTTCTTCAGAAAATAGAACATTGATGCAATCACACAGGCACACAACACAGTCATACAACCATCACCTTCAGTGGCTGCACTTTTAATCACACTCTGCGGCATGTAAATCATGGAGGGTAGACGGAATAGGAAGGTTGCGTCACGGTGATGGGGATGGGTACAGCACGGCCTACATGGAAATAATGAGATGCAGCTTAGGGAAGGAGTGGAGAGGCAGGTAAGGGGAGAAAAATAAAATAAACACACACACACAGAACCCAGGGGTTTTGTGTGTGTGTGTGAGTGTGCGCGCGCGCAATTTTATTTATATTTATTTTTATTTAAATCTATATTTATTATGTATATTTTATTTTCTTGTCTTATTTTATTTTTCTCCCCTCACCCGCCTCCCCACTCCATTCCTAACCTGCATCTCGTTATTCCCATCTAGGCCGTGTTGTTCCCATCCCCACCACCATGACGCAACCTTCCTATCCCCTCTCCCCTCCCCTCTGACCCGCGATGTACATGCCCCAGAGCTTGATTCGAACTGCAGCAGCTGGAGGCAATGGTTGTATGACTGTGTTGTGTGCATGTGTGATTGCGTGAATGTTCTATTTTCTGAAGAAGGCAATGGCCGATAGCTGAGAGTGTTGTATGTGTGTGTCTTTTGTATGTGCCTGTCACAGCTTGTCACCACGTCTTTGTGGTGAGTAGTAAACTGTCCTTATTACTATATTATTAATGCCAACCTGGAATTTCCATTATTATATCAAATTAGTTGTAGGTTATAAACACTAAGGGTCTTCTGCTTTACAAACTTGACACAAAACATCTTTTCCTTGCTTTTCAATGGGCAAATTCATCAATAATATGGTTCTACTTCCTGAAATTTTTGGAGCACTGCAGATGCAAGTGTCACAATTGTTGAAAGTCTTCCAAATGTCTGGCCATTGCAATTAATTTACATGCAGTCATAGAGTATAAATAGATATTTATACTCTTCATGCAACAGCTGAGGTTAATAACAAATATTTGTCTGCCATTTTCAGTGCACTTTCACCCTGTTTACGTGGGCTCCCAAAATCAGATTTCGTAAACTGATTTCCCAATTCTGCTTTTGGTTGGCCATGTAAACACTCTAAAATCAATTCTGGAAATCCACTTCTGTAAAGCGGTTTTCCAGTTCCATAATTGATTTTCGTGCCCATGTAAATGCAACTATTTTTGAAGCATTCTTAGTTTATCAGATTGTTTTTTTCTTTCTTGTTAAGAATTTTTGGCATATATGGGCAGAGTGACATTTTCTAATGTGAAATAAAAGTATAAATATTAAAGTGAGCATGAATATGTGTATTTAAGTAAAGAAGAACAGCAATTGTGCTGATTAAGTCAGGAACTGAATCAACTGTTTTTCAACTGCCATATTAAGTGGGATAGTAAATCCGATTCAGGCTATAACATGTAAACACGACAGAAAAAAAAAATGGTTTATGAAATTTGGTTTTTTCTTCCAGAAGATATGTTGCATGCAGGCCTAAATTTAGTGTTTTGCAGATTCTCAAGTTACCTGTATTATCTGTGAAAACCCTATGAACAATTTTCAAGTAGTCTTTGAGATAAGTGTGTTCAAACAAACAGACAAGATGGTTTTACAATTTCATTATTAGTATAGATTGGCACCTTTGCTCCAGAGTTCATGACCTGATATGTGAAGTGGCACAGTTGGCACAAAAATTATGTAAGTCTTGTTTAAAAAATATAGAAGTGACATACAGTTATTGTGCCAAATCAGTGTGATTGGAAAAAAGTGACATACAGCAATAGCACAAAAATATATATAAAAAATCTATGAAATCATTGCCTCCTCAAAATAATTTAAACATGATACTTATTTTTTGTGTGTTGTGCTGTTTTCCAAGCAAGCAACAAACACTATGGAGTAAACATTTTGAGAACTGATGACTACACATACTGTCAGTTCCAGTTTTCCTTTTTTTGTATGATTTATTATAAATAGGCTGATAAATAACAAAATAAATAAACTCTTGATTTAAATATTTCCTCATGTGACTCACTTCTAAAGGCTGAAGATTTACAAGAACTATCCACAATGTTTTCTCGCAAAAGTGAATGCAATAATACACCGGTAAAAATTAAAGAACCCCATATTGTAGCTTGTTACTGAAGTATCAGTGCTACCCAACAAAATATTCTCTTCATAGATTCATTACAAATTCCTTACCATCAGCTTATCTACTGTTGCCTTGTTGTGCTCTTGCTTCAATTCTGATGATGGTACTGGGTTGTGTTTCAGATCATAGTTCTACTCACATCTTAAGAAAGAGATAACAGACATTAGATAAGATATTTCACTTTAAAGTATATCAGATAGGCAACTTGAGTAAAAATACTCAGCTGCTTGTAAACATTGGTCTTACTCATGATAAGTTCCTTTTCACTCATTCACAAAATACACATTATGTACACATTGCATTCCATAGCCTCCCATTTACTAACACATTAAAGCTGTACTACATGAAAAGTCTACAATACAACACTGCAAAATTAATGAAAAGAATATTAATATTTACATTTTTGCACACAAAAATTGCTGTTTCCTGTACTAGAAAGTTTAGAAATCTTAGTAATCAAAAATGCACAGAAGTGTTCCACTCTTGATTCAAGTATTTCATGACAAATAATCTAACTCAAATTGATCACCCAAGTTAGGGTCTACTTCTTATAACAATGTTAATTCAGTAAGAATTGTTATACATAACTGTACAAAATTTGTGAATCTATGTATGTGCTACATATACAAATGAAAATAAAACAATAAAAGCGAAATGTACACACAGTGATTACTGGAGAAAAAAGCATTTACAAGCATTTCAGATACTTGTACTCCTTAATATTACTTCAAAAACCAGTTTTTGCTACGTTAGTAACGCTGCTGTTGTCATCTTTATAATTCCACAAACATTACAGTTCTATCCCCACAATTGTAATCTTCATGTGGTAGTGTAACAATTCTATTCACACCAAACAATAATTAAATTCCAGAGACATATGTTGATAAGAGTAACTTGCGAGAAGATAGAGGCAGAATTGCAATCTGTGTCGTGGAGGCAGATGTGCTTAGGATATTCTGTGCAATTTTGTTACTCATAAGGCCTTGGTGACTGGACAATTTTACTGCGCAGTAAGCTGAAGGTACTGGGTTAAAGTTCCTACTGTGGCACAAATTTTGATTTAGTGACTCATCTTCTATTCAGTTATATTAACATTTCAAGATTTTTATTAAGAAATGGAATTAAAATATAGTTATCCCTAGATTTAAGACCTAGTGAGGGAGAAAATTCACCCAAGGTACATTCTTTCAAGGGGTGTGGTAATAATGTAAGAGGTGCACTCAGGGCTCAAACATGAAATATTTTTATTTTGTAAATTTTATAAAGATGCTAAATTTATGGACACTGTTTTCTTTTCTGATATGACAAACAAATAGGCCAAATAGTAATTAGCAAAACCATCCTACCTGTCAAACTACATCACAAGTTCTCCTGGCTTGTGAGCCTGTGGGCTCTTTAAGCCACACCTAAAAGAAATCTATCTCTTCTATTCTGAGACACCATCAGAGCAAATACCATTCTACTTTTCTTCTGAGCTGGAACTGGAGCTAATAGAACTTTCTTCTTTTGTCTGCCTACCAGTTTTTGCTGCATATTTCTCATGGGCAACATGAATACCATATATCATTACGAGCCTGGACAAGTTTCCAATCCTGCCTATATTCCTGAGTAAGTTATCATAATTGAGATGCTGAATTCATCCTCTTTTCAGCTCTGAGGTGCCACATACAAACTGCTAAGCCATGTGCATATGTTTGAAACTATATATCTGCCTCTGCACCATAATCCACTGGACAAATTCTTAGCACAGTCAGTCCAGGCTGCATTCATATTGCTACTGTTGCTGCAACTGGTGAAGGCTGTATGACCTCGCTTATCACCTGTCTCACCTTTGTAAAATGCCATTGTAGGTATAGTACTAACTCCATGAACCACAAACATTGTTGTTGTTATTTTGAAGGGACTAAACAGCTAGGTCATCAGTCCCAATGATAAAGATACCTGGACCATAGTTGCAACCACAGCAGTGTGGTATATGTGGACAGACCAGATAGAATGTGTGGTTCCTGAACAGAAGCAGCAGCCTCTTCAGTAAAACCAGCTACCATGCCTTTGCCACACAGTTATAAGCAAGGAGAAACTAAATTGATTGCTTTTTCTGAGGACATGAAGCTCCAATTGAGTAAAATATTCTCGAGTAAAATAGCCCCCGCCCTCCTCCCCAATTTGGATCTCCAGGTGGTGACTACTCAGGAGGGGGTAATCATAAGGAAAGGCAACACAGGCATTCCACTGAATATTAGACTGCTTAATCAGGTAGGGAGATTAGAAAATTTAAAAATGGAAAGGATAGGTTGAAGTAGGATATACTGGGAATTAGTGAAATTTGGTGGTAAACTACTATGAACAGCACACTAATTACATTATGGGTTGAGATAGATACAAGGCAATACCAGCCACAGTAATACACATTTATATGCCAACTAGCTCTGTCAATGATGAGATCAAGGAAACATATGAGGTAAAGGAAGCTATTCAGAAAGTTAAGGGAGACGAAAACTTGATTGTGATGGGGGACTGAAGTTCACTAGTAGGGAAAGGAAAGGAATGGAAAATAGTAGTGAATATGGACTGAGTTAACGAAATGTAAGAGGAATCCACCTGGCAGAATTTTGCATAGAACATAATTTAATCATAATGAACACTTGCTGTAAGAATGAAGAAAAAGGTTGTGTATTTGGAAGAGACCAGGGGACACTGGAAGGTACCAGATAAGTTTTATAATGGTAAAAGATTTCAGAACTGATTTTAAACTTCAAGACATATCCAGGGGTGAATATAGACTTTGGCCATATCTTATTTGTTATGAACTGTAGACTGAAATTTAAGAAACTGCAAAAAGGTAGGAATATAAGGAGATGGGACCTGGATAAATTGAACAAACCTGAAGTTCTTGAGAGTTTCAGAGGGAACTTCAGGTGACAAATGAAAAAAGGTAGGGAAGGATAACACAGTATAACATGAATAGGTTCCTTTGCGAAATGAAATAGTGAAGGCAGCAAGGCCCAAATAGGTAGAAAGACAAGACCTACAAAAAATCCTTGGATATCACAGGACATACTACATTTAATAAATCAAAGGTGAAGGTATAAAAATGCAGTAAATGAAGCAGGTAAACGGACTACAGGCAACTAAAAATGAGATTAGAATTGTAAAATGCCTAAGCTGGAGTGGCTAGAGGGCAAATGCAAATCTGTAGAAGAATGTATAAATAGGCAAAATATAGCTAGCACCTACAAAAAAATAAAAAAGACATTGGGACACAAGAAAAGAAACTGTACGAATATCAAGAGCTTACACGAAAACCAGTTCTTAGCAAAGAAGGGAAAGCTGAAAGGTGGAAAAATATATATAGGGGCTCTACAAAGGAAATGAACTTGGAGACAATATTTTAGGAAGGCAACAGGAAGTAGATGAAATAGGAGATACTGTACTGAGAAAAGAATTTGACAAAGCACTGAAAGACCAAAGTCGAAACAAGGCCCCTGGAGCATATGACATTTCCTCAGAGCTACTGAAGTCACTGGGAAAGTCAGCAATGACAAAACTATTTTACCTGGTCAAGATGTATGAGACAGGTGAAAAACTCTCAAACTATAAGACATATTTAATAATCTTATTTCCAAAGAAACGAGATGCAGACAAGTGTGAAAATTAAAAAATCATCAGTTTATTTGATTAATTATGGAAATTCTGCACAAAGATGATAAATTATTCATCAAAGAGATATATTGGCTAGCCAGTACTTACCTTTGTTCTGTACCGTCGATAGTCACACAAATAAAGAAAAAGGAGATAAAAGAGAAGAACAAGCTTCTGGAACAGGGTTCCTTCATCAGGTAGGATTCCTCAGAGATCACAGAACGATGAGCCTCTGTTTGGAGGCAGGTTCCAAATGAAGAAGCACTCCATCAACAACCAAAAGCTGCTGTCAGATGGAATTGTAGAACCAGAGGTGGTGTAGAGTCTGAGAATATGGAAGGGGTGGCCAGTGAACAATCCCCCAATGCCCTTGGTGAATAATATGGATGACCATTGGTGCAAGGATTGCAGAATGATAACACTTAGTTTGGAGGCAGGTTCTAAGTTAAGAAACACTCCAGCTACTAATGAAAGCTGGTGTCAGATGGAATTGTAAAATCAAAGGTCTTGTTAATTCTGAGGAGGAGGAGGAAGGGGTGGCCAGCTGTGCAGAATGTGGTGCCAGACAACCTGGAGGAGTGGGCCCTCTGCGGTGGCTGCGGTGATGTTGGAGGCTGTGATGGGAAACGCTTTCAGGGTATCATGTATGTTGTCATCAGTCCGAAAGACAAGGAGATTCAGATGATGGAAGGTGGGGTCCAGTCCCTTCAGCAGTCATGACATGGCATCTGTGTTGGTGTGCTGTGAGGTGGTACAGAGGTGCATGGTATATTGAAATTGTGAGGAGAATGATGCCCAATACTGGATACATTGGGATGCTTTGGTAGGTCAGATAGGGATAGGAGCAGTTTGTGGTCTGGAAAGAAACTGCCATAGAGAAGGAGGTGGAACATGGAGTAGGAAAACACGATGGCAAGTGCATTTTTTCTCTATCTGAATATATGTAAGTTGGGTGGTGGAGAGAGCTTTAGAGATATAAGGGATAGGAAATTCAGTGACACCTGGCAAGTTCTGGAACAGGACACCATAGTCTGAGGCATCCATGGCAAGGTTCAAGGGAAGGTTCAGAGTGTACGACATGAGCCATGCTGTGGATTGGAGCTGCTGTTTGAGGGTGTGGAAGGTGGTCTCGCAAGCCAGGGTCCAACGGAATGGAACATTCTTGCAACAGGGGTGGTACAGTGGTGCTGCCAAGGACACTAATTTTCTGTAGTACAGAATTGTGCCCAAAAACAACTGCAACTAGTGTCAGTCCTGAGGGAAAGGCAGGTTAGTAACAGTGTTGACATAGGAGAAAGAAGGGGATGTGCCCTCCTGAGATATGATGTGACCGAGGTAGTAAATTGACTGTTGAAAAAACAAACATTTGGAAAGATTGCATTTCAAGCCTGCTGCATGGAGGCCTTGTGTTCAGCAGACGAGGACCCTATGACAATATGATGTCAAGATAGGTAATGCATCTCAGAACATAAATGATAAGTTTTCTACACTTTTGAAAAATTGCAGGAGCATTGGCCAAGCCAAACACCAGTCTGTTGAGTTAGAAGAGGCCAAAGGGAGTATTGATGATGATGTACTGTTGGGAGTGGGGATTCGAGGGGATTCGGAAGAATGTCTCTGCCAGGTTGATTTTGGTAAAATAGGTGCTTCCATCTAATTTATGAAAAAGGTTAACTGTAGCCTTAAAGTTGCCTCAGAGACATAGTCTGTGACCCGGCTTCTCTGTGATGACTAACAGGCTGAACCTCACTGGCTGGAGAACCCCTTCATCTTGTAGACTTTGAAGTTCTTCTTTGAGAGGCAGCTTTAACATGACAGGCACCTGGTACGCCCAGAATTAGAGGGACAGACGAATGGAGCAGGAGAAAGGCTCCAAAGTCCATGGCACAGCAAACATCTGGTGAGAACAGGTCCTGGAACTCAGTACAGAGAGCATCTACGTCAGTAAAAGAAGCTTACTGAGACATCAGGTGCACATTCTTATCAACTGAAATCCTGAATAAGCAGATGGCATCTAGGCCAAATAAGTCCATCATGAGGAACTATTGATGACCGAAAGAGTGACTGAACATTGCACACATTTATACTTGACATTTGCCATGAATTGTCTGAGGAACGCTATTTCCTGTTTATTATACCTCAGGAGGTGCTTGGGGAACAAGCAAATTTGTGCATAGTAAGCATAACTGTTCAGTGATACCGTAGTGCCTGTATCTACTTGGAAGTGCAAAGGCTTTTCATTAATAGTAATATTTATAAATAGTTTGGATACTACCAAGGTGTTCACCTGGTTAATATCTTTTGGTGTGCTATCCAAGCCATCTAGATACAACACAGGGTGGAGAGGGCTGAGGGCGGTGAAGACGGTGGCGGTGTGGCAGACAGAGGTTAGGTGCTCATGCTGGCCACAGCACAAGGAGTGGGCCATGGAACGAGTCAATCTTCTCTATCATGCACCAAAAAGTTGACAGGGCAGAGGGATCTCAAAAATGGCACTGCAGGGACTGCTGTTGCTGCAGTCACTTCTGGCCTCCGTTGGAATGGATGAGTTCGACGTCTTTGTGAGGTGGCATTTCCCAATCCCAGCAGTGCAAAGAGTGCAGCGGAGAGCCATGGATTGCAGTGTCATCCTCAGTATTGGCATCATGGATTGGTCTCAAATCTGCCCCTGACTCCAAGTGGCATCAGTGACAGTAGGTATTTTGAATTTAAATGCAAGTTCAATGACCTGTTCCAGAAATGTGTCTTCTAATTTGAGAGCATTGTGTCAGAATGCTACATCTGCTGCAGCCTTTATCAAGTGATCACACACTATACCATTGGTGTAGGATTCCTTTGAAAGACACATGTGAAACTAGTATTTTCTGCGAAGGGCTCAGAATTCGGCTGTCCACTGGCAATAAGTCGGATCAGACTTCTTCCACCATTGATAAAACTCAACACAGGTGGCTAGGAGACAATACTGGCATCTGTAGTATGCCTTCAGGTCATACAGGTGCTAGTGAAGGTGAGGGTGTCTTGGTCCTGCAGCTATAGTTTGGTGAGCAAGACATACATGTTTGTTTGATTCCGGGACAGGAAGAAGGCATTCTCCTTGTCTTCATAAGTTACTTAATGGATCCCGAACTGCTGTCAAATACACTTCTTGTAGGTCTCCCATTCTTTGACTTCATCGTTGAATGTGGGGAACGGAGGCAGGGCCATTGGGCAGGTAGATTCCTGACTTCCGCAGTCAGCTGTTGTTGGAGTTGTGCAAATTGGTGGGAAAGTTCATCAAGTCTTGATGTACACCCAGTTGCTCTTCTTCAGGCATCTTCATGTCTGGTGCTTCCTACTATTGTAAACTAACATTCATACACAAAACAATCAACTATGTTCAGACTGAATGTAAATATTGAAGTAAACAGTCAAAGAGTTGTACATGAACTGTGTCATATTTTGGTGATCCTCTAGTTTCTGAACAATTTGCGCTCTTGATAACCACTGGCTGAACTAGCTGGGGGCAACACTTGTCTACCACAAATAATGTAGCCAACACAATGTATTTTAATACAAATAGAGAATTCCAGAGACGGATTTACGTCTCAAATATGTCAAAGACATTATTGATAGATCTGAAGCATTGAATTAAAATTTGTGGTGCGGCCAGGAATCGAACCCGGACCTCCATGCTTACTAGGCAGACGTCTTAACCGTTAGACTACCACACCACTAACAATTAAGGCACCTCGGAATAGTCTATGTACGATTTCCCTCCACAACACAAACTTTAATTCAGCTTCTTTGTTCCAAAGATAATAGCCACTACTGCCAAGGCTCTCCATGCAGCGGAATAGCACCTCAGCAATGGACATGGTGGAACAATCCTGTTACAGTGATATAAATATCAATTAATGCAAATAGAGAATTCCAGAGACGGATTTACGTCTCAAATATGTCAAAGACATTATTGATAGATCTGAAGCATTGAATTAAAATTCCCGGCCGCACCACAAATTTTAATTCAATGCTTAAGATCTATCAACAATGTATTTTAGTTAACTGACACTTCAATAAAAAAGATAAATCTCCTTTTTATGGCCAGCTTACAAGTCTCATTATTATGTCCACCAAATACAGTGACAAATATAAAATATAGAAAACGGATGACTTACCCAAAAGACAGGCTTGTCGATAGACACAAATAAAATCACACACAAACACACATACAAGCATTTGCAACCGTTGGTCGCTTCTTCAGGGAAAGAGGAAGAAAGGAGAGGAGAAAGGGAAGGATATGGGTTTTAAGGAAGTGGAAAAGGAATCATTCCAATCTCAGGAGTGGAAGGACTTACCTTAGGGAAAAAAAGGAAGGTAAAGAAATACACACACACTCACACATATCCAAACGCAAACACACCTAGAAAGAAAATACTGTGACAGGTACATACATTCCACACTACAATAATTACTCTAACACACTTCATGTGTGGAATACCCCTAATCACAAAACTAATTACTGCTATACATGATAATCTGGCAAAAACATTAAGCATGTGTTCACTTCAGTCTAACAAAAACTTTTTTTATAGTTCACATGGTATTGTTTATATACAGAGTCCATACTAAAATAGAGAGTAAATCCAACCATGGGCTGGAACAGACTAACTTACATGGTGTGAATGATCTAGAATTTATACATTTTGAACAATGACGCAGAAGATTATATATAATTAAATATACATTCCATGCTAATTGCAATGAAAAAGTAAACTATTTGAATAATGTATATACAGGAAAAGTTAGAGTGTATTCTACTGTTCAAACTGAGATATGAATCTGTACATACTAAGTATGATTGATATCGAAATATAATATATTTGGAAACAATGCTTTCTGTGGAAATAGTAATTACTCAAAAATTAATTCATATCAAATGTTCCTAACATGAATTGGAAATCATAATGATAACTACTTTATTATTATGTGATTGATTTACCTAACTTCATCATAAACATCAATGTCAATATTACCTATACTGTAACAATCCAATTATAGCATGGCATAATTAATATCTGTTAATTGACATAATCATTGCTCATAAATATGAATGTACACAACATCAGATAAATACATTAGCAAAACAGAATGAAGAAAATTTTGTAATAAATGTTCTCGAACTAGTTACAATTACACATATTATTATGTAGCACTGCTATTGGGAGGTATAGTAATGCAAGTAGATGGGAATAAATCCAAACATGCTTCATTACAGATTATAGCCTGATCCTGGTTTCATCAGGTCTTCTTCTGGAAACACTTCTTCGTCGAGTGAGATAACGGTGATCTTTGGTGAATTCCTATACGGCGGATTCCCGGACTCAGAAAGAACTGCCGGTGTACCCACCGTGCTCATCCTATACAGCTGGGCCCAGCCTGGTGTAGTATCTTTGTTAACCATGAAAGAATGACAACTGTAATGTAACGGCAAACTTGTTGTGAAGCACACGATTCTCACGTCTCATTTATCCACCCGATACCCCAATATTTATTCAAGACTCAGATACCCTCTACTTTTCTGATAAAACCTTGTATCTCACACTCTCTTTACACCTATCCTTTAATTACAGCATATTTATAGCTCAAGCTAAGACATCTGGTATAATTTCAATACTTCTCAAATCTTTTTATCATAATGCTAATCATTGTAGTTTAAAAAATGCAGACCTCTGATTTCTAATTTACACGTTTTATAGTAGAATGTTCTAGAAGGAAGCATTGTCATCCATTGTAGGGACAACAGTTGATTACAATATAAATTATGTACATAATGGTAACGTTTGAATTTACATCAATGTTAATTAAATACTGAATCTATTTGCACTGATTTTATTGTCAAACACAATTATTCCACCAAGAAAATATGTGAATTATGTATACCATTTGTTAATGACAGGTACTCTTATTTAACCAAATAGTTTGTATTTATAAATTAATTCTGATGGAATTCATTATGTAATATGAACTAATTTTAACGTAGAATTGTATACACACATCTGCATTACCAAAAACTATTTATCTATCAAATGCTAATTGTTTGTGTAAAGCACAATAATGAAACTAATTGGCGCTAATTGTAACAAATGTATAAATACAGGATTCACAGAGCCCATCAGAGCAGTAGTTGTTGTAGTTGTTTTTGCTGTTATTGCTTGAGTGTTAAAGTTACAGTCAGTGTATCGTGTTTAAGACAAAAAAAGTGAACAATATATAAAAATTAAATCTTTTCACTCTGTAGTTACACACCCTACTGCAAATCAAAAATCCTGAAGAATAAGCATTTCTTCTAAAATAAGAAGTTTTAATTCTATGAACCAAAGTATAATTTAACTCTCCTAAACCAGGACAGGAGGGTTAAATATGATGTAGATACCTGGAATATGAAATTCACTGGCAAGAATGCTGAAGTTTCTTTGTTTCAGGTGAAAAACACGATATTTGGAGTAAAAGAAATAATTAATAATCTATATGGACGAATTTTAATGTGCATGAACCAGAAGAAGATAATGGAAGAAAGAGAGAACAATAGTGATGAATAAAACTAGTGATCCCTGAATAAAACAAAGACCTGGCAGCGACATTCATTGTTATCTACAACCAAAAGATAAGTACATTTTTTGACATCTTTTGTTTTTCATATGAACAGTGTGTGGCATTCACAAACAATTAGATTGCAGTTTGTGTGTACGGCATTGTGAAGTTGTGAAGTTAATTATTGTACCACTTTGCAAAAATATATAACGTGGAAAGTGAATTTATTGATAAAAAAAAAAGACATAAAAAGTGAAAAATCTGACAACATGGAAAAAAATCAAAAGTGAGGAATCAATGTTAGAAGAAAAGATCAATCCTCTCAAAATCTTGTTAAGGCAGCTAACAGGAATAAACAAAGCAATGTAACTTGGTTTTGAAAATATGAGTAGACGATTTGATCAGGTTAGGGGTGAACTGTCAGAACAAAGCAATGTCAAATTTGACAAAAAATTCAGTCAGCTGGCAAATGAGCTAGCAGAATTTAAACTACTGTAAATTCGAGAGAGATCGAGTTCAGTGCTCCCTTAAACACGTTAGAAGGGCAAGTGACTGAAGTAGACGACAGGCTGTCTAAAGAAATAGTCAACAAAGCTGAACAAATTGTAGTTCTTGATAATTTTGTCAGAGAAGAGAGTAGAAACAACAGCTTCACGTTCACAAACAGGACACATTACAGAAGGTTAATGAAGTACATGTAAAAATAGATAATGTAGAGAGACAATCAATGAAAATGTTGAAAACTGTACAGGGAATGTAGTTGATCTAGGTAAAAAGTTTGATAAATTAAAAGATGATGTTATTACTAAAGTCTTGTTAAATTCTAGTAATGTAAGTTGGAATACTGTACATACTAAATTCTTACCTGGGGAAGGAAAAATCCATCCCAAGGACTTTATCACGTCATGTACAGATAATTTTTCTTTGGATATGAGCGATAATGTGAAGATTAAATTTGTAAAGAGATTTTTAGAGGGAGAAGCACTGTCGTGGGCTAACCAGATTTGTGGCTCAAATTTAAGATAAGCTGAGTTTGAAAGGAAATTCTTAGAGAAGTATTGGTCAGAAAATGAGCAGGCAAGGATCAAAAGCACATTTCTGAATGGCCATATGTACAAAGAAAGTGATGGGGCAATGAGGGAGAGTTGTGGAAAACAATTGAAGAAACTGGTACACATAGTCAAACCATTAGAGGAGGTCACTATAATAGATACAAAGAAAGTTACCTTGGAAAGTGCATAAAGGTTTAGACTATGGACCAGATAATAGTATTGATTTGTTTCTTAAGTTTGTAGATGAACTTGACTGTAGAAGAGAGTGAGAGAAGGAGTATAATCAGAATCGTCCTGATAGACCAAAAGGGGGGTGCCATAACCAACATAATTGAAATAATGATGACAGACACAGGAGAAAGTCTAGACAGGACAGCAGAAATAGAAATTGGAACCAAAACAGTGGTGGAAATGGTAGACAGTTTGAAAGTAGGATAATAGTTACAATAACAGACCTCAGGAGCATGACAACAGACCCCAAAGGCAGGGAAACAAAGGAGGGCCTTGTTGGATGCCTGTCAGTTTGAGGCAAACAGGAGACAATCAAATCAGGCAAGCTCATTCAGAGGTAGATGCAGAGGTGGATACATTGGTAGAATGTCTAATACTGGAGAGTATCGTAATGTAAATAGGATAAGATTTGATTTAAAAAATTGTAATACTGTAAATAACAATGATAGTAATAAATATTGTTAAAAACGAGATAGAATGGCTGGCCAGTACTTACCATTGTGCTGTACCGCCGATAGTTACACAAATGAATAATCAGAAAAAAGGGGACAAAAAGGACAAGCTTTCGGAATAAACAAATCAATGTAACTTGGTTTCTAGAATTAGTGAAAACATAAATATTATGTCAGGGAATGATAGTTTGTGTAGCAATGAGTTTGAATTTTGTGAAGAGTTGTGTGACAATTCTGTCAGAGTAATGGACACTTCTGAATTAACACAAGAACTTGATGGCATGATTTATCAATATAGACAAAACAGTCTTGATCACAGAAATTAACAGTTTTAATTAACCGGTTTCAACCTGATGTAGGTCATCTTCAGAATTACAAACAGCCCAGCCGAGTACATGACCTACATCAGGTTGAAACCGGTTAATTGAAACTGTTAGTTTCTGCAATCAAGACTGTTTTCTGTATATTGCTCATATCAAATATATCGCTGTTTTTCTCTTATGACAATGTTGTTAAAATTAATGGCATGATTTATGTTGAAGTAAAAGATACATTGAATAGGGGATCATGGAGGAATTTTATTAGAGGTACTATGCTCCAGACTGAACGCTGAAAGGCATAATCAGTCTCTCTTGATGATGACGATGATGTAAAAGATACTGTTAGTGATATTAATAGTGTAAATGCTGAATCAGGTAGTGACTATGAGGACAGTGTCTATGAGGGAGGTGAAGCTGAGCTAATTGCTATTAATATTGATGATGTATTAAACAATGAGGACAGGTCAAAGAAAATAGTAAGTTATGACAAGATCATAGACCACATGTTAAAAAATAAGTACAAAAAGTGTCATAAGTACTCAGTTAATGATGTGACAAGAAACAAAAGCAACAACTGTAGTCAGGTAACTAACAAGGCAGTGACTAATTCCAGTAAATGTAATGTAATTGAAATGGAACCTAATGTAAGCACAAGTAGTGGAGTAAATCATAACAGATGTAATAATAATGACAGTAATGATATGTGCTTTGATAAAATTATTGATGACTTATTATGTGAAAAGGATGCTAAAAGAGATTATGAAGTAAGTGGTAGTTCTTATATATGTGTTAAGATTAGTGGGTGGGAAGGTGACTGTTTGTTAGACACAGGTAGTCCTATTTGTGCTATATCAGAAAAACTGAGAGATAGGATTTGCAAAAACCCAGACTTTGTTGAGGTACCAGTAGTAGAAGTTAAAATAACAGGTGCCACAGGTAGACAGTAAGGTAGTAAAAACTCAGGTGTTAATGTCATTTACGATTGAAGATGTAAAATTTACACAAGGCTGTTTGGTACTGTCAGAGTTGAGTGAATCCATTCTTATGGGGGTAGATTGGGTAACCAATGTAAATGTAAATTTTGACTGGAAAAACAAAAAGATACAGTTAATTCAACCCCATACTAAAACATGTGCAAAAACTGACTTGCTTATACATAATTGTGTTAGTACACAAAAATTGATTAGAAAAGTAAAGTATGGTCATGGGGTGACATTATGTGACAAGGAATATATTGATGAAAATTGTGACAAAATGCAGGGATAGATGAACCTTATAGACAGCAAAATGAATGAGTAAGATAACTTAAATTATAGACAAAAAGAACAACTTAAGAGACTATTGTGTGAATTTTGTGATGCATTTGGTGATAGACAAGGGACTAAACTGCAACAGTTATCAGTCCACGATACATCTGTTCCTAAGGAACAGACGTTGTTGATGGTCCACAGATATAAATGTTAAATATACATTCATTACTTCACAATTTGCGAAATTTCCGACTTTAGCTGCTCTTCTTCAGGTGGTGTATCATATTGTAACATATGAAAATTTGTGCCAGACTGGGACTCGAACCCGGGTCTCCCGCTTTTCGCGAGCAGTCGGCTTAACCACTTGGCCACCCAAACATGCTTCCTGGCCAGACCCAAACTTCTATATGTTAGAGTTGTCTACTCCCTTAGTGGTTGCACACATTTAGCAGTGATTTCCGCAACAGGGAGAGACATACTACACCATCTTTAGCCTGTCTTGGCTGTAATATTTACCTTAGGAACAGACATCTCTCCCCATCGTGGAATCACTGCTAAATGCGTGCAAGCTTGAAGGGAAGTAGACAACTGTAACATATGGAAGTTTGGGTGTGGTCGGGAAGCATGTTCGGGTGGCTCGCGAAAAGCGGGTTTGAGTCCTGGTCTGGCACAACTTTTCATGTGTTACAATATGATAGACCACCTGAAGAAGAGCAGCTAAAGTCAGAAATTCTCACATGCATATGTATAGTTATCAGTCTGTTGTTCCAGTCTTAGAGGTTAAACAGTGTGTTAAGCGTCCCCAAGTAAATGAGTTAACATGTAAAAATTTAAAAAGAACAAGTAAAAATGAAGAAAGGATACAAGTAAAAACTAAGAAGGGAATAAAGGACTGAAACAATACAAGTGTTTTTGCTGGGTGATCACAAAAATATAAGTGAGACATCCAGCCACTCTGGTACACTTTAAAAACATGTACCTAAAAGACGTAGCCAAGTGGAGAACAGATCAATGACAGATACACAAGAAACTTTAAATGGATTGTACAGTCCACACTCACAGATATAATTTAAAACACAATCAACCATGGAGGCATTGTCAGCTAAAACAAGCTTCAAGGCATCAAGGATATTAAAATTCCATCACTATGTGGCTAAATTGGGGCACTCCAGTAAGATGTGGTGACTGTCAAAGGCGCACCACATCGACGCTGAGGAGGGTACTTGTGATGGAGAAGGTGACCATGCCTCAGCCAAGTATGCCCAATATGGAGCCGGCAAAGAAAAACTGACTCCCTGCGAGAAGCCCTCAGTGAGGTCTTCCATGCAGTGGTAGAGGGCTTGACAACACGGATCTTATTTGGTTTGGTCGAGAACTCCAAACCCCGAGGACCTTGCGGCTTAACTGGGATCGGAGGTCTGTTTCTGGGAGGCCAATATCCAGGCACCGTGAAGTGGTGGCCTGCTTGGCCAACTGATCGATGCATTCATTACCTGGTATGCCTACGTGGCCTGGCATCCAGAGAAAGGTGATAGAATGACCTGACTCACCAAGTGCAAAGACGGCATCTTGCACTGACCGCACCAAATGTTGCTTGAGAAGAAACTGGTCAAGGGCCCGTAAGCCACCTAGGGAGTCACTACAGATGACAAACAAACCCTTGGGGTGAGATCTAAGGTGTTCAAGAGCTCTCAAAATGCCGACCAGTTCTGCAATGAAGATGCTGCTTCCACAAGGTTTGATGTGGTCACCACAAAGGCATATCCAGCATGGTCATTGGCTAAAGAATCGTCTGTGTAAATTATGTTTGCACCACGAAATGTGTCAAGCAGTGCTTGGAACCAGTGACGGAGAATCAATGGTGCAATGTAGGCTTTTGAATTCTGGGACAAGTTCAACCGAAGCTCCAAGTGAGGAATCGTCCAAGGGGGGTATGGGGTGTGTAGTGGAAAGGAGTAGAGGGAGAGGAAGTGAATGAAGTGAGGATAGAAGGGAATGGACACAGACCACAATTGGAATACCCGACCTGGGTCGTAGGGGTAGGGAGTGCAGAAGTTGAGAAGAGAAGTCTGTGGTTCGGATGGCGGGGCAAAGCATGGACCCGGGTAATGTATGACACCAACAACTGTTGCCAGCAGAACTACAGAGGGGGAACGCCAGCTTCAGCTAGGAGACTTGTTACGGGACTGGTGCGAAAAGCCCCCATCACGAGACACACACCAGTGTGAAGATTGGGGTCTAAGACACGCAAGGCAGAAGGGGCTGCCAAATCATAGACCAGGCTCCCGTAATCAAGCCGCAACTGAATAAGAGCCTTGTAAAGCTGAAGGAGGTTGGAACAGACTGCTCCCCAACCAGTATGGCTGCGACATTGCAGAATATTTAAATGCCGCCAACAATTCTGTTTGAGTTGATGTAGATGTGGCACCCAAGTGAGCCAGGCATCAAATACCATGCCCATAAAGTGATGTGTTTCCTCGACTTGAAGTAGTTCACCACCCAGGTAGAGCTCTGGGCCAGGGTGAACAATCCGATGGTGACAGAAATGCATTAAATGGGTTTTCTGCGCAAAGAACTGAAATCCGTGACCAGATGCCCATGTGTGAGCCTTTCGGATGGCACCCTGCAGCCGCCGTTCAGCTACACTGATACTAACGGAGCTGAAATACAGGCAGAAGTGATATGCGAACAAGGAGCAACTGACCAATGATCCCACAACCGCAGCAAGACCATTTATTGCCACTAAAAACAATGGGACACTGAGGAAGGAGCCATGTGGGACACTATTATCTTGAGTACAGGAGGAGCTAAGAGAGGCTCCAACCCTCACCCGAAATGAGCAGTGGGAGAGGAAATTCTGAATAAAAATAGGAAGGGGGCCACATAAGCCCCAGTCATGCAAAGTAGTCAGTATATGGTGGTGCCAGGTGGTATCATACACCTTGCGAAGGTTGAAAAATACCGCAACCAAATGGTTACGCCTAGCAAAGGCAGTGCAAATTACCGACTCCAGTGACACGAGATTGTCAATGGCAGAATGGACCTGGCGGAAGAAGCCCCCCTGTTGTGGGGCAAGGAGTCCACACTCTTCAAGGATCCACATAAGCCACCAACTCACCAGACGTTCAAAGAGCTTGCAGAGAAAATTGGTGAGGTTGATCAGACGGTAATTGTCAAGTAACAGAGGATCCACACCAGGTTTCAGCACCAGGATGATAGTGCTTTCCTGCCATTGTGACGCGAAAATCCCCTCTGCCCATAGACGGTTAAACAGGGCAAGTATCCGGTGTTGAGATTCTGTTGTAATGTGTCGTAGGAACTGTCTGTGAATCCTATCTGGCCCTCGAGTGGTACTGGGGCATGCAGCAAGGGCAGTTTCGAGCTCCCACTCACTAAAGGGTCATTGTAGTGATCCCGGTGGTGGGTGCAGAATAACTGTGTCCGCTCGGTCCCTCTGCCCGCTCTTTGAGGGTGTGGAAGTCATCACTGTATGTGGCAGTCACAGAGCAACGTGCATAGTGCTCTGCAATAGTTGGTGGGATTGTGCAGAGCATACCCTGGATGGTGAGGGATGGGATATCTGTCATTGGGCGGTATCCAAAGACCCGCCGTACCTGTGTCCATACCCGAATCAGGGAGGTGCAGGAGCCAATAGTGGCGACATACCTCTCCCAGGAGTCCTGCTTACTTTGGCGTATCAGTCGTCAAGCACATGCACGAAGCCGTTTAAACGCTACAAGGTTCTCCATGGAAGGGTGGCATCAGTGGTTCTGAAGTGCACGCCGACATTCTCAGATAGCCTCAGCAATCTCTGGCATCCACCAAGGCACGAACTTGCGCCTAGGGGAACCAGTGGATATCGAGACAGCAACCTCAGCAGCAGAGATAATAGTGTCAGTAACCTGTTGGACTGAATTATCGACATAAACTGGTAGTGGCGCATCAATTACTGCAGCCGAGGCATAAGGCAACCATTCAGCCCTACAGACGCACCATCGGGGTAAGCAGTCTGCAGGTTGATACTGCAGGAGTGACACAAAGATGGGAAAGTGGTAACTGCCACACAGATCATTGTGTACCTGCCAATTGAGGTGTGGTTGGAGACTTGGGCTACAGACAGAGATGTTGATAGAGGAGTATGTGCCCCATGCCACACAAAAATGCATGGGGGCACCAGTGTTCAGAATGCAGAGTTCTTGCTGCTCCAAGAGGGCCTCAAGGTCCCTACCATAGCCCGTAGTCTGAGTTCCACCCCACAACAGGTAAGGCAGCAACGTCTGCTGGAAGCACTACCTCATCCGGTTGTAGGTAGATCGAACACAGTGTTAACTCTTGCACTGTCTGAATCCTAACAGCGACTGTCTTGAGATGTGTGTGCAGAGGCACGGCAACACTGGGGACTGTGGCATTGACGTATACACAAACACCTCCAGATACTCTGTTGTAGAGGGAGAGGTTCTTATAGTAGTTCCTGTAACAGCGAAGGGCAGGAAACCTCAGGGCAGAAAACCAGGTTTCCTGCCGCTGCAATTCGATAGTAGCATTACCTCTATGCTGTAAGCCATATTGAGATAAGAAAAATATTATTCCTTAGCATCTCCTACTCCTGAGGTTTCAAACATTGGAGGATCTAGAACCATAGGTTCCAGGGATCTAGTGAGTGCTAGATCTTTGGTTGAGGCGAGCATCTCCACCTCATTGTCTGAAGCAGATGATGTAGGAGTCTGTAGATTTAGAACCATCCCAGAGTCCTTTTTCTGTTTCTCTTTCATTTTCTCCTTAGCCTCTCCCTGGCCTTTTGGTTTCAAGGGGTTGGAGGGCTTCTCATTAGTGGCATGAGGGGCTGGCGAAGAGCAGGAGGCCCTACGACCAGTAGTTTTGGGATCCTTCAGCATCTGGCTGGGATCCTCTTTTGCACTAGGCGAAGCCTCCGAACGGAGTGCCCCAAGGGACCCCTTCCAAGCGAGAGGGGCCAAAGGAGGCTGCTGCTGCTCCTTTGGCTGGGGGTGGGGGGGGGGGGGGGGGGGCGGGGACCAATGTCCCCGGTGTTGGTTTGTTAGTTGCTCCCAAGATGGGAAGATTGGAAACGACCAAAGAGGGTGTGCCTCCAACTATCATGGGGGCAGGTATTAAGTTCGGGCCTGGTGGTCCAATTGCTGTGATTCAACTAGCTGTTGGGTTGCTGCTGGGGATGGCGACGACGAAGCTGCTTTGGCATATGATGAAAGAATGTCAACTGTATGAAATTTGAGGTATTTCCGCTTCGCTTCTGAGTAGGTCAGCCTGTCCAAAGTTTTATATTCCATTATCTTCCGCTAATTGCGGAGAATGGTGCAGTCTGCTGAGCATGGAGCGTGGTGCTGACCGCAACTGACGCAGACCAGAGGAGGGGCACAAGGGATGTTAGGATGAGGAGCACATCTGCAATCCCGACAGGTGGGGTTACCCTCACACCTGGAGGACATGTGCCCAAACTTCCAGCACTTGTAACATCACATAGGAGGAGGAACGTAGGGCTTTACATCGCACTGGTAGATCTTCACCTTGGCCTTTTCTGGCAGTGAATCGCCCTCAAAAGCCAAGATGAAGGCACCAGTTGTAACCCTGTTGTCCTTCGGACCCCTATGATTACGCCTTATGAAATGAACGTCCCGTCCTTCCAAATTTGCTTGAAGTTCTTCGTCCACTTCAAAAGTATATCCTTATGGAAGATAATTCCCTGGAACATATTTAAGCTCTTATGAGGAGTTGTGGAAATGGGAACATCACCCAGCTTGTCACAGGCAAGCAAGGCTCATGACTGAGCTTGGGATGAAGATGTTAAAAGGACTGCTCCGTATAGCATTTTGGATATGCCCTCAATCTCCCCAAACTTGTCCTCCAGGTTCTCTACGAGAAACAAAGGCTTCGTCGTCGTAAAAGATTTCCCTTCAGTTCGACTACACACTAAGTACTTAGGAGCATAAGCCTCACCTTGCTGACGGGTCCTACGTTCCTCCCATGGCGTGGCCAGGGATGGGAACAACTGGGTTTCATACTATGCAGCATTTTAGCCGCCTCTTCCTCTCTTAGAGATGGCAGTTATACGTCCACACCATTTTGTGATCACTTTATGGTGTTCCCACGAGCAGTTAGGGATCTAAAAGTCCACCCAGGCAGGCTCCTCTTGCCTGGGTAAGCCTTATACAAGTGAGGTGCTGCAGGTTCCTTAGAGGTTGCTCACTAGTGACTGTTCTACCTCAACAGCCATGCATCTCCTCGGCACGTAGCACAGCTTAAGATTGAGGGTTATATGTTTGTACCGTCCTCGCGGCCTGGGTGATTAAGCCAAGATCCCCGGACTCTGAAACGTACAACATTCCATCGTCATGCCAAATGATGCTTGTTGAAGCATGCACAGAGCTTAGTGTTTCCATCATCCCCATTGCATGACTACACAAATTTTTACATTTTGCCATCTACATGAGTTGTGCAATTCTGAGCAGCATTTCATCCAGCAATGATACCATATGGCTACACATACACTGTCACAAGTACACTATCAGCCCTCTGTGCCCTGCTTGTAAGTACCTTCCACATTAAACCCTATTATTCTGAGTGACAACCCTGCATACTACCCAGAGCCATCATCAAAATACTAACTGCCCAGGACCAAAGGGAAACCATGTAGTTAGTAGCAACCAACTCAGATTACCACAATTTGGTCAAGGCAATGACCTCTTATCATTGATTGATTGGTTTGGGGTCAAGGGACCAAACTACACTGGTCATCGGTCCCTTCCTCTACCAGCCACATAGTGTTGACCACCTTACGGGTTTTGCTCATGGAAGAACATGCAGTTATCTACAATGACCGGGATGGATCAGAGCCCCATAATAGTTCGGTTCCTTATGCTACTGATGTGACACAGCGACTACCTGTCTGGGGTGCCGCTTAATGGTGGGCGAGTACTCCTGGATGCTATGCAGTTTATTTTTTGAAGCCCTTCCTTTCATTTCTTACCATCTGCTACACTGTTACAGCTATCCTTGTTTTCTTCTTTCATCTCTCATGATACCAACTAACTATTACACTTTCCATCCATTACACACAAGATATTGATTCTCCCTTGTTGCAGCACCCCCCCCCCCCCCCCAAGTATCTGTCTTAGAGTCACTATACTTGTGCTACCTCTAAGCAGTCACCATACAGTCCACTGTGTTCATGATAATTAAACCTGTGTGCCTTAACACTTTCGCTGTGACTGATGCTTTTAAGCATCTGCGCTCACTGTAGGATAGCGTCAGCCGCAGCGAAAGTGTTAAGTTGACCTAACCAGCTGCGTAGTTGCCAGCTTTCCCACCAAAAATCTGTTCTCGTGGTATTCAGTTCCATAATGGCGTACAAGGAATCAACATGTTTCACCCCAATGCATCACTTGCGTCATCAGTACACTACTCTGCCAGCAGTCAAACAACACAACCATTAATCCATATCTCATTGCAATACACCCTTTCATCTACCCACTCTCTCATTACCACATCACCTTCCCATGGACATTTGAAGCTACAGAATTCATCTGCTATATTGCTGGAAACTCTGAACTCTGCATGTGCATATGGCAGCTAATCGCGGCCATCCCTCACCATTTCATTTATTGTTGATGGAATGCCACTTACCATTCATTACCCTTGCTGGTGTGTTTGATGGGCTTACGTCCCATGCATCATCCAACTCTATACATCTCTTGCCTCTTGTGATCCTTCTGTTCTTGTTGGTCCTTCACTTTTCAGAGGAGAGAGAGAGAGAGAGAGAGAGAGAGAGAGAGAAGTAGAAGCAAGCTTTTAGCCAACAATCATAAAATTATGGTTGATAGTGTAAACCATTTCAAATTGCATGAAGATAGTCTTCTAATAAATTTTTGTCCTGCCACTATATTTGTACTTTTATACAATTGTTAACCACCTGTCATCCATGGCCTAACAACTTCCTGTTTGGGTACTGTCATTATAATTCCTCAGTCCTTCCTAGAGGTCACAGACTCAACAATTAAGATCATCGCTTCCTGCCGTTTTGACATGGGTCTACGTTGCGGACCATGCAATAAGATTATCTGTACATAAATGCGTAGTGCCTAGGATATGTACCAGCCTTGCTGATAAAACAGACAACCACAAAGTACGACTACTCATCCTTGTTACTTTTGAAACCACACAACATAACAAATCCTCTGTGACCTGAATTCCAAGACTTTTCATTATAAATCAATCACTTAAATTATTTTGTGGATCCACTCCATTCCTGTTATTGATGCCGCACCCAACAGAGTTACTGGTGAATTTTCTTCTTTGCTACCATATCCAACAAATTTATGTGAATTTTCTGTGAAATCGTCAGCATTCTGCACCCTGATGAGTTGGGCAAATAACACTGCATCAGCAATGCTTAGGAATACTAAAATCTAGCAATGTAGGCATTATGTCACAATCGCCTTTACCATTAGTCTGTAGCTACTCGGTGCTGTGAAAATCAGTTCTGATACTTCATGCCCATCGGAACTTCTTCTGTTGTACATTATTGCTGGAAGAGACAATTAGCACAGTTAAAAACTGCTACTGTGATTGTCATCTAAATGCACTGCAAGAGCTCCAATGAAGAATTCCTCTATTTTAGGTATCTTCCTGGGCCCTTGAATACCTCTGTTGACCCGTGAATATTTTAATCACCACCACCACATTAAATTTTAGGCATCTAATATGAGACATGGACATCTCATACTTTTCATAATTTCAACTGCTGGATCACTGCCATTACAGATTATCCTTCCTCTTCAGGAATCCTTTTTGAGAAACTACCAAATGTAGTGTACATTTCAATACATTCCCCACTCCACCATACTGACTGCTGAAATTAATTTAACCATGCTGTGGGGAAAAGATCTTGTATTGCACAAAGTAGCCCAGCAGCTGCTTCCTTCTGAATCTCTCCTCGATCAGACTGGCCAACTGGAGATTATTCACTTGCTTAAACAATTCAATAGAACCCCCCCCCACCCCATGTGCAGCTTGTGATGATACTGCTGGCCCTCTCATCTCTATGTTATCGTACGATACTGTCTGCGTCAAACTGCCCTCTCATATCAATGTTATCGTACGATACCGTCTGCGTCAAACTGCCCTCACATCTCAACGTTATCGTATGATACCGTCTGCTTCGGACCCGGAATCGTGTGGTATAATAATGATATATGTTGCGTGTGAAGTTAGTTTCAAATGAATTAGCCAGCCTAGGAATCAGTGTAGGACAGTGTGTTGGTGATACTGTGATTAATTAACAAGTGATAGATTTCATTAATTAAGAGATTTGTATATGATGTTTCCAGTTCTATAAACAATAGTTTTGTCATTGAATGTTATTTCAAGACTGTCAGACAAAGGGTAGAAAAGACATGTAAAACAAAAAGACATGAAAATAAATAGCATTGTATATATGTTAGGCTCGCATTGTATATATGTTAGGCTCATAAACAAGTTGTGTTGACCAGCTAATTGTGTTAATTAATAGTCAAAATTTCAATATTGTAGTTCTTTGCATATATTGAATGACGTGAGATTTTGAGCTTATTTTAAGAATTGCCAAGATATTTGATAGTTCAATATATGTTAGGAACATGTATGATGTAGTCACTAACAAATTAATTGACATTTAACATTACTCTTTGTTATGAAACAAAAAGGTCTAAGATTACAACAAGATATGCGCCATCTAAAATTGCATGTAGTTTTCATTTTATATTGTGATTATTTTTGTGTACATGAAATGTTTTACTTGAGTGTTTGGTAATTGTAAATTAGTATATTCAATTGTTATGAACAATGCATAATGTAATGTCTTTATTGTCGATGTTATATATTTGCCTCGCCACCTTGCGTGGAGGAGTGGGAGTTTTGGCGATCATTATGTGCTCTGCAATCTATGTCACTGTGTTTTAAAATGGAAGTACTATCAACTAAGTGCTGTTGCATTGTGTGTGTTATGAAGTTGTAAATGTTTGGGTGGAATAACAAGCAGTTTGTTTGCAAATTAAAGAAGAAGTGAAAAAATTGTACACACGTGTATTTATTTCTACCACGACGCCCCAGGTCAATAAATTTGCAGCGAGCAGAACATCCATACATCGTAATGTTGAAAGTGGTAGAATGTAATTACTTAATAAGCAAGTAAATGCTAGAAGCTGCATAGTGTTTCCGAGACAGTGCCTCTGACATGTGTTAAATGTGTGTGGCTAAATGCAAGAGGCTCCTTTTTTAAAACCACATTTGGAACTCCCAACCATTCTGATGCCAAACATTGGAACAAAGCTAGACAGGAAATTCTGATGCGTACTCGAGACATTCATACTGCCTTAGTACATTGACATATTTGATTATCATATGTTGAAAATAACCTCTTAGGCACCACTCGGCAAGTACAAGTTACTGCCACTCAGTTAGCTAAGAGTTACGAAGAACTATGAAATGCTCTACAGCACGACTTGTCATCAGTGCATTTCGCTGTGGCTAAAGTCACTCAGATCTTATATTTTAATGTCCATGTGGCCCAGTCACACTTGACTGCACTACACTTCACCAAACAGCTTGGTCAGCAACGACTTGAGTCCACAGTTGTTGCCTGTAGAATTCCTTCTGCATGTGCTGCATAACATTTCCACTCAGATTATCACCCCCTTCATAACTGGTTCACCTTGTTAGTGAACAACATTTGCCTTTCTGCTATGCCGCTATCAGTGTCAAATCGAATCGGGGCTGCAAAAATATTTGCATGCAAATGTCCGTGCCCATTTCTTGTGTCTACTGTGAATACAAATGCTACCAATTGCATGTTTTCCCTGCCCCCAGACAAACTTACAACAATATATTAAGTGGCAGAATCTGTACTTTCTTGTTGTGTGAAATCTCCCTCTTCTTTTCTGAAGTTGCCGTTCCTCCTTGTTCACGCTTAGTTTCCTTAGTACATGACCCAAATTTACGCTTGACTGGTAAGAGCGTTTTATACAGGATGTGCAAAAAGTCTCTCCACAGTGCTGTATGTTTGTTAGCCAAGCATTCTGTATAATTGTTCACCTGCCTGGGTTACTTCCCTTCAAGTGGGCTCTCCCACATTCCACTGTTTTGTTTATTTGAGCCAGCATCAGTAGTATCATTGGTGTGTGTCATTACATGTTGACGTGAATGTTGAAGTTTAGTTCCTTAATTAGTTTATTTCTTTTTGTCACAGTTAAAAATATTAACCATTGAAGAATGTGTGTTTTAGTTGAACAAGTATCAAAGCTGGCAGTAAATACACAGTTTTAGTTCATCAAACATTTAATTCAGTTTTCCCAGAGACAACAATCCCGCATCACAATACTGTGCAAGATTTTATTAACAAATTTAGAAGTACGGGTTCCATGGCAGATGCACCAAGAAGTTATCAGCCTAGGATTTTGCCCAATGATAAACTACTCAATATTTCTGATAAAAAGTCCACGAGTCCAAACAAGTCAGTAAGAAAATTCGCCCAAGAAATGGATGTTAGTGTCACATAGGCCCACACAGCTGTACGGAAAAAATTAGAACTTTTCCCATACAAAGTGAGAGTTGTGCAAGAATTGAAAAATTATCATCATGGCAAGAGACTGCATTATCGTCAATGGTCAAAAATTTCATTCCACAAAATGGAATGGACAGTCTTAATGAAACATTTTTCACTGAAGAGCCATGGTTTCATTTACCTGGGTACATCAACTTGCAACATTCTCATAAATGGAATACTGCATATCCATTGTGTAATCATGAGGAACCACATCATTTTGTGAAAAATAGGAGTTTGGGTTACAATTTCTAGACACCGGATTGTGGGTCCAATATTTTTCAACAAGACAATAAATGCACAATGATACTGCAGTGATATTCTGTACCTGTTCATAGGAGAACTTGAGTTTAGTGAAATACTGAACAGTTCTTTTCAACAAGATGGTGCAACCACAAATACAGCTCGTGTTTCAATGGCACTGCTTGCTTGTGTTTTTGATGATTGCATAATTTCACAGGGACTCTGACCTCCACCTGACTTTCTTCTCGGTTGCAGTGAAAACAACTGTCTATAAAAACCGTCCAAAATCTATCAAGGAATTGAAAACTGCAATATCCACTTTCACCGCTTCTGTCTGCGATAAAAAAATGTTATGGCTTTCGTTTGGAAACATGATCAGATGAACTGAATTGTGGATTCAACAACAGGGAAGACTCTTTCAACATTTAATGTGAAAAATTTGTTCGTAAAAATGAATATTCTATAAATTGGTAACTTGTATTTCACAGAGTTCCATTTCTGTATATTCACTGCAGTATATGGCACAAGTAGCTAACAATCGTACAGCACTGCAGAGAGACTTTTTTTAACACCCCATATGTGTTACAATACGAAGCACTATGTGCATCAATAATAATAATAAACAGACATTTGCGATAAAGTCGTGTAATTTGGCCACCCAAGCCCTGTAGGATCTCTCTCTCTCTCTCTCTCTCTCTCTCTCTCTCTCTCTCTCTCTCTCTCTCTCTCTCTCTCTCCCCCCCCCCCCTTTCCTTCCCCTGTCCACCTGACAAAGATAGAATTCAACACCTGTCGCAATGACATGATCAGTGATATTTGACAACTATTGCACACTTCATGTAAGTAAATGCTGTTTCCTGAAGTGGGGCTAAGTTGGGCAAAAATTGGCAAATTTGAGGGTAAAATCAATAAATGAGGAAATGTTGCAAAAGGCACCTCTCATATGCCTCCCAGTCTTTCACAGCATTGTTGTAAGTTACAAAGGGCATGTTTCATTGTATTTCTTTTAACTGTGTGTCAACGATTCACCATTGCTCACTTCGAAATTATCAACAACCATTGATTATTTCAATTCATACAGGCCCCACCGTTTTACCTCCCTTTTATTTAGGTATTTCTTTAAGCTCTAGTTCATAATGAATAATCCACATCTGAACTATTTGAAATATTGTACAGTTTAAAACCTGGTTTTGAAATCTCACTCAAAATTATACTACCAGAATCTCCAAGTAGACAAAATTTTGAAACTAGTATTGTTTACCATTTCCTGAACTGAAATCAATATTAACATAGATATTTTCTACCAGAACTGTAATTGTGCATATCATTCATTCTAAACTGTAGCATAATACAATACAAAAAGTGTCATATTAGAATGTATTTACTGTGTTGGTGTAGTTAATATACTAATTAGTTGAACAATTCCAAATCTAATCAATACAGACATTCAAAAGTTTGAGGTTTCTAACTTAACTGTAGTTATACTTTTAAATGAGCTGAACAATAGAAGTTATTTGTAATTTTTAATAAGAGTATTTGACTCAAAGCAGTAAGTTATATTTTTAAGGGATTTATTCAAACTATACTGTCTTAATATATCTGCTTCAATGAGAAAAGGAAACAGTATTATTCATCTTACTTGGTCAAAACAACAACAACAGTGTGCTCTGAAAGGGGGGTTTCAGTATTAGCTTAATTTTAAAAGCATATGCGCTGGAGATCAATTCACAAGAACATAGCTGCCTAAATATGTAATTTTTTAACCAAGTAGCATAATGTGGACATGTATGGGGAAATAAAAATACGTACACTTAACAAAATACGTTTATTAATATACTCATTTACAATATAACATACTTCAGAATGAAATGAACCCTAAATGAAAGACAAAAGATTTCTTATGCATTTTTTCAATATCCATTTGGATCTGGGTCTAATATGACAGCAGGTATCCAAAAATAATACTTTAAAGTCTTGAATTGTGTGCAAACCTGCAAACATTTATAATTTGTTATCATAACTAAACTGAATACTTGCTGTAATAGCCATTCGTGGACACACTGTGATACAGCACACACTGCACACACATATAACTTCAAAAATTAAGTTTTGACATTAAATTATTGAATCAGACAATAAACTGGCCCAATTGACATGCATGAAACTTGTCATCAAGGACCACAACCATCATGTGTACAGTCACATGAAGAAAAAGTTATTTACGATACAAAGAAAAATGTTGCAATGAAGTTTTCCTCAGTCACAAATTCAAAAATGTAGTAATGAATTTTAACTGAGGAAAGAGTCAGTCCACATGAAGAAAACTATTAATATTTACTTCATGAGATAATTTCATATTTGTAAATTAAATAAGTAACTAAACAACATTATATGTATTACATTTTAAAGATTTAGTACAAAGTCTGTTTCATGCAATTTGTTACAATTCTTGTAATGTAAATGAAATTCTTCAGAGACGGATACATGTAGAAACCAACTATAGTGTAACAGGAACAGCAAAATCTGTACTTAAAACAACATTGCATGATCACAGTATGATGTTTGTTTAGTAGACCTTTTGTTTTTTCCGTCAGTAATAATTAAGATGGGATTCTTATTCAGTGACTATTAGTGTCCACCGGTTCTGGCCAATCAATAATGAGTATCCCTGTCTTACCTACCATATAAAATGAAGACAGAGAAGCAGAAGAGATCACAGACATGTAAGTGATTGACAACACAAATTGTAAACAAGTATTCTAATTCATAAACAAATTTTAACAGTATAACAATTTTTACAGCTTTAATACATCTTTCTCAAGTACAATTGTCTTTGGTAAGCCAAGTTGAAAACAATGGCAATTAATATAGAGATGGGGAAAACACTTATCAAAGCCAGTCATAATACATGATTGAAATGAGTGGAAGTTGTAAACAAAATGGTTAAGTGCTTCATGACTGTTCAGCTACAGGATATCCCTGTGGTCTCAGCAATTAATTTGCAAAGTGCTCCATTCCCGCCAGGGAAAAACTATTCATACATCTAAACTCATTACTGAATCCAACTTCATTCAAAGCATAAAAGCCATCGACATAAAAAGTAGTGAAAGAAAGTGACAGACACTGTGTATAAACTATACAGAGAAAAATAAGCTTTACATTAAATACTGTACATCTGCATTTTACTTCAAGAATGAACTACCCCTTATCGTACACACCATTATGCGTAAGCATATAATCAATCACAGGTACAGAATATGACTGATTTCTTTTACACATGTATATATATATATATTACACCACTGGTATAAAATCATGAGTAAAAACATCTTCATAATATTTAAATAGATCTTCACAATATACAAATATTATACCTCAATTTTGGCCAACATTTGTAATTTTAAACTCTTAAATCATAACGTTAACAGGACTTGTGAATTATACCTTAGTTGGCTTAGAAGGTAATGGTGACAAAGATATTAAAACTCGGCTGTCCACTGTAAATAACAGGTTACGAGTACAGTACTGATGAAAAAAGGAAAGTTATAAATAAAGGCTGAAACAAATTATGATCAGTTGACATACATATTTTCTGGGTATTGTACCACATTTTTACAATATGACATGATACAACATCCAAAAGATGTTTATGTTAACTGACGCTGGCTGCGGAAGCCTACATAATTATAAGTTATAGTAATGCACTAAACATAATCTGGACAGGGAATGAAATAAGTGGAATCATTTTAAAGTTCAACAGTGCACTCTTTAACTTTTCAGCCAAATAATGAGAGCAATAAGCAAAATTACCAGACCAATAACAAAAGCTATGAGAGCTTTCTTCCTTCGACGTTTGTTCTGTAAAGGGAGAAAATAATTATCAGATTCTCAACTATAAAATTAATTTTAATGTTACTGATTCAGACTATTGATAAACAAATGATAAAGATAAACACTATGACAATGTTACTGTTAACACATTTTATTACTGCAGGACAACAAAACATCACACGTGTTTCACAATATCACATATAGTCACATTTAAAACATCAACATATATGAGAGCCAACTGAATCATGTCCATGAACAATGCTTTATGGCACACACATGTACGTACATACATACATGAACGTGTCTGTCTCTGTGTGTGGGTTCCAAATCCCCCTCCCCCCCCCCCCCCCGCGCCGCCCCGCTTGACATAAGTTAAAGTAATGTGTAAGTCTGGGGACCGATTCCTCAATAGATTGGTCCCTCACGAATTCACACACATTCATCACATATACTGGCATGAGGCATGGAACAGATAGGGGCCACCTGTTGCGATACGGATGTACTGTCTGTTTCTGGAACTGTCAACCTCCAGCACTGCATCTGACTGAAATGTTGGATTATCATGAGTCTATTGTACTTAAAAATGTAAACTTAAAGCAATCTGATGCCAAAACCTTAAAACTATAATAAAAAATAATGACTGTTCCCAACCTAAGTGCAGTGTTTACCAATTACACCCATACAACAATGTACCGGTTGATCAAAAAGTCAGTATAAATTTGAAAACTTAATAAATCACGAAATAATGTAGATAGAGAGGTAAAAATTGACACACATGCTTGGAATAACATGGGGTTTTATTAGGGAAAAAGAAATTCAAAAAATGTCCGACATGGCGCTTCATCTGATCAGAAAAGCAACAATTAGCATAACAAATTAAGACAAAGCAAAGATGATGTTCTTTACAGGAAATGCTCAATATGTTCACCATCATTCCTCAACAATAGCTGTAGTCAAGGAATAATGTTGACAACAGCACTGTAAAGCATGTCCGGAATTATGGTGAGGCATTTGTGTCGGACGTTGTCTTTCAGCATCCCTAGAGATGTCAGTCGATCATGATACCTTGTGACTTCAGGTAACCCCAAAGCCAGTAATCACACGGACTGAGGTCTCGGAAGCTGGGACGCCAAGCATGACAAAAGTGGCGACTGAGCACATGATCATCACCAAACAATGCACGCAACAGATCTTGCGGGCGTCTGGGGTGGAGCCCCATTGTGCATAAAAATCGTACGTTCCAGCAGGTATTTATCAGCCAGGTCGGGGATGAAGCGATATCGGCGTACCTCTCACGCATCACGGTAGCAGTTACAAAACCTGAATCACGCAGTTCCTCGAAGAAAAAAGGCCCGATAACGGTAGATGTGGTAAATCCAACCCATACCGTGACTTTCTCGTCGTGCAATGGAGTTCCATGACAGTTCTAGGATTTTCGGTAGCCAAAATTCTGCAGTTGTGGGGGTTGACAGACCCTCTGAGTGTGAAATGAGCTTCGTTGGTCCACAACACGTTACTCCACCAATCATCATCTTCCGCCATCTTTTGAAACGCCCACACCGCAAGTGCCCTCCGCTTCACTAAATCGCCAGGTAACAGTTCATAATGCAGATGGATTTTGTAAGGATAGCATTGGAGAGTACGCCTAAGTATGGAATACAGGTGTGTTGTGCGGCTGCACATGCTCCGACTTCCTCGTGCATAGACGAACACACTACAGTCTCCATTTCTTCTGGGACTGTCTCAGCGGCATTATGCCTTGCACTCGGTCGGCCACTATGGAGACTATCGTCTAAACAACCTGGTGGCTTAGAACTTCAAAATCTTTCTCGCCACAGCTGCATTTGTCAATGGACCTTTAACCGTTCGAATCCCCTTCCTATGGCGATAGGATTGTAAAGCTGAACTAGCACATTCCCAACTCTGATAATACAGCTTCACTAAAAGCATCTTTTCAGGTAACGTCAACATGCTGTGGCTGCTGGTGCATCTGATTCTCATTTCAGCTCCTCTTATATACGATTTTCATGCGCAGACACTGATGTTTTGCTGTCCAGAGCCATCTGTCAAATTTCTGAACTTTTTTTTGTTTTTTCTAAAAAAAAAAAAAAAAAAAAAAACACATCATTCCAAGCATGTGTGTCAATTTTTACCTCTCTATCTACATTATTCCATGATTTATTATGTTTTCAAATTTATACGTATAAATTTCTAAGTTCAGGCTGTGAAACTTCAGTTTACACCCTGTAAAACTTCAGTTTACACCCAACACCTTCAGAGGCAGCAAAAACTTAACATTAACTCATATTGGTAAATGGCTTAGCACCTACAGCTTCACTCATACAGATTGTATGATCCACACAGATCTGGTTAAAAAAATTTAATATGTTGAAATATTTGCATAAAACTTTCATCCTGTAGAGTGTGTTTACAGTAAACCACAGCAGTATAACAGAAGCAGACAGTTATCCCATAAAACTTCAAACACACTCAGTTTTACTTGAGGTGAGGTAGACCAGTTGAGGAGGGGGGGGGAGGGGGTTAAGGGACATAGAAGATCCACAAAGCACTACATCAAAATATGCTTCTTCAGAAAAGGGTAAAGGTGACAAACTAATCCATCAGTAGTTTCATAAATTTCATGGACAAACATGTAAAACTGAGATCCCATGAGTAATACAAAAAGAAACCCCATTTCAATTTGAAAATAAAGGTTGACATTATCTGGGATTCATCAGAGCAATGGAGGAAAAGGAGATTCCCGAAGATGCTGTGTAGTATACTGATAATTCACAATTAAAAAGTCACACCAAAACAATATTAGATTGTTTCAACAACTTTGTGTGTTTCAAGAAGGAAAGTAAAGAAGGTTTTCAACTAAGACACTGGCATTCCAAAGCCTACATCAGATATAAAGATGGGAAACCCTTAAACTAAATCATAGTGAACACAACAAGATGAAGGAGACAATAGTGAGTAGGAAGCAGCAGATACATATTGTATGATTTTTTGCTATGAAGAATCTAGTTTAGGAATTAATTACAAATGACAATAAGCCCATCACAAAATGAGTTACACCAGTATTTTCCTTGTTTAATTATGCATCAGGCTATGTAAGATTACTTGGTTCTAAATTTCAATGATGAGTTTTATTTATGATTACAGTATGGATTATCATAGTTTTAAGCACCTTCAATAGGAAATCATATACAGTGTGTCAGCAAAGCCATGGTGTAGTTTTAAGCAGACGAGAAAGGCAATGAAACAAGATTGAAATAAAAAACCTTCGCCAAATGAGAGAAAAACTCTCCAAGTTTGCATACCCGTTCAGCACAGTTCAATGCTTCCATTGGTTTCCATTTGTCCCTGTACACACATCTAAGTGATATCTACCATTCATTCCACAAATGTTGAAGGGCATCAGGTGTAATGGAGTCAATAGCATCTCTTATTTTCTCCTTAATATGCTCAATGTCATTTATATGAACTCTGTGCTCACATTACCACACAAGAAAAAGTAAGGTGGTCATTCCTTAAACCCACTGTTTCCTAACCATTACTACGAAAGAAGTGTTCCCCACGTTGAACGATGACACCTCCACCTTCATCTTGAATTAGTGATACTGCAACATACCTAGATAGTTGTCTGACATCAGTTTGCACCACAAAGAAATATGAGCCTAATAGCATCATCATGCATGAGGGCATACTGGATGTTTGCCTTAAGGAAGTTATGTTGTTACTCAGTGTAGCTAGCTGAGTTTCAGCAGCCCATATTCTGACATAAGAGCAATGAAAATGACAATACACATGAAATGTGGCCTCATCTGTACACACTATCCTCTTTAGGATCTGTTCATTGTTCTCATTCTCGTGAAGCATTTGTGAAATAAATTCAAATCGTCTGGGCCTATCAGATGGTTGGATGGTGCGCAACAAGTGCAATCTTTGACCCATAAAATGAAGACATTTCTGAAGGACTTAAAAGTCTTCTTTAGAGTGTAGTTCTGTATACACAGATTTCATGAAACACTTTAGGTAGGTGTGCAGTATAGCTTCTACAATTTCATTAACTGAAGTACTACCAGAACATTTTTGTACCAATAAATTACCAGTTTCCTTCAATTGTTGATTCCACTGGCTAACATTATTCCTATTAAGCAAGAATTTACTGTACACACAACAATATTCACGCTGAACACATTTCAATTATTCATTTAGCAAGCCAGAGTCTTGACTGAAATAGCCTGATCTGCTGCAGATACATAATTCATTTTGATGTTGTGTCATTACTTGTGTGCACACAACAATGAAAATTATGCAAACAAAACTTTGGGAGTATTTCTTTCATTTGGTGAAGTTTTAACATTTAAATTTTGTTTTGTTGCCTGTCTGACTGGTTTAAACTGCACCACAAGTTTACAGACACATAACTTGAAATCTGTTAGTCCAATGGTAACAAAATTTATGAGTTATAGGCACATCTATTGGTAATGTGTGATGCTTAAGAATTTTTCAATATGAAATATTAAAATTCCTGCTTCTTCTAAAGTAACTTTCTCGGCCCAAAATAAACTTACAATAGAAAGCATGGCTGTTTTGAAGCTCTCTTATGAAGAATACTTTTGATAAGTCATATTAATGTACTATTAGCAAAGAGTGATACTATGCATACTGGAATTTGCACTTAGTCCATAGTGACTAGCCAACAGCAGTCATCTGCTCTAGTCCAATGGGCAGGAAACCAAGAACACAATACTCTCACCCTTGTCAGCTAGCAAGGTTGACTGGAAGCTTGGACCTACGAGCCATAAAAAGTTTACTAAATACAAGGAAAATGAATTGAATCAATGTCAAATATAGCATATATTTTTTGGGGTGGGGAGAAGATTAATGTGAAGAAAAGTATCAGTTTTGTTCCCTATACTCAGAATAATTTGCACTGAAGCCCCTTTTACTTTACTGATATCAAGCTGTTTTACTACTGAGATTAAATCATAAAATATATAATTTTAAAAAAGAAAACTGGTACAAAATTCATACCACTAACACCCCAGTCCTGTCACCAACACAGTGAAGTATGTCTGTCTGCCATATTGATGTCTTCAAGCATCATTCATTAAAATAATTCAGATATCATACTTACTTTTTTCTCTATATTCATTATTTTGGGGTGGGGGTGTCAGGGCCCTGGGCTTACCTTTATATACATTACTGATATGAATTATAATGAACTGCAGACTGAGTATTATGAAAATAATGTAAGCAACAAAGATGAACCACCACTAACAAGGGAATGGTGTGCCTTTCCATTCAACATATTGACTTTTTACAACAGTTAGTTAACTGTGGAAAAGGTCCACATTCAAAATTGTAGCTGCTGACATGACCAGGAAGTCTTCCATGGCTGGCCATCATTAGAATTCCCAAGTTGAGTTGTTGGTAGGGTGAGCATTGTGTGCGTGGTATGAGAAGTGTGATCTAACACAGCATTCACTGAAGGAAAATCGTTGCAAGGTTTTGGTGAAAACAAAGAAATATTAGTGTAATTGACGTGTACTTTCATTTGTCATATTGTATATGTGAAACATCAGTATATCTTCTACACAGAATGTACATCTATATCCACAGGGTGATATTTTCCCAACATGTAAAATACAAATTTCAAGGACTGATAGAGGAGAGGATACTAAACATAAAAGGCCTAATGAGCTTTATGTCCAAAAGTGCATGGTTGCCATGCAGAGATCATTTATTCAATCATACTTCGTTACGGGGACTGCAGTCTAATATGTGCTGTACCACACAGCCACACTTATCCAGTGAAAATGATTTTCATGTGCCTCAACATATTCATATTCTTGCTGCCTTTGCTACATAAATATACTTTTGATAGTCCACATAACTAGAAATTGCATGGGTTTATATCCTGTGAACAAGCAGGTCGTGCAACTGGACCTTTTCATCCAGTTCACCATCCACGAAAAACACAACTGCGATGTGTCCAGATGTTAAAGGTGAAATAGGATGGAGCACCATCATATAGCAGGCATATAGCCCTTCAAATCATTAATGGCATGAGGAATAGTAGCACCCTAATGGTGGAAACTATGCATACTAATTGTGGTAGCATAGTACAGCACATATTAACCAACAAAGTACAATTAAACGATCTGCATGGCAACCATTCATTTCCAGACAAGTTTATTAAACCTTTTTTGTTCTGTATCATTTCCTCAATCAATCACTAGAATTTGCGCACGGTGGGTAACAAATCCTGTATACCCCGCAAGCCATATGACACTAAACAGTCGATTCTCCTCCACAACATGAAAACTTTGAAAATGTTTCACTGCTTGCTATGGGGATATACAATAGATGCCATAGCCATATGAAGCCATCAACAGAAAACACCCATGAAGAGTATGTGATATGTGAAATGGTAGTTAAACTTCTAGATGAAGATGTAAATAGCAGACATTTGGCAAGTAACAATGGAAATACTGAAGAAAGTGAAGAAGCTGAAGGAAGTTTTACTCAAAGTCTGACTGATAGCACTACATATAATCATCAATTCTTCTCAAAAGCAAAACAAGAATTAAAATTGAATCGCTGATTGGAAAAGGAAGAAAGTCCACACACCACTTTTTTGAGAAAACTAAGAAAAATTTGTTAACTCAAACTATTGTTCCGACAGTTTTATGATCGATTACAAATTATTAGAACTAAATTATCTACACTAAATGATGAGTCGGTCAAATGCCTTAGATAAATATTTTTGAAGCATGCCCCTTTGGAAGTTAGACATTCTTCCTTTGTCCAATAAACTATTCTCCTGAGAGTAGCTTGCAAAGAAATTCGCTGTAATACAGGTTTAAGTTGCTATTTATTGTTATTTTTGTTACAAACTGATAATACCGATTTCAATTTAGTCCGACATCTTAAGACCAATAATGTCTTTTGATGTAGTATTAAAATTTTTAATTAACTATTTTAATGCTTTTCAATCTTCTTCAGAACCTTTTACAGCTTTGTTTCATGGAAATACTAATCTTCTACATCAGATAGAACACCATTATTTCTTGTGGGTCATTGAAAAATGTTATAAAACTCCTGATACTCTGATGGAATGAACTTTATTGCTTTATTAAGATTTTGTAGCTTCTTGTGATTAATAGGAAGCTTCTTGCTGTATGCCATATTCCTTGGATAATCAGGAGCTTTTCATCCCTTAAAAGGCCTATATGTATTGTGATGCAGTCCATCTACCCGTTCCATACAAACAACTTATGTTGTTGTTGTTGTTGTTGTTGTTGTTGTTGTTGGTTTTTCGAAGGGACTAAACAGCAAAGGTTATCAGTCCCTTGTTCCAGTCAGAGAGATAAAACATTCAAACAACTTATCCTGGGTTTTGATGTGTGTAGGTCAAATGCCGAAATTTAGCAAAAAAATGTTCAAATGTTTGTAAATCTACCAAACTCAACTACGTGGTTATCAGTCCGTAGCTTACAAACTACTTAAACTGAGGTAAACTAACCTAAGGACAACAGACACAAAACCATGCCTGTGGGGCGACTCGAACCCCCGACAGCAAACAGCCAGGCACACCACAGCACGGTGCTTCAGTCCGCACGGCTAATCCGCCATGGTGGAATTTAGCAAGTGAAAACCTCTCATTCATTTGACAATTTAGGGCAAATGAGGATTTGTGGCCACCATTCTTTAATGTCAGTGATATCTTGATGTTCAACAATTTTGAATTGAAATGAATTCAGTATTTTTCTTGAATTAGCTATCATTGCAAAATCATGTTTGACAGGACAGATTATGTCTTGTTGTCGTGTCACACTTTATTATAGCAAAATCGTTATAGCATGGGAGGAAGGAGTGGCCATGTACAGGGTAATAATGATGAATTATTTGAATTTGCAAGTCATTGTTAGATACATCAGGTACCACACATGTAGTTCATTCACTGATTCATATAGCTGTTCATTTATGTAGCCAGTGAGGAAAGTACACACTTCATTGGGACCTCAATTACCTTGCCCTTCACAGTATCAAGAAAACTGTGCTGTATTGTTTTTCAGATTATGGATTTTCTTTTTTGCTCCTTCTCCTTTGAACGGGCGAATAATCCATCAGTCCCATTAAAGACAGATCTTTCTCCTTTTTAGTTTTACCATCATACAATTTTTTAATAATTTCCATTTCATCCTCATCTTTGAAATGTTCAAAGCACATTTTGGACCAACTGCATAAAACAAATTATTCAGTATACCACTCCAATACACAGCACATAAATATTTTGCGGTGAAATGTATACAAATAACTCAAGATGCATGAATAAAACTTTCACATGATGGACCAGGCCGTTTCGCTGGCAGAACCAAATGTTTTGAAATTATGTATTCTTTTCCTAGTGATCTATCTCTCTCGTGTTTTTCCTCGACATATTCGTCGATATTTCGCACACTTTTTTTTCCTTCTTCTTCTTCTGTTGTGTGGTGTTCATTATCACTATCACTTTCACTCATTATGCTGTGAGTTTACAGACAGCAAACTTACGTAACCACACTGATGATAATGTGGGACAGTAAAACTGAAACAATATGTTTAAATGATATTTAGTAACATTGTTGGAACACTCCTTCCCTGACATCTTGCGGTGCTGCTCAGACTAGTGATTGTAAAACAAGAGAATGTCCAGGCATTCTTCCCTATTCCAACTACTAAAAACTTTCACAGGCTGTACTTTTGGCATTATTGGTGGTTGTTTCTTTCCTATTCCATTAAACGATAAGTGGACAGCTGCGGAAGAAGATGTGTATCTCAGCATATTTTCGTTAAAATTGGACTTTCTTCCTTTTTCTAATCAGCGATTCAATTATCAAAGAAAAACCAGTTATTTATTGTCTGTATTTAACTAGAGGAGGAGAGTCGTGCGGACTGCCGAGGACAGCGGAGTGCGGTGGCTTGTTGCAGTGATTTTGTAAAAACGTGTGAGTTTTCACGGCTGAAGTGTCATTTTTGCCTTTGCAGTTGAAGGATTTTGGTGTGACGGGAAAAGTGCGAAGTTGCGAGGGGGCTCGAGTCATACAACAAACATTTTTATAATTTTAAATAAGTGCAGTGTGAAGAAGACAAATTAAACTTATTTAAAATGATAGCTGTGTGGTGAACGTTATTCTTTCGCAACTCGCCCTATATGCCCATAAATGTGTGTATAATTAGTATGTACTTTTGTTTATTAATTGGAAACTGTATTAAGGTGCACATGGATGGAACAGCACAAAAGCGGGAATCATATAGTGTCATCCCCTAAACGACCACAAAACATTTTTCCATCAGTAAGAGGGAAAAGCATGTTCCGTCCCGCCGCACAGGGTATTGTTGGAGTGAGAAGAGAGATGGATTCAAGGGAGATGGCCTGGTAAAGGCTTTAGGATTTTAGCAGGGATTGTAGGTCATGTTGAACTTTTAGAATGTGGTATTGACTTAAGTATGAAGAAAACATATGTAAAATTAGGTGAAACAGAGCAGTGGGCAACAAGTCAAAGCTGATATTTTTAATTAAAAATTATGATTACGGATACAACCTCCTCAATTACAAACAACAACAACAATATTGCCACAAAGAATTGTATGCATTCTGTAAACAAACTATCCGAATGAATAGTAACAACCAAGTAGCCAATGATTAATTAGATTAACCATTTGCAAGCAAACTGCTTAACATCAAGGATGATTGCAATCCGATCTTGTTCACTCCCAGACCCCCCCCCCCAAAAAAAAAACTGTTTCCATGAATCATTTGGCCTCAACCTCTGTTAGTTCCATCCTCCACTTACACTTGCCTCCAATCTTATCCTGGCCCATTCCCCTTCCCTCAAGAGAGAGAGAGAGAGAGAGAGAGAGAGAGAGAGAGAGAGAGAGAGAGAGAGAGAGAGAGAGAGAGAGAGAGAGAGAGAGAGAGGGGGGGGGGGGGGGGGTAAAAGAAATTCTAGGACATGCTTGTTATAGAAAATAAATAAATTAATCAATCAATTAAATAAAAAAGGAAGACAGAAAACCCTAGCTCCTATCAAAATAGTCCCCTTGGCTATCTACACACAATCTCCATGTTTGTTACTACAAAGCCGGCCGCGGTGGCCGAAGGGACTGAGGCGCTTCAGTCACGGTCTGCACGGCCACTACGGTCGGGGGTTAGAATCCCCCCTCGGGCATGGATATTTGTGCCGTCCTAGTCCGTAAGTAGTTCATAAGTAGTTTGTAAGTTTAGGGACTGATGACCCCGTAGTTAAGTCCCATAAGATTTACAAACATTTGAACATTGTTACTACAAACAACACACACTAATCCTACAGAGGAGCTTGTTCGAGACAGAATCACCAGGAAAAAAAAATAATTTAAAAATAAAAAAATACATGAGTATGACACCTCATGAGCAATAGGCAACGGTGCTTAAGAAAAAAAAAAGGTTGTGAAGCAATATTTTAAAACACCGAGATTTGTGCACACAATGAGGTAAACACTATTATCTTCTTCTATAGAGTGAGGAACAGTAGCAGCAATACAAACAACAAGCAAAGTTAAGTTGAACGACCTCGAACTGTTGAAGGAAGGCACAATATCAGCTGCTTCAGTGAAGTTTCACAGAGTTTAAATAAAAGTATTGTTCACACATTTAGCAAATATGATAATTCTTTTAATGACAAATCACATTTGTAAGACTTATAAGAACAAACAAAAATACTACTACTACTACTACTACTACTACTACTAGTAGTAGTAGTAGTAGTAGTAGTATTGTTGTTGTTGTTGTTGTACAAATAGGAACGGAGTAAAAAAAATGAAATGTGATGTTTGTAAGTATTGTAACATCATGAATTGATAAAACATTGTACATTTTAGAATGAATGAGATGCCTTGTGCAGATAAAAGAGGCTGCATGACACACAGCCACACCTATGGCATTAGGGTCATTAGTGAGTGCAATGATCATAGAGCACACTAGAATCCCGCCAGCATCACCTGAAAGTTGGAAAACTGACACAGATCAAGTGTAGTGCCATACAGAATTAAAATGAGTCTCATTTTACTACTTCAGCTTATTGTTTTGTTGTGTACTAAGTGATGAGAATGAATCTATGCACTTTTCTGAATTTTCATGTAAAAATGTTCAAGAAACAATGAGGAGCAGAGATGGGAGAATGGAACCAAAACGTTACTTCTAGCTGCAGCCTGGGAACGAAGTCATTGCCATGGATGCTTCAGAGGGACAAGTCATTTGCAGCTGATGGAATTCCACTCAGACATTGACACCACTGCAAAATAAACGGCTTACTAGTGTTGCGAGTGTCATTTGTTCCTTAGTCTTCACAGGTGTTAAAAAAATTATGCATAATGAATCAGTGCAAGTGTGTAGTTTAAAAGTTATTGAAGACAAAGCAGTATGTAACAACCCTAATGAATGGAAATGGGCTGACAAAAAAATGTTTACTTTTTATTTTTAACTGCATTTGAGAAATTCATGTATAACATGTAATGTAATGAAAAATTAAGTGTTGGTAAAAATTATCCCCCCCCCCTCCTCCTCCTCCTCTTCCTTTCCTTCCAACTGGACATTTGAAACTCTCTCAGTTCATAAGAGCCTTACAAAGTAATATTTATGTAAAACAATTTACAGACCGCATTGATTCAACAATGCTGGAAATTCAGTTAAAGAATGTATCATTGAAGAAAGTGTAAGGATTCTCTTTATGTTAATTATTTTGTTGATTTTTTCTGATCTTACTAGTAGGCTATTTTATGATGATCTGTTATGCTGAAGTATTTTAATTGTTTGTTGATTCAAAGCATATGCTTGCTAATCATTGTAACTATTTGTGAATTTTAGTTATTTGTCAATTTAATGCATAAGCTATATTCTGGGATATCGTTTAGGCACCCTGTTATTGGAAGTAGAACGTTCATGAAGGTGAAACATTTCTAATAATTTGCATTTTATTTCTTTTACTGCTCTTAATACCTCCAAAATTAGAAATCTAAGTTTGGAAATATTAAGCCTTTTTATACTTTCTGGTATCAATAACTGACACCACTTCATTTTATTTTGCACAAAAATTTCATATTTAAGCTTTAAACGACATTAAATACAACCATTATTTTTGCACTTACATTATTTGCTCTCAGAGGAGATATTTACATTTCATGGTATTTTACTTGGTCATGCAAGATCTCTGTAGTAATGTTCATTTGTGAAATCCTTAAGTAAGAATGGGAGTTAAATCAATAAAATAACATGCAATCATAAATCAGTGCATATAAAGCATACTTACATAATTATCAAGATGCCTGCCATGCAATTATTCCAATAATGACAGCCAAAACTACAATAAGACATATACAAAGGATGCATTTCTTCGTTCGAACTTTGTTCTGCAAAATTTAAGAATGTGATAAAAAAATAAACCAAAAAATGCAAAAGGTGTTTACTTCTAACACACACTACTTGTAAAAATAGGGATATACTTACAAAATAACTAATTATCTACACTTTAGCAAAACACTTTGAATTTGCTAATCTGAATAGTGGTGTACATTCATAATGTTATAAGTAACAAATAAGCTAATATATATAGCAATGCACCAGTCCTTTAAACCAAATCATTTGCTCAAGTAATTACTGTATCCTTAAAAAATTCAATCTAAATTATTGCACAGAAATTATAATCTAATGAAGTAAAAGTAAAACTTCTTTACCATACACCTGATTGTAAACTAAATAATTAATCTAGCAGTCCAGTGTATCGATAAATGACACCACTTAAAAAGGTTTTCTCTGTGTAAATGTTGGACAAATTAATGAACTACAATGTTTTAAGGCATGATTCATTGATATTCCTTCACAATACAAGCTCTTCAAAGGTCCATAATACAGAAGGGGGAAAATATTGTCTCTCATACAATTCAAATTCTCTGATGAAGTGAGCTTTTCAACTAAATAACAGGCTCATTTCGGTCCTGCATTATACCACACTCCAAATGTAACTCCCAAACTCTTACCAAAGCAACGTTACTTAAGAAATAATTCTTGACTTACATAAGCTTTTTAATCTGGCTTAACTCACTAAACCCAAAATAAAATTTTCCTAATGTAGGCAGTCTCGGTATCATTCTTTCAAAATAATGGACATTTGCACCTCTTAGAAAAGTTTTTCGTGATGCAATGACAATAATACAAGGGGCTTTGAAAAATCATGCAGAGTCTGAGAGATGGCACTACCAGCGCATATCGAGATCATGTTTAATTCATAGCATCTTTGGAAAGAAAGCACACCAAGTTTCAGTCATATTGGTCTATTTCTTTATGTCTGGCATTCATGTGAATCAAGAAAGTTGAGCTACTGTCAAAGAATGGACGAAAAAGAATTTCATGTGGTAACTAAATGTTACTTTATGGAAGGTAAAATGCCTCAGGAGACTAAAGAGAGGCATTAAGGCAACTCTGCACCTTTTATAAGAACAGTTTATATGTTGTTGTTGTTGGGTTTTTTAAAGGGGGACTAAATGACTTGCCAAACAAAGTCTACCTAACAGCCAGATTTGCCAAAGGATGGAAAGTAAAATTCTGCTAAAAGGTTTGTGTCCACTCAGGGAAATAATACAGATGACACGACTTCCTCGGGCAATCTTGAAGGTGTTCTAGAGTATGAAATATTGCGATCAGTTCAGCGGTAAAGATGCTGCAGCCACAAGTAAGGGAACACAGTTCAACGTGGTTGCTGTGAATGTAGGCATTAGTAGGAGCCATTAGTATAAATCACTTCTGCACCACAGAATGTGTTGAGTATGGCCAGAAACTGGCAAAAGAATGTTAATGGGTGGTGGGACTGACGCCTTTGGATCACAGGACAATTTAAGGTGGAGCTGCAAGCAAGGGATGGGCCAAGGAGAGGTACGGGATTGGCTGGGGGGGGGGGGGGGGAAGGTAGGGACTCTAGTGAGGAAAGGAGAGTATGAACCCGGACTTTGATCAGAAGACCCAAAAGAAGCCTGTGATTTGGGTGGTTGGGCACGGCATGAAGATGGGCAACCTATGATGCGAAAAGCTGTTGCCGGCAAAACTTCAAAGGAGCAATCCCAGCTTCAGCAAGGAAGCTAGGCACAGGGCTTGTGCCGAAAACCCCCATCGCTAGACGAACACCACTATGACAAAAAGGATCGAGGATCCTCAATGCTGAAGGTGCTGCTGAGTCAAAAACCAGGCTACCATAGTCACAGCATGATTAAATCAGAGCCTTATAAAGCTGCAGAAATGTGGAACAGGCAGCTCCCCAAACAGTGTGGCTAAAGGAACAGAAAATATTTAGATGTCACCAGGATTTTTGCCTCAGCTGACAAAGGTACGGTACCCAAGTAGGCTGGGCATCAAAAAGCATGCCTAAAAAGTGATGTGTCTCCTTGACACGTAACAATTCGTCACATTGGTATACCACTGGGTCCAGGTGAACTACCTGACGGTAACAGAAGTGCATTACACAAGATTTCTGCACTGAAAACTGGAAACCATGGGCAGAGGCCCAAGACTGGACCTTTCAGATAGTTCCTTGTAGCCACAGTTCAGCAATACCAATATTAGCTGTGCTAAAATACAGACAAAAGTTATCAGCAAACAAGGAAGAAGAAACCGATGATCCCACTGCTGCAGCAAGAAAGTTAATCATAACTAAAAATAGAGGTACTTTAAGGACAGACCCCTGAACATGGGGTGAGGCTGAGGAAGGCACCAACCCTAAATCAAAAAGAGGAGAGAGAGAGAGAGAGAGAGAGAGAGAGAGAGAGAGAGAGAGTGTTCTGAATAAAGGTTGGAAGTGGCCCCTTAAGCTCCATTTGTAAAGCACAGCGAGGATACAGTGGCACGAGGTGGTATTTTACGCCTGTCAAAGATTTTAAAAAACCTCCCATATAAAACAATGGAAAAACGAATACTTGTATGCATCCATATGAACCCTAATCTCTCTAATCTTATCCTTGTGGTCTTTACATGAAATCTAGGTTGGCGACAGTAGACCCGTTCTGCAGTCCACATCAAATTCCGGCCCACTAATTTTCTTCAACAGTGCTTTTAAAAATAACGCCGCCTCACCTCCAGTGACTTCCAGTTAAGTTCTCAAAACATTTTGGTAACACTCACACATTGGTTGAATCTACCAGTTACAAACCTCGCCGCATGGCTCTGAACTGTCTCTATAACCTCCTTTAAACCAATCTGGTGGGAACCCCAAACACTTGAGCAATACTCAAGACAGAGTCATATAAGCGTTTTATATATGATGTCCTTTGCAGAGAAATCACACCTTCCCAAAGTTATTCCAATAAAGTGAAGTCGACCATTTTCCTCCCCTACGACCATCCTTATATGCTTGTTCCATTTCATATCACTGTGCAGCATTACGCATATGTATTTAATTGATGCTACTGTCAAGCAGCACACTACTAATGATGTATTCAAACATTACGGAAGTCTTTCTCATACTCATGTGCAACATCTTACATTTTTCTACATTAGCGCTAGTTGTCATACCTCACACCAGCAAGAAATTTGGTTCAAGTCATTCTGCATCATACTAAAGTCATTCAATGACGACATCCTCTTGTACATCTCAGCATCATCAGCAAACAGCTGCAGACTGTCCATCAGATTATTTATATAAATAGAAAATAATAGCGATCCTATCACACTTCCCTGTGGCACCCCTGACACTACACTGGTCTCTGATGAACACTCACCATTGAGGAAAACGTGCAGAGTTCTATTACTTAAGTAATCTTCGAGCCACCCACATATTTGGGTACCTATTCCATAAACTCATACCTTTGTTAGAAATTCGAAGTGCGTTATCGTGTCAAATGCCTTTCGAAAATTGAGAATCATGCAGTCTGTCCATTGCCCTTCATCCATAGCATGAAAGATGTCATGAGAGAAAAGGGCAAGGTCGGTTTGCATGATCGATGCTTCCTAAAGCCATGCTGATGCACGAACAGAAGCTTTTCCACCTCAAAGAAATTTACTTACTTAGAACTGAGCGTATGTTCAAGAATTCTACAATAAACTGATGTAAATCTGTATGTCTGTAATTTCATGGGACCATTCTATTGCATTTCTTATACACAGGAGTCACGTGTGCCTTTTTCCAGTCTGTTGGTACTTTGTGCAGGATCAAAGATTCGTGATAAATGCAAGCTAAGTAAGGGGCAAATGCGGGTGAGTACTCTTTGTAAAACCGGATTGGTACCCCATCTGCCCCTGGAGACTTGTTTGTTTTCAACTCCCTCAGCTGCTTCTCTACACCAGCTATGCCTCCATTTGAGAGTTAGTGCGACTGTCAAATGAAGGTATGTTTGTGTAAACAATGTCATAAATGTTAAATTTAAAACTTCAGCCTTCATTTAGCTGTCTTCCATCACCACGCCCAAATGATCAACAAGTGACTGGATAGAGACCTTTGATCCGCTAACTGATTTTACATAGGACCAGAATTATTTCAGGTTCTTGGCAAGATCTTTTGCTAAAACATGATGGTAGTTATTGTATGCATCATGCATTGCTATTTTTATAGACATGCGAATCTCTGCAACTTTTGTCTGATTCAATTTGCTTTAACTTTTTTGAACCAAGAGTGCAACTGCCTTTGCTTTCTCAGCATTTTTTTTTCCAAATATTACTAATATAAGAGACCGACGACATTCTCTGAAGGCCTCAGCAATCTCCAGTGTTCACCAAGCAACAACCTACAACTTAGTGAACCAGAGAATTTCTGGACTATGGCTTCAGCAGTGGAAACAGTGGCTCTAGCGACCTGATGAACAGAACACACACACATTATCTGGAAGTGGAGTAGTTACTTTAGCAGTCTAGTCTTAAGCCATCAAGTCTGCCCTAAGGAGAGACCATTGGAGCAGGCAACCTGTAGGTGGAGACTGTGGGAGCAACAGAAATGGTTGCTACCACAGAGGTAGCCTCCAAGTATGTTGTGGGAGTAAGCTCGGGCTACTACATACAGACAGGTCTGTCGCTGAAAATGTGCCATGCAACACACTAAAACATGTGGGAGCACTGGTTTTGAGAGATAAATGTTCTGCTATGTTAAAAGAGTCTCAATATCCCTGCCATAGGCCGCGGCCTGTTTCCACCCTAAAAAGTGTGGTGGGCATTTGAATCCCCCAAACTAATAAATGGCAAGGGAATTTGGGATATCAAGGCAGTGAGAGAAACAGCCTCATCTGGGGGAAGCTAAATGAACGAATGGTAAATTCCTGTGTTGACTTGATTCTAACAGCACTACCTCAAGTGTCTTGTGGAGAGGCATGGCGGCACTGGGGACGGTAGCAAGGGCATAGACACAGACACTTCCAGATACCCTGTCGCAGTCAGCACGGTTTTTGTAGTAGCCCCGATAGCCAAGAAGGGCTGGGGTCTGCTGGTCAGGAACCTAAGTTTCCTGCAGGGCCAAACAGAGCACAGATAAGCAGCACAACAATTGCTGCAGCTCAGCTAAATAGTTGGAAAAAAAAACTGCCGCAATTCCAGTGTAGAATTACAGTATCTCCTTGCTGAAAGGCCATGATTTAAGTAAAAAGAACATTAATTCAAAGGATTATCTGCACCAGTAGCAACCCTGCTGCCAAAGATTGGGAATCTACATTGTCTAGGACCATTGCTTTTAGGGTTCCAGTGAGGGCGAGATCCTCGGGGGAAGCAAGGATCTCAACCTCATCTGCAGAGGCACATATCTGAACACCACGTCACTGTAAATTGGCATGCAACTCTTTGTCAGACTGCAACAGGATATCTCAATGGTAAATGAGACCCTGGACCATATTTAGCATCTTATGTGGGGTGAACTGACCAAAACCATCCAGGTTGTCACAGGCAAGTAATACCTTTGTCTTGGCAGGGGATGCCATTTGAATCAAGAGACCCATTCCCCGCATTTTGGAAAGAGACACCACCTCGCCAAACTTATCTTCTAGGTTCTCCGTGAAGAACTGTGGTTTAAAGGACATGAAAGGCTCCCGTCAAGACTGTGCAGACACAAGATATTGGGGCGAGTGCCACTCAGATCTTTGGAGGGCCCTATGTTCCTCTCACGGTGTACCAGGGAAGGCAACAATTTTGGACCGTATGTCTTTGCATTAAATTCTGTCTTAACTCTTAGCAATGGTGGTTAAATGTCCGTCAACATAACCCGATTTAGAAATCTTCATTGCGCATCATTCACCCCGATGCCACCCACTCCAACAAAGGAATCTCCTCATGGGCTCCAGCCAGCCACAGCAAAGGTCACTTGGTAGGATGACCGTTGCCTTGAGTCCTGAAGCCCCACAGAGAGAAGCATCTACTCCTTGGCATGCGTGAGGAGTTCTCAGCTCTGGCATCAATAGTGTGATTCCTGTGTCATCAGTGGGATACAACCAGGAGGGTACATGACAAGCCCACCTCATCGGACTGACTACCATACTGGCTTTCAGGTGCTATGATGAAGGGTGCGTAGGGTGACAATGGACGTAACTCCCGCTTAGATGAAAGTGTCCTGCCCCATGGATAGATAGAAGCTGCGATCACCAGTTCATTCCATTAAGGGTGCCTTAGGTTTCATGGTTCTTAAACCAAGTGTTTGTTATTATTAAACTATGTTCCAGGCAAACTTCTACTAGGTGCCCTCCTCTTTCTTTCCTTTTCCCCCAGTCAATATTCACATACTATTTTTCATTCCCTTCCCTCTCCTACTACCAAATTCCAGTGCCCCCATCACAATTAAGTTTTCCTCTCCCTTAACTGTTTTAATAATTTCCTTTACCTTCTCTTACATTTCTTTGATCTCCTCATTATCAATAGAGCTAGTTGACATATAAACATGTATTGCTGTGGTCATTGGCTTTGTATCTACCTTGACTATGATAATGCAATCAGTGCAATGTTCATAGTTGTTTACCCACATTCCTATTTCCTTATTCATAATCAGACCCACTCCTGTAATACCCCAACTGATTTTGTATTTATAACCCTGGACTCATCAAAAATCTTTTCACTGAACTTCACTAATCCCACCATATCTGCCTTCAATCTATATATTTCCCTTTTTAAATTTTCTAACCTCTCTACCCAATTAAGGGATACAACATTCCATGCCAATGTTGCTTTTACTGATGACGACATCCTCCTCAGCAGAGCCCGCCCGGAGGTCTTCAATGGGGGACTGTTTTACCTCTGGAATATTTGTTGATAATTTTCATCTCTTTCAATATTGAATTCAAGCCCTTAAAAGATTCTACTTTCCCTCCACACTCAATTCTCTCAGCAACATTTTCACTCCTTTTTATATACTAAATAGCTACACATTTGGTATATTGTTGATCATTCATTTCTGTAATAGGCTTCCTAATTTTTGACATAAGATGGTTTGAAAAAGAAAGTGTCACTACACTACTAATGACTATTATTATTATAGACGAAAAATTCCTAGCAGGAAAAATTATATATAAAAAAAATAGATGAAGATTGCTCACCAGGTGAAGGAGCACAGGCGTGACAGTAGCACAAATAAATAAAACACACACACACACACACACACACACACACACACACACACACACACACAAACGCAAGCTTTTGCAACCCAGTAGCTTCTTCAGGCAGAAGGGAAGGAGAGGGAAACACTTTCTATAGTATGTCTGCCTAGGTGTGTTTGCATCTGTGTAAATGTGTGGGTGTGTGTGTGTATTTGTTTACCTTCCTTTTCTTCCCCCAAGGTAAGTCTCTCCTATCCAACCATTCTGCATTTTACATCTTCTTTACTTCGACCATCAGAAGTTATCTTGCTACCCAAATAACAAAATTCATCTACTGCTCTTATTGTCTCATTACTTAATCTAATTCCTTCAGCATCGCTCACACACCAGAGCATTTTGCATATGTCTGCCCTGGTGTGTGTGCGTGTATATGTGTGTGGGTGTGTGTTTGTTTACCGATCCTTTTTCCCCCAAAGTAAGTCTTTCCTCTCCTGGGATTGGAATGGCTCCTTACCCCCTTCCTTAAAACCCTCATCATTTCCTTTTCCCTCTCCTTCCCTTCTGCCCGAAGAAGCAACTGGATTGCGAAAGCTTGCGTTTTTGTGTGTGTGTGTGTGTGTGTGTGTGTGTGTGTGTGTGTGTGTGTGTGTGTGTGTTCTATTTATTTGTGCTACTGTCATACCTGTGCTCCTTCGCCTGGTGAGTAATCATCTATTTTTTATATATAATGACTATTATTAAATAGAACATAAAAGTAAATGTGCTGTTCTATGCATTCCGCAAGCACTGTAAACTAAATACTATAAGAAAATTCAAAATACATACTCTATTGCTGAGAAACACAGATTTTACACTGCAATAACTCAAAATATATATTTTTTTCACTTTAAATCTACCTCTTTTTGAGACACTGATGTCACAGCTTAATTCACTACAAATAACAGGAACCGAACAATGCGGCTACAGCTTGCTTGACACACAGCAAGGTTTTACAATACTGATACTGTCACTACTACTTATATATGGAACATGTCATTACACAACGTGCAATGAAGTGATAACTTATTAACAATCTTATGGAAAGTATTTAAACAACTTTCTTAAAAACAGTTACCTGATACGTGGCAGCCTGACGAAGTTGTTCTGTTCCTGACCCAACTGAAATTTCAGTCTTTTCAACACTTGCTTCAATGCTGTCTATAACTTCCCCTTGGTCATGTACAAGAGCTCCAAGGTCCTTAAAAATCTGGTTTACATCCAGTATGTCACTCTGCAAAATTAAGATGGCTGTAAAACAATGTTACAAAGAGAGCAACTTGCATTCTAAATGGATGCAGTACGTCTGTTTACCTCCAGCTGACGAATGGCTTGTTCCTGTTCTTCTATAAGCTGCAGATTTCTTTCTTCTTGGAGTTGAGCTTGTTGTCTTTCCGAACTATCTTGCAATTCTATCAATTGACCAGAAAAGCGACCATCTGCAAACAAATAAAATTAATAATTAACCAATGATCACTACATCTGGATCATGATCGTGGATTACCTTCCCGTTCCATTCCCATTCCTTTTTTCTTTCCTTCTCTCTTACCTGATGAAGGAACCTTATTCCGAAGACTTTTTTTTCCTTTCTTCTTTCTTTCTTTCTTTGTGTGACTATCGGCAGTACAGCACATTGGCAATTACTGGCCAGTCAATCTATCTCTTTTGAAGAACAATTTATCATCTCTCTGGAGAATTTCCATCATTAATGAAATAATGATGAAACATGACAATAAAGAAACACTTGCTGTCTGACTCAAATAGAAATGAAATATTTGAAACACTGATGGCTAGGGACAGGAAAATTTCGTTTTATTTTATGGCCGATTTCGGTGTTATTTTCTGCCATTAGCGGTGTTATTTTTCAGTGTTATTTTTTCAGTGCATATTTGTCAGTTTCATCCTTTAGTATTGCCTTATTTCACTATTTTTCAGTTCTATGTTGAAATTAAAAATATATACATCCCAATCACATATTTATCAGCCATTAAACTTGTGATTTATTTAAACTTTTAGACAAAAATGTTGTAAATGCATTTTTTTCATCGTTTACTACTTTTACAATGAAAAGATACTTTCGATACCATATTTATGAAACATCAAATTTGTTTAAATTCTTGGACTGATAAATTTTCTCAAACTGTTTCAAGTTTGTTCATTTTTAAAAAACTATTTTAATGTTTTTCAGTACTAGGTATATGTTGAATGAAAAGACACCTCTCCAATACATTATATTTATTACACATACAAAAATTATTTATATATTTTACAAAGAAATGTTTTTATGGAACTCAAAAGAAAAGAATTACTGGCACACTTAACTAGTTTGAGAAAAGAACATACAAGAACCTGTCAACCATAGAGCAGGTAAAGCTTGTTTTATTTATTTCATCATCTGCCTGAAAGTGTAATCAAGGGATTTCGAAAATGAAATAATTGAAAATTCATGTTAAGACGTTAATTTTCACATCCTGTAACCATTGTGCGGTTTCGTATATAAAAACATTACCGCATCAAAAATTCTTATTTGCATGTCGCGCGGCGGTGAGGTTTGGTTACCATTGGCCGACGACGATACTCTTCATTGTGCTGTGATTCGCTAGCCACATAATCACGTGGTCTACAACAAATGAACATCGCGTTGCGCAGCCTCCAATTCAGGCGATCGGAAGCAAATGTGCCGTATTTGGTGGATTTTTCATTCATACTTCAATATTACAAAAGCTGGCGGCCTAAATGTAACGGCGCTTGATAGACATTTGCAAAACGCGTATTTTAAAGTAAGGTATGTCGTGATTAAGTACTGAGAAATTATGCCTACGTATATGAAACCTTTACGCAAATAACAGCAATCAATCGCAAACCTCAAGACAACGTGGACGATACTGAACGAATAGTCACTACGTTTACATGCAACACATTTTCCGGAAGACGAAAACCGATTTTCGTAAACCGTTTTTCGCTGTCGTGTTTACATGGCACAGCCTGAATCGGATTTCCTAGCTCACTTAACATGGCGGCTGGAAAACAGCTTATTCAGTTCCTTATTTAGTCTGCACAATCGCTATTTTTCTTTATTTAAATACACAGATTTATCTTGGGGTTTAAAAGCTCTTCAATCACCGTGTTTGCTTACAAAATAAATTTGCTTTGCAGGTTTGGTCCGCCTTGAGCAAACACATGACTAACCAAAAGCGGAATTGGGAAATCGGTTTATGAAATCCGGTTTTGGGAGCACATGTAAACGGGGTGAGTCTAATACATTGCATCGGCATTCTTTGCACAAAGAGTCAAAGTTCGACTGCTCGGGCCCAAGCGATACATATCGAACATACGACCCAGCATCTACCATTCTCATCAGATCAAAAAAACTTTGTTACGACTCACTCCCGCAGGATCCATTTGTTTAGGAAGCAAATCTGTTGCTATCGGAAAGTCTATATTCTTCCCATTGGCCTTTCATCAGACACCTGAAGTGATATACAGGACATCAGTTGTTTGAGTGATAAATGTAGAATCATTTTCAAGTTATATGCGAATGTCAAAGTCAAGAACCAATTTTAACGTAAAATTAGTATTAGCTACCAATATTATTAAACGGCTACCCTCTGATTTACGAACATTTTCTATATTGTAATTAAGAAAAAGCAACATTTCACGCCAGTTAGTCAAAAACAGCAAAATTTCGCGCCAGTTTGTTAAAAAAAAAAAAAACAGCCAATTTCGCGACTTGTCGCCAAAAACCGCCGATTTCGTGATATGTCTCCAAAAACCGCCGATTTCGCGTTATTTTTCGCGTTATCGTTAACGCGAAATTTTCCTGTCTCTACTGATGGCGTGGCAGGTAGTTCCAGTGTGGAATGTACAAGCACGGACCCGACAAAAAAGATTCATATTCTTGGTTGACAGTCCAGATCATTGTGAATCTGTGTAACAGAGATCTGCATTATCTGGTGTCCACTGTAGTGAATTTCAACATACCGATCACCTGTTTAATATGTGATTGATGGTGCAGTGAATGAAGAGGATTAGCTGCAGGCGAGTCTTCCAGGTTATGTGTTTTTATTGTTATATATTTTTTTTGTATTTGCTTATATTCTGAATTTGCTAGTCTCTCAAAACCTTGATGCAACTACAAAAGATCCCAGAGTATCACAACACCCAGTTTGAAAAGCTCTGACACAGACTGTTGCCCCTGTAACTAATGAATTGGCCGCTGCCCCTATTCAGGAACCACACATTTGTGTGGCCTCTCCACGGACACTCCTCCAACTTGTTTGTTATACCACAGTATGTTTATCTGCATTGTTGAGGCACACAAACCACTCAACCTCAGCAATGTCTGTGGTTCATGAGATTTTAATTTACTATGTCTTTACTGCTAACTATTTGCAACACACTTCATAGACTCTCTTATTAATATCTGACTAATTATGTACCTGGAAAACTATATTATTGTAGGAGACGTTGTTCAGGAGGTTTGACGACATATGGATTGAATTGTGTGAACACCAAATTAAAGGGCAAAATTTGCTACAGATACAAGTAAAAGAGACAAAGACCAGAGCAGAAGGCAATGGACAAAGGGGCAAGCAGGAAAGGGCCTAACATAATAATGGAATAAATAAATACAGAGTCTTAGATATATATTTTTTTCACATTTACATAGCAATGGCACATAAGGAGCCCGAGCAGGTAGAGGAAAAGACACGAAGTGAGGAACTACCAATGAAACCTTAACAACAAAACAAGCTTACTAAACCAGAGAGGATACAGGAGTTGGAGGGAGCAGACAATTGTCAGAAAGGATCAGTTTTTACAAGAAGGAAAACATGGTAATGCACACACAACTGTAAAATAAGTGAGACAATAATGTTTACACAGCAAGACTCAATCTGAAGTGGTAGCTGCCATAGTTCATGCTTTAATATATAAACATTTATCGCATTCCAAATATCGTGTAGCAAAAGTAAGCAATCCAAAACAAGAGTAAAATCACTGTAATAAGTTTTACTTCACAAGTAAAAATGTACTTTGAGCATTTGTAACAAGATGTGGGAAGGATCAGTTCTCAAACCATAATCCTTTCTTTTCTACACACATTTACCATTCCCCATAAACTCTTCTATAATGCTGTACAAATATCACATCTCCATCAACACACTCAACCCTCAGGAGAAATGCTAGAGAAAGTCCGACTTTTATCTAAGCACATACTTCTTGTGTCATCTGATGTTTTCCAACAGTTACAAAATCTGCAAGAGAGAGGGGAAAAAAACACCCTTCATTTGAATAGCTTACCTCCAAATGGATCTGCAAGACCAGAATTTGCACGAACCCTCTGCACCTGCTCTTTCTCTTTTTGAGCAGCAGTTCTCTGTGTCTCTTGAAACTTGTTAAGAGCTGTAGTGAACTCATCTGAAAGGCGTTCCTTTTGCATTTTCCATTGTCTCTATAGTGTAAAAAGAAACAATCAAAATGATAAGTGTACATACATAAATTATTTTACTGAACGATTAACAGCATATGAATACCTTCAGAGAGAAAAGGGAACTGAGAGAGAGAGAGAGAGAGAGAGAGAGAGAGAGAGAGAGAGAGAGAGAGAGAGAGAGAGAGAGAGAGAGAAACTGGAGAAAAGGAAACAGAGAAACTGGAGAAAAGGAAACAGAGAAACTGGAGAAAAGGAAACAAACCAGACAAAAAGGGGGGGGGGGGGGGGGGGACATGAAGGGGATATATGGATATTTTACAGTTTTAGAGAAATATGTGGCACTTTCAGTTCCAAACTCAAGTAGTAAATGAGTGGGTAAGCTAGCAGGACTGTCTGAAAAATATGCATTCATGTGTATGGGATTATAAACATAAGGTATACTGATTATGGGGAAAAACACAAAGGTGTAGATCCTGCAGAATGTGAAAAGTGCTTCAGTAGCCATACTCTATTCAGGAAACAGCTTTAGCACTTTAAATATAAAAATACGAGACCATTCAAGTGCTAACATGTCAGAATGAGTCACTTGACATCACAATACAATGGCAGGTCAAGCACAAAGGTGAAAAAGTACATTGTGCCTTCTAACCTGGACTTTTCATTGTTAAATTTTCATAATATGGTGGTAACAAACAGGGAAGAAGATTAAATTGTCTGATTTACTTATACAACTGAGTATATCAATAAAGAAAGAAATAAAAAATCAATGACAAGAGAAATGCAATTATAGTCTGCTTAAAATTACTTAAGGTTACAGGCAGTTAACATAACACAGAGGGAGTCACTTCACAAATTATGTTAACATGTAATGTTAAGCAATGTGGAAAGCTTTACCATGAGGTTAACCTGGATTGGGGAGAGACTATAAATAGCAGACTTTAAGTGACCAATGACTTAACTACAACATACAGCAAATTTTGCAGTTCTAAAGGTGATACAATTTACAGATGTCATTATAAATAGGGAAACATGAAACACACATATCCATGGTATCCAAGAAAATGGTGGTCAACAATCTGCAGCTAACATCACAATTGCTTTGTTCATGGCTACTAAAGCTAACCTTCACAAGTAAACTCAAGACAATGTTCTATATTCAGTGCTAAAAGCACAGTGACTTCTCATTATTACTGTTTACATGGATCTGTTCTCACAATAGCTACATAAGCTACCGGGTTACCATTCAATGAACAGCACTGGCAGACAGTTACAGGTTATAGGTAACACAGGGATATTTCAAACAAAAAAGGAATTTTTAGAAGAAAAATAAGAGCAAATAAATAGTTGATACAATTATGAAAATTATGTGGAAAATAATATATGGTGAGTAATGTTGCATTTGACAAAATTTGTACACACAAACTTTTACACACCTAGCCATCATGCCACTGCACTATGACACTAGATTGCATTAAGCTCTTTGTTTTGTGACTCTGGTGACCCAATCACAACACCAAATTGCAGAGCAAAATAGGATAAATTTTAACTTATGGCTACAGCTGTGCATTGTTCTGATGTTTCTTTGAAAATCCTATTACATAACATGAGGGCACTTTTGTCCATAAAACAAATTAGTTATGCTGTTTCTGCTCAATAGTTGACAGGTTATTGCATGTCCCCTTGTCCCATCAGAAAAACTAAGTGAACAATTCATTGACAATATTACACTATAGCAGAAGATGTCAATAATGGCAGTGAATGATTTCTTCGAACCAGATGAGTGATTTACTGAGACAATGCATTTCCAAGTTCAACACATTACTTTAGTGATATAAATCAGTAACAGTGCTTTGTTCACTCTGCAGTTAATATAGTCTTATGCACCAGTACCTGTCTGCTGGGTCCATAACCCAGAGGTCCATGGCTTGAAACCACACTCTGCAAAAAAACTATTTTTTCTGACACCCAATGTACTAGATTGTGATACTGAAGCCACTGAAATCTTGGCTGTTGTGAGTAAGAGAGCTGTATCATATTACGAAGTCTAGTTAATGTTTGGAAGGAGAAAATTTTCCCTTTGCTGAAGTCAATATATGTGGAGGAAAATTTTACAATGAGACTGATAACTAGCCTAGCAAGATGTCTATGCTCACTCCATATCTTATGTTTTCATAAAAAGCAAAACTGTGAGTGGATGAAAAAACTGTATTGGGTGATAAATGACTCTCCAGGAAATATTTTGCTGCATATTATGCATGTACATGAGCCATGCTCAATTTATTAGTATTGGCGTCAGTCACCTCGCTTCAAATCTCGTATCAATATCTCCTCGTTACTTCACTGCAGGCAGTGTGGCTAGTTTTGGTTTGTCACATGTCTCATGGCCGGCACTATTTGCCTCGATTGGCGGATATATCTGGGGGCATGTGTGCAAGGAACAGCAGTTTGGTGCCGGCAGGAGAATGGGCATCGGCCGGGCATCCTGATAATGTTTACCAAGTGATGTGCCAGCTGCTGCCAGAGTGGTAAAGACCGTAACATTAACAGCATCTTGAATTAAAATCAGAGTCTATCCAGTCACCTAGGCACATCACGTACAACTATTATTTAACGCCAAAGTTAAGTAGTCGCTTGCTTGGTCAGATCTAATTACATGCGCTAGTTGGCACCTATTCACTCCTGGCTCCCCATGTACTTGCCTGTCTTTTTGTCCATGTATTAGTTTATAGTGGTTAGCTGAACCCCAGCAGTTTTCCACGCCTATGTCCTTGTGAATAAGTTTACTTCAATGACCGATACTGGTTGTTGTGCTTGATAGCAACTAGGTCTTCTGTTTGAGCGACTTTTCGCCCTTGAAATCTTATCCTTTATGGTTTTAGTAACTTACTTGCTGATGACAACACATTTGTGTGTCTCTGGAGGTTTTTTTTTTTTTTTTCCTGGTCAAATTTACTCATCTGTTACCTCGTGGCCTGTCCGGGGGACAGCCATAATCATAGGTGGAGTGACTTCCTTCTACAAGCAAATTACACCAACCCATATAGTCGTATTTTGGAAAACATTGTGGGACTCTTAGAGCTTCGTTTTGAATTAAGGCTGTAGTTCCTTAATTCATTCCGTTTTTGGGGGTGGGGGGGATGAGGTGGCCACTAGCCATTCTCATGCTGAGAAGGCATTGCTGCTTCGAGATTGTTACAATGGGATTGTGATTAGACCTTGCCTTTTGTGCTATGTCTAATATTCATGGCTCGCCTAAACTGTGTGTCGGTGAGCCCTATTTGTGGATCATATATCTAGATATTTGCTTAAACTGTGTTGTACTGCTGCTATGGTTGCCCTTATCAGTTATTATGGACTGTTGATGAATGAATAATTTGAATTGTAAATTGCTGTTGTTGCCCCCTCCCCTTTTTCTAAACTGCTCTCTTCAGGCCTTTAGCGGCACTCTTTCTTGCCCCTTTTTTTCCTTTCTTATTAATATTTAATAATTTACATTTTGTCATTCAGGCAAGTTTATTTAAGAACTTGCACTTTGATATCAAGTTTATTGTCTGTTGTTGGTGTGGGTTAGTTCTTCATCTTAATTGACTTTCTCTTTGAATTTATTCTGTGTTCATTTTATTTCTGAATCTGTTAATGTGTGCCCATTGGGGTTAAGTTAAGCAGTTTAGCATATCTCCCCTTGTGAAATTATTTGATGTTATTCTTAAACTTTAAATTATACTTGCCTTTTCTTAATGGTTAAAACTCATGCCGTCAGCAAGCTTTGTTTATCAGCTATTTGTCACTTAAGTTGTATGCTTCCTACATTGTATACTCGAAATATTGATTGTACGGAAACCCAACCCACACCTTCCTAATTTTGCATTTGGCTATTCATATGCATGTACTGGTCATACTAATTCACCAGGAAAAATTAATGAACACCTAGTAACCATCCTATCAGTACATTATTCTGGAACTGTAAAATAAAAGTAAATAATTAACTCCAGGAGGGGCAGGACACTATCTACTAATTCAGATTATTTACTGGTATTGATCACATACAGACGAAAAGGCTTTGATAGTAAATTAATTTACCAAAAAATTATAATTAATGTTCAAACTGGGCTTACATAGTTATGTAATGTACATTTGCTACTAAACATTACCTTTAATGCTCACAATACATGCACAAATTAAATATATTATAGCAGTATCTGTTAATATCATCCATATCAAAGAACACTTTTATACTGTAGCATGGGTGCTTTGAACTCCAGTCAAATGATTTCAGTTTGAATTTTTTACATGGTAAAGACTGAGTAGCAAGAGTAAATTTCTTAAAAATTCTTAGGAAATTCACTTTATGTCAGCCCATGTGTTGGGATGTCAATGTTTGCCTAATTTCTAGTTTTGTGTATGTGAATTATTTCTCTGATATGAGTCTGCTCTTTGTCATGGTCAATATTAATGAATGTGTTATCACAGAAACAATTCACACACACAATACTAGAAATAAGGCAAACACTGACATCCCAAACACACACACACACACACACACACACACACACACACACACTGCTAAAGTAGTCTTGGTACGGACGTCCTTCTTGCAGAAGAGAGTAGATAGTAGCTGAGCACTCACTGCATTAGCTTTGCTGCACCTTGATTCAAGCTCTAGCACCAAATTGCCATCCTGTGAGAAAGTACTTCCTAAGTACTTTAAACTTTCCACCTGTTCTAACTTTGTTCCTTCTATTTGGCACTCAATCTGTTTAAACTTCTTTCCTACATACATTACTTTTGTTTTGGGTGTGCTGATCTTCATACCATAATCCTTACACCTCTGATATGTTACATTTCACCAGGGCTGACACACAGAGAGAAAATGTGAGGGGGAGGTGGTTCGGCCGCTTGTAGCAGTGCTGGCACCATTACACAGTCTGTGCTTCATGCGCAAGTGGACGTGATACTCGAGGAAATATTCTCCGCTTAAAATGATACAAGGGATCGGAAAGTTCTTAATTTGTTGAATTACTCATACACAAGAATTTAAGGTGTGTATTTTTTTAATCCTAAATAACGTAATACAGAAGTATACAAATAGGTCTGTATTTGCTTTTAGTTTATATTGCACAAATAACATTTTGAATAATTTTATAACTGACATCAATATGGATGCATACTTGTTATATCTACATCAATAACAAGACAAAAACTTAAAATTAACCTACTCCCAACAGTCCAGGAATGCCCTCTTGATTTATTTTATAATGTGAACAACATAAATACATGAAACCATAAAACAGGATATAATGCTGCAAGTTCTTTGAGAAATCATCTTCACACAATATTGGAAACAACATATAAAAAATAGATGCGGTTCACCCACCAGGCGAAAGAGCACAGGTACGCAGACAGAAACAAACTGTGAACCGCATCTATTTTTTATATGTAGTTTTCCTGCTATGAACTTTTTCCTCTATAATATATGTATCTTCAATATTGGAAACAGTTTAGTACATGTAACTTCATAGTAGATTAAAATTGTATGCCAGAAGAAGTTCCCAGGATTGGGTTTCAGTCTGGCATACAATTTTAATCTGCTAGGAAGTTGCAAATCAGCTCAATTTGCTGCAGGGTGAATATTAGTTCTAGTACTAGATTCATACATCTTGCTACAGGTACAGTACTTGCTGAATTTATCAGTTACTAAAACTTTTTCTCAAAGTTGCAGAAATTTTGTGTGTTCGAGGCCAATGTAAAAAAATGTAAGTTTTGGAAAGGGGAATGCCACAGAGACAGTTTGGCAGAAATAAACAAAGCATCTTAATTCCTACAGCCCAATCCAAGGACTTGGGAAATGAATTTACTAATCGATTTGTTTCACCAGAATGGAGAGTGGAATGGCAGTGCCATAAACATTTTTGGTATAGACCCACTGTTATCAAATACATCATTCTACAATTCAGAGTCACCAATGGCATTTGACTAGAGATGTTCGATTATTTGCATACTACTTCCTATGGAAGTTTTTAGACTGGAGGAACTTCTCAGAGTTTACTTCATTTATTTAATAACAACCAAATGTTTCACATTATCCTTTCCCCAAATTAAAACTTCATTTTTCTGTTTCATCCTGATTTTCATTTATTAATAATGAAGCAACAACAGTGATGACTGCTTTCGTTTTTCAGCATGACCCTGGAAACTTCCACTTGTCCTTTTCACAGTGCGACTATGGTGGAAACATTTCTGCTTCAAATACGTACAGCATGTTTCTGAAAGTAATTAATTTACACCGGCAAATTGAACAAGTAAAGTTTTTGTTTTAAGTGTTGTAAAGTTTTTGTTCTAATGTAAACACATTTGCAAATGCCTTCAGAAGTTATTTGCCAATGGATTCACAATGCATGCAATGGGCAGCATAACATTGGCAGCGCATGGTCTCAAATGAATATCTACAAATTAGTGCTAATGCTCTTCGCTTGTGGCAGCAGCAGCAAAATCATCCAGTTATCGTGGCCAAATAGTATGCTAGATTGCTTTCTTTGTTTTACCTATTTTAATCCCTCCCTGCCAATTATTGTTTTCAGCTTATGATTCATAAATAATAAGGACAATAGCGGTAACAGGTTACAGCCTTGTCTTACCCCTGAAACTACTGTGAACCATGAACTCTATTTACTGTCAACTCAGAATGCTGCCTGACAGTCTATGTACAGAGCTTTAATTGCAGGCAGAAGTTTGCCTTCTATTCCATAATCTTTTAGAGGTGATAACAGCTTCCTCCTCAAAACACAGTGTTTGTAAATCTATCAGACCAAGCTGCGCGGTCATCAGACCGTAGCTTACAAACTACTTAAACCTAGGTAAACTAACCTACAGACAACACACACGCCCAAGCCCCAGGGAGGACTTTAACCTCCACGGCGAGCAACCACGCGCTCTGCAGCGAGACGCTTTAGAACGCTTGGCTACTCCACCGCGACCTTTTCTAGATCTATAACACACATACAATTCCCTGTTCCTCTCATACAACTTCTCCATTATCTGCCATAAGTTGAAGATCTGGTCCTGACAGCTGCTAAGAGGCCTAAAAACTCTTACTGATTTTCATCCAACTAGTCTTCCACTAATACTCTCACTCTTCTTTCAACAAGACCTAAGAATATTTTGCCCACAACATTAATTAAAGAGATGCCACTGTAGTTGTTACAATCTTTCATGACTCACACGCCATTTCAATCATTCTCTGTAACCATTTGAGACCTCACATTCCTCTGTATTGGACGAGTTCTGACTTAATTTCATCTACCACAGCCATTGTATTACAGTGAAATCTAATAATTATTCTCTCAACATCTTCAAATGTGATCTTGTTCCATTATACATTAAAAACTGATACATCATTAAATGTTGCACCTATATTATGCAACTCTTCAAAATATTCCGTCCATCTGCCGAAGGCATCTAGAGGATTCACTAGCAACTCTCATGAACTGTCCAAAACACTTGTTAATTCCTTCTTCCCTTCCTTTAAAAACTGCTAATTACACTTCAGAATGGTTTTCCTCCTATAACTTGACCCATAGTTTCTAACCTATTTCCAAAGTCTCACCATGATTTCTGCTTGGATGCTGCAATTACAACCATCACCTCCGACTGCCGCACTTCGACTGCGGCAGTCGGAGGTGATGGTTGTACGACTGTGCTGTGTGCCTGTGTGATTGCGTGAGTGTTCTATTTTCCGAAGAAGGCCATGGCCGATAGCTGAATGTGTTGTATGTGTGTGTCTTTTGTATGTGCCCGTCGCAGCTCGTCGCCACGTCTTTGCGGTGGGTTGTAAACTGTCCTCACTATATAATTAAAATCACACACAATCACACAAACAAGCTTTCGCCACAGCTGGTAGCTGCTTCAGGAAAAGAGGAAGGAAGGAGAGGAGAAATGGAAGGATACGGGTTTTAAGGAAGTGGAAAAGGAGTCATTTCAATCCCAGGTTTTGTTAGCATGTGTGTGTGTGTGTGTGTGTGTGTGTGTGTGCGCGCGCGTGTGCAGCTGTTTGTCTTTCCTTTTATCCCCTTAAAGTAAGTCCTTCCACTTCTTGGATTGGAATGACTTCTTTTCCACTTCCTTAAAACCCATATCCTTCCCTTTCTCCCCTCCTTCCTTCCTCTTTTCCTGAAGAAGCTACCAGTGGTAGAGAAAGCTTGTGTGTGTGTGATTTTATTTGTGTCTGTCAATGGACCTGTGCTTTGGGTAAGTCATCCGTTTTCTATTTTTTATATAAATTGATCCCACCAGGAAAGTTTCCTTCTATAATTTTTATTTTCTATATTGATAGGTAGCCTAGTCCTAAACTAAATTTTAAGTTTTTTTCTGGATTACATATAAGTTTATTAACGGCAAACCAGTTCACTGTTGAGGGTTGTAATTTGTCATTATCCGAAGTAAGTAAATTAGTGTCATAAACATAACAGATTAAAGACTGTGATATACAAGGGGCAGATCATTGATAGGTACAATTCCTTTCTTTCTTATCTAATATCATCAAGCAGGACCACCCAGTTTTCCACAATAGGTCAGACACTGTTGTGGATAAGATGACTGAGCTGCAGAGTCTGTTGCCCACGTGCTGCAAATGCTGGCAACACTACAGAATATCTATGTATACACCACAGCACTCAACCATAGCGCAGGTATAGCATGTTTTATTTATTTTATGATCTGTACAAAACTGTGATTATAAGTGAAAGTTGGGTTAAGTATAAGTTAAACAAGAATTTCTTTTTAGTATGTGAGGGCACATAGCACCTCAATCTCTGGTTCACAAACACTCAAATTATTGCTTTCCCATAGTTGCTTGTGGCAAAGTTGCCAACATACACCTAGCATTCTAATAACACGGGGCTAAAAGTCTTGATCAGCGGCACGGCCTAATTTACGTGACATGAAACAGCAGTGTTGGCAACAGTCGCTGTGGATGCTGTGATGAATGGCGGCAAACAATGTTTACAAGATGTGAAAATGAATATGTTAACATCACATTTGAATGTTTTTAATTTTGAAATGAATCACAGCGTTCAAATGTAGATCGCACACTACAAAACTAAGTTTCTCCACATACACTGTCTTTCTGTTCAGATGTAACCCTTTGTTGTTATGTAAATCGAAATGTGTGTGTGTGTGTGTCCCTCAAATGATACAAATTACAATATTTTTTTCAATGTTCATAATTTGGTAAAATGCTTGCAACAATTTAATCTGTACTCTTCGGTTCCTGCCTAACCACTTCCTTTAAAATCATGACATATTTGTAAAAATAATAATATTTGTCAATGTACCCTTGTACAGTCAGTAATTGTCGTATATGCCATAGACTACTCTAAATGTACTACGTTGCCAACCTAACACTGCTACACAAGCTACCCATGCCGCTGATCGAGACTTTAGCCTAACACAGGCAACAGACTCTGCAGTTTTACTGATAAGAGTCTTAACTGAAGTGTTTTTGCCAGATTTCTGATTTGCTTTGGAAATATAAAAATAAGATCAGTTTTCATCCAGTGACGTAGCTAGGATATTGTCAAAAGGGGGGAGGTCCAAATAGTTAAAGAATTATTTACAAAGGCTCATGTTTTTTTATTTATCCTAAAAACAACTTTTGAACACTTGCAACAACACGGTTCCTTGTCACCAAGCTCGCTGCCTGTCAGCCACGCTGTAGCTTAGTGTTTCGCAAAATCTGCATTCATTTTTGCATCAGTATAAATACCTTGCATATTGATTTAGGAAGTGAAAGTCTATAATTTTATTTGCAAAATTATTGGTTCTTTTACTCTTGTTGGCATTGCAACGTATCCATCCTCTAGATAAAACATTACTCTTAAACCTAACTTTAAAAATTATTACATATACTGAGTGAGGCGCCTTACGATATACTGAAATAGTGCCACCCCAAATAACGACTTCATTGCTGTCAATAGATTACGTATTTTAACTTACCATAATGCTAGTGCGCAAATGAAAGTCAGTTTTTCTCTTTTTTCTTGTTATGAACTTACTCTTAATTGAAACTTATCGTAGATCACAAAACAAATAATTGGCAGCGGCAGAATCCCACTGTAGTACATAACATAGCAATAATGAAGTACGGCCAACAATGAAGAACGACTAAAGGAGGACTGGGCAATCGCCGATACTGTTAGCGATAATTAAAATCGGTAAAACTGCAGAGTCTGTTGCCGTGGTTTTTAGCATGGCGTGTATGTTGGCAACTGTAAATAGATCATTTGTGGACCAGAGATTCGGGCGCTACGCGCCCTCACATACTAAAAGAAACCTACTTGTTTAACCTATACCTAACCTAACTTTCATTTAAAATGATCAGTTTTGTACAGATCACAAAATAAATAAAACACACCTGCTTTATGGTTGACTGCTGTGGTTTTGACAACATTTGCAGAGTGTGGGGAACAGACTCTGCAGTTTAGCATTAAAATCCATATATGGCTTTGTTGACTGTTGATACTGCGTATCCCTTTTTGGCATATGACTGATATCATCATTCAGTTTCACTATGCCGTAGCTAGGTCATGTCTTATTTCATTTAGTCTCTTCGGAGGTCCGAGTTCACCATCGAGTGTGTGTGTGTGTGTGTGTGTGTGTGTGTGTGTGTGTGTTGTCCTTAGCATAAGTTTGAGTAGTATTTTATCGTTTAGGTGATAGGGGGGTTCCAGACCCCCATGACCCCCCCCCCTTTGGCTACATCCTTGTTTCATCCCCCAAAGAATATTCTCTTAAGATTTCTGTATGTTATTCTTTGATAGCTTTGTATTCAGAAATTATCTGGGCTTCTATATTCAGCAAAGTTCCCTAGATTCTTTTCTCCAATCAATATCAAAAAGGAGATACTAGCCTACATACACAATTATCTGTTAGCTACATCTGACCTCTGTAACTCATGGACAGTGGCAGTTACTATCACATGTGGGGCCTGGGTTAGATTCCTAGCTGGGGACTGGGCGTTTTGTGTTATCATTGACAAGCAAGTGCCCCACATGGTGTCAAATAAAATAATTTGCAACAAGGTGGCTGAACTACGCAAGAGAGGGTCTCCCAGCCAACAGAAAAACTGGTAAAACTTTACGATGCTTCTGGTCACGGTCTAGTGCTTATGTTGGCAACAGATGAACAATGAAGTGTAGAATTGTGTTAATATTTTACATGAGCTACGAGTAAATGTTATTGTTGTTCATTTCACTCGCAGAAAAATTAATACTGTACCTGCTCTATGGTTGACAGGTTCTTGTATGTACCCTTGTCCGTTCAGAAAAAAATGTTTGTTTTAAATGAAGTTGTCAAAAAACAGTTATTGGTCATCTCAGCTGCCGCCATTACTATTGGTGCCAACATATCCACTGGAGCCCGGCGAGAAGCATTGTACAATTTAACCGAAAAACCATATGATCATTTTCACTAGGCTATATCATAGGCTACTAAGCTCTGAATATGCTGTTTTAACCTAGGTCTACACTCTAAATCACTTTCACAGATGAACAAACAACTTTCTCATGTGCAATAAGACTGCTCTTTATTAATAAAAATAATATCTACCTGCTCAGATGATAGAGCTGGAGCTGGCAGGCCTGCAAGTTCCTTTAAATTCGAACTAGTGTCTTTAGCTAGATGCCTTGTATAATGCTGTATCTGATGTCTGAAAAATGAGAAAAGTATATATACTCTTCCACTGACAATAATATCAATAAATTATAAGACATGTAGCCCACTTTGCTGTAAGAGATATTGATTACATTTAGAATAAAAAATAGTAAGATATTAAAGGTTCCTACAGAAAATTGCTTCTGTATAGCTTATGCCAATGTGTTTGACACTAGACTACCATAGTGGACTTTATAGGCAAACATTAAATCAAACTTACAACTGGTTACGTAAATCTTGAGAATCCTGAGGCGTCCCCAGTTGATTAACCATCTTCTGCATAGATGACACTACATGACAAACATACGTTATTATTAGGTTACATCTTAAGTTAAGCCTACAAGGTAATTTTCAAGTAGTCTGTCTAGTACCAACCATTTTTTGAAATCTTCTGTATGTTGGTGCCAATTGTCTGTGCCAGCTTTTGAAAATCTTTCTCTCTTGTTGGACCTCCATTGTGATAGGAAGAAAACCCGTAACTGTTTTCCATGTTTGTCAACAGGCTCACGCCTAAGAAACATGACGTAAATGGTTAAAAACATACTTACGTAATCTGTACGATATGGCCTACCATTTGCTTGAATATATACACAACAATGTTCAATGTTGAAAGGCATAACAAACATAAAATAACCATTACGATAGTATTCTTCCTTCACCTGTCATGAGAAAGAATGTTACCTGTCAGAAACGGACAAGAAGCTTCACAGCGTCAAAATTAACAAAAATATTTGACCGCCTTGTTTAATAAAATACAAAACTTGGCTTCTTCTACGCACAATCCACAATTAATTCCACAAAACACATTTTCGCCACGATCTAATTAACCTGCAACAGAATATTGATCACAAGCAAAGATGTCATATGACCAGATGTTTTGATTCTCGTGACCACAGTTTTGACGTTTTCATCTCTGCAAAACTTGCATCTCAACAAATCGACCCAAGTTAAATACCGGCAATACTGATGACGAAGAATACGCTACGAACGAGCTAAAAGTAATGTAATTCTAAAACAATCTGGAATTTTCTCGGATGGGATTGTCAAAAAGTCGTGTGACGATATTAGTGTTGATTTTCAAAATACATGGACAAAACCGCAGTGGATCTCATGGACTCATCTATTATGAAAGATGCAGCAAAATTTTTAACAAAACGTAAACGTGAATCGCAAATGACGGTGAAGCAAACAAAAAAAAAGCTTTTTCCAGTTAATAGTTTCTCAGAATACTGGTTATAGTTTCGACTATGATCAAGTAATCACGATACACAGCCGACTGTCACTCGGGGTAGCCAACTTTTAACGTATGGAATTAGAACATTGAAAATAAAAAACTTCAAACTATTTTGTAACAGCGAAATTGTGGTGTAAAATGTGCGTTCAAGATGCTTCTGAGAAAAATATTCTTTTTTTTTTTTTTTCTCACAGCAAATTGAATGCCACCTTACTATCTTTTCACTTGCCCTCGGTATTTTATTTGTTTATTTATTTCGTATTTCATTAATCCGTAAAGTGATAAATCACAAGGATGTGGAATGAGTCATGTTTATAACTTAATATATAGGTACACAATAAAAATACATCTTCCATAAACGGATATACAATCTTAGAAAACACTTTAAATGAGGTATATCTCTACCAATATAAAACAATAAGTTAAAAGGATAAATGAACAGAATATAGTGTGATTCTTTAGTCTCTACTGACGAATTTGTTGCTGGAACAATCCTCGGGTGTCTTCTAATACAGGGCTTTGCTCTATCTGGCTTCCAGCATGGCTTAATGAGTAAAGGAGATAGCTTTTTAATTACACCGGTACCTAAATAGTGGTTGTTTGTATAACTTATGTTTGACATGTCTGTTTATCGATAAATTGTCTGGTTAATGCTTGTATGGGCCTTTGTTTGAGCCGGTGAATGATATGATGGGAAGGAAGCCTTTTCATAAGGTGATCAATCGTCCTCCTTTAGGGAGGACAGTCCTCCTTTTGTAGGTTCTGTCCTTCCTCGAGAATTGTCCTCCTGCCTGTCCTCCTTTTCAATATTTTAAAATTAATCTTTCAGTCTCTGTATTCAGAGTACTGTGCCGAACTATAAAGCTCCATTCGCACCAAGCCAATGAGTAGTGCTGATTGGAATTAATCTTGTTGAATTTACATTGTGCTGCCCTTAAACTAATGCAATGTTTTTCAGTTGGAAATGACTTTTGGACAATTGAGAAGTCAATATTGAATGTTGATACTCTATCTGCAGTACAGGTACTTACTTTAAAATTCAATGTGAAGGATATTTCTTGCTCCTAAATTTCAAATATATTGTTAGAAAATGATACAGTGACAAAAAGAAAAATACTAATTTAATGAAGCAATTAAAAGGGATGTAAATATAATTAGTGTATTTTTGTTTCAATTAATAAAATGTTTAATTTAATTATATTGTACTTATTTCTTAAATTTTTCAGTCCTCCTTTTTATTGTAAGAAAATTGGTCACCTTACTTTTCACAGCGGGCATCAGACTTCCTTTCGATGAGTGTGAGGACTGAAGTTTCTTCTGATTGACCATTTATGTGTGTGTTTGACACATATCGTTTTGCGCCTGTAATGGTGCGTAATAGTTTGTTCTGTAAGGTCTCCAGTTCGTGTAGTTTGTCTGTAGCCATGTACCAGAATTCAGAAACGTAGAGCATTGATGGCAAAACGGAGCACGGATGGCCTGTAGTGTATCATTTCGTTTTTACTTCTTGATGACGACCTTTGTGGAGGTGTTACATATGATGTGTGTCTGCTTCTGGCCCCAATCAGTTGTTTTGCAAATGTTAACCTTTTGTCTTGGAATAGTTCTAGAAATGTAATGAGTTACTCCAGTCTAGCTCGGTTAATGCTCCCATCACCGTATCTTCCTGCTTGGGGGTGTGAGTTTGTTTGTAAACATTAGCTGCAGCCGGGCGCATTGAGGCGCTACACTACGATGCGCCAGGCCTTTCCCCATTGGGGGTTCGAATCCCCCCTCGGGCATGGATATTTGTGCCGTCTTTAGTATACACTAGTTCATAAGTAGTTTATAAGTTTAGGGACTGATGATCCTTCAGGTAAGTCCCTTAAGCTTCACATACATTTGAACATTTGTAAACATTATTGCCATCGGTTTATCAGCATTTATCTTTAACAATCAGGCATTGCACCATTTTGTGACATCGTCCAGGTGCATCTGCAGCTTCCGTCTTACGAAGTTTAGGTTGTTAGAACTTTTGAACACCATATTATCGGCGTATAGTGCCAACTCATTTCCTGACAATTGGCCATATAATTTGTGTAGATAGAGTACAGTGAGGGACCGGGAATTGGTCCACAATTACCCCGCTTCACTAGGACCGCCACTCTGCCGCCTCTGGCCTGCGGTCGGCCAGTTGGACGGAATAGTTGCGCACATTGAATCGATTGGTCAGCGCTAGTTACGTCTCCTGAATACAGGCGAAATCTACTGCGTGCCGGTCTAGAAAGGCCTCTAGTTTGGGGACTCTGCACAAAAATTACTCAGTATATTGTCGATATATCTTTGAAAAGTTTGAGTCGCGTTTCGAGTCCAAATGGAAGTCGCAAAAATTCAAACAAACCAAATGAAGTTATCACTGCTGTCTTAGGTACATCGTCTGGATGTACAGAGATGTGGTGGTAAGCTCTGACCAGATCTATCTTTGAAAACATTTGTTTTCCATGCAGTTGACTGTTAAAATCTTGCAGCTTAGGAAAAGGATATCTGTCAGGTTTGGTGATGTTGTTGAGAGCACGGCCTCCAGAATCTGTCTTTCTTGGGAACTAAATGGAGGGGACTTGACCAGGCGCTCTTTGACGGCTGGCAGATTTTCATATTAATCATTTGTTGGAATCTGTTTTGGCTGCCTTGAGTTCATGTAGTGGTAGTCGTCGTGCCTTTGCTGCTACAGGATGTCCTTCTGTGACAATCGTATGAAAAACAGTGGTATCTGGAATGTCAAAACGGATGTTTTCATGAAGCAAGCTGAGAAATTTCTTTAGAATGTCAGCATGTTTTATTATCTGGAGGCATTAAATAAACTGTTTCTATGCCCGAGACTTTAATCAGTGTGCCAGGTGTTGCTGCTGACGTTAATGGGTCGATTATTCGCCTGTTCTTGAAATCTACTAAAAGATTGTAATGATGAATGAAGTCGGCGATAATCGGCGATTGCACATCTCCAATTACGAAATTCCACGTGAAATTGCGCCGTAAACCCAAATTGAGTACTAATAGACGCTCTCCGTAAATATTAATACAAGTACCGTTTGCTGCATAAAGTTTACTATCTGTTTTTCTTCGGCGGTCACTATCCGAAGGTGGAATCACAGAAATGTCAGCTCCGGTGTCGACTAGGTAACATCTTCCACTACTTCTGTCTGTGAGAAATAGGCGGCGTGAAAAATTGCTCCGATCACTTGCCGCCGCTGATGTGGAGCGTTTGAGTTTGACTGCTTGTAGGAATTTTGAGCGGGAGGTGGTGTATACGAGCATGGCCTCTGATATTTCTTTGTCCAGTGGCGATATTTAAAGTGATACCAACATAGTGCTCCATTAGGATTAAAACGCTGGAATGTGGTGACCTGTCTCGCGATCTACTTCGTGAGAAACAAGATGAACGTGAGCTGCTTCTTGAACTTGACTGTGTTTTCAATTCATTGACAGTCAGCGTTAATTCGGCGATCTGCTTTTCTAGTCTTGAGATACTGTCGTTATTTGCATCATTTGTTTTACTGGCTGAAATACTGGATGATGCCTGCAATGTTTGAGCACAAATATTTGATCCAGGTTGTGAAAATTCGACAATCTTGTCAGCCATGGTGGCTATGGTATCAAGATCACCTCTACTTGTAGCTAGTATAGAACGTGCAGTAACAGGAAGCCGCTGCATAAACATGGTTTTCAAAAAGTCGTCCTTGACTTATATACCAGCTAAAGTTCGCATCTCACGAAACAGCTGAGTTGGCTTCTTATCACCTAATTCCAGTTCTGTTAATAACTGTGTTACTTTTCTTTTTTCTGACTCTTCAAATTCCTGAATTAATCTTGTTTTAAGCTCTGTTAATGGAGTGGTAGATAATGGTCGAATTAAAAAGTCGGAAATTAATTCCACAACATTCGCTTCTAATGATGTCACAACACGGGAGTACCGTGGGTTCGTATTGTAATAATCACACAATATTTCGGCGAGACAGCTGCTCGCCATCTTCAGGTGTAGTGCCGCTGTTTTTTTTTTTTTTTTTTTTTTTTTTTTTTTTTTTTTTTTTTTTTTTTTAAATTGTGTTTTAATGCCCTGTTACAGGCAGACTGACAGCAGCCTATGACGCTGCTCTACAGCCGAACGAATGAGAACAATGGACAACAGAATATAAAATTAACATGGTGATAAAACGGCGTTTTTGCAATTTCAAGATGAGAAAATGGGAGAATGTTAAAAGTACATGACAGTGGATAGACATATATGGTTGTTAAAACAAAGACGTTACCACGGTGGCTAAAAAGCACTCAATGCAGACGACTAGACATAAAGTGACGGCGACATTGAACACTGATTGCCCACAGCACGTGCGCAATGTTAAAAAACACAGGGGACGAAACACTAGATACAAGAAGCACTGAACTGGCCCTGCAGGAAGGGGGGGGTTCCCCAGTTGCTTATCTGCTCGCAATATATCTAGTGGCAAGGTTATTCTATAGTGGTTTGTTACCACGGCGCAGGCGCCGTTGCTGTGACGTCATGGAAATGAAAATGAGCGTATGTCTTTCTTGGCCGGGAGAACCCTTGCGGGTTTGTTCGGCCGCCTTAGTGTAAGTCCTTTTATTTGACGCCGCGTGGGCGACTTACGTGCCAATGATGATGAGATGATGATGATTAGGACAACACATAACACCCAGTCCCCTGCCGGGAATCGAACCCGGGCCTCCTGCGTGGTAGTCAGTGACGCTACCGCTAAGCCACAGAATAGGGAGCATACAGAAGGGAAAGCTGGGGGCGGCGCCTTTGATCTGTATGTTACCAAACGTTGCGCTCGACGCCATATTGAAAAGCAGTAAACGCGGAACTATAGCCACTTAGTACTTTGGCTGGAAATGGACTTTTTACCAACTGCAGCTAATCTCACCGACTTTTACAAAAGGTCTGCCATGACGTCACAGTCCGCCTGTGTAGCTCAGCCACAGAATAAGGAGTATACAGAAAGGAAACTCCCACTGCAGTCTGTCGTCCAAAATTTAGTGTGCATGCACGGAATCGGCCATCTTGAAAAGCAGTAAACGCGTGAGCACTCCCTACTCTGTGGCGTGGTAATGCACCGTCTTTGTTTGTTAATTGTGTATTTTAACAGCCTGAATCGCATAAAAGTAAACAAGTATTTAGTACAGTGCAGTGCAGTGAAAAGAAAGAACTGTGTGTCAGTAGTTGGAGCTGTTCCGTTTTTATTAGGAGCTGCAATAAAAGAAAAGGCGACCGTTGGTGTTCAGCACCTAATTGCCGCAATAATTCGAATACAAATAAGGATATAATTTTCTTCACTATCCCAAAAGATGCTAAGCAGTAAGTGAACGTCGCTATATGTGTAGTGAAAGTTAAATGTTATCAGTTTCGAATGAGAGCAATGTATGCATAATTATTAAAAGTAGCCTAGCTTCTTCTCTTGACGATAACTCTCGCTGTTGCTATTGCAGTTCAACAGCATCAAAATGTTGAAGTACATTTATATTTTTATAAGTTTAACGTTGCAGGGAGTAATATAAAATGAATGACAAAGAATAGTGCGTAAGTAGGCAGGTAAAATTTTACTTGCGGCATTGGAGGCGTAGTGTGCTAATGTTGGCAACAAATGCTCTTTGGATAATCAAACAAATAGGTTAAGGGGAATAATTATTTTATGCTTTCCTGCTCTGTGGTTGACAGATTCCTCTATATGCCCTTCTCCGATCAGTAAATTAATGATACTCGTAAAGCAAATACAACTCTTACATATGCCCAGATGTCATTAGTTCTGTGTAATCACGTTGTGCTGCTACGTCTGACTCAATAGCTCTTCTGAAAGTACTACCTCTTAACAGAGAAGCTGCCTGTAGGAAATTAGCAGCCGCAAAATATATTACAGCAAAGCAGCCCAGAAGATATTGTTTTTAGAGCGCAATATGTGTGTCTTATATAGTAAATTGAGAAATACACCTCATCAAAAAGTTTTGTACTGACATTTTGTGCGAATGTATTCGTGTCAAATAAAACCTGGCAGTTGTAAAGTCACTTCCTTGTTTATAACTAATTTCCCAAACATAACTCCGCGTTATTTGGGATTTTTCAAGAGATAAGCACCAAATAAAACGATCATTTCCACCATACATGTTCGTAGTTGTATTTAAATTTAGGCCTTTTTTTTTAGTTGGATTACAGTTAGGTGCAAGAAGATGGCGCAAAATAGATGAAAGCCGTTTCCTTTCGTAAAAGTCGGTGAGATTAGCTGCAGTTGGTAAAAAGTCAATTTCCAGCCAAAGTACTAAGTGGCTATAGTTCCGCGTTTACTGCTTTTCAATATGGCGTCGAGCGCAACGCTTGGTAACATACAGATCAAAGGCGCCGCCCCCAGCTTTCCCTTCTGTATGCTCCCTATTCTGTGACCAGGGCGTCGACGGCGTAAGCATGGAGAGCCCCCTACCGGAGGGCCGTTGAGCGAGTCGTTGGTGATCTGCGCAGGCGCGACGCGGGCAAGAGCGGCCGCTGGCGGCGGACCGCTTAAAAACGAAGCTGAAAGCTGAGAACTGGGAGGAACTAGCCAAGGAAACGGACATAAAAAGTGGTAAGTTGCATGTAATTCATTGTTAACCTTTGATATGGACATCGTTAAAACTATACATTTCATTTTGTTTTCGTGATGTGCTCTGTCCAGGTTAAATGTTTATATTTATCAAAAGTATGCCTACGTTTATTACAATACCATTCCTTATTAGCGAGTAACCCTGAGCATGTACCAGCGAAAACGGACTACAGTGAAAACTCGATTAACCAGAGTAATTACTGTCATAAAAATTTGGATAATCAAAAATGAGGTTTTTTTGAATATATGAAGTAATCTAGTTTTGTATTACTTTACTCTATACGTATAACTTACGTCGCCTGCGTATTGTTATCTTTGAGGTGCGTTGGGATATAGTTATATCCCTGTGGTTAATAAATAATATTACGTGTTTATTCAAAACAAAGAAACAGAAAGAATTGTGCTTTCACATTAAAAATCACATGCCAGAGATGGTGCAGCGGCTTAGCTCTTGGCAACTGTGTAACTTAGATAATAATGAAACACTCGTTGTCCTAGCCAAACAACAAAAAAAAAAAAAAAAAAAGCTCAGTGCGGGATAGAGTTCGTGTTGGGGCGTGGAACGGTATTTCCAGCTCGAAATGTAGTACACGTACGGACTAGACAATTAAATTATTTACTCGCGGTTGACAATCCGGATAATCGAAGATGGATATTTCGAACGAAAACTCAGGATCGGAATCCGATTCTGAACTTATATCAATTAACACAGTAGAAGTGCCCGCCATCCTGCGTCACGTCACGGACCTGCATAAGGCTCCTATAAGTACGAGCTGACGCATCCGCCATTTTCATTCTCGTGGCGCGTAAGTCAAACACACTGCGGTGCTATAGGATTTGCGTCACGGCACTTTAGCACGACATTAAGGGTGGTTGTGTTGCCATAAACTGCTCAAATCATTCCAGAGGTGGGTATAGAACGTTTAGTTTCCCGAGAGATTCTAAGAGAAGAAAAAATGGATCATTAAATGTCAGCGCAAAAAACTGGGAACCCGAACCGAGCCCACAGTTATGTATTGTAAGTAAATAGTTATTATTATGACTTCAAGCAATTTTTAATAGTAAAAATCGTTTGTGATATTTAAACTTGCGGTTTTGTTTAGCTCTTCTGAAAGTACTACCTCTTAACAGAGAAGCTGCCTGTAGGAAATTAGCAGCCGCAAAATATATTACAGCAAAGCAACCCAGAACATATTGTTTTTAGAGCGCAATATGTGTGTCTTATATAGTATATTGAGAAATACACCTCGTCAAAAAGTTTTGTACTGACATTGCACAATTTGTTGGAGATATTTCAGTTACGTTATTGCGAGAAAGTATTACCAACACTAAAACGGAAAATATAAATATACTGGGCCAAAAGTTTCGTTACGGCTGCGGCAGCGTACTGTGCTGATACAGGCAACTACCGTTGAATGCTATTTGTGGTATTTCGAAGTTTTAGCGTCATAACTTGTAGTATGCATTTGACAGAATAGTACGGCACCTGATGTTTTATCACAAAATACACCCTCTGTTCAATTTCTTATTAGTAAATGCCAATATTGACGCTTATCTATAAGATGCTGTAACATAACTGGCAAAGAATACTGGGTAAATTTTACTTACGGCTGCGGCGGCGTGGTGTGCTGATGTTAGCAACGAAATGTTTGCTTTATAAGGATTATTAAATTACTGACAAGACAAGGGTACTGTCACATACGAAAACCTGTCAACCTTAGAGAAGAAACAGAATTATTTATTTATTTCATGGTCAACACATTCTACACGATTAGGTTTTCAAATAGCATTCAAAGGTTGTTGCCAACATCGACACCGTGTGCCTCTACTACCCAGGGCCGGCGCAAGGCAAGTGCGAAACGTGCGGCCGCACAGGGTGGCACCTTTTTTTTATTTTTTTAGTAAAAAAAACTCAACATTCATGTCCAAGAGGGGATTCGAAGCCAAACCTTGGATGGAGGGCTTCAGGAAGTATGGCATGGCGCATCGACTACCTGCCGGCAGCCCCTGTTGAACAAAGGGAGGGAAGAGGCCTATTTTCTTTCTCACCACTGTGGAAGCATCGTCGTGTTTACGCCGTAGGAACAGCGGCGGGAGGGGGGGGGGGGGGCAAGCAGTCACGCGCACACGGCAGTATTCTTGTGAGTGGAGCGCTGCCAGTCTCTTACGCGCCGTGCATTTACTCTCAACTAATTTTGCAGAAGACGAAATCTAATTTGGAAATTCGAATGCAATGTTCGATGCTGCGATTATGTGCCTGAAGCAGTTTTGCTAAGCCCTTCAATGGCAGTTTCCGAGTGTTTTGTTCTTCCCGCATTATGGAAAAAAATTCGTTCAAAATTACTATAGTCAAACATGTCAAACACCTACAATGGCTAGAAGTTTACCGAATGGGTAAATACGCTGCGAGTAATTACAAGGTATAAAGACATTGGTAGTAAGCCTGGCATAAGTTGGGTTTGATGTATTTTTAATGGCCGAGGGGACTGAGGCGCTCCAGTCACGGTCTGCACGGCCACTACGGTCGGGGGTTCGAATCCCCCCTCGGGCATGGATATTTGTGCCGTCCTTAGTCGTAGCTAGTTCATAAGTAGTTTGTAAGCTTAGGGACTGATAACCCCGTAGTTAAGTAGTTCTACAAACATTTGAACATTTGATTTTGTATTTTTTTAAATTTTTGCTATCCGTTTCTGAGTGATAGTCGGACGTTTTGATTTTTAACCATGAGACACCTGTCTCCGCCTGCACGAACAACAATTAAACTCTAACCGGCACTTTTGTTTGTCAATACTACTCGCACATTATCACTTTGCCAACATTTATTTACTGTTTTCCGTTGAATACATTATCTGTTCACAACCACTGAAAAATGTTACGTTAACTGTAAGTTCATGTAGCGCGGGATTAGCCGAGCGGTGTATACGCTGCAGTCATGGATTGTACGGCTGGTCCCGGCGGAGGTTCGAGTGCTCCCTCGGGCATGGGTGTGTGTGTTTGTCCTTAGGATAATTTAGGTTGAGTGTGTGTAACCTTAGGGACTGATGACCTTGGCAGTTAAGTCCCATAAGATTTCACAAACATTTGAACGTTTCTTTTAATTCACAAGGCTTATTAAAATTACCTAGATTTCTTCAATTAGGTTTGACTCCATTTTTGAGCTGGTGTCCAGCGACTGTTTTGTAGAAATATGTAGAGAATGTCACCAATCATTCGCAATTTTTTTAATTTTCCAGATCTACATAGATTTCTCAGTGCTTTGAGTTATGTTTACATTTATAGTCATGCTGAACGTAACTCCTAACATGGCGGTTTAGATGTAAGCACATATTAAAAGCTTTGAGATTGGCCGAAACCTAGATAGATCTGAAAATTAAAGACAAACATTGCGTTTGTTTGATGACATTTTCTACAGATTGGTTTAAATAAAATTCCACATACGTTTGGTAAAAAAAAAAATATACGGTGGGGGGGCGGCAAATTAGCAGCTCGCACGGGGCGGCACTTGGGCTTGCGCCGGTCCTGCTACGACCATAAACTTAAGATCCTGTACACTAATATTCTTTTTAGTTTTAGTGTTTGTAATACATTCTGAAACTATCTCAGTAACATAATAGAAGTACTCTCAGCAATTTGAGTACAAAAATGCGATGTGGTGAATTTGTCACAGCAGAAACAAACACTTACTGCAAGAGGGGAAACAAACCTCACATATTGACAGTCATTATTCAAATGGAAGGATCGCTTAAAAATTTTGTGTAGATGGCCAGTTTCGGCAGCATTAAACGTAGTACGCGATTTTTATCGCAGAAATATGTTTCTTGCTGTTTTTTCTGTATTTGGACTGAAGCAGCAATAAGTAAAGAAAATGCGAGATTTTTTGTGTCTAATCCACATATCGATGTAAACAAGAGCGGAATGCAAGCTCAAAGTGGCACGATCTAAGGCTCTATGCCGGACACTTGTTTTATTTAAGTTTAGTGAAATATTTTACAACACTGTTCGTATAAGCTGCGAGCTGTGTTTAGCATTCGCAAGAATGAAAATGGCGGATGCGCCAGCTTGTGTTTTCAGGAGCTATAGACCTGCGTCTCAACTTGCGACCAGCCTTATGCGCGTGCCAACAGGAGGAGAAAGTGCGTGTTTTACGCGTCTTGACCGGTGGCGTAGCTATCATAGGGCTAGGAGGGGCAGTGCCCTGGGGCCCCCGAGATCAAGGGGCCCCTCGGCCTCCGTGAACAAAGTTCGGGAAAAGTTACAGTAGAGCGTCTTTTTTTATTTTATATTTTATTTATTTATTTTTTTTTTTTTTATTTTTTTTTTTTTTTTTTTTACCTTCCCACCCTACCGTACATCAATTCCTCCTCTCGTCAAACTAAGCTGCCCACAGTAGCCGCACTGGGCCAGAGGGTGACGGAACATTGCTTCTAGTGGGGCCTGCTGACAGGCCAAGCCGACAGTCGCTGAGTACAACAGTCGGCTCGGCACACTCCAGTCGGCAGAAGCAGCTGCAGCATCACAGCTGTTCACAGCAACAGCTGCGCCTTCCATGTGTTGCGGCGTGCCGCTCGGCGCAATGTAAAGGATCGCGTGACTCAAAATACTGTGTAAATACATTTACTGTACAGCACTTCTTATTGGCAAGTAGAAGTGTACAGTTCGATTTTACGAATAATCGTTTTTCCGAACATCCATGGCCCCCAATTACACCTCGGATAATCGACGTTCTACTGTATATAAAATTTTAGCTGAATGAAGGATTTTCGACTTTTAACTTTTTGAACACTGCCAATAAACTTCAAACGCACGAAGTGAAATCCGGAAATTATTCCAATCTCAGAATATAAACATAAAAAGGTATTGCTTGTCCTGCCACGTTCTGAATTACTAGCAGTGTGTGCCAATACTGTTCAAGGTTTGATTCGCGGCAGGGGGCCATAATTTCGTGGTTGGGTAAAACTTCATTACTCATTTTTACTACCTTCTGCAAGCGACTTCATTCACCTAGTATGGAGCAACATCGAAAACTATTCCATGGTAGTTTTATCTGTATGTCCTACCAGGTCCAATTCTATCCCTCTCCAAAATTTCATCCAAATCCACCCAGTAGTTTCTGCTTGAAAGCATAATTAACTTTCACAGTTATAATTATATTAGAGAGTAAGATTAAATATTATCTGCTGCGTGACACACAGTAATTTACTTAAGAGTGGGTTTACCTTGTTATGTCTTCAAGTAAGCGGTAAGGACCTGATGAAGTAGTATTGCAACTATATAGTTCATAGGCGCCGATTACGGGTATGCTCGGTCGCTCAAGCGTAGCCCAAAATTTGAGTGGGTATGCTCGGCATACGCCACTGATAATTTTGGTATTATTTTTCTTTACGTTATATTTCTTGATTGTAATTAAATTCGACTCTCTCATTCCATTGATGGGTGGCTGGCTTTTGGAATACACCGCTGTAAAAAGATTATTTAAAACAAACAGGTAATTGCATTCGTAGGCATTAAAATTCATGTTGACATGTGAGTGAAGTGATCATTTTCTAAATAGTCCGAATGTTAATGAAATGCTGCATGTAAGTTCAATATCGTAAACTGAAGGCGGTAATCGTTAATTGTGTTAAATAACTAGAAATGAAGTGGGTTTGGTACGATACGATGAAATTGTGTATACTACTAATTTAACGTTTATGTATCCTCTTAGAAGTCAATTGTCTTCAAGGAATCGTGTTAGTGTTCAGTCGTGACAGTTTTTATCCTGTTTACTGAATTGGTGTGTGATGTAACAGTGGGTTGTGAACCTTTTGGTATCGACATACATGGTCTGACAGCAGAAGTGGTTAGGAACTATTTTCGTAATACTATATAGAAAATTAATCTTCAGGTGAAAGAAGGCAGGGAGACCATTCGATGTTAGTTTTTGCGATAATGAAAACAGTATTCACAATACAGGCACATCATTATCTGATATGCACATGCCTCAGAAGACGAAAACTCGGAAAATGACCTCAGTAGTTACTACAACGGGAAAACAGGTTCAAATGGTCGCAAAAGCCGACCAGTAGTTCTGAAACGTGAAATTGAAATCAATGACTGTTAATTTCTTTACTGTGTAATATAAAATTACTTTTCTCCTTTCAGAGATTAAAATTGTCTTAAATTAACACCAGATGAAGCAAAAAAGAAGAAATACTACTAAAATAAAACGAAATTATTACTTTACGTTTATATCTGGAATTAGAAAAATAATACCTGTCGGGGGGGGGGGGGTTCAGCCGGCGACCACCTACCCTCTATTGGGAACGCCACTGAGCATACCCCAAGATTTTCAAAAGTCGGCGCCTGTGGTATAGTTTTAGTTTAGAGAGGGCCCCAACGTCATTTTTGCCCCGGGGCCCTTGGTGTAGTAGCTACGCCACTGGTCTTGACTTTGATGACCATCTGCGTCGATAGGTGACCATCGTCTGTCTGCGGCTGATGCTGCCTCAGCACTGCCAAGGCCGGTTCCCATGCTTTACTAAGTTGGAATCCCGTGTCTCTATTAATTAAATCTTTTGCGATGCGTATTTTGACGACCTCTTTAATTATTGAGTCCCAGTGGGTGGAAGCGGAAGAAACGATCTTGGTCTCTTCGTAATTCATGCAGTGTCCCGAATCAAGACTGTTCAGCCACAGCCCATTTTTCTGGTTGACGAAATCTTCTGTGGCATTTATGTTCGTCGCATCTGTCTTTCACAGTGCGACACGTCTGTCCAATATAAGACATTCCACACTGGCACGGGATTTTGTATATTCCCGGTCTCCTGAGGCCGAGGTTGTCTTTAACGGAGCCCAGCATTGTCTGCACTCTCGCTGGAGGGTGGAAGACACACTTTATATTATGTCTTTTAAAGAGTCTGCCAATCTTGAAAGACACACCACCGACGTAGGGAAGAAAAACCATCTTACTGGAGCTCTCCGCTTCTTCTAGTTCATCTTCGGATTTCGAGCGAGCTGGTCGAAATGCAACACGAATCTGTTTCTCAGTGTAGCCGTTCTGTGCAAACATAGAGCGAAGATGGTTGAGCCGGCCGCGGTGGCCGAGGAGACTGAGGCGCTCCAGTGACGGTCTGCACGGCCACTACGGTCGGGGGGTTCGAATCCCCCCTCGGGCATGGATATTTGTCCCGTCCTTAGTCAGTTCATAAGTAGTTTGTAAGTTTAGGGACTTATGACCCCGTAGTTAAGTCCCATAGACTATACAAACATTTGAAACATTTGAAGATGGTTGAGCTCTGCTTGTAAACAATCTGCACCTGAGATCGCTCTTGCTCTATGTACGAGTGTCCGTAGTACACCGCTGCGTTACGTCGGGAAAGCCTGAAATAGTACATGTCACAACTTGATTAAATTTCGTGGTTTCGTTAGTGATACCCAACGTGGTAAACTGAGCTTCAATTTAAAGAAACCATACCTTTATGTTTTTCTTCCAGATTGGCGGAATCTTCACTGAAACACGAGCAATACCCGCTTCGTCCCATGCTGATGTAGGCCGTAGCCTGAAACAGTACATGTCACAACATGATTAAATTTCGTGGTTTCGTTAGTGATACCCAACGTGGTAAACTGAGCTTCAATTTAAAGAAACCATACCTTTATGTTTTTCTTCCAGATTGGCGGAATCTTCACTGAAACACGAGCAATACCCGCTTCATCTCACGCTGATGTAGGCCGTGAATTTGCGTCGTTGCCGTTGTCGGTCATATTTGCAGTTCACAGATTAAAAATGCGTTACGCTCCGTATTAATCACGTCGGAGTCACCAATATAGTTATGGTTTGGTGTACAAGGTTCACAAAGGAGAGAAAGGATGTGTTTATAACTTTTAATTGTCACTCAAAACATTGCAGAAAAGAAAACAAGAACAGAAAACGAATTAAAAACATTTGAAGTAATAAAAAGTGAATGAAGTTCACAGATATAATTTACATAGCTTAACAATCGGGTCCGCCACAATTTAATCAGTATTATTTACGCTATCTTTTACTATAGCCAGTTGCATGTAATTGTTTACTTTTCCATTACAATTAATTAAATGCACATTATTAAGAATACGCAATTTCCAGTATCATTGTTTGAAAGATATAAATAGGATGCGTTCGTGGCATGTAATGGAGTATTGTTTCGTCAGTTGTCTGAAGCACAATCCACGCAAGTTGAAAGTATTGTTTCGTCTGTTGTCTGAGGCACAATCCACGCAAGTTGAGAGTATTGTTTCGTCCGTTGTCTGAGACACAATCCACGCAAGTTGAGAGTATTGTTTCGTCCGTTGTCTGAGGCACAATCCACGCAAGTTATCCTTGATCTGATGCACAATCCACGTCAGTTCAAAGTATTGTTTCGGCCGCGATCTGAGGTCCAATCCACGCCAGTTTGAAATTTAATTTTGAACAATTATGTACAAGATCTTTCGTATTAGTCGTGTCTAAAGTGTTTCTGCCGGTATTATGAATGGACTATTAATATTTGTGTCACATGAAGATGTACCCCTCAGACTTGTGCATTCCACACACGAACTGAGTAAATTCGTATTATTGATATGTGGAATGTTAATTGTAATTAATGTGACTCGTAGGCTGGTCATAAATCAGGACAACTGGGCATTTATGGATAATTAAAAGTGTCAAAGAACTGCAATTCTACTAGGGACTGATGACCAACGTAGTTTGGTCCCATAGAATTACAAACATTTGAACTGCAATTCAGTGTGTTGCCTATGTTATTTCTAGTGAATTAGATTTCAGCCAGCCACTACCGATCTTCGAAACATCAGAATCATCGATCTACGACCAGGTATGTCACAAGAGAATTTATTTTCTGGCATAAATGATTCAATCATCCTAATCATGTGTCCTGGAATGTCTAACTTGGTCATTTTATACAGCTAGCGTTCATCTCAAACATTGTTGAACGCTTTCTCAATGTAGAGAAGGACGACTTCTGTGCAGTACGTTTTTCGCGATTTTACACCATAAATTCTCAGCCCTGTGAAAACCCCGAAGGATCAATGCTAAAAAATTCCCTGATTTTACGTTTCCTTTACGTCGATTTTAAGTTCTTGCTAAACGTATCGCTTTACTTTGTTGTTTTTCTCCTTCTGATCTATCTAACTGAACTAGTTATAAGTGACAAAAATGACAGACGTTCCCATCGCCTTTGTTGTCGGACAGGGTACAGAAAGATAATTGGTAGGTTGTCCAGTATTCGTCTAGCCCAGCCATACTCAACCTTTTTCCTCCTCGGGCCAAATTCTCGAATATTTTAATTCAAGTGAGCCACAAAATTATTACAACACAAAATAACACTACGAAATAACTACACCTATTTGTTTTATCATCAAAATCTATTTTAATACATAATTATTAATAGAAGCGTACGTTGCTTTTGAAATATAGCTGAATGAATTGTTAATTAATATTTTTTCAGTTTTTTAGAATTTGTGCACTTGTTTTTTTAGACAAATCATAATTAATTTCAAAGAAAGATATGTAAAAACTCAAAAAGTTTTGAGAGGCCATCTAAAACTCTGCTGCAATCTTTTGACCGCCATTTCCAAGCAATTCAGTTTTTGTTAAACGTATCTTTGTTTGTAACTTACGTTAATCAATGGAATATGAAATTTAGCGATTTTTTCAAGGCAGGCAGGGCGAGTGATTACTGTGAACTGCCACTATGGTACTGCCAGAGCTGGACAGCGTCAACCAAAATATTTACTTCATTAATCATTAACACGTTACTAAAAAAGTTGACTTGGTTAAACGTTAAAGCATCGCTTTACAGACAATTTAACGAGAGTTAATGTTAATCGTTAATTCAGAACAGTATTATGCAGCCTAGAAATCTCGCCTTCAGTCTCTGAATTAATATTCTTGTGTTATGGTACCATTTAAATAGAGCAAATTAAGTAAAATATATTATCCTACCTGATATAAAAAATCTGAAACATTTTAAGAAAAAAAAATATTCATTACTGCAGCCTGTGATATTAGTGCTGGAAAGAACTGAAGAGTTCGGGATAAAGATAAAATATTACATTAACGTGTATTAATCGATTACAAACTTTGGGCCAGGAGTCGCCGTAACTTCTTGTCTCTCCGGAGTGTCTCCCGAATGTTCAAATGTTTGTCAAGCTTAAGGAACTTAACTGTGGGGTCATCAGTCCGTAAACTTACAAACTACTTATGAACTAGCTTATACCAAAGACGACACAAACATCCATGCCCTAGGGGGGGGGGGGGTGGGATTGGAACCCTGACGGGGAACGGCCTCGCGCATCATAGCATAGCGCCTCAATGCGCTCGGCCGCTCCGCCGCGGCAGCGTCTCCCATCCGCCCAAATTCTCACTGGACTCACACTACGAAAGCAGCATCCCTCGACCATACTCCTCAATGTTCACCATCAGGGATTTCCACACGAGGTCAAACGATTGTATCACATTAGCGCTGAAGACTGGAACCCAGCTGGCCGCGGTGGCCGACGGGACTGAGGCGCTCCAGTCACGGTCTGCACGGCCACTACGGTCGGGGGTTCGAATTCCCCCTCGGGCATGGATATTTGTGCCGTCCTAGTTCGTAAGTAGTTCATAAGTAGTTTGTAAGTTTAGGGACTGATGACCCCGTAGTTAAGTCCCATAAGACTTACAAACATTACTGGAACCCAGAACGCCATCGTCGCATGTGAAGACTACTTATGTGTATTGGTATGATGTCTGTTCTTTCGAAAGACCTCACGCCAGTAAGTATTTACAATTAAGGTTGATTGTGCTAAAGAGAGTTGCAGAAATGGTAATTTCGGTAGCCAAACTGGCATATATGTATTCCTCCGACTTCTACTATTTTTTCTTCTAATAATTTCCTTTTAAGGTGATCATATTTGCAAAGATGGGAATAATTTTATAACTATTCACTACTCAGAATGCAACAATGCTCTGTGATTGTTATACATTATTGAAGCTTACAATGAAATTAGTAACAGTCTGCAAATCAAAATTTAGCAAATGAAATATATTTACAGCGACTGTGTAAGATACACTCCAGTATTAAAAATTAGTAAAAATCTTGCTTAGGTATCTTCATACTAACTCTCATCTACTCATCTTTCAAAAGTAAATAAATGAGAGTGTTAGAGAGTTTTTTTTTTTTTTTTTTTTTTTTTTTTTTTTTTTTTTTTTTTTTTGCTTAAATTTGATTTCACTTTTAAATCTTCTACTATGGATGTTGACGACTGGCTTTTATTTAGAACTCTGCATCCTGGTGCTACCTAACTTGATGTAACTGTTATTAAGTAGCTTATATCAAGAGAGAACGCTGGCGGTAAACATTCTTACTTAACTTGGCTGCTGAGAAATAAATGGCTAAACAGACTTTTCATGGAATGTAGTTTAAGGAAAAAAAGCTCTGCTTTCAAATCAGATCTACAATACCACTGACTTACAATACCTCTCTGTTTGCATTGATGGTTAATAAGAAAAACAGTGTGTTAACAGTCCTAGAATTATGGCATCTGTGCACCACATCCAATAGGGACAGCCCACGTCAGTTTACAGTGATGTATCAGTTATCACAACAGAAAAAAGCGTACAGCTCTCTGAGAGATGGTCTATGGTTAATTTAAAGGATATTGGCTTTTAGCACTGAATTATGAATTTGACACTTCTTCTGAAGTTCTGAATTGAAAATGCAGTGCCGTTTGGGAATATGGAAGTTGGTTACAGTATATAAACAAAGTAAGTAAAGATTCCGTGATTTGTGTGCTACAATACGCACCCTGTCAAAGCAATCACGAAAAGCAGGGCCACCGCTAGGCAAATCCAGCTCAGAAACACCAACCTCAGCGGAAGTATTATTGCAGATCTCGATAATTAATGTGCCATCACACAGGTCGTATAAACGCATTTCAGGTTTATGAAATAAATTGTAGACACTTTTACACTGATAAAAATATAAGAAGTTATGTCTTGTAACGTAACATGACCGAGAGGTTTTTTACGTCAAAAAATCGAAACATTTAGGCGTCCCGGCAGAACCCGATGGGGACAACGGGACTGTATCGGTCAAATCTGGATGTCTGATCACTTTAATTAGCTGTACAAAATACATTCTGATCAGAAGGTAGGATTGATATATTAGTCATACAATGGCATCTTTAGTTGAATTTCGTGACCTGCACGGCGCATAAATTGATATATGAGAGCGTAGAACACTGTTGACTGAGAAGGAATGCGAGAGGGAGAATGTTTACCTATCTTTCATACAATCGTGCACGTAGCTGATCAGTTGTGCTATAAATTACGCTAGTAATGCTGCGTAACAGTGTAGTACATAAAACTGTTTATCTTCTTCTTCTTGATGTGCATAATATAAGATTTTCGGCGCGCTATTAGAATTACTGCAGTTGGCAACACTCGGGACATACGGCATTCGACTGAAAGTATATTCCTACATGTACCGACAGACCTATAGGCCATAAGATCAACTAAGGTACGGCAAGTAATACAGTAAGAATGAAAAAGATACGTAAATGACTTAATACCATATTTATAACACACAGATTAATGAGATCGTTGAAATTGTGTACACTTTTAACAATCTTTTCTATATCAGGTTTACTATTACTGCATGCTACTCGTAACACGTCATCCAGATGATAATCAGAGAGCCGGTTTCGATATTTATTTTTTACTTACTTCATTTTAGACTATGATGATTCAGTTGTGGATACAGAATTTTTTTCTTTTGGTTGGGGGGAGTGCACAAGCTTGAGGAGAGTAAACATGTCCATAAGGGCTTTGTGAGGCTAATTTCAAAACACACACACACACACACACAATATATATATACAATTTTATTACAGTCAGCGTCACATGTAACTGCTGTAGCAAATTTTTAATTTATTTCCATCTAACTACCAATGCACTATTAGTTTCTGCGCACTGTTGTTGTGGTCTTCAGTCCGCAGACTGGTTTGATGCAGCTCTTCAAGCTACCCTGTCCTGTGCAAGTCTCTTCATCTGAGAATACGTTCCGAAACTTACATCCTTTTGAATCTGCTTCCTTCTAATGCTAAGTTGACAATTCCTTGATTAATCAGAATGAGTCCAACCAATATATCCCTTCTCTTAGTCAGGATATGCCAGAAACTCCTTTTCCCCCGATTCGGTTAAGCACCTTCTCATTAGTTATGTGATCTACCCATCTAATTTTCATCATTCGTCTATAGCACCACATTTCAAAAGCTTCTATCATCTTTTTATCTGAACTCCTTATCGTCCACGTTTCACTCCCATACAATGCTGCATTCCAGACAAATGCTTTCAGAAAGGACTTCCTAATATTTAAGTTAATATTGGATGTTAACAAGTTTCGCTTCTTTAGAAACGCTTTTCTTCCCATGGCCATTTTGCATTTTGTATTTTCTTTACTTCAGCCATCAGAAGTTATCTTGCTACCCAAATAACAAAATTCATCTACTACTTTTATTGTCTCATTACCTAATCTAATTCCTTCAGCATCGCCTGATTTTCTGACATTACATTCCATTACTTTCGTTTTACTCTTGTTAATGTTCATCTTATATCTTCCTTTCAAGCCACTGTTCATCCTATTCAATTGCTCTTCCAGATGTTTTGCGGTCTCTGACAGAATTACTATGTCATCGGGAAACCGCAATGTTTTTATTTCTTCTCCCTGCACTTTAATGCGCTCTCCAAATTTCTCCTTCCATTCCTTCACTGCCTGCTCAATGTACAGACTGAACAACATCGGGGAAAGGTTACAACCCTGTCTTACTCCCTTCCCACCCTCTGCGTCCCTTTCTTGCCCTTCGATTCTAATAACCACTGTCTCGTTTTTGTATAGGTTGAATATAACGGTTCGCTCCCTATATTTTACCCCTGCTACCTTCAGAATTTGGAAGAGTGTTTTCCAGTCGACACTGTCAAAAGCTTTCTCCAAATCGACAAACATTAAAAACGTAGGTTTCCCTTTCCTTAGCCTATCTTCTAAGATAAGTCGTAATGTGAGTATTGCCTCTCGTGTTCCTACATTTCTCCTAAATCCAAACTGATCTTCCCCGAGGTCAAATACCACAAGTTTTTCCATTCGTCTGTAAATAATTCGTGTTAATTTTGCACCCATGACTTATTAAACTGATAGTTCTGTAATTTTCACACTTGTTTGCATTTGCTTTCTTTGGAATTGGAATTACAATATTCTTCTTGAAATCGGAGGATATTTCCCCTGTCTCATACATCTTGCATACTAGGTGATACAATTTTTTCATGAGTGGCTCTCCTAACGACATTCGCAGTTCAGACGGGATATCATCTACTCCAGGGGCCTTGTTTCGACTCCAGTCCTTCAGGGCTCTGTCGAGTTCTTCTCGCAGTATCATATCTCCTATTTCATCTTCCTCCAATTCGTCTTCCATTTCTAGAATACTGCTTTCAAGTTTATTTCCTTTGTATAAGCCCTCTATATATTCCTACCACAGTTCGACCTTCCCCTATTTGCTTAGTAGTGGTTTTCCGTCTGAGTTCTTGATATTCAAACAGCTGCTTTTTGTGTCTCCAAAGATCTCTTTTATTTTCCTGTAGGCTGTATCTATCGTTCCCCTAGTTATGCATTCTTCTATGGTTCTACATTGTCCTCTAGTCACTCCTGCGTAGCCAGTCTGCCCTTCCTGTCAATCTCATTTTTCAGACGTTTGTACTCCCTTTTTCCTGTTTCACTTGCTGAATTTTTATATTTTCTCCTCTCATCAATTAAGTTCAGTATATCCTGTGTTATCCAGGGATTTCTATTAGGCCTTGTCCTTCTGCGTATATGGTCCTCTGCTGCCTTCACTACCCTATCTCTCAGAGCTACTCATTCTTCTTCTACTGTATTACTTTCCCCCGTTTCAGCCAATCCTTGCCTTATGCTCCCTCTGAAACTCCCAACCACCTCTGGTTCCTTCAATTTGTCCAGGTTCCATCCTAACCTTTCTAACTTTCTGCAATCTCTTAAGTTTTAATCTGCAGTTCATAACCAGTAAGTTATGGTCAGAGTCTATATCTGCCCCTGGATATGTCTTACAGTTTAGAACCTGGTTTATAAATCTATTCCTTACCATTATAAAGTCAGCCTGGTACCTTCCAGTGTCTCCTGGTCTCATCCATGTATACAGCCTCTTTCATGATGATAAAACCAAGTGTTGGTGATCATTAAATTGTGATCTGCGCAAAATTCTACCAAGAGATCTCCTCTTTCATTCCTTTTTCACCTACTACATTTACTTCTCTTCCCTTTCCTACTACCGAGTTCCAGCCACCCCCCTCCCATCACAATCAAGTTTTCGTTTCCCTTAACTTTCTGAATGATTTCTTTTATCTCCTCATACATTTCTTCGATATCCTCATCATCGGCCGTGCTAGTTGGCATATAAATTTGCACTACTGTGGTCGGTGTTGGCTTCGTGTCTATCTTTACTACAATAATGCGTTCACTATGCTGTTCATAGTAATTTACCCGCATTCCTATTTTCTTATTCATTATCAGACCTACTCTACTGCGTTACCACCAACTGATTTTGTATTTATAACCATGTACTCACCTGACCAGAAATCCTGTTCATCCTGCCATCGAATTTCACTAATCCCTACCATGTCTAACTTTAACCTATCCATTTTTCTTTTCAAATTTTCTAGCTTACCTACGCGATTAAGGGTTAGAACATTCCACGCTCCGACCAGTAGAATGCCTGTTTTGTTTTTCTTGATGACGACATCCTCCTGAGTAGTCCCCGCCCGGAGATCCGAATGTGGGACTATTTTACCACCATAATATTTTACCCAAGAAGACACCATCATCGTATAGTCATACGGTAGAGCGGCATGTCCTCGGGAGAAGTAACGACTGTAGTTTCCGCTTGCTTTCAGCCGTTCGCAGTAACTGCATGGCAAAGCCATGTTAGCTGATGTTACGAGGCCAGCTCAGTCAATCATCCAGACTGTTGCCCCTGTAACTACTGAAAAGGCTGCTGTCACTCTTCAGGAACCACACGTTTGTTTGGCCTCTCCACAGATACCCCTCCACTGTGGTTGCACCTATGGTACGGCTATCTGCATCGTTGAGGCACGCAAGCCACCCCACCTCGGCAATGTCTGTGGTTCATGGGCGGTGGTTCTGCGCACTATGGCGTCATTTTCAAATGCCTATGATCACAAAAATATTACAATGATTCAATCACATTAAACAGTATAAATTTTCTAAATTTACCACAAAATAGGAAAAAAAGAAAAAAAACAGAGAATGTAGAGTGTGAATGCCCTGTGTTCAGCTGTGGACACACTTATTTCATCCTTCATCATCATAAAGGATGAAACACTTGCCAACAGCTGAACACAGGGCAATCAGCCTCTGAATTTAATTCAGTATGTAACTGATTCTGAGCTTCGCCAGGTGGGTATATGCGAATTCCTATATAGAAGAAGCAATGCGAAATTGGCATAGGTTTCTCTACATATTTACAATTTTGGAATAATTGGACTATAAGACTGACCACAGAAAATTCAAAAAATTGTACAGTATGGCCGAAAAATGTTTTGTACATATTAAATGAGCCAAATGACTTAATGGAGACTGTACAAAAACGTAGGACATGTTTTTTCAAAAAAGTTCAAATGTTTGTAATTCGAAGGGACCAAACTGCTAAGGTCATCAGTTCCTAGTCTTACAATCTACTTTAACTTATTCCAAAGACAAGGCATACACCCATGCCTGAGGGTGGACTAGAACCTCTGGTGGGAGTGGCCGTGTACTCCACGACATTGTGTCCCAGATCACACGGCCATTCACGAGCGGCGCACATGGTTCGATAAATTATTAAACTTTTCAAAACAATGTTTGTAGAGCTTATGGGACTTAACAGCGGGGTCATCATCCCTAAACATACAAACTACTTATGAACTAACTTTCACTAAAGACAACACAAACATCCATGCCCAAAGTGGGATTCGAACGGGAACGACCTCGTACATTGATGAGCGGCGCACATGGTTCGATAAATTATTAAACTTTTCAAAACAATATTTGTAGAGCTTATGGGACTTAACTGCGGGGTCATCAGTCCCTAAACTTACAAACTACTTATGAACTAACTTACACTAAAGACAACACAAACATCCATGCCCGAAGGGGGATTCGAACCCCCGACGGGGAACGACCTCGTACATCGTAGCATAGTGCCTCAATGCGCTCTGCCTCGGCTTAAACTTTTCACTTTTTAATGTGGTTGAATATTTGTAATATCTTTTTTAATCATAGGAACTTGAGAATGATGCCATAGTGCGTCGAAACTAATAGTGCATTTGTAATTAGATGGAAGTATATTAATTTGACAAAAAAAAATGTTCAAATGTTTGTAAAGCTTATGGGACTTAACTACGGGGTCATCAGTCCCTAAACTTACAAACTACTTATGAACTACTTACGAACTAGGACGGCACAAATATCCATGCCCGAGGGGGGATTCGAACCCCCGACCGTAGTGGCCGTGCTGACCGTGACTGGAGCGCCTCAGTCACCTCGGCCACCGCGGCCGGCTTAATTTGACAAGTAAAGATGATTTTACCTGATGATGCCAACAGCACAAAACATCTGCTCTAATTGAAGGATATATATTTATTTTGGAGTGCTGTCAACGTTACGCTGCCCCTAGACACGAAATATTACTGCACCCAATGTTGCAGGTAACGTTTCCAACACTGCGACGCTGCCTTCTGCAGCCATGGCACGCCTCCTGCCGCTGTCAAGAGCCAGTGCACGAATCGTCAACTTACCGTGGACGAACAGTATCGTAACCGGAGTAGCTGTGTCATTACCAAACAATGCAGAAATTGGAAAAACAGCGTATCCTATAAGGTCACCCAATTACGGCTCAGAAACAAACAGCCAGTAAATACGAGTATGTCGCACTAAGTTTGATATTCCCTCAAAATCTAAAATGAGATTTTCTGTGTTTGCGTTGTACTGAATCAATTTATTCTTCATTCTTTTTCAAGTTGCTATGTAAAACGAGATGAGTTTTCAAGAAAGCTTTCGCGATCAACAAAATTAAACTTTAAACTTCCTGGCTGATTAAAATTGTGGGCCAGCAACGGGATTCGAACCTGGGACCTTTGCCTTTCCCTTGCAAGCGCTCTACCATCTGAGCTATCATGGCACGCTTCACGGTCCGTCTACAAAACTTTACTTCTGCCAGTTCCTCGCCTCCTACTTTCCAAACTTCACAGAAGTTCTCCTGTGAACCTTTCAGGACGACCACTCCTCATTCTGGAAACATCCCCTAAACTGCGGCTAAGCCATGTCTCCAACACATCATTTCGTCCAGGAGTGGACCATCCTGTGGGCACACCGGAAAAGGCGTCATTAAAACCGCTGAATTTTAATTGTTTTATCTTTTTAAACTCATATTCTAATTCTTTCTGCAATGTCTGTAAATTACGTAAATTCAAGGATTTTAGAGAGGGAAAAATTGTCCAAATTTATTTACTGATGCTGAGTTTTAAAAAGCAAAAGCTGCAGAATGAAACTTTCACTCTGCATCGGAGTGTGCGCTGATATGAAACTTCCTGGCAGATTAAAACTGTGTGACAGAACCGGGTCTCGAACCTGGACCGTTGCCTTTCGCGGGCACGCGCTCTACCGACTTTTTTTTTCTGGTAGATCTATCTTTTGTGGTCGTCGGTTCAGTTCGTTCTTTGATCATTTGGCTCAACTTTTTTATTACAGAGGGCGTTGAGCCCCCTGACCGGGCGCACTGAGCCACGGCGCCCGGCACCGACTGAGCTATCCCGACACGAGGTACTGGCAGAAGTGAAGTTGTGGGGAGGCATCGTGAGTCGTGTCGGGATAGCTCAGTCAGTTTCGCCGAGACAGCGGCCGAGTGAACACGTGCCGGAGCTTCCACTCCGCGCGTGTTTGACGTGCCTGCAGCTGTTTGGGACTTGTGAGTATCGCATGGCTTTTGCGATGGAGGATCAGCTACGACGCTACACGTTGCGATTTCAATTTCCGTTCGGATTTAGCCGACCACAAATGCACGAATTAGTTTATTTCTTTTTCGAAATATTGGGATTGAAAGATGAGGAAGTTATAGGATTTTCTTACGATTTTCTGGCAAATGCTGTTTATGTCAAGCTTGTTACCGATGAACCTCGTTTGCGTATGATGGCGCTAATGAAAAGTACTGCCGAGTTCGATAATTCAAAAGACGAACTTTGTAAAGTTCCTGTTAGTCAAAATGTTCAAATGTTTGTAGAGCTTAAGGGACTTAACTATGGGGTCATCAGTCCCTAAACTTACAAACTACTTATGAACTAGCTAATACTAAGGACGGCACAAATATCTATGCCCGAGGGGGGATTCGAACCCCCGACCGTAGTGGCTGTGCAGACTGTGACTGACGCGCCGCAGACAGCTCGGCCACCTGTTAGTCATGCTGGACTACGTCTAAGAAATGTTCGTATATTTAATCTGCCTTTTGAAATTGACTTAGACCTAATACGTGAATCTCTGTCACAGTATGGCAATGTACTGGAAATCCACAAAGAACCGTGGAGTGGGTTAAAGCACTTCAATGTCTGCGAAAATCGACCTGTCTAAACATATCCCATCGAACATTGTTGTGCAAGGTTTCCGGGTACTTGTTACGTATGACGGGCAACCGAGAACTTGCGTACTTTGTGGTGCTACAGACCACCTAAAGGCTGAGTGCCCGCGTTACAAACCAGTGCGTCGAGTGCAACAGTCTGACGCATTAGAAGTAAGGCAAGATGACAATAAACCCACATATGCCGAAAAACTTGCCGCAACGACTACGACGACCGCGCACATCCAGCACGTGGCTCAGGTTGCTACAGTAGGGAACGCTGCCGATATAAACGATACCGCGCTAAAACAAGTCGAGATTGCATATGGCGGTGAAAGAGAGGCAAACAGCCTCGCCGGAAAACAACATCGTCCCGATGCTGGCAGTAGAGGTGTTGAACTTTTGTTGCTGAATCTCGACACTATTGTGACAATTTCCGCAGAGGCTCAACCAATTACAGACTCCGGGTATATGAAAAACCCTCTCTCTCCTCAGGCCCACGTAGGTTCTGTTAAAGGGCAATCTCCAAAGGAAGCTACCGTCAGGTGCGGAAGATAACGGTTTTGACGAAGACACGCGTGCTCCAAAAAAAGCAAAACAACAGAAACCTGCACGTAAGCAGACTGAAGAGGAGATTCGTACCCTAGAACAGAAGTTGCAGCGCACCATTAAGCGGTTACGGTCAGCAGATAGCGAGAAAAACAGCACAGAAGACGGGGGGCCGATAGGCGATAGTCCATCATACGGAGAAGACGGAAATGAATGAATATCGACTGTTCGGGGAATGATGAGCTTATGGATACCACCCAGAAGCATACGACGACCCGGATGCCTCCCTGGGCTGAGGACGTAGAATGATACGGCACTCTTTCCCTTTCCTGTGCAGGATTACAAAATTGTAACTGCGTCAAAATAACCTGTTTGAAAGACTATTTGTATGCTGATGAATTGACATAGCTTTCCTACAAGAAGTAGTAACGACCAAAGTAGGAAATATAACGGGTTATGAGGCCATCATAAATATCGGTGATAAGGCAGGAACTGCAATTTTGTTCAAAGCAGGCGTCGCTTGCCGACCTCAAGCGATTTTAGACTCAGGACGAGGGATTGCCGCACAATTTCAAGATATCCATCTGCTCAACATCTATGTCCCGACAGGATCTACAGCCAGAAAAGATAGGAATGTATTTTATCGAGATGAAATTGTGCCTTTACTAGCCATTGGTTTTTCGAAGATTATATTGGGAGGCGCGTTGAATTTGTGACATTTCCTTTTACTTTTCCAACTCAGTATCTGGTTGCCATTTGAAACCGAAAGAAATAACGGTAATTTCCAAGAATGGTATATATCGAACTGCAACTGTAAACGATTTAGTGTGTCTGAAACTAAAATAATAATAATAATAATAAAAGAATCCTTCTTGTTTGACCTATACCTAACCTTCTTAAGGCTACGCTACAGATCACTTTCTTTTAAAGTAAAAGGTTAGGTGTAGGTCAAGAAGTTTTTTATTTAGTACGTGAAGGTGCGAAGCGCCCGAATCTCCGTATAAGAAACACTCAATCGATTTACAGTTGTACGTTAGATATATAGGGCCTATCATTTCAGGCCGAGGCTCTTAGATTGCAAGCATTATTGGAAATTACCGAAATATCGGCATAACTGAAGACAGGGATACCACAAGTCAGCTTTAACCCATGATGTAATCACAATCTCGGAAAACACTTATTACGGGATAATATCTAAATACTTAGGTATTGTAGATAACACCTAAAAATACGCACGTTCAAATCTAACTGGTGATATCCCAGTCTTCAGATGAGCCAAAATTTCATAAAATCATCAAGTCAAAAAACAACATCGTAATTAGCTTTATAAATCAATTGTTCCGCTATGTCAATTTTCCGTCATTGGTACGGAAGCGAGTGTCGAACGTTCGATATATTGATCTCAATGCCGTTTCCTTCGATGTACACGGATTCTAACAAATTACAGTTTTAATTATTGTCGAGAGTTGCAAGATTTAACTGATGGGCTGGACTTACACGACACCTGGTGCTACTTTCGCCCACAGGTCATCGGCTACACTTACTTTACTGTGACTTCCTCTAGTCGTCTGGACAGATTTTATATAGCTAGAACCGTTTTAAACACTGTACGGGATTGTGAAATATGGCCAGTTAATTTTACCGACCATTGTGCGTATCATATAACGCACATGCATGCCCCTCAAAAAACATTTTTGGGTTGCGGCGTGTGGCAACCGAATGTTGCATTGTTAGGGGACGCTAGCCTTCAAACTGATTTGTTTGCTACATGGCAGTGGTGCCTACAGCGACAAGATAGATATAGGGGCCGTGTTTATTGGTGGACTGAGCTAGTGAAACCGAAGATAAAAAAAATGTATTTGTCACTATGCCAGGGCCAAGGCTTATTGGAAGAACCAGACTTTGGTGTTTTATTTTACCGGCCTCGGGCAGCTGTATAATCATCCTTCGGCGTTGCCGGAAAATAGTCTTCGGATTTAAACGTACTAAAGCCAAGATCACCGCTTTAATCCGTGAAAAACTGATCGGAACGAGAATAAGGGCGCACGCTTCCGATGACATCTGTAACGAGACAGTGTCGTTGTTTCACCTCATAAGAGAACGCAAACAGGGCAGACAAAAAAATTATCAGTCAATTAACGGACGACGGCGGAAATGTGTATAATGAACACCGCGCGCTTAAGACTTACACAGTAAATTATTTCAGTCAACTTTACTCCCAGCCTGACATAGATTAGTGGCGGGAGAGGATTTTCTATCCAATATTACGCCTACGGTAGATGAAGAGGAGCACGCACATGTACTGGCAAATATAACTAACTAGATGACCCGGTGAACTTTGTATCACTTACCTCTAAATATAAACAATATTAATTTAAATCATATGTATTTTAGACGCAGTAGCTTTATAAAGGCATCATCAGATAGTGTAAGTATCCGCTCGAGAGTTGGCGAAAAGAGTGGGCAAATCATGCACACATGTCCAGGATGGATGTGGACTAAACATGCTGTAGGTGCATGGTATTCCTTGTGTTGATTCAAATTACGTAGACGTGGCAACTAATAGAAGCATTTTCTGAGATACGGCAAAGTTAAGAAGACAAAGAGTAAATAGCTTTTCCAGAGAGTAGTTATTGTTTGATATTTCGCTTTATATACTTCAAATCAAAAAATATCTTGAATTACACACTTTAAAGTATCTTATCCGGTACTTCAGCGTTCAAGCTATCTCCACACCAGATTTCATCACAATAGATTCAGTTGTTTATGTAATGATATATAGCCAAATCGGTTCGACCGTTCACGAGTTTTAGCGAGACTAACGAATAACAATTCATTTTTAACCTTGACAGTTCACATACGGGTTCAGATCGTGTAAAGCGAACTTTACTCTTTCAAAGTATATTTCTAAACGCACCCAACACAACAACCAAGTCATTATTTTACTTGTTTTAAATCTGAATTTTCCTCGCAATTTTTTCATATTTTATCATCGTTTAAACCTTCCCTGAACTTCCACGAATGTGACATGAACATTAACCTGGACATATATGCGTCATTTGCCCACTCTTTCCGCCGATACCTAAGAATATCCGATGATGCCTTTATAAAGCTACTGGGTCTAAAATACATGTTGTTGTGGTCTTCAGTCCGGAGACTGGTTTGATGCAGCTCTCCACAATACCCTATCCTGAGCAAGCCTCTTCATCTCCAGATAAGAACGGCAACCTACATCTGTCTGAATCTGCTTACTGTATCCGTCTCTTGGTCTTCCCCTGCGATTTTTTCCCCACACACTTCCCTCCAACGCTAAATTCACAATTCCTTCATGTCTAAGAATGTGTCCTACCAATCTATCCCTTCTTTTAGTCAAGGTATGCCAGAAATTTCTTTTCTCCCCAATTCTGTTCAGTACCTCCTCATTAGTTATGCGATCCACCCACCTAATCTTCAGCATTCTTCTGTAACACCATATTTCAAAAGCCTCTATCCTCTTCCTGTCCGCACTGTTTATCGTCCATGTCTCACTTCCATACAAGGCAACACTCCATACAAATGCCTTCAGAAAGGACTTCCTTAGGCTTAAATCAATATTCGATGTTAACAAATTTCTCTTTTTCAAGAACGCTTTTCTATCCATTGCCATTCTGCATTTTATATCCTCTGTACTGTGACCATCATTTGTTATTTTACTGCCCAAGTAACAAAACTCATCTACCTCCTTTATTGCTTCGTTTCCCAATCTAATTCCTTCAGCATCACCTGATTTTCTTACACTGCACTCCATTACCCTAGTTTTGCTCTTGTTAATGTTCATCTTATATGCACCTTTCAGCACACTGTCCATTCCGTTCAATTGCTCTTCCAGGTCTTCTGCTGTATCTGACAGAATTATTATATCGTCGGCGAAACGCAATGTTTTTAATTCTTCACCCTGAACTTTAATTCCTTCTCCAAATTTCACCTTGCTTTCCTTTATAGCCTGCTCATTGTACAAATTGAATAACAATGGAGAAAGACTACAACCCTGTCTTACTCCCTTTCCAACCACTGCATCCCTTTCATGCCATTCAACTCTGACAACTGCTGTCTGGTTTTTGTACAAGTTGTAAATAACCTTACGCTCCCTATATTTTACTCCTGCTTGCTTCAGAACTTGAAAGAGTTTATTCCAATCAACATTGTCAAAAGCCTTCTCCAAATCTACAAAAGCTAGAAATGTAGGTTTCCCTTTTCTTAATCTATCTTCTAGGATAAGCCGTAAAGTGAGTATTGCCTCCCGGGTTCCTACATTTCTCCTGAACCCAAGCTGATCTTCCCCGAGGTCGGCTTCTACCAGCTTTTCCATCCTTTTGTATATAATTCGTGTTAATATTTTGCAACCATGACTTATTAAACTGATGGTTCTGTAGTTTTTACACCTGTCTGCACCTGCTTTCTTTGGAATGGGGATATTACATTTTTCTTAAAGTCTGAGGGTACTTCACCTGTCTCATACATCTTACACACCAGGTGAAACAGGTTTGTCATGGCTGGTTTTCCCAGAGACTTCAGTAGCTCTGAGGGAATATCATCTACTCCAGGGCTCTGTCAAATTCTTTCTCTCAGTACAGTATCTCCTATTTCATCTACATCCTCTTCCCTTCCTACAATATTGTCTCGAAGTTCATTTCCTTTGTAGAGCCCCTCTATATACTCTTTCCACCTTTCAGCTTTCCCTTCTTTGCTGAGAACTGGTTTTCCATCAGTGTCCTCGATATTCATAGAGCTGTTTTTCTTATCTCCAAATGTTTCTTTTATTTTCCTGTAGGCTGTATCTATTTTTCCCCTATTTATACATTCTTCTACATTCTTGCATTTGCCTTCTAGCCACTCCTGCTTAGCCATTTTGCACTTCCTGTCAATCTCATTTCTTAGTCGTCTGTACTTCATTTTGCCTGTTTCATTTACTGCATTTTTATATTTTCTCCTTTCATCAATTAAATTTAGTATCTCCTGTGATATCCAAGGATTTTTTGTAGGTCTTTCCTTCCTACCTATTTTGTCCTCTGCTACCTTCACTATTTCTTCTCTCAATTTTACCCATTCCTCCTCTACTGTTTCATTTTCCCCTGTTTCTGTCAATTGTTGCCTAAAGCTTCCTCTGAAATTCTTAAGAACCTCAGGTTCCTTCAATTTATCCAGGTCCCATCTCCTTATTTTCCTGCCTTTTTGTAGTTTCTTTAGTTTCAGCCTACAGTTCATAACCAACAAGTTATGGTCAGAGTCTATATCTGCCACTGGGTAAGTCTTACACTGTAAAACCTGGTTCCGAAATCTATGTCTTACCATTATAAAATCTATCTGGTATCTCCCGGTGTTTCCTGGTCTCTTCCATGTATACAACCTTCTTTTGTGATTCTTGAACCAGGTGTTTGTTATAACTAAATTATGTTCTGTGCAAGATTCTACCAGGCGGCTTCCTCTTTCATTCCTTTTGCCCAGACCATATTCACCTACTATCTTCCCTGCCCTTCCTTGTCCTACTACCGAATTCCAGTCTCCCATAACAATTAAGTTTTCCTCTCCCTTAATTGTCTGAATAATTTCCTTTAGCTCCTCATATATTTCTTCGATTTGCTCATCATCGGCAGAGCTAGTTGGCATATAAACCTGTACTACTGTGGTTGGTGTTGGCTTCGTATCTATCTTGACAATGATAATGCGATCACTGTGCTGGTCATAGTAGTTTACCCGCATTCCTATTTTCTTATTCATTATCAATCCTACTCCTGTGATCCCCCCAATTGATTTTGTATTTATAATCCTGTACTCACCTGACCAGAAATCCTGTTCATCCTGCCACCGAACTTCACTAATCCCCACTATATCTAACTTCAACCTATCCATTTCCCTTTTTAAATTTTCTAATTTTCCTACTCGATTAAGGGATCTAACATTACACGAGCCAACCCGTAGAATGCCAGTATTGTCTTTCCTGATGATCACATCCTCCTGAGTAGTCCCCGCCCGGAGATCCGAATGGGGGACTATTTTACCTCCGGAATATTTTACCCGAGAGGATGCCATCATCATATGTTCATACAGTAGAGATGCATGTCCTCGGGAAAGGTAACGGCTGTAGTTTCCCCTTGCTTTCAGCCGTTCGCAGTTACTGTGTGGCAAAGCCACATTAGCTGATGTTACAAGGCCAGTTCAGTCAATCACCCAGACTGTTGCCCCTGTAACTACTGAAAAGGCTGCTGCCCCTCTTCAGGAACCACATGTTTGTCTGGCCTCTCCACAGATACCCCTCCGCTGTGGTTGCACCTACGGTACGGCTATCTGTATCGTTGAGGCACGCAAGCCATCCCACCTCGGCAATGTCTGTGGTTCATGGGAGTGGCTAAAATACATATGATTTAAATTAGTATGGTTTATATTAAGAGATAAGTGATAAGAAGTTCACTGGGTCATCTAGTGGACCCAGCAATTCTTCGCATTTGCTAATATGTATGTACTATTGCTTTGAACATCAAATGTGCAAACTTTTATCGCAATCGTACGAATGATATTGATATCCCAAAGAAAAGAGCTCTTTCAGTTCTCCACAAATTTTCCAATCTTCTGGCCAACTATTCCAAACTTTTACTCCACTCAAACCTTCCTCTCGCTTTGAACGTCGAATGTGCAAAATGTTATCGCAATCAGATGAATGAGATTGATATTTCATAGAAAAAGCTCTTTCTATTTTTTCTGAATTTTCTATTTTTCCGGGAAACTTTTCCATATTTTTATTTCATAAGAACGTTACGCTTCCTTTGAACGTCAAATGTGCAAAGTTTTATCGCAACCAGAAAATTATATTGATATCCCATGGAAAAAAGCTCTTTCAGTTTCTCGCGAATTTTCAAATTTTCCGGGTAACTTTCTCAAGTTTTTCGTTCATAAGAATGTTCATCTTTCGTTGAAAGTCAAATGATCAAAATTTTATCACAATCGGATGAACGGTTCTCAACTTATAGTGTTGAGTACATTTAGAAACACATTGAAAAAGGAACTTGGTTCGAATTTTGCGACTTTCCTTCTTAACTGCCATAGAAAAAAATCGCTTTCGGTTTTTCCTAAATTTTCCTACTTTGCGGGCGACTTCGCCAATTTTTTTATTTAATGCGAACCTTCCTCTTGCAACATGAAATGTACAAAATTTTATCGCAATTGGACGAACGGTATTGATACCTCACTGGGAAAATCTGTTTCATTTTTTCCCGATTTTCCTCTTTTCCGGACAACTTTTCCATATTTTATCACCGTTTAAACCTTCCCTGGGCTTATACGAATATTTTGAGACTAAAATTAGCCAAATCGGTTCAGCTGTTCTCGAGTTTTAGCGAGACTAACGAACAGCAATTCATTTACTTAAATCAATCATTACGAGTGCGGCGAAGAGAAAAGCGGCAGGGTTAGATGGCTTGCCCGTGGAATTTTATGTTTGGTACTGGAATGTGATTGGCGACGAGTTGACCACAATGTATAATGATTTGTTAAGTAATGACTTACCATCACAGTTCACAGAAGGAAGGACTGTGCTAGTACCAAAAACGTCACAAGTATACGCTCCGTAACTTAATGTAGATTTCAAGTTCTTTACTAGGATTATAAATGCCAGACTTAAATCAGTCCTTAAAAAAATACTTGGACCTTATCAAATGAGTGTCAGTAGTGGTGAACACCTTGACCGCTTATAGAGATATTGTATATCTGACCTGGATTTGGAAGACTAATTTAGCGATTGTGTCAGCTTACCGGGTCTTCAAACACTGAATACGAAGACGGTCTGTCATGCTTATGCTGACGATATTAGCGTGATTAATTGATTATTAATAACAACGAAGAGCTAGAAACAGTAAAAAGATTCGTGCAGCAGTACGCCAGCGTCTGCGGTGCAAAAATTAATGAACGCAGATCTAAAGTTCTACATCAAGGACCACAGGCTCGGAACGCAAACTATACTTGGTTAGAGACAACAGACCAGATGAAGCATCTTGGCTTGAACATTACCCCAAACCCGCCCTAAATGATGAAAGTGAATTGGGAACAGAAGCTTAATGTCATCCGAGATATGATTCGTGAGCACAATATGCGGTATTTAGACAGGATTCAGAGAGCAATGTTTGTCAATACTTACATTTTTAGCAAGATCTATCATGTTGCCGCTGTGCTACCTATACCTCGTGAAATAGCCAATAGATTTTAATCACAGGCAGGCTGGTATATTTGGCGGAGTAACATTCTTAATGTCCCTTTCAAGGCTACTGCTTTACAGTACAGTACCTCGATTTAGAGGGGCTAGCCCTTAAAGATGTTGAGTCGCAGTACTTGGCGATTTTTCTGACACGGACATCTCGGATTGTACAAGGCACTCACACAGGTATTACAAGAAGTCTGTTCCATCAATTACGCCCATGGGATATGAAAGCTCCAATAAATGTCGCACACATACATTCCGAGCTGGTGCACGTACGTAAGTATTATGTGGAGCTGAGCTACGTTTACCAACACCCTCAACAATTCAACTCTGTGGCTATTTCGGGCAGCGCTCGTTTCACACTGGCATTTGCACTCGTGACGTCATCGTGACGTATCAGTGCTGTGAATGCGGCTATCGATCTGTCGATCGCTAAAGCATCGAGACTGTTTAGTGTTTATGAGTATATGGGAACCAGGTGTAACGAGAACTTTTTAAGACGAATTCACTGTACGTCAGAAAATTCCAAAATGCATTTCTAATGGCGGCATTCACATTGTCCGTAACCGGACTGTCACATCACGTCAAGCTTTCTCGATAAGAATGTTTTGTTGGAACAGTTGTATGCAAACATTGGAAGTTAACCTATTTTCGTCACGCGATTTTCATGTTGTACTCGATGATTGCAGGGTTTATATTCAAATGTGTTTTATTAATGTTTATTTTATTGTTTACTTTGTTTTAGCGGTAATTCCAAATGTTTCGTAAAGACTTAAATATTTTTCTCAATTCTGTGTCGTCCTAAAAGCGAGGTCGGATATCTGAAACCAAAAATGATTTACGCTTCGTAATATTGTAACAGAAAAGACTGAAGAAAACTTTTTTATCTGAATAACATTGTAATTTGATGACGTATTTGTCATTAAATAAAACTTTGTATGAAAAAGTCGGCATAATGAAAGGCAAAAATTCAGTTGTTTACGACGGTATTAACAATGTCAGTGGGCAAATCGTAATGGATAAAGTAAACAGGGTCTATTTATGCTCTTATATTGTTTGACGTGTTCATATGTTTATTTTTTCGCTTGAAAATAGATATGTTTTGAAATGTTTTTCCAAGTGCCTCTACTAACCACACTAAGTTGGCAAAAAACATGCATGTAAAGTTTTCTTTCACCGTCGATAACACATAGTGTTGTTGTTCCCTCAATTCCAGTATTAAACTTTGACTTTCTACGTAACAGATAGCAACGCATAACTTTACTTTCACCATCGCGTATTGGGATTTGGGATAGGCGATTTGACGTGACGGGCAGTGTGAATACAAATTGACGTGACAGTGCCCATAAATTAAAGGTACATCATTATGTACACATTTTTCTGTTAGTGCATGCTGTTTTTTTTTTTTTTGGAGCTGCGAAGGTGGTTATGTTCTATCACACACTATTTAAAAGTACTGTGATTTTTTTCACCTTAAACCTGTGAGCATACACTACTTTTACATTTAGTGCTATAAAGGCCAATTCACACTGTCCGTCACGTCACGTCACGTCACCGTCCGTCAGAACATTCTGCAATGTATTTCTAATGGCGGCATTCACACTGTCCGTCACCGAACCGTCACGTCACGTCAACGTCCGTCAAGCTTTCTCGAGAAGAATGTTTTGACGGAACGGCCGTCTGCTAACATCGGAAGTTAACCTATTTTCGTCACGCGAATTACATGTTGCAGTCGACGATTGCACTGTTTGTATGCAAATATGTCTTATTCATCTTTGTGTTGTTGTTGTACCTCGTTTAGGGGGTAAATCTCAAATGTTTCATGACGACTTAAATATTTTTGTCAATTGAGTGTCCCCCCTAAAATCGAGGTCGGATATCTGAAACCAAAAAATGGTTTATGTTACGTAACATTGTAACTGAAACGACTGAAGCAAACTGTTTATTTGAAAAAGATTGTAATTTGATTACGCATTTTTCATTAAATAACACTTTAAATGAAAATGTCAGTTCTAATGAAAGACAAAAATTCAGTTGTTTACGACGGTTTAACAATGTCAGCGAGCAAATCGTCATGGTTAAAGTATACAGGCGCTATTTAGGCTCTTACAAATATGGTTTGATGTCATCATATGTTTATTTTTTCGCTTGAAAATAGATGTCGATGTTTTGAAATGTTGTTTCAGTTCCCAGTAAGTTGGCCAAAAACATACACTGTAAAGTTTTCTTTGGCCGTTAATAACATTTAGCGTTGTTTTTCCCCCTTTCTAGTATTAAACTATGACTTTCTACATAACAGATCGCCACTCACAACCTCACTTTCAACATCGCGTATTGAGATGGACGAATTGACGTGACGGATACGGACGGACAGTGTGAATACAACTTGACGTGACGGTTCCGTGACGTGACGTTGACGTGACGGACAGTGTGAATTGGCCTTAACTATGCACGCCATTTCTCTGCCTTATAAAGCTAGATTCTGTCAATATTCTTGTAATGTTGCCTGAAACAGCTTTTTATAAGCATCTACTTCCCGCTCAGCACAAATGATCACACAATGGCACACAGAAAATGAATATCCGAATTCGTGCAGTAAAAACAAATGCCAGTGTGAAACGAGCGCTACCCGGCTATTTCAGTGGCGGCTGGTGATAATGTGCTAATGTGCTGCAGCACACTGTAAATATATTACTAAAATTATGCCATTTCTCTTCGAAAGCAAGCGAGAAATCGCTGTAAAATTACATCTTTCTCTTGGAATACGAGCCAGATATCACAATGAAATTATGCCAATTCCCTTCCAATGCGTATTAGAATGCTAGTAATAAGGATGAAAATGCATTTGGAGCTGTGTGTGCTGAAGTGGGATTCAGCCGCGCTGTTACGTGCCCAGAGAGGCGGCACAGTCGTCTGTTTGTTAGTGCGCATGCGCAGACGTGACGTCAGGCCTGGCGACCCATGTGTGCTGAGACCGACTGCAGCACCAGATCAATATTTCTCTTCGCACTGCGTGTAACGGTTGCGGAAGAATAGTATATGACGAATACTGCCGCATACAGTGTCAAATAGTGCACTGGCTCAGACGTCTTGCGCGTTGTCTCTCAAACCTACTTGTGTGAGGCTCGTATTCAAATACCTCTGAGTGCAAATTTTTAATTTCTGTAAATAAAACTTCAATCACAAACAACATTAGTAATGTATAGTCAACATGCGAGTGAAACTGCGCTTTTCAACCAATCCGTTTCATTGGTCACTTGTGTAGAACGCAGATGACGTGGTGGGGATATTGCTAAGCTCCCTTATTTCCACTGTCAGTCACGCTTTTTATTTTAGTATATTTTGTTCCCTGTTTATTTTTATAATATTGTAGCACACTGGTCTAATATTGTACGAGCCGCCACTGGGCTATTATAGTGCATTAATAAAACGGCATAAGAATAATCCAATGGAAACGAAAGATGCCTGCTTAAACTGAAGAGCAGTCTGGATGAACATAACCAATCCACTTCTTCGCTACGGGATTAGTTCTCTTTGGTTGTAAATGAGGTGATACCCACAGGGGAGAAATTGTTTAAAATTAACCTACAACCTACTGCGAATTGTGAAAACTGTGACCTGGTGAAAAGTTACACATTTACTTCAATGTCGAGACCAAACGCAAATTGGACGCGGAAAAAACTAGCTCTTATAAACAGGACGACATGCTCCTCTATAAGACTACAAGATGGATTCCACCCTGACTGGCAATTATTTCCAAAATCACATAACAATAGTTACACCTGGTTAATAGGACAATATCTTTATTACATGTTAAAAAATAAAACGCCGACGCTTTGTGATTTTCAGTTGCATCTCACTGCTGAATATCGGTCGATTAAACGTTTACGAAAATACAAAGACAAATTTCAGAATTTTTTAAATGATGGAATGCTATAAGTATATGAACACTTTGGACTGTTATTTATTCATTATTTATTAATTCATAATTTATTTATTACGGTGGTTTTCCCTCTATTTTAACAATAAGGTGTGCCTTGCGCCATAGCATGGATATTCTTCCAAACTAGGGTCAATGGAAAGCGAAAAGACTACATGTTCACGTCCATACATGAGTCTTATTTATTTCTGGTTACTGTGAGTGGAATAAAAGGTACGTTTGGTTTGATTTTGTATAAGGGTGACAGAGCAGCAGAATATTTACTTTATAGACACACCTACTAAATCTACAAGGAAGGTTTTATTTTAATATGCAAGAGTATTTTCACTTAGCATTATAGTTATCGTCCACTACTGGTAGGAAGACAAACTGCAACGTACAAGACAGTCACATCATTATGCTATGGGGCAATGAACACTGCAATGCTGAGTTCTCGGCGACTGGCGCTTTTCGGGCTAAGAGAGGATACTGTAGGAGTTCGGAACTCGACGTATCTCAAAATAACGAAAGTGACACGGAAACACTAGCCAATATTTTTTACGAGAAGACGAGCTTTGAGAAGCCGCAGTGCTGAGATTCTTGACATGATGTATGATTAGTATTATTATCATAAAAAAGTGGTCTTGATGACAATATTCTTTTGTTTAGCCGGCCGAGGAGACTGAGGCGCTCCAGTCATGGTCTGCACGGCCACTACGGTCGGGGGTTCGAATCCCCCTCGGGCATGGATATTTGTGCCGTCCTAGTTCGTAAGTAGTTCATAAGTAGTTTGTAAGTTTAGGGACTGATGACCCCGTAGTTAAGTCCCATAGACAATACAAACATTTGATTTCTTTTGTTTATTTGTCTACTGAAGAGGGATACACCAGTTATTATTATTATTTTTTTTACAAGAGGAAACAATTTTAGTTATGTGCAAAATACATAAACCGAATTACGTTATAATTTTATTTTGCTTTAGGGCAGAATTCAGCAAGAACAGTTTTTTTTTTTTTTTTCATTTTTTTTACTGCTCCGTTTCAAGGCTGATCGTTTTCATTTAAAATCAATGTAATGGTATATTTTATAATGTACTTTGAACAAAGCACCAAAAGCTCCCCGAAGAGGACACAATTTGGAGAGCGTAAAGAAGGACTGTGAGGAGAGAAGGGAGGCCTTAAAAAAAACTGCCAGAAAGTTTCCGTAAAAGCTGCAATTTGAAACTTTCAGCATAATCACGCATAGTACCGATTAATTTAATTTTACCTTGCCCCTCATGTGTTATGGAATGTTTATTTTCGTAATGACAGTGCACTGGCGGTGCTTTGATATTTACGATTGAGTTGCATATTAAGCACAGTGCTTTCCCAACACAATTTACAAACAAATACGAATCTTCACACTGACCATCAAAAAATGGCACAAGTATATCCGAACCTTTTTGCTCAAGCTAAACGCTCGCAAGACAGATTAACAGTGTCACACTTGACAGGATTCACAATGGATACTTTAAGAGGTCATCTTGTACTCTATACTGGGACTTTGCAGGTGCAAACTGTTGGCGGAAACATCGTTGAGAAGGGGCGTGATAAATTGACGCTTTCTGAAGGTCCAATGAAAATTCGTAATGCTTCAGGAAGTCAATTCCTAGCACAGGTGTGTCAATCTCGGTGACGTAGAAAGTCCAAGGAAATACAACGTCCTGTGCGAACTGTAGTTGGAGTTCAGTAGTCCCGTAGACTCGTATGGACGAGTTGTCGACAGCTCGTAATGGACCTAGGTCGGGTTTGATATTTGACGGCACGAGGTTCTGGGGCATAACGCTGGCCTCAGCGCCAGTGTCCACCAGGAAACGGGTTTGTGAGGACATGTTGGTAATGTAGAGCCCGCCAGTAGTGTCCAGACAGGACAAAGGCGGAGAAGTCGAGCGGCACCTGTGAGAAGTTGCAGGGGGGCGGCGCCATTTAATCATTGTGCCGAGAGTTTGACGCTATTGTGCAGCGTAGCCTGCAGTTACGTAATTTGTCGCCATACGTTATGTGGAACCAACACAGCTGGTAGGTGGGGTGGGGGGACCCACCCATCGCACTGGAGCTATCGCACTGGAGCTGAGAGTGGTTGTAGAGATGGCGTGCCCGGCTGTGAAGATGTGAAAGTGGGTTTGGCCGAAGACGGCGACAGTCACGGCCTGTCGCCTGTCTGTTGAACGGCGCGCTGCTTGGAACATCTGATCGATGGAAAGTTTGGCAGAAGAGGTGTGTCCGGTTGTCGAAGTCCACGCGCCGGTGAATCAGAAATCAAGTGGTGGTGGCGCATCACTTGGTATGTCCTGTCGGCATAGGCCAGACAAGCATTGAGTGGCTGTGTCGACATTGCTAATAGCTGGATTTGTAGCTCGGCTGGCAGTTTGAGTAACCAGATAGCCCACAGTGCTGGGTCCGGTAGAAAGGAGTGATCGACTTGAGACCGCAGGCAGTGGCAAAGCTGGCCAGTGTTGGAGTCGCTGATGTTTACCTCCTCAATAATGTGAGTCAATGCCTCGTTCAGCGAGCGTGACAAGCATCATAGAAGAATCTCCTTCACATTGTGAAACTTCGGTGCGGGTGGAGGTGATAAATGATACCACTGGCCAAGTCCATCTGGTTGTGGAGGTGTGTGACAAAACACAAGAATCGAACATCCTCAAGCGTGATCTTGTGTAACTGGAAGATAGATTCCACTAACGCGAACCATGTTACAAGATTACATTTGTCCAGTGGTGGCAGCTTTTGGAAACGTGAATGGTGTGGAGTTGTGTCCAACTGAGGTCCCGCCAAGGGACGCTGATCACGAAGACTGGGTGTCGTTAGAGGTTCGTATGGCCGCGCGAACATGGCGTCTCGCGATGCAGCGGGCGCGGAAGAAGGCGTCACAGCAGTGACGTCGAGCGTCGAGTGTGGGTCGTACGTTGGTGTGCACGTGGCGTTGTGTGACTTGGCAGGCGGCGTTGTGGCAGTGACACCGGTTGTCGAGTGCGGGCTGTATGGCAGCGCACACATCATACTGAACTGCGGAACGCACGTGGGTAAGCGCACCGCGGGTGGCGCGGCAGTCGGCGTCGCGACGAAGAGGAAGAACTTTAGGAGCATAGTGATGGGCATCTTTCTATTTCCTTTCACTTAGAAGTGTCATGATTGGCTACACAGAAAGAATATTACTATGGCAAGAATAGTTTTCAGGTGATGAAGTGATCCTTTGCAAAGTCGATTTTCAAGAACACTGGGAAACAATATTGTTTTGCAGCTACCTAGTCTTCGTCCTGCTGCCAGAGTTCATGGACGTCATGTGGATCCTGAAAAATCTGGAACTTGCTAATTGATGACACAATGTTGAAACTGTCAATTGACTGTTGGAGATTGTATACACAGTTATTGATATGGAGTCTGTTCCTTTAGAAAATGTCTGAAAGAACAGACACCAATGGTTAATGGATTTAAATCTAGCACACCTTGAACATTCGTGTACATGCAAGATTTTTCCCCTACCTGTTGATAGCATCTGTTTCTGTCAACAACAAAGGAGGGGAAAAAAGTTCAATTGTTTGTAAGGCTAGGGAACCAAACTGCAGTGGTCATCAGTACCTAGACTTACAAACTATTTAAACTAATTTATGCTGAGGACAACACACACACCATGTCTGTGGGAGGACTCAAACCTCTGAAGAAGATCAGCAGTGTAGGCCTACTCTGCAGCAAGGCACCTTAGAACCTCAAACTACAACGTGAATGAGTAAAGTGGAAAAGCACAAAAGATGCAGATATGAGAGATGTAGATATGACTGAACTCTAAGCATTCTTTGGTCTTCTTATATATAGATCTGTGCAAATCTGTTGTTGTTGTGGTCTTCAGTCTGCAGACTAATTTGATGCAGCTCTCCAAGCTACCCTGTCCTGTGCAAGACACTTCATCTGACAATATGTTCGGCAACCTACATCCTTTTGAATCTGCTTACTACATTCATCCCTCGGTCTCCCGCTATGAGTTTTACACCACACGGTTCCTTCTAATGCTAAATTGATAATTCCTTGATGACTCAGAATGTCTCCAACGTATCTTTCCCATCTCTTAGTCAGGATATGCCAGAAACTCCTTTTCTCCCCGATTCGGTTAAGCACCTCCTCATTAGTTACGTGATCTACCCATCTAATTTTCATCATTCGTCTGTACCACAACATTTCAAAAGCTTCTATCATATTTTTATCTGCACTCCATATTGTCCACGTTTCACTCCCATATGTAATACTACTCTCCAGACAAATGCTTTCAGAAAGGACTTCCTATCATTTAAATTAATATTGGATGTTAACAAATTTCGCTTCTTTAGAAACTCTTTTCTTCCCAAAGCAATTCTACATTTTATATCTTCTTTACTTCAGCCATCAGAAGTTATCTTGCTACCCAAATAACAAAATTCATCTACTAATTTTATTGTCTCATTACCTAATCTAATTCCTTCAGCATCACCTGATTTTCTGACATTTCATTCCATTACTTTTGTTTTACTCTTGTTAATATTCATTTTATATCTTCCTTTCAAGACACTGCCCATTCCATTCATTTGTTCTTCCAGATCTTTTACGATCTCTGACAGAATTACTATGTCATCGGCAAACCACAATGTTTTTATTTCTTCTCCCTGCACTTTAATGCCCTCTCCAAATTTCTACTCCCATTCCTTCGCTGCCTGCTCAATGTACAGATTGAACAACAATGGCGAGCGGCTACAACCCTGTCTTACTCCCTTCCCATCTCTGCGTCCCCTTCTTGCCCTTTGACTCTGATAACTGCTGTTTGGTTTTTGTATAACTCTTCGCTCCCTATATTTTACCCCTGCTACCTTCAGAATTTGAAACAGTGTATTCCAGTCGACATTGTCAAAACCTTTCTCCAAATCTACAAACGCTGAAAATGTACATTTGCCTTTACTTAGCCCATCTTCTAAGATAAGTCGTAATGTGAGTATTGCCTCTCGTGTTCCTACATTTGTTCTAAATCCAAACTGATCTTTCCTGAGGTCAGATTCCACAAGGTTTTCAATTAATCTGTAAATAATTTGTGTAAGTATTTTGCAACCAAGACTTATTAAACTGATAGTTCTGTAATTTTCACACTTGTCTGCACCTGCTTTCTTTGGAATTGGAATTGTGATATTCTTCTAGAAGTCGGAGGATATTTTCCGTATCTCATACATCTTGCATACCAGGTGGTACAATTTTTTCATGGTTGGCTCTCCTAACGATATCAGCAGTTCAGACAGAATATCATCTACTCCAGGGGCCTTGTTTTCCTTCAGCGCTCTGTCAAATTCTTCTCACAGTATCGTATCTCCTATCTCATCTTCCTCCACTTCGTCTTCCATTTCTAGAATACTGCCTTCAAGTTTTTTTACCTTGTGTAGGTCCTCTATATATTCCTTCCACAGTTCAGCCTTTCCCTCTTTGCTTAGTACTTACTGGTTTTCCATCTGAGTTCTTGAAATTCATACGGTTTTCCATCTGAGTTCTTGATATTCATACAGCTGGTTTTCGTGTCTCGAAATATCTTTTTTATTTTCCTGTAGGCAGTATCTTTCTTTCCCCTGGTTATGCATTCTTCTACGGTTCTGCTTTTGTCCTCTAGCCACTCCTGCTTAGCCAGTCTGCACTCATTTTTCAGAAGTTTGTACCCCGTTTTTCCTGTTTCACTTGCTGAATTTTTATATTTTCTCCTCTCATCAATGAAGTTCAGTATATCCTGTGTTATCCAGGGATTTCTATTAGGCCTTGTCCTTATGCCTATATGGTCCTCTGCTGCCTTCACTACCCTATCTCTCAGAACTATTCATTCTTCTTCTACTGTATTACTTTCCCCCATTTCAGCCAATCCTTGCCTAATACTCCTTCTGAAACTTTCAACCACCTCTGGTTCCTTCAATTTGTCCAGGTTCCATCTCCTAACCTTTCTAACTTTCTGCAATCTCTTAAGTTTTAATCTGCAGTTCATAACCAATAAGTTATGGTCAGATTCTATATCTGCCCCAGGATATGTCTTACAGTTCAGAACCTGGTTTATAAATCTATTCCTTACCATTATAAAGTCAATCTGGTACCTTCCAGTGTCTCCTCATCTCTTCCACGTCTACAGCCTTCTCTCATGATGATTAAACCAAGTGTTGGTGATCATTAAATTGTGCTCTGCACAAAATTCTACCAAGAGATCTCCTCTTTCATTCCTTTTTCCCAGTTCATATTCACCTACTACTTTTCCTTTTCTTCCCTTTCCTACTATCGAGTTCCAGTCCCCCATCACAATCAAGTTTTCATCTCCCTTAATTTTCGGAATGATTTCTTTTATCTCCTCATTCATTTCTTCGATATCATCATTATTGGCCGTGCTAGTTTGCATATAAACTTGCACTACTGTGGTTGGTGTTGGCTTTGTGTCTGTCTTTACTACGATAATGCGTTCACTATGCTGTTCATAGTAATTTACCCGCATTCCTATTTTCTTATTCATTATCAGACCTACTCCTGCGTTACCACCAACTTATTTTGTATTGATAATCCTGTACTCACCAGACTGCAAATCCTGTTCATCCTGCCACTGAACTTCACTAATCCCTACCATATCTAACTTTAACCTATCCATTTTTCTTTTCAAATTTTCTAGCTTACCTATGCAATTAAGGGTTAGAACATTTCATGCTCTGACCCATAGAATGCCTGTTTGTTTTTCTTGATGATGACATCCTCCTGAGTAGTCCCCGCCCGGAGATCAGAATGGGGGGACTATTTTACCTCCGGAATATTTTACCCAAGAAGACGCCATCATCATATAGTCATACAGTAGAGCTACATGTCCTCGAGAGAAGTAACGACTGTAGTTTCCCCTTGCTTTCAGCCATTCACACTAACTGCATGGCAAAGCCATGTTAGCTGGTGTTACAAGGCCAGCTCAGTCAATCATCCAGACTGTTGCCCCTGTAACTACTGAAATGGCTGCTGCCCCTCTTCAGGAACCACACTTTTGTCTGGCCTCTCCTCATATACCCCTCTAATGTGGTTGCACCTATGGTACGGCTATCTGTATCGTGAGGCACGCAAGCCACCCCACCTCGGCAATGTCTGTGGTTCATGGGCAGTGGTTGTGTAAATCTAACCATAATGAAATATGTATTGGACAACAGCTACCAAGGTAATACACTTGTATACTTGCAAAGGAGCTTATTACTCCTCACATGGAAAGAGGAATTCAAAATATTCAGCTTTCATGTGAACTGAGGGCTTATATTGTGAGAGCTCTGAGAATGACTACAGAAACTCAACCAGTGGATGTAGTAGACAGCTGTCTTGAGAAGAAGACAACTTGTAAAGTTTGTGATCCAAAGAAGAAAAGGAAAACAGCATTCCTGTGTTGAATGTGCAAGATTTTTATCTGTCTTAAGTGTTCCAAAAAAGTGTGTGTGAAATGAGTTTTAGAATGTCAGGTGTGCAACATCAGTGTCTTCAGTAAACAGTAATAGTTTCATAATTAAAATTTAATAGTAATTTATCTAATGGCAATTAAGAGAAAATGTATATTCCAATACTGACTAACAATTCCACAGATTTGTTTCTGTACCTATCAACTGCACACGCGAAAACTCTGAAATTTAGACTTAATGTGAAAATTTACTTGTTCCATAGACACTATAATATTTCAGAAACCACTATTCACTTTTCCAAAACTGCCTTTGTGATTACCATTATCAGAAAAATGCACAAAATTACTTTGTGTCATAAAAAGTAAATGACTAAGGCTTTATGTAAAAAGCAATAAAATCAATGAGGAGTTTTTAAACAACACTTAAATAATGGTAAAAAATAAATGTTATGTGAGTTAAACTGAAATTTTCAAATGATTTACTCCCTAAACCATGATTTCAATATAGGAATACCAGAGACCGCACCTCATAGTATACGTTACAGAACAGTCACCACGTAGGGTTAGAGCCTTTTGAATGCTTGCTTTCCAACCAGGTCACATTTTAATGAGTTTGATTTGATCTCTGGCAATTTGGGAATGTAAGAGTCTAACAGTTTAAATGCTGTACATTTTGTCTGATGTGGGATAAAATAAACTTACCTTACTTCTTTCACTATGTTTTGCTTCCAGTAAAGAACATCTCTCTTCCTATTTTGGCTTTTTCCATTTTGCACATCAGCATTCTGCAGTGAAGTTTTGCTGTTGTTACCCATAATGATATTGATTACTAAGAAATGAGGGCAGGCGTCTCTGAATTACTTAAAAGAAGGTTGGTCATCTACCACTTGTCCAAACCATAACCTGGCTTCCAACAATATTGAAATGATCAACAATGCAAGCAGACAGCTAATACAGTGATACATTGTTTCACAGTCATGGAAACTTTCCACTACTTTATTCACCATCGCAATGTACAATATAACTGACACAAATAGAAAATTGTTAGGGATTGAAAATACATTTTTGAATGAAATTTTTAAAATCATTAAAAAATTAGCTATGAATAAAGATCAGTTTAAGAGAACCTGAAAGAACTAACTAGTGGCCAAGTCCTCTACTTTACTGACAGACTTTTGAAAATAATCAAATGATGTATTATATGTATTCATGCTGTTAGTATTATTATCTCAGCTTGTAAAAAATTAAAAATAAATAAATCTTATACGAGGGCTATTCAGAAAGTAGGAAATTTTCTGTCTGATCTAGGTGTGTATTGATCGCGTGTATTTTGGTATGTGCATGTTTAGCAAGTCAGTCAGCATCCAGCTGTAAATACAGGAATGTCTCTGTGTTTCTGTTTTTGTTTGTTTTTATATTCAAATTTGAAATCCTGCCACTTGTGAGGTGCAGTCTGTGATATTGTTTTTCTTGGCAAAATACCTAAAACCTACAGCAATTTATTGTGAACTGTGCAAAGCACACAGAAACAACATAATGAATGAATGTTCCATCTGGAAATGTTGCATTTGTTTTAAAAGTGGCTGAACCAATGTTTATGATGAAGAAAAGATTGAATGCCTGAGCAATGTGACTGACGATCTTGTTGCTAAAGTTGACGAAACAATTCATGAAAACAGGCCCTTCATAAAATGGAGCTTTCGCTTTCTTTGTCATAAGCTTCACAGACATGGTTGGTTGACATTGTCACTCAAAAGCTAGGCTACCACTAATTTTGCACACAATGGGTGCCAAAAATGCTTACATTGAACGATAAAGAACAGTGAATGGGGGCAAATTTGACATTTCTGAAGACCTACCACAAACGTGGTGAGTCATTACTGGGTCAAATCATAACTGGTGATGAGACTTGGGTTAAAACACATCAGTTATGAAACAAACTTACGGTCCACAGAGTGGGGGCACGTAAACTCCCCACGAAAACTGAGAAAATGTTTGCAACCCTTCTCAGCAAGGAATATGAAGGCAACAATGTTTTGGAATAGGCAAGTTTGACATTTCTAGAGGCCTACCACAAACATGATGATTCATTACTGGGTCAGATTGTAACTGGTGATGAGACTTTGGTGAAATATGTCAATGGTGAGGCAAAATTATAGTCCATGGAGTGGGGGACACAAGCACCCCCTCCCCCCCCCCCCCAAAACCGAGAAAATGTTAGCAACCCTTGTCAGCAATCTTTTGGGATAGGCAAGGCGTGCTTCTTATTGATTTTCTTGGACGTGGAGCAACCATAAATTCTGCCCAGTACTGTCAAACTTTTCACAGCCTTAGAAGAGCAGTTCAAAACAAATGCCATTGAAAGCTGACATCCAAAATTTTGTTTTTGTGTGACAATGCCAGACCTCACATGGCAAACCGCTCTAAAAATATCCTTGATTCAATTCAAATGGGAAATTTTTCCTCATCTGCCTGAGAGTTCCGATCTTGCACCAAGTGACTTCCACTTGTTTCCCAAGATGAAGAAATGACTTGCAATGCAGCACTTTGATGACAACACGGAACTCCAAGCAGGTGTGACTTACTAGCTGAAGTCTCAGGTGGCAGAATTTTATGATGAAGGAATTTTAAAGCTTGTCCACAGCAATGATAAGTGCCTCAATTTGTTTAGTGACTTGTTGGAAAAGTAGTATTGTGAGGCACTCTTTCAGATGTGTATGATAAAATGTTTTTTTGATAGGCCTACTTAGTTTTTATTTTTAATGCCAAAACATTCCCTACTTTAAGAATAGCACTCATATATTGACATGTTCCACATCCATGAGGAGCTTCTCAATATGGATCTGTGGAATGAACACCTAATCTAATCTTGTCATGGAGCACGTGGACAGACCTCATAGGAATCATGCAGTCAGCAGGTGACATGGCTAACACCAAAGCAGAATACACCTGGCTAATAGCTTCTGGTGGTGTACTTGCCTGGCATTATTCCCTTCAAATGCATGTAATATAAACACTACACCCAACCAAATTGATTTACAATACATAGTTATGCCTTTCTGTTACAAACTAAATTACACAAAAAAGAGAATAGAAAGAAAAAGAAAATTAGGAGTTATCATTCACCTTCAATTCTTTTGGTTGTAAATATTACAATGAACTTGAAAGATTTTAATAAACATAACTCCGACTGATTCTAATTAAACATTAACATGAATGAACTTCACAAAAAGGTGGAGATTGCAGTGTTGGAAATATAGAAGAAACATTTAAGAAATGATATTAATATTTACAACTAACATTAAAAAAAAATGAAGACTTTAATATCCATTTACAAAATTCATAAAACATGTGCACGAAGTGCCATCTGAAGAAAATGACTAAAGAGAATTAAAGGCAGAAGTTCTCATGGACAAAGCAAGAGATTTAAGAAAAAAGTGGCAAGAGTTTGATACTAGGTTATAGAATTTCAATGAAGATCACAATCTTCAGCTTGGAAATAACCATGGCACCCTGATTTTGCTCAAGTAAAATACTTGAACTAAAAATTTCTGTGATGAGTTAGACTGTCACTTCCTATACTTGAACCATGTGGTCAAACACATCAGGAGCACCAAAATGCTACAGAAGTAGATGACTGACATGCACTTCTTTGTTTTTTGCATATAGCAACTGTCTATCCAGATGGCTGTAGTGTATTAGTGTGAATTGTCAGGAATTATCCCCTCCCCTTCCCACCACAGATGAGATCACTAAACTATGAACAGCAGTGGAGTTTGGATAATAGTCAGTATAGAAATCCGGATAAAGCCTGAAACTAACTTCAGTGATATAATTCATGTCAGTGGCAGGACAATAATTCATCTTCAATTGTATCTAGTATGTTACTGTTAGCCACTTTATTCAGCAGACTCCTGCCTAGGCCCAATTTTGTTATGTTGTTTTATTTGTGGGGTGAGGAGGGGGAGAGGAAGGAACAATTTTTTTTATCTTTCAAGGGATTTTTTTTATTTTTCCTTTCCATAAGCAAACAAACATCAAGGTAAATTATATTTTTTGATGAGCCCAGTATTCAGTGGTCTTCACAGCAGTTTCGTTGACTGCAGCAAGGTCATCAATATTGCATGTAGTTGGTAGGTTCCAGCAGACTAGCAGATGATGTTGCTCCTGTATGTTGTCACACTGACAAGTTTCATCCTCATTGCTAAAGCCACACTTCCTGAGACTGGCTTTACATCTTGACACCCCATTTTGCAGTCTGTTCAGTGTCTTCCAGGTCATGTATGGCAGGTGCGAGCCTTCGGCTGGTTCTTCCTTGACCTTTATTTGATTTTCATCAGAGAGAGAGAGAGTCTTGCCAGAGGTCTTCTTGGCGAGTTCTGGGAGTTGAAAGTAATGCTGTGGTTTTCTGCAGGAAACATTTTTTTTCCTTGACCTCAATTTTGGCTGTTGAGGTTCGTGTCTGAACAAAGGTTTTCTGGGATCGGTTTCTTGTTTCTTCTTCTCCGTTTCTGCTGCTACTTGCTTTCAAATGTGTGGTTGTGCTATCCCCATAATTTGGTACAGTTGGTTGACAGGAATAGGTCATAAGCAGCCTGTGACAATGCTGCCTGTCTCGTTCACAGCTGTATCTACCTGTTTAGCATGTGCTGAGTTTTACCAGAAGGCTGCAGCGTATTCTGCAGCAGAAAAACATAGTGCCAAGACAGATGTTCTAAGCACTTCTGGCTGGGCACCCCAGGTGGTTCCTGTAAGTTTGCGGATGATGTTGTTTTGCATGGGCACTTTGAGCAGTGTGCTTTGAATTTAATGGACTGGACCATTTTCACTCCCTGAGGTATTTAGGAGTGTTAACGTGGAGTAGTTAATTACCTCTCCAGGTGATGTTCAGTTTTCTGTGGCCTCCATATCTCTAAGATGAAATGCACAGACTTGGGCCTTTCCACGATTTTGCTTCAACTGATTCTCATTGTAATACTTGCCCAGGTTTTCAAGAGCTTCCTCAAATGTCTTACCTTGGGCAGCAAGTGATGTATCATCAGTGTAAATAAATGCCTTAGTAGAGTTAATTGGTCAATCATTTGTGTAGATGTTATACAACAGTGGGGCAGCACACTTTCCTGAGGGAGACCCCCCCCCCCCTCTTTTTTTTTTGCATTGGCTCTCCTTGTTTTGGAAAGAGACAAAATACCTCCTATTTTGCAGCACACATTAAATTAACTTTGTCCGTTGGTAATCTTCATAGTTAAGTATAATTTTCTAAACAGATTTCTATGATTAACTGTATCATAAGCTGCTGTGAGGTCAATTAAAGTCACACCTGTTGTTTCACCTATCTCATACCCATCCTCAATATGCTGAGTCAAGTTAAGGATCTGTCTAGAACAAGGACTTTCTGGCCAGAAGCCTGACTGCTCTTTTATTTGGGTTTTATCAACATACTCTGATTTTCATTATAGAATCAGTCTTTCCAATACCTTGTACAAATGATAAGGAGTGAAAGCAGACGGAAGATTTTTTGGGTCTGTTGGCTCTTTTTGAGGCTTAAAAAAGTGCTATTACTGTGGGATTGTGCCAAATCTTGGGGATTTACAATTTTAAAATGCAGTTTTCATAAGATTTAATATCCACTGTTTTGTGGCATGTCCTAACTTTTTAATTTGTTCTGTTCGTATTTCGTTTAGACCAGCAACTTTATTGCTCTTTATAGATACAAAGACTGTGTTCAATTAATTTAAGGTAAAAGGAGTGTTGAAATACTTTTTCTCATTTGCCTGTCTCATGATTTTATATTTTTCTGATTGTCCTTTAGTCTTATCATTGAGAAGTAATCGGTGAGTAGTTTTGTCAGGGTTAGGTTATCTTTGAGAGATCTGAACCCGGACCTTTCAAAGGATAAGCATGAATCACTAAAGAAGTTAAATGCTTCACTGTAGACTGTGGAAAGGATGGATTGCAACTCATCATAATGACAATCAATGAGCTGCAATTACACAACTAAAGCTTTCAGCCAAAGCCTTCATTATAAAAAGAACAAACATGCATTCACACACTCATACAGGTACAATTCATGTACATATGACTGCTGTCTCCATCCACAGCGCCTTGTTCTCAAGAAACAGGGACTGGAGATGGTGGTCATGTGTGCATGAGTTCTACCTGTATGAATGTATGTGTGTGCTCTTCTTCTGAAAAAGGCTTTGGCTGGAAACTCAATTTGTGTTATTGTAATTGTTTTTGTTCACATCTGCCTGCAGCTCATCAGTCATTTTTATGGTGAGTAGCAATCTATCCTTTCACAATATTGTTGATATTTCAATCTGGACTTTTCATTGCTTGTTACTGTAGATTGTATTCTACAAGGTTTTTGGAGTTGACAAAAAGTGGTGACCAAAATGTTTTATTTCTTGTGGAAAGTACTTTCAAGGAGATCAAGTCAACATTGATGGATGAATAATGGTTCTTTCAGAAAAATGAAAGTTCCAAGTATTTTTAATCAAATTGTCCACACAAAATCTTATCATTAAATAATTGGTTTGAACAAATCAATAATGTCAGTAAACAAAGTAGGATCATACTTATAATTAAGTAGGATCATACTTAAGCATTTTTGGGTTATTTTACATATTTCTAAGTTAATAAGATGAAGCCATTTAAGATCCTCTTGTATAGGATTGTTTTACATGAACACATGCTTTCTTCATGTGTTACACTAATAAATTATTCCGGGGAAGTCATTTGAATAGTATGTTCGATATGGAGTGTTGTTTCAGAAAGTTTCTGATAAAGAGTCTGTGTCCCGCTGTGTGCTGTTATTTACATGTTGAAAGTCATGTTGTTTATCACCCAGAGTTGTAGTGAGTAGGCCAAGTGTGAGAGGGTGGAAGCAAATGTCCCAGTTAGTGGGGGTAGGGAAATGACACACTTGTAGTATGCACACATGAGGAAGAAAGCTTGTTGAAGATACTGTGGCACTTCAATAGCAAACAGAAAACTCATCATTGAAGAGGATGGAAATAATTATATACATATTTCTGGATACATTAATAAAGAATAAACTATATGGGTATGCTCAGGCACTCAGTGAAGTGAACTAAAAGAAGATGCAAATGAGTCTTTACTTATAAGTGTAAGTAGCTACCCTATACCAGAAAATCTATCAGTACTAATTACACTACTGCATAGACCACAACCATATGAAACAAAGAAAGCCTATTCTCTGGGTTGAAACATTAACATGTAAAATTACATGTTCACTAACACTTATTTTTGGTGTGTTGTTCTACAAATAATTACACATGGTAACTATAAATTACCAATGTGTACATGCAGACCCTTGAGGCACTAACAAAACACACTTTGAGTACAGTTGTCTCAAAGAAAAAGATAACAAGGGCCTGAAGGTTTAACTGTAAGCTGGACTGTCCACTGCAAAGACTGCCTATATCTGGGACAATCACAACATAAAGATGGTTTTCCACTCTGAATGCAAAATTAGTCAGCTTCCCACACCAATGATCCACAAGTACTGTTGATGTGGGATGGCTCATGCGCCTCAATGATACAGACAGATGAACTGTAGGTGCAAACACAGCGGAGGGTGAACTGTGAACAGACATATGGTTCAGTAGTTCCAGGGGCAACAATCTGGATGACTGACTGAGCTAGCCTTGTAATATCAGTTAACATGGCTTTGCCATGCAGCTAATTAAAATGGCTGAAAGAAAGGGGATACTACAGTTATTACTTTCCCGAGCACATGCAGCTCAACTGAATGAATATTTGATGATGGCATGTTCTTGGGTAAAATATACTGCAGATAAAATAGTCATCCATTCAGATCTCCGGGTGGAGAATACAGCATTAAGGTGGAAATCATGGTTTACAGACTTAAAGCTGCTATTTTGCAAGAGTTGTTTTGGAATTTCAGACATTTTTCCTGATTGAGGGACCACAATGGACAGGTCAACGTGCTAAATTATTTAATGACTTTATTCAAACCAAAGTGATGTTTCCTCCATGTGCAAGTTATGATTACTTGTTCAAGATGAATTTCCATAATTATCATTCGTATATGTTAGTCTAACAGCACAGTGAAAATAAATGGTGACTATCAAAAAATGTGGTAGCTGATGTATGCATATGAAACAAATCTACAGTATATATAATAATGGAAAGTCCAGGTTGGAATTAATAATATAGTGAGGACAGTTTACAACTCACCGCAAAGACGTGGCGACGAGCTGCGACAGGCACATACAAAAGACACACACATACAACACATTCACTTTGAATCCACAGTATGATTGACATAGTGCTTCTCCGTGAGTTGTAGGGATTCTGCAGCTGGCACTCAAATGAAGACCAATGTGACATCAGATCTGACCAGAAGACGATCTTTGTCTAGGCATAAACTTCCGACTGCTGCCACAATCGCTGTTGAGTTTCTGACATGGTGGAGAGTGTGAACCACCAGAAGCTTTGGTAGCTTCACTAAATGTTCCACCAGACCATTGGTTGGGGAATTTATGATATTAATTTTTGATAATCCACTGTGCATTAACATAGAATCATCCAATAAGTTTTCAATTATTCCTTGGGTACACCACATCTTACAAAAATGTGAAGCTTACAATAATTTCTGCACCACAGTAAGCATTACTGGTGACACAAGATTTGCTCTATTTATATCTTCTAGGCAACACTCCTGGGCCCACCAACTTCCTGGCACTGAAGTGTAGAGGACTTTTAAGCAATTGAGTACATTTCTTACATTAACTTAACTGATGATCCAAAAACAGTTGCTGTGGTAGGTTTGAATTAATACCATAACGTTTAAGTCATACATTAGAATTATTTGACATTTCATAGAATTTCACTATGTTACAGCAGGTAGTTTGTATTACTGTTTCTTGCCTTCATGTTAAGTATCAGATTTTGCAAGAAATATTTTTCATCACATTTAATAAATTACAATTTTTGATGATAACAAGTGATGTGTCAAAGTCCATGATTTGATTTGTAAGAGTAGTGCATTAAAAAATAACATCTCGAAATTCAAACTATTGTTCATGGACAATTTGTAAGACTAAAGGTTACTACGCATTTGCCATTGGAAATTACAGTATAACTCCGATTTTACGTGACCTCGATTTAGTATAAATCCCCACTTAATGGAAGAGTTTTCAAGTCCTGAAAATTATTCCATAAGTCCAATTTAATTTTATATTCGATTTAATGTAATTCAAATTATGGCAAAACCCACATTTAGCATTAGGAAATGTTGAAATTCTCAAGTATTTATTTCTAATTTGTTATGGTTATGCAGCAATAAAAACCTATAAAAAAGACATCATAAGCTTGTGAAGGACTATTTAAGCCCTATAATTGAGGCTTTCTTCCTCACATTATAAATTGCAAATTTCATAATGACATATACCATAAACGTATCCTGCAGGTGTAAAACGGGTCAGAGTGCTCATAAACAAAAAGCTGATGTATGTAACACACAGAGTATAAATAGCTGAAATGCTATGTTTCTAGCATCTGTCAAGTCTAGATCAGTGGCATGGTCATACTGTACTTACATGATAAGTTGGCTGTGGTCATTGTGCATGTCAGCAGTCACTTGTTTGTTAATGTGCGTGACGTCATACACCCGTGTTCTGACGAAAAATATTATGACATTAAATTTCTACCATACTATAATTTCCATTGCAAATTATCAATGTTTTAAATTATTAGTCTCTTCCAATTAAATCATGGGACCCAGTAGGTGGATGTGTGAATGTAAATGGTTCAGTTTTCATTGTGATAAGTAAAGATGCATTCTTTACAAAAATTGCAAATCATCATTGTTTGAAATGATTAATGTCTTTAAATTAAATCACGTGGTTCAGTAGGTGGATTGATAATGGTAAATGGATCACATGGTACTGTAAAAAGTAATGACACATTCGTAACAAAACAAATGTCCACACACAAACACCATTCAATGACATCGCGGTGGAGTATATATTCAGTCAACAGTGATGAAGCCGGAGTGGACATGAATGATTGGGTGCAGGTTTCTAACAAATTACCCATCACTTATGATGAATTTGTGGTTTGTCAATGGTGCCACCACTAAATGCATCCAGAATGTTGAGGAAATCTCTGAAGATGAATTAAAGCAGAATGATGAAGATATCGAAGAAGAGGATGGTGTTAGGGATGAATAAATGCAACCACCATCATTCAGTGAAGCTATTGCTAGCATAGACATTGTCCGGAGATTTGTCACATGATTTAAAGTGGACAACTCTGTTATAAACAGACTAAATCAGTTTGAGATGGTCATTTTGAACCTAAAATCCAACAGTGTTAAGAAGCAAACTACCATTTTTGATTTTTTCAAGAAATGAGACACTGTGAACGTCATGTAAATACGAGGCGTGTCCAGAAAGTAAGTTCCGTTTGGTTATATAAAACGAACAGGTACAGATTCAGAAAAAATATTGATTGTACAAAAATCTAAAACTGTTAAACTATTTTTCTACATAGCTTCCGAAATTTTGTAGGCAATTGTCATAGCATGGCACAAGATTTTGTGTACCTTTTTCATAGAATGTTGCCGCCTGTGTATTCAACCATGTGGTAACATGTTCTTTCAGCTCATCATCATCATTAAAGTGTTGCCCACCAAGGACAGATTTTAGGTGTAAGAAGAGGATTACTGTCAAAAGATTTTTTTTCCACGATAATGCCTGACCTCACACACCGAATGTGACCAAACAATTCTTACGGAAATTTCAATGGGACCTGTTTGATCATCCTCCATACAGCTCGGACCTCTCTCCTAGCGACTATCATCTCTTCTTACACCTAAAATCTGTCCTAGGTGGTCAACACTTCAACGATGATAAAGAGCTGTTACCACATGGTTGAATACACAGGCGGTAACCTATGAAGGATGCAAGCAAAAACTTTTGGCGCGCTATGACAAGTGCCTACAAAATTTTGGCAGTTATGTGGAAAAGTAGTTTAAGAGTTGTAGAATTTTGTGCAATAAAAATTTCTTCTGCATCTGTGTACAATTTCATTTTATTACCAAACGGAACTTACTTTCTGGACGCGCCTCGTATATGTTGTATACATGAAAAGTAACTCGGTCTATTATATTACTGTAATTGAAAAGCATTGTGTTTTTGTTTTAATTTTTAGTGTGCTGGGAAACTAGAGTAGGATCTTTGACTACTGTATTAGTGCTACAGAAAAAGTTTTAATTACAGTATAAAGTGTAGGGCAAGTATCTCCTTGCTTTGTTGTTCTTATTGTGTAAATTATGTGTGTTGGTGGTGCAATTCACATCTACACAGGCAAACAGTTCTGAAAAGGTTTGCTTCGAAACCTCAATTTAAGGTAAGCCCCGCATTTAAGGTTAAAAAATTCCGGTCCCTAGAAAAAACATTAAATAGGGGTTCTACTGTAAATATAAATTCTATATCCAGCCAAAGTGTATTGTATTAGGTGTAGTTCTTACAGAATTATTGACTTCACACTGGCAGTCCTTTCTCACGTGTTTTCCAAAGTAAAAGATATTTATTGCCAATAAAATACAATAACAATACAAAAAATAAATATAATAAATTATATTTTTGTAGCCTCTCAAAAGATATTTTAATTCTTGAGGTAACATGTTATTACAACGTTAAAAATAAACTTTGTACAAGAATCACATTTTCTAGAGCGAAAAAAGAGCATAATTCTCAATACAGGATGAAAAACATTAATACAAAAGTATGAATATAGCTGGCTTTTGCAATACTGTGTAATTTGTACATTAATGCATTGGGACTATCTATTCTGAAATTTGAAATGATACATGAGGTGCAAGATAAAGAATTATTAGAGGAGTAATAGTGGAGGCCTGTGATATGTAAATAAACTGAAAAATAAAGTCTTTGATACATTTTGATTTATTTACACAGATTATGATTATATGCCCTGTGCATCACCACTCTTTTTATCATCTGATGATGGCTATGAAGCTGATACTAGTAACCCAGTAAAATAAATCAAAATGTAAAGAAAAAATTGAATTCTTCAGTTCATGGAAAGAGTAGTTTTTGAACATTGTGACTAGTTTGGTTTTTAACATATAATATACGTAAAATTATTTTCTTTTATACAATTAATCAACGCTTCTTATTGGTGCATACAAAACTTCTTCATACAAGATGGAAGACACATTACACATACCGGTAGTCTTAGTTTCTATTTTTTAAAACAGCCTCCAATAGTCTATAAGCATTTACATATCATTGTATCTACAAATCATATATATCCCATAGCTATGTATGAAACTGTGATTTACACAACTTTATAATAATACAGCTATTGTTTTGTCATAATGGCATAGTTATCATTCTATTTACAAATCGTACAAAACTCTATTACTCAGATCTTCACTTGCTTTGTTATTGTAGTAAAAATGTAAGTGAAAAATGGACAATGGTCTTTTTGGGTTATGAGGTGGGAAATTTACGAATGTGAGATGTTACAAGCAGTTTACTTCAATTGATATATTTTCTCATGATGAATTTACAAAATGGAAACATGTCAGTACTTATCTCTCTGTCTACTCAATGTTTTATGCAACTGTAATATTGACAAGAAATTAGATAATTTGTTGGAAATTACCTGGTACTGTGTACTACCAAAACTGTTGAAATATAAAAATAATTAATAACTTTAGGTTCAGGAAAATTGAATCAGATTTATATCTACAATGTTTGTGTTATCAAATGGAAGCTGAGTTTCAAGTATTTTTTATATTTTGTGTGGTTCACTCAAAAAATACTTAGCTGATGACGAATTTGGAAGCACATTACCTTGTATGTAACATCATTTTAAATTTCAGTATAACTAGAACCTTTACAAAGGTTAAGGAATCACAATAAGTAATAACAATAAAAATTTACAAAAAAAGTATACAGCAACACACAAGACATTGGGTATAAGCTACTCATTACAGGGAGATAAAGTAAGGCAACCTTAAACACACATAATAGTAAAGGATTGATCAAGATTGTACAGGCATTAGCTGAGTTTTCAAATCTTGATAAATCCTCCAGTCTAACTGTCATTAATTCATTATGAAATATGTCTTGGTCTGAGATTTAATATGCAAAGCATTGAACTCAATCAGTCTTGTTATCATTAAATTTTACATATTTACATGTATATTTTCAATATGCACTGGAAATATTACGATCTTCCAGTTTATTGTTTCTAATTAATATTCTTCTGTTGACGTGAAGTACTCCGTTTTTCAAAAGTATACGTCAGTTATCAGAAACTATAATGATGTATTGTATTCTTCTTCACTTTCTTCAGTCCTCTCACTGTGTATTGTTCTGCTGACATGATTGCTAGTAATGTGATTTGTTTCACCATTTTTAATTACACCGTTAAGTTCTTTGTTTGAAATATCCTTGCTACTGTCATTTTGAGCATTTTCAGGTGTAATTTCTTCGTTAATAATATCAGGAGACTTTGGTTTTAAAATAAGTTCATAATTATCACCCATGCAAACAAAATATGTCGTCATGTAGTTTTTGCCTTTTACATAGGTTGGTCCTCGACACTGACAGCATACACCTTGTTCTTCCAGAACTTTTGCAGTATTTTCTGTTACCTGAAAATTAAACTGAATCATGATATTGTCTGCAGCAAAGTAACAAATAGCATATTTATTCTATTATTTTATTTATACTAAGTTGTGATGTGTATTGTGCAAATTAGAGAAAATATAAATTTTTGCTCATGATTTTGATTTGCTTTGATGGATCGATTTCTTCATGTATTTAAAATTAGTTAATTTATGTGTCTCACATTGTGCACTTTTAGGCATGAGGCATCAGTAGCATTAAATAGGTATAGATCACCACTCCAGGTTACTACCAACTAATTACAACTAATCTACTCCGGGATTTACTTGTAGATTACTGTTTTAATTGAAAAGTGGACACTTAAAATATGGGGATGGTGGGATCACCACAACTTTTCCTCTGTTCAACTTATATATAGATTTTATATTATTACTAGTGACCCAAACTGGTATGGCACAGTTAGCATTAAAAATCATGGCCAGATAACTTGTATGACATAGCATGTTTACTCTGTGGATCATAAATGAAATTCTGAGAACAATGAATATCATAATTTTCTTGAAACTCAAGTGATGCAAATAGTGCATACCAGGAAATGTTTCTAAAGGCATGAACATTGTGTGTTCCACATTGAACTGACGTCTGAAGTGACATCTCATTGCAATGATGGGAGCACATTGTAATGTGAAGAATATGTTTACAACCAATTTAAATAATGTATGAAAATCACACACACACAACACACACACACACACACACACACACACACACACACACACGATTTACATGTTTAGCTTGTGTTATAGCACTTGTCTCATGAAGCTTAGTATGCACTGTGCTGGAATGTTAAGACTCATTAGCATCATTCTTTGTTGTGAATGCCAGACTTATTTGCCTGTACCATACATCAAATCTATATCTATGAGCAAATCTATGAATAATGAAGGATCACACTTCTCTAGGCACAGACAGGAATTTTAGTGTTGTTGGTTCTAACTTAGTACTTCTAAGTGAAGTAGTATATCCATACATGAGTTGTATTTGAAGAAAACATATATCCTGTCAGATTTGTCTCTTGTTTGCTTATGTAGAATTTGAACACCATCAGTGATGACAACTCACAGCTAATGGAATAAAAAAATACTAAATAATTTTCTACAAACCACTGAATACCACTAAACGCCACTGATTGCTGATTAACCATTGGGGAATGCATGGCATAGGTGTGCAGAATGACACTAAACTCATGTCACCATCATTCCTGTAGCTTTTATTCAAGGAAAAGCAGATATCTGGAAGTGGTCATGTGCTACCCCATGGAAAGAATGTAATGCATGTAAATGAAGGAAGATAGTTGAAGTAGTTCTTTACACCACATATTTAAGATTCAGACATTTTTTTCTCAATGTAATTGTTTTTGACTGATTAAAGAAAAAATATTAGTTAAATATTTGATTATTTCAAACTATAAGTCTCACATCACAGCCTTTTGGTGAGGTGATTTGTCATTGGTTACATTTATTATCAAACCTCAAAATAAAATAACTCGCTGCCCATTGTTTGAAGAATTTGCACTGAATTAATAGTGTGAATTTTATTAACTAATGTGAGAGAAGTGGAAACAGGCAGTCTGAAATTGACAACATTGTGAAAGTGTTGTTCCCTTAACCATTTGTAGAAGTATTGTGAAATATTGTTTATTTATGTGTAAGAAATATCAATACTGGAGGATAGGTAACAAATCACCATAAAGAGGCTCCCTGAGCTGCTGACAGACACAAAAATAGATAATCACCTTCACACAAATTAAATTTTCAGCCATGCCCTTCATCAGAAAAAGAAGCCCATACATTCACACAATCACTCAGACAACTATACGCACACAACTATCATGTCTGGTCACTCCAGCGACACAAGTTGGACTGTGAGTGAGGTGGGGAGTGGAGGGGGAACGATGCTGGGAATAGGTGGGGATGGAAAGTACTGCATTGCATGATGGATTTTAAAGGCTCTGATAGGTGGGAATTTGAATTGCAGCAATGAAAATAATGAAGGGAAGGGGCGGGAAAGGATAAAAGGGAGGTGTAGAGGAGTGTGGGGAGGGAGTGGGAGGGGGGATTTGAAATGATAAGAATAATAAGAAAAAATAAAAATAGGAAAAATAAAGTTAGGAAAAAAAGGAAAAAATAAAGTTAGGAAAATAGGAAAAAATAAAGTAAAGAAAAATAGGTAAAAAATAAAATAAAAAATACCTACAAATAAAAGGTAATAAATTAAGGGGACATTGTAAGTGGTGATACACAGTTGTAAGGAAAACATAAGACAGGATAATGGGTGGGGAAGGAAGAGTGGGGGAGGGGGGGGGAGAAGAAAGATGTCAGGCATAAGGCATAGGGGACGTTATCTTAGGTTGAGGCCAGGATGATTGTGGGACCATAGAATGTGCTGAAGGGACAACTCTCATCTGCGCAGTTCAGAGGAGCTGGTGGTGGAGGGAAGGATCCAGATGGCTCGGGTAGTGAAGCAGCCATTGAAATCCAGAGTGCTGTGCTCAGATGCATGCTGTGCCACAGAGTGGTCTATCTTGTCCTTTTTTTTGCCACAGTTTGGCAGTGGTCATTCATCCTGACGGACAGCTGGTTTGTCGTCATACCAATAAAAAACGCTGTCCAATGATCGCAGCAGAGTTGATATATCACATGGCTGCTTTCACAGGTGGCCAGACTTCTGATGGGGTAGAATAAGCATGTGATGGGACTGGAATAGGAAGTACTGGGTGGGTGGATTGGGCAGGTTTTGCATCGGGGATTGGGGGCATAGGGATGAAGTAGGATGTTGTGAAGGTTGGGTGGGCGATGGAACACCACTTTAGGAGGGGTCAGAAAGATCTTGGGTTTGATATCCCTCATTTCAGGGCATGATGGCAGATAATCAAAGCCCTGATGAAGTATGTGATTATGTTGTTTCAGTCTGGGGTGGTTACTGGGGCTGTGGGGAGGATTGGTGGTGTGTGGGGATATGGCATTGAAAATCTGTTTGCAGTCTAGGTCAGGAGGCCTTCGGGTGGCAAGGCTGTATGGGAGGGATTTTTTGATGTGGAATGGATGGCAGCAATCAAAGTGCATGTACTGTTGGTAATTAGTAGGTGAAGGAATGAGGATAGGATGTGCTGGCTCCGAATCCAAATTCATTGATGATATTTTCATGATTTGGACACAGGGCCAGGACACCCTATCCTCGTTCCTTCACATCCTCAATTCCTCCTCCCCCATCAGTTTCACTTGGTCCTTCTCAACCGGGCAAATCACCTTCCTGGATGTTAACCTCCACCTCAATGACGGCTCCATGCACACCTCTGTCCACATTACACCTACTAATTTCCAACAGTACCTGCAACTTTGATAGCTGCCATCCATTCCACATCAAAAAATGCCTCCTATTCAGCCTTGCCACCTGTGGATGGCGAATTTGCAGTGATGAGAAGAAAGGCAATGGGAAGAAAAAAGTTTTTGAAAAAGAGAAATTTGTTAACATTGAATATCAATTTAAGTGTAAGGAAGTCCTTTCTGAAGGCATTTGTGTGGAGTGTTGCCTTCTAAGGGAGTGAAACGTGGATGATAAGCAGTGCAGAAAAGAAGAGGATTTAGGATTTTGAAATGTGTTGTTACAGAAGAATGCTGAAGATTAGGTGGGTAGCTCACATAACTAATGAGGAGGTACTGAACAGAATTGGGGAGAAAACCAATTTCTGGTCCACACTGACTAAAAGAAGGGATCGGTTGGTAGGACACATTCTTAAACATCAAGGAATTGTGAGGGAAGTGTGTGGAGCAAAAATCGCAGAAGGAGACCAAGAGATGAATACAGTAAGCAGATTCAAGGGCTGTAGGTTGCCTTTCTTATGAGGAGATGAAGAGGCTTGCTCAGGATAGAGTAGGGTGGAGAGCTGCATTAAACCAGTCTTCAGACTGAAGACAACAACAACAACAACAGGAAAACATTCCGATTCGAAAAAATATTTAAAAAAACTTAAAGAAAGTTGAACATACCAGACAAGAAGGCACCAGTTCATTGATACACAAATAAACAAAAACAAACACATACACACACACAAAACTGAGCTTTTGCAACCTAAGGTTGGTTCATTAGAAAGAGCATGGAAGGAGAGGGAAAAGGAAAGGATGAGGGTTTTAAGGGAGTGGGTAAGGAGTCATTCCAATCCTGGGAGAGGAAAGACTTAGTTTTGGGGAAAAAGGATTGGTAAACAAACACACATACACACGCACACACACCAGGGCAGACATATGCAAAATGCTCTGGTGTGTGAGCGATACTGAAGGAATTAGATTAAGTAATGAGACAATAAGAGCAGTAGATGAATTTTGTTATTTGGGTAGCAAGATAACTTCTAATGGCCGAAGTAAAGAAGATGTAAAATGCAGAATGGTTTTGGGAAGAAATGCGTTTCTAAAGAAGCGAACCTAGAAACTTCCTGGCAGATTAAAATTGTGTGCCGGAACCAGGACTCGAACCTGGGACCTTTGCCTTTCGCGGGCAAGTGCACTACCGACTGTGCTATCCCGACACGACTCACAATGCTGCCTCACAACTTTACTTCTGCCTGTGAGGCGGAAGTAAAGTTGTGAGGCAGCATCGTGAGTTGTGTCGGGATAGCACAGTCGGTAGTGCGCTTGCCCACGAAAGGCAAAGGTTCCAGGTTTGAGTCCGGGTTCCGAAACACAATTTTAATCTGCCAGGTAGTTTCATATCAACGCACACTCTGCTGGAGAGTGAAAGTTTCATTCTTGAAGCAAACCTTGTTAACCTCCAATATTAATTTAAACGTTAGGAAGTCCTTTCTGAAAGCATTTGTCTGGAGTGTGGCATTGTATGGGAGTGAAACGCGGACAATAAGGGGTTCAGATAAAAAGATGATAGAAGCTTTTGAAATGTGGTGATACAGACGAATGATGAAAATTAGATGGGTATATCACATAACTAATGAGGAGGGTCTTAGCTGAAGTGGGGAGAAAAGGAGTTTCTGGCATATCCTGACTAAGAGAAGAGATAGATTGGTTGGACACATTCTGAGACATCAAGGAATTGTCATCTTAGCATTAGAAGGAAGCGTGTGGGGTAAAAATCGTAGAGGGAGACCGAGTGACGAATACAGTAAGCAGATTCAAAAGGATGTAGGTTGACAAACGTATTCTCAGATGAAGAGACTTGCACAGGACAGGGTAGCATGAAGAGCTGCATCAAACCAGTCTGCAGACTGAAGACCACAACAACAACAAAATATATCCCCCTTCACATCCTCAGTTTGATTCCTCGCCCCCTCCCACCCCATACCCCTCTCACTGTATTCCCAGCTGCATCTCACATTCTCACCTATCAGTGCCTTTATGCTTTGCCAGATGGCCCAGAATGTTCTAGTCCTACCTTAGCTCTACATCCTTTGCCCTCCACTCTCCTCCCCTCACCTCCTCATTCACTGACAAGATGTGACAAGAGATGGCTGTCATCTGTGCACGATCTAAACCTGACTGTGTACATTTATGTATGATCCTTTTCTGATGTAGTTGTTTGAACGTAATTGTCGTTTTTACATACCTGTCTGAGGGTTAACGATCATCTTTATGGAGAGTTGCTACCTAATCTGTTATTACTGAGATTACAAGCTGCACTTTCCATTGTTAATTTAGTTCTAATGTAATGAATTCTGCTTTCCAGCAACACTTAACTATTTAATATTGCCGCAAGACACCATGTAAACTGACTGCTGGCATGGCGCAGGGGATAGCGTTACCAACTGCAGTGCTGAAGGTCGCCGGTTCAATCACGCCCACCGGCAAATATTTATTTCTTTGTAATTAACAATTTCAGAATGTTCTACATCTTTCTTATGTTCACTTGCAAATTCTACTTGTTTCTTATGTTAACTATTTTTCTAATTCCTGGTACATTCTGTCTGTGTACAAATAGCAGAGCACTCTGCCCGAGAGGTAGTTAGTGCTGCGTGTATCTTACATTTGTAATAAACCTGCATCAGTATAAGTGCTGTGTTCAGATGCCTTCGAAGTCAAGCCTGCTTCCATTTCAATGTGACATTGTTGGTGGAGGCACTGGGTATCCTGTGCAACAGCTGCATCACCATGGCTCTGATTAGGCAACGTAAAAGCCGTCGCTTACACGGACTAGAACCAGAATACAAGGGATATACCAACTACATCCTTCCAAAAGTCCGTATTATCAAAAGAACGATGGACACGAAACCAGCGGTAAGCCAGCTACACTTCAGACACCCATCGGTGTTCTCTGGAGACACTGGACAGGACCCCAACAAATGGCTAAAACGGTTCGACCGAGTCGCCAAGTACAACAGGTGGGATCATACAATGTGCTTGGCCAATGTTTATTTCTACCTGGATGGAACAGCCCAGCAATGGTTTAAAAACAACAAAGAGAAGCTGAATGACTGGGGAACGTTTCAGACGAAACTTAAGAAGACGTTTGGTGACCGCCAGCAACAAATCCGCTTAGCGGAAGAACAACTGAAGAACCGGGCCCAACGACATGGTGAGCCAACACAGTCATACAGCTACACTTCAGACACCCATCGGTGTTCTCTGGAGATGCTGGACAGGACCCCAACAAATGGCTAAAAAGGTTCGACCGAATCGCCAAGTACAACAGGTGGGATCATACAATGTGCTTGGCCAATGTTTATTTCTACCTGGACGGAACAGCCCAGCAATGGTTCAAAAACAACGAAGAGAAGCTGAATGACAGTTTTGGCCCTGTGTAACATAGTCAATCTGAATATGACTGAGGCCGACAAAATCATGCATCTGATGAAGAGTATAGCAGAAGACATGTACCAAGCCCTTCTGATAAAAGACGTCGCTACGATGGAAGAATTCATCAAATGGTGCCAGTGTATTGAAGATATGCAACAAAGGAGGGTTGGATGAAAGGAGCATGACAGACTCCCCAATGTAGTCCCTGTGGCTGCTGTGGAAGACCAGCATGATTTCGCTTCCCTCATACGACAAATTGTGAGAGAAGAATTACAACAGTTTATGGCAGCCGGGACTATTAGACCGGAGAGCATCAGATCATGGCCATGGATGTAAGCCCTGTAAATGATGAGAGAGCTGACACTGCTGTGGAAGAGGTATTTCAGGCAATAGTTCCTGTCTGCCCCGCCAATCACACCTGACGTGAAGAATGGCGTCGCCCTGCTATAACTTACACTGCAGCCGCCAAACGGCAGCTCATGAACCGGCCGAAATGTCCACAACGAACTCCCCTGGCAACTATGACACCCTGCAGAAGAACAGACGTTTGGAGGACAGAAGACAATACACCACTGTGTTTCCACTGTGGGCGCCCTGGACATGTCATACACTACTGCAGAGAGAGAACTGGGTATTCAACAATTGTTTTGCCACAAGATGTCAGCCATCAGAGCAGTTCTATCCCAGGCAATCACCTGCTGATGAGTTCAGTCGACCTATGGGAAGAAGCTCATCGCCGTACCCAAGACGAGGTCGCTTCCCATTCACCATCGCCATACACAGGTACCAGCAGCTGCCCTAGCCGCCGCACCCTGGAAAACTAAGCGAAGTGAGGCCGCTGCAGATGAAAATCCTCCATGGACGACAGTCGCTAAGATGTCGGGAAATCTCATCGACATCATAATTGACAGACAACCTGTCCGGGCACTGGTTGATTCAGGAGCATCTTTCTCTGTATTGTCGGATAATTACTGCTGCACACTAAAGAAGACTATGTTCTGTGATATGGGGGCATCTGTGCTGAAGGTCGCGAATGGAAAGTACGTCCAGTCAGTAGGAACTTGTGTTGCAAGAATAACCATCAACAACAGGACCCAGCCGTTTGAATTTGTCGTGTTAATAGAATGTAGTCACAATGTCATCCTCAGATGGGACTTCCTTCAGGCATCCCAAGCTATCATTAACTGTGGAAGATCTGAGCTGCAAATTGAAGAAGTTGTTCTGACGGGTACACGTAATACAGAATTTTCTGGGAAGTTATTTGCCATTGACAATGTGATGATCCCATCGTTGATGATGAGAAGAGTTGCAGTCTCAATCACAGATGAGCGATTAAACTGTGAAGTGATCAGGCTCACCAAAGAAATTTACATACCAGCGGCTATCATAAGCATTACTGGAGGTCGAGGAGAGATTTGGATCACCAATTGTCACGAGCAGTCACAACTTATCTCCAAAGGAATGTGTATCGGGACATCTGAAACAATCCAGGACGGTGAGCTCAATGTCATCAGTGAAGACCCATGCTCTGCTGTTAGTACAGACAACACGCTGGAGGAAACAAACGTGGAACTGCCAATAGGGCCCGGACTGACCAAGGAACAACGCCAGTGGGTGTTAGCTATACTACGTCAGTTTTCGGGTGCATTCCCACCTTAACAGGGAAAAAGTCAGATGAAATGGCCCACGATAAGGCATCGTATCAATACTGGGGATCATCCACCAATTAGCCAGCATTTTTATAGTGTGTTGCCAGCTGAAGATTTTGCATGATGACATTATTCAACCTTCGGCGAGTCCTTGGTCGTCTCCGGTGGTCCTTGTAAAGAAGAAGGATGGTACGTGTTGACTATCGGCGGCTGAACAAAATCACAAAGAAAGATGTCTACCCACTGCCACACATTGACAACACCTTAGACTGCTTGAAAGGAGCTACAGACTTATCAACTATTGACATGCAGACAGGTTACTGGCAAATCAAGGTTGACAAAGCTGACAGGGAGAAGATGGCTTTTATTACACCTGACGACCTCTATGAAATCAAAGTAATGCCATTTGGATTGTGTGATGGACAACTTGCTTCAACACCTTAAGTGGACGACGTGTCTTTGCTATTTAGATGACATTGTCGTTTTCTTGAAAACATTTGAAGAACATCTGAGTCACCTGTCAACTGTGTTGAAGTGAGTTCAGGCTGCAGGACTCCGCCTCAATCCAAAGAAGTGCCTCTTCGTTGCCAAAGAGATAAAAATCCTGGGGCACCTAGTCAACAGAGACAGTGTCCATCCTGATCCAGATAATGTAAGGGCACAGAATTTCCAACTCCTCAGCACATTCATGATGTGAGAAGTTTTCTCGGGCTATGCTCATACAACTGACGCTTCATGAAAGAATTTTGTAACAAGGCACGTCCATTACAAGAACTTCTGCAGGGAGCCGCCAAGTTTTACTGGGATGAGACAAAAGAAAGAGCTTTCCGGGCACTTAAGGAGGCTCTAACTTCCTCACCTTGTACGACAAGAATGCGGAAATGGAACTTTACACAGACGCCAGTGGTTACGGAATTGGTGCAGTGCTTGTACAAGTTTAGGAAGGTGCTGAAAAAGTGATAGCCTATGCATCAAGAGTACTCTCAAAGTCCGAGATAAACTACTCTACAACTGAGAAAGAATGTCTCGCAGTTATCTAGGCTATTAACAAGTTCTGGCCATATTTATTCGGCAAACCATTCACCATGGTCACAGACCACCATTCTTTGTGTTGGATGACTAGCTTGAAGGATCCATCAGGTCGACTAGCAAGATGGGCACTAAGACTCCAAGAGTACGGTGTTACAGTGGTATTCAAAAACGGGTGCAAACACAAGGTTGCTGACTGCCTTTCGAGGAATCCATTAGTGAAACACAACAGCATGAATGAAATTTCAGCCCTCACTGAATTAGATGACATTACAGCTGAACAGAGGGAAGATCCAGCACTATTAAAAACGATGGAGGCCTTGGAGAAAGGAGAACCGACCAATGGAGAGTTCCAGCCTATAAACGGAACATTGTATAAGAGCAACTATGATCCACTGAGGCCCAAATGGCTACTGGTTGTTCCAGCTCATCTCCAGCCAGCTATTATCAAGTATTTCCATGATACTCCAATATCTGGTCACCTGGGATTCGTGAAGACCCTAGACAGAATCAGACACAGGTCTCTACCGATCTGTCAAGCACTATGTGAGTCACTGTAAAGAGTGCCAGCAGCAGAAGAATGTGCTGTAATTACCTCCAAGGCAACTCGTACCGATTCCGCTGGCAGCAGCTCCATTCCACCGAGTTGGGATCGATATTTTAGGGAGGTTCCCAAAGTCGACAGCCGGTAACCGATGGATAATAGTCTGCACCGATTACCTCACACACTACACTGTCACCAAACCTGTGCCGACTGCAGAAGCTCCAGAGATCACAAAATTCCTTGTAGAAGACATTATTTTGAAGCATGGAGCACCACGTGTCATGATATCTGATCGTAGAAAAGTATTCCAGTCAAAACTAGTATCAGAGGTAATGTCACAGTGTGACATTGTACACAGAATGACAACTGCATACCATCCTCAGTCTTATGGAACGTTTTAACAAGACATTAGCCGATATGCTGTCGATGTACATCGATGTTGAGCAGAAGGGCAGAAGGATTGGGATACAATTCTGCCATTTGCTTACAATACCGCAAGACAAGACACCACAGGCTTCACGCTGTTTTTCCTGCTCCATGGCCGTGAAGCTGAGATGACAATGGATATGCTGTTCCTGTTCCAACCGGATGACACTCAGGATGACTATGTTAAACAGCTCATCACCACGGTTGAAGAAGCAAGACAGCTGGCTCGCAGACACACACTGGACGCCCAGGAGAAGGACCGTCAGTGGTATAACGACAAGAACTGACCTATTGGTACGGATTTTTATCTCTGTACGGAAGGTTGGACTGTCAGAAAATTTATTGAAGTGATACTTTGGTCCGTATTGTGTCATATGCCACTTGTCAGATGTCACATACGAAGTTGAGGATTATGAGCCGTTGTCAAAACAACAAAAACGAAGAGACATTGTTCACGCCCTGCACATGAAGCCTTACTATGATCATGAAGAGCAGGTAGGCGACAATGGCTTCTTGTTCAAGGACTCTAAGGATGATAATGTTACTGATGAAGCCACAACAGGAATGTCTGTCGACGATAATCGTGGAGAAGAGGACCCATGAAAAGGTCCAGATCCAGGACATTACAGCTGGCTCCACAGGGAACATAACAGTGGGTCACTGCTTTTCCAGGAGAGGGAGCAATGCCGCAAGACACCATGCAAACTGACTGTCGGTGTGGCGCACCGACTGTGGTGCTCAAGGTTGCTGGTTCAATCCCGTCCACCGACAAAAATTTATTTCTTTGTAATTAACAATTTCAGAATGTTCTACATCTTTCTTATCTTCACTTGTAAATTCTATTTATTTCTTGTGTTAACTATTCTTCTAATTTCTGGTACTTTCTTTCTGTGTGTAAATAGCAGAGCAGTCTGCCCGAGAGGTAGTTAGTGCTGCGTGTATGTTAAATTCGTAACAAACCTGCTTTCAGTATAAGTGCTGTGTTCAGTTGCCTTCGAAGTCAAGCCTGCTTCCATTTCAACGTAACAATATCTCATCATGTTACAATAGACAGGATTGGTTTCAAAATATATCTCCCACAACATTGTGTCACTATGTATCTCTTACTGTGATATATAAGCTACAGATAGGCAAGCAGATCTTTTTAGTTGCAAAATATGTGAATTGCATGATAAAATTACAGTGTTTGGACAAATTTTAGTTACAAACGAATCTAAAATGTGTTTTATTTTATCTTACCTGAATTTTACCAGCTTCTCCAGTTGAATCCATTCTTGATGCCATATTTACAGCATCACCCCAGATGTCATATAGAGGCTTTTGTGCTCCAATTACTCCAGCAGTAATTGGGCCATGTGAAATACCTAAAAATGATGACTTATAGAATAAATATGTGCAAAATAAAATAGACAAATGAAATGGAATCTATAAAAACTTGGATGACTACTTATTACCATAATGTTTGTTGAATTCAGACACATACCCACTCTCAACCTGTATGATTGTTGACCTTCTTCATTTATTTTTTCTAGTGCAGCCATCATCCTTGTAGCAAAACGAGCAAGCACATACACTACATGTTGGGGGAATGATTGCCTGCTAATGGAAGTTGTTGAGTCCCTGCGTCCTGGATCCAAGCCACAAGCAGCCATATAAGTCCATCCAACAACTTTTATTTTCTCCACACGTAAGAAATTTGGTTCAAACAGTAGCTGCAGAATAATGAAATAAACATCTGTTATTTAGTAGTTACATAAAATTATGTAATTAGTTCCAAGTTTCATATTATATATTAGTAATAAGTGTTATAATATTTAGTGAGTCCAATTATATTTTTGTAATTATGTTTAACAAATAATTAAAATAATTTTCAACTATAGTTTAAACAGAGGCAACACGATTATTGGGGGAGGGAGAAAGGGGGGCTGATGAAATCAAACAATTTGCTGTATGCATATGGACACAGGTTTTCTTGTTAACATGGTAAATGTTTCTGTTTACTACATTTAGCTTTATTAACTTTTTTAAAGAGAAAATTTTTTGCTTTGGTATTCACACAAATTAGTAATTGTTACTGTTTCTTCTTCAGACTGAAGTTTTTAGGATTCAGTTACTACCGCAAACTGAATCCATATCAGTAACTCACCTTATCAAAGTCACATATGATTTCATTGAGTACTCGGAGACTAACTAGCTCATTGCTGTTTTCAGGATGATCAAAGTCAAAAAGAGTATAATCAGTAACTGTAGCAAACAAGACAGCTACTGAGTCATATTCTTCGTGATACAGCTCATCAGAAGTTCTTTCTATATTGAGGTAGAGTTCAGCTGTAAAAAGAAAAGAAAAAAAATATATAAATAAAATCTTTTTTCTATAGCAAGAGACAACAGCCACTAGAAAATATTAAATAAACAAAGATGTTTTCAAAACCATAAATTCCTTATTTCAGGGTCAAAATCACAGAAAGGACATGAAGAAGGCCATGGCCAATAGCTGAATGTGTTGTATGTGTGTGTCTTTTGTATGCGCCTGTCGCAACTCGTCGCCACGTCTTTGCGGTGAGTTGTAAACTGTCCTCACTATATTATTAGTATGTAGTGATAAGTTTTATGTCCTTTAAAATGTAAATATTCTTAAGATAATTTTTTTTCCTGGCCAATTCCACATCCACAAGAGCAATTACATTTGGGATCTGTGGAAGGTACATTTAACACATATGCTCTCTTTTTGTAAGTATTTATTGTGTATTTTGTTCAGACATGTTCTACATCCAAAGGATTTCCTCAATTCAGATCTACCAAAACGAAAAGTACATCTAATCTAATCTGTAACTGCAGTTGTCAATACGACCAGTAGCCTATGACATTAAATCAACTGCTGTACAGTTTGTAGAGTTTTCCATGTAAACTTATAATGGTGATTTTTTTACAAAATTGTGTACTGTATTGAGTGATTTTGTTGAAAAAGTATGCAAGCAAGAAAGGTGCTAAAGTATGGTGTAATTATGACCTAGAAATTCCAGAAAAAGTTGTTCATGACATTGTGTGGCAAATTATTGCAGGGCACAAAATTTAACTTCTGAAGCCACTAGTTAGTCTAAAACTTTGGTTGCCACAGCCCCTTTAACTGAATATGAAAAAGTATATCCCCCTCCTGCGTCTGTCTTTATGAAGCCAGTTTGGCAGGCAAATTTTTGAACCATATATTTAAACATAACATCATATCAAATTGTTTAATAGAATCCTAATGTTCAACATAAGCAGAGGAATTTTCATTGCTTATGAAGCAAACAACTACACTCCAATAGGTAGTATAAGAAGGCTCTGTTCATACACAATTTCAGCTCTAAGCGTGAGCCCACCAGCAACTGTTTGAATGAAACTTAAGTGTATGGAGAAGATGCAGTCTGCATAATGTAACAACAAAACTGTCACCAGAACTGGGACTCGAGACTGGGACCTTTGCCTTTTGTGGGCAAGCACTCTACCGACTGAGCTATCCCAACACAACTCATAGTCGTTCCTCACAACTTTACTTCTGCCAGTACCTCGTTTCCTACTTTCCAAACTTCATGGAAGTTCTCCTGCGAATGTCGCAGGACTAACACTCCTGGAAGAAAGAATATGGTGGAGACATGGCTTAGCCACAGCCGAAGGGATGTTTCCAGAATGAAACTATTACTCTGCAATGAAGTGTGCATTAATGCAAAACTTCCTAGCAGATTAAAACCATGACATGAACCTGGGACCATGGCCTTTCATGGGCAAGCGCTCTACTGACACACTGTTGCAGAGTGATAGTTTCTTTCTGGAAATATCCCTTAGGCTGTAGGTAAGCTATGTATCCACCATAACTTTTCTTCCAGGAGTGATAGTCCCGCAAGATTCGCAGGAGAACTGTGAAATTTGAAAAGTAGGAGGCTAGGTCCTGGCAAAAGTAAAGTTGTGAAGCTGGACTATCGGGATAGCTCAGTCAGTAGATCGCTTGCCTGCGAAAGGCAAAGGTCCCAGGTTCAAGTCCCGGTTCCAGCACACAATTTTAATCTGCTAGGGAGTTTCATGTCAGTGCACACTCCACTGCAGAGTGATGGTTTGATTCTGGAAACAAAACTGATGTTCAATGGAATTTGTTATTTGCACTAATACAGAGGCAGAATGTTGAAAAATTAAAAATACTGATACACCGAACTGAAAATGTAGGCCAGTTTTATTCATCAGTATAATTATCGCTTACTTCTTCAGTCTTGTAAATGTACAATTCTGAACCTTGCTCTAATGTTTTAGAAAATAAAATTTAAATATAAGCCCAGATCCCCAGTCCCCAATGGCGACCTGGCGACTGTAAATTTCACATCCTGAAATACTGTACAGAAGAGTGTGTGATTTATATTTACCCTGATTTAGATTGACCCTCCAAAAGACAGCCAAAAAATTTGGAGAACAAAAAGTACTAAATGATGAAAAAGGAAACGTCTTGAGGTAGGTTATCTTGAGCACTGCACAGTGGGGATATTCTTTTAGTAAATTGGATATTCGATGTGTGAGTGATGAATAAATGGTTAAACCTACAAGTCAACACAGGTGCAGCTGTCTCGTTGTTAAGTTCACAAACGTGAACCATTGATGCACATATAATGGTGCTTGGTAATTTATAACGAACAACATATTCTTATTTTTGGTCAATTCACAGCCAATAACAATTTCAAGTCAGTGGATCAACACTTAATATACAATGGTGTCACAAAGTAAAGCAACGAACAGAAATTTTGCAAGGATGTGTTTATTTTGCCAGAAAAGAGCATAATAGGTGTTGGTAATGTAAAGTAAAGAATACAAATGAAACAGCTGCAACATGCATAACAGTAGACAACAATTTTTTCTTCATTTCTCTCACGTATACATACACATTGTGACAACTGATTAATGAACTCAGTATGGCGTGTGACCACCTCTGTCAGCAATACAGTCTCATTTTGTGGCCAACAAGAAAGACAGGCACAGTGTGTACATCACATCATATGATCAGAGTACAACTAAGCCATTGCAATCAGTATCTGACTAGCTGACCACTATGAGACAATAGACTGTGCCCCAGTGGCCAGCCAGTGAGCTAGAGATCGTATTGGTTAAAGCCAATTCTGATAATGTGCTGCAATCTGACTTTTTTGTTGGTATCACTCATGTTGAGACAATAATGTCCTTTCTTCCTGAAGAGCTACTCATAAGCCTTGGAGACTGGTTCATGGATGCAGCCCACCTTTCTACTGCACCCCAGATATGGTCTATTGAATTCACATTCACATCAGGGAGAGCAGACCACACCATGCGTGCATATCTTCCATTCCCAAGAAGACATCAATCACCCTTGCTGTATGAGGTTAAGAGTTATCATCCTGGACTCAGTCTGGACTCACAGCACCTTTCAAAAACCACACGTAAGGTTCCAAAATTTCAGCATGGTAACTGACAGCTGTTAAAGGTTACTGATTCACCATTACATTTTCAAAAAGAGGTTTTTAATTGGTCAATATAATCCCTGTCCACACCATCAGTGAACCTTCTTAATATTGGTCTCTTTTCACAATATTTGGGTCCCAAAATTGTGTCCCATGTATCCTCCTGAAACGAATTTGCAAAGAATCACTCTCTAGACCAAATCAGGACTCATCTGTGAAAAGAAAATTGGCCTACTGTTTGAATAACCAGTTGGTATGTTGATTATCTTTTTTTGTGAAATCACATCAAGAGTACACATACAACAGATTCCAACAATAAAGACCACTCTGCCAAAAGTGTATATACTATGTTTGTCTCACTACAACTTTACAGAAGATGAAAGGTCAGATGCAAGTTGCTGTGCAGTACACTAGCAGAATCAACATGCCCTTACAACTAACAGTCCTCTCTTTCTGGTGTCTCATGTGCTTCACTCTGCCCTGGTTTTCTGGTCCCAGTTTCAGTCTCTAAACTTTCACTACATGTGAGAAAAAACAGAATTATTCACATTAAGCCATTGTGAAAGAGAATGTCCTGCTTCCATTATTTCTTCCACTGCAGAGAGTCTGGTAGAAATCAGTCATGTGCACCGTTTGTGCATGTGTATACAGCTATTGTGGATGTGGAACCACCCAGCAAACATTAGCCTGTTTGTCATTTGCCCTGACTTCATCTTTGGCATGATTGTGTGCTGAGTAGATTGCTGTCTCTGTGTGGAACATAATTCTAAGGACATCTGTTGGCAGTTTGATTGTATCTTGAATTTGACACAGTATGGGGGGTAATAGCAGTTTTTTCCTTTAATTTTGGATACCAGTTTATTTGGATGTTAATGATACTAGTACTGATTTAAATGCCTTCAGTGTTTTTGGTTTCTTCATGGCAGATGATGACCACGGGGTGAAACACAATGATCCTTGGCTCCGCCTACTGGGGTGGGAGACCGCCCCGTCAGCAGAAACGGAAGGCAACCATGTTACCAAGTAGTTAGTTTGCTGCTGGAAAGTGTAGCTAATGGTCACTGTTATCAGACAGAACTGGCAAAAGTGCACAGTGCAGCCAGACGTGCGCATGCACAGAGCATCATTGGTGTTTGACTTACTCCAATGGTCTGCTGCCACAGCCAGAGCTTAAAGCCGATTGGAGAAAGCACCAGGGATCATTGTATTTCCTCTCAACTATAGTGCTCAACATGATACCTCTAATGGGAAGGATTGAATCACAGGGTACCTTCAATCATACAGAGTAATTCATGTTTGTAGTAGGATAGTATCTGGAATCTGGTATCATTAATAGTAGCTGCTCTGGTCTAGAAGGTTTTAGTAGTACTGAAAGGCAATATCACACTAAAATGTTCTGGTATCATATGCTCATTTTTATAATGACAATTTTTTTGTATATAGACCAAGGTTCTTACCTGGGACTAGTATCAGTATTCTGTTTGTATAGGAATCTGGAGGACAAATGCATATGTTAGCCAGTTGCACTTCATAATACACTCCATTCTAGAGTTTTTTTATGTATGTTGTCTGTCATTTAGATGTTTTCCGTGTTTTGGGTGTCTGAGTCATAACATACATCTGCAGCATTAAGTTCCCAATGCCAATCCCATGCTTTCACCTGACAATGTTTCCTGTTACTTCTGTGTTGCATCCATGTGATGTGGATTGGGAACTGCTCACATCAGTGGACAATGCCTCTGACACTACCACAGATTTCAAGACATCTCAGCAGTGTCTGTGTAGATGTGCATATATGCTCTTCGCAATAAAATATTACTACCAGAACAGGGCATGTAGTTCTTTATAGGAAGTCGTCCTTATCAAGTTGTAATATTATCTTTCACATTGTTGACACCAAGACTGCAATAAAATATGCAATTTCAATATTTGACTTAGATCACACATACTAAGCCAGAACAACATGTTCCCAACATACTAAATAACCAAGTCATCAATACGTATAGACAGTGCCAATAGGACTGCAGTGGAGGAAGTTCAATGTGCTAATTGTAGAATACAGTAGAGAAAAGTTAGTGCAATGATAATTGACATTCAATATCATTGACCAACACTGGTCTAGCCATCCATCAATGAACTCCTTGATAAACTTTGGAACCCTGATCACCACAGACTGTTTATGGACTCAACAAAGATTCAATGAGGCTCTCAATGTCATATTGATGATGTCTATGTCAATGTGACATTCACACCACAAAATGTGCTCAAAATCTTTCTTCACACTGCCATAACTAATTGTGCAAACAGTCAGCAAACATCTTGTATACCACATGATGCAGTCACAGAGCAAATGTTTTATACTCACCAAATGGGGTCAGCTCTTATTATTGTTGTTGTTGTGGGGTTTTGGAAGGGACTAAACAGCGACGGTTATCAGTCCCAGCTCTTATTAAAATTAAAGGCACCTCATCTTGTGGTTCATGATGAATGAGTGTCCTTCTTTTTTAAAAAAAATTTCATTTCATTCTTTCTTTCTCTCTCCCTTTTTTTTAATTGCAGTCATGTTGGACAATAATTCAAAGTATGTCTACCTACTCAGCCACCTAGCAGAACATAAAAAATATTGCCAATTGTGTGGGAAGTGACTTCTTACACAAGGGAAGCATGAATATAGTGTGATATGTGATCTTCAGGCTCATGGTGATTATAAAAAAATACATTATTTACTGTCACATGAAGTATTATTGTAGACTCTGAGGACATTTATGAACTATGAAACAATGTGTTCCTCACAACAAAGTTACCAGGCATTCCAGACACAAACAAGTGAAAATATTATTACAAAGTTACATGAAAAATTCTCTGGGTTAGGTATACCTCCTCCAGAACTAAGCAAAGTGACATTTGTAGGACCAAACACTAAAAAAGCTCTTGATCACCACAAATGTCTGCCATTTGGTATTTACAAATCCACCCAGACAGTTAATAGAACTATAGGACATATAAATTACTCAGGTTTGGTGGCAAGATAGAGAGAGAGAGAAATCACAAAAGACCTGGAGGATGAATCAGAACAGACCCTATCTTTTATAGTGCCATGGCCATTTAGTTTACCAGATTATGCCAAACTGAGGTCCACAATGTTGTACTTAAACTACTGATAATGGGTACAATGTAACATATTCAAACAGCAAGAAGAAATTATCAACGCTGTCTAAGTTGATCCATATTTGCAATCATCACCACTAATGACACTGCAAGTTGCATGCAATATGAATAAGGGAAGGAAGTCCCCACATCAACTGAAGTCCAGTGGTTATCTGCTTGATTGAAGCAAGCACTGAGCCAAGAGTGCCTGTTTCCACTAGTGACCCAAGTGCTTTGAATACGATACTAGTCAGATTGTGTTGAAAACTGTCACCCTGGACAGAGTTATTGCCATTATGTTAGAGGTTTTGATACTTTTCTTTTGTTCACAGTAAGAGCTTGCCTACACAGTAGGTCTTACAAGGAATAAAGGTGTATTCAATATACATGAAAATACATCATCATCATTGAGAACAAAGAACCCCCCCCCCTTTGTAACTCCCCACAAATAATAACAATTTATATCAAACTGTTTCTGTGCATCATCTTCTCTGGCATCAGAGGCCCAGAATTGCTGCAGCAGTGGCTAGTGCACCAAGAGGTACATCAGTCTGAGAGGCAATTATTGGAGCACTTGTATCACCATATGGTTTTACTACAACAACAGTTGTCGATTTTGTCAGTCAGAGGTGACTAGCCACAACTTGTTCCTCCATTTCCTTCCCTTGTGGGACACATTTACAATACCTCAACCAGTATTTTGTGGCACACCAAGAAACCAATACTGATCAAAAGTATTGATTTCATGGTCCTCTCAAGGTCTGTAGCCTTTGCACCAAAACTTGTCTCCTACAGCTAATCCTGATTCTTTAACATTTTTAGCTATTTGCATACTGCTTCCAAAGGATTGCAGATGCCCGTTTCTCGTAGTGTCTAGTAGGATGAAATACTTTAGAAGGAATAGTTTGCCATGGAAAACATATAAGGATTGGTTTATTGATTTTCATTATTTTATTAATAATTGTCCTTTGCCTGTTCTGCAGGTGCTTGTAGAAGACATATCCTGATTCAGTGATTAGTAGATCTTTTCTTGGATGAAAATTTTAAAACTGCTACAGCTTTTGAGCTAATGCAGGAATCTATATGCAAATGGAGTCTTGTTCAGTCATATTGCCACTGTGGACTTTCTGGCAAGACATGCCATGGGCACACACCAAGAAAACTAAGATGCAAATCATTGCCATGAGTAAACAACTTGAAACTTCCTGGCAGATTAAAATTGTGTGCTGGAACCATGATTCAAACCTGGAACCATTGCCTTTAAGGAAAGCGCTCTACCTCTCCGGGAGACACCACCTTGACGAAGCACTGTCCGTGTGGTTGGAGAGGCTTGCACATCTGTGGGAAGCTGAGGGCTATACAGAAGGTAGAGAATCTACTGCCAGAAAGGCCTCAGCTGATGGATCAGACTAAGAGTGTCCCACAATGTCCTGTCTTCCCTATCCTCTCCCAGTCCTTTCCCAACCCAAGGTGTGATGCGATCCATGCCAAGGGGTGCGTGGCACATGGGTGGATGTGTCTCGAACGGAGCCTCAGGGATACCGGGCGACCTCCCTGAGTAAGTAGCCTTGCACCGTGTGGGGTTATCGTGGTGTGGACCATATAAATCCCCAAATCTCGTGGGACTAAGATGAACACAGAGAAAGAAAATATTTTAAAAGAATCTGAGGGGCAATCTGAGACCTCAGATACTCAGACATTGGGATCAGGACCGATGGAGTGCACTCCTGCTTCTGAATCAGGGTCTCGACCTGAGCAAGAAGTGGGAACTGTAACAGAGAAGTTGGACCAGATTAGGATTAAGGCCTTGTCTGGGGCTCAGAGGAGGAAACTTCTCACGGAACAGAAGCAAAAGGAAGGAAAAGAATGGCTTCCTAAGCATAAGTGGAAGGAATCAAAAAGGCTTGAGCCCAAGACCCCCAAAAAGAAACTGCCTCAGATCGAAGGGGATACACAGACCCCCTCGACGTCAATGACAGGTGGCAAGATGGTTAGGGAGGAATCTAAGACTCCCTCCTCTCTGGACTAGCGTGATCCTAAAAGGCTGAGGCAGGAAATAGGGAAACAGACCTATAGTACTGCAGTCTCGGTCTTTAGAATGGCGGTTGTCCAAGAAAGATACCCACAGGTGAGCATCACCTCGCAGCAGAAGGAGCTCATGCAGATGGCCCCCTTTGAAGAGATTTGGGGAGGGGGGGGGCGCTGGTCCAGGACCCAAATTCAGGAGGGTGTATCTAGATCGTGGTGCCCTCATTTTTGTCTGCGAGGGGGAGCACTCAGCAAAATGGCTTAAGGAAAAGGTGCCCATGATATCCCTGTGGGAAGATGCGAAGCTGCAAAGACTCTGTTCGAGAAAATAAGGGTTCAGAACCCAAAAGTCTCGACAGAGGATTGGAGGGTAATTAACCAAAAGGTCGTTCCGGAAGGATGAACCATGGTGGTGGAGGTCGGAGAGAAGTCCCTGAAGGCAATGCAAGAGCAAGGCCTGAAACTGTTTTTAGGGTTCTTGCAGGTCGCCGTCAGGGTAATCAAAGACCTTAAGGCAATAATGGCAGCAAGATGGGGACTGGAAGTGCTGCAGATAAGCCTGCAGAAAAGTAAAGGGGCCACTGCTGCCCGAGCTGTCACCTGGGAAAACAGGAGGTGGACGTGGCCCTGATACAAGAACCTTATTTATACAAAAGGGGTGTATTGGGCCTCGGTGGTACTGGAGGTGAGCTGATTTATGCTAGAAAGCTAAAAAAACTCCAGAACATGCATTTATGTTAGAAATGGAATCCCTTTCATACCAATTATGGATTTTTTTTCCAGGGACCTGGTGACCATCAGGATGCACCAACGTGAGGAAGGTATCACGAGGGAAATTGTTTTAGCCTCAGCATACCTTCCTTATGAAGACAGCTCTCCTCCTTCTTTGGAAGTGAGGAGACTGATGGAAGCCTGCCATCAGCAAGGTGACGAACTGTTGGTGTGATGTGATGCCAATGCCCACAATCTATTGTGGAGCAACAAGGACACCAACAGTAGAGGTGAGCACTTTCTTGAATTTCTCCTATCTAACAACTTGGAGATCCTGAATAGGGGTGATGAACCTACATTCAGGAATAGTAGAAGGTAAAAAGTAATTGGCATAATGTTTGGTTCCATGATGATGGGCAGTTACGTCAAACAGTGGCAGGTGGTCCTGGAGCCATCCTCATCAGATCACATGTATATTAAATTCAAGGTTGAAATGAGAACCAGACAGACCATGGCCTTCAGGAATCCCAGGAAAACGGACTGGGAGACATATAGGAGAGACCTTGACTTCAGCTTATCGGAAATTAAAACTTCAATAAGGAATCTAGCAGAGTTTGAGGAAGTAGCAGAGGCCGTAACCTCTGCTATAGTGACCTCATGCCAGGACAACTGATCAATCACCAAGAAGTGCACAAATAGGAGTGTGCCTTGGTGGAATAATAACCTGGAAATGCAAAGGAAACAGGTACAAAGACTGTTTAACCTTGCAATGTGCAAAGGACAATGGGCAAAGTATCGTGAGGCCCTTGTCAATTACAACCTTGTCATCACACGGTCAAAGGAGGCATCCTGGAAGGTATTCTGTAAGGAAATGGAGGGCACGGCTGCTCAAGCGAGACTTCATAAAATCCTCACTAGGGTACCAACTAATCCAGGAGGAAAATTGAGGAAGGAGAATGGGGAGTACACAAAGACAGCACATGAAACGCTGGAACTGCTCCTCAAGACTCACTTTCCTCAATATACTCTGGTGGATAACTCAGACCAGAATGCTATTCCTGAGAGACAATGGGGTTCTCAGGAATTTGCAAAGAGGACTGGGATTTGGCCAAGGAGTGTGTCGATTTCAGTAAGATCCAATGGGCGGTGGGAACATTTCAACCATTCAAGTCACCTGGCCCCGATGTAATCTTTCCAGTTCTCCTGCAACAAGCGAGAGAAAATCTTATTAGATTCCTAAGCAGGTTATTCAGGGTTAGCCTAGCAGCAGGAATCATTCCCAATGCCTGGAGGGCAGTGAAGGTTGTCTTCAATCCAAAACCAGGAAGAATTGATCATACTAAGGCCAAGGATATGAGACCAATCAGCCTGTCCTCCTTCATTCTTAAGACATTGGAAAAGCTGGTTAATGTGTATATTGGAGAAATGAGGTTAAGTAGGGCTCCTCTACATTCAAACCAACGTGCATATCAGCCAGGTAAATCATGTGAGACAGCTCTCCACCAACTCATTGGGAAGGTGGAGAAAACACTACACTTTCAGGAAATAGCCCTCTGTATCTTCCTGGACATCGAGGAGTCTTTGAGCAACACGACCTTCGTTTTCATGGTTAGGGCAGCAGAGGTGCATGACCTAGGGATCACTACATGTAGGTGGACTAGGGCCATGTTCAGTGGAAGAAAGGTAGAGGCTACCATGATGAATGAAAAAATGGTAATCAACAGCACTAGGGATTGCCCACAAGGAGGAGTTCTTTCCCCTTTATTGTGGAATCTAGTGGTGAATAATGTCATTGGAGAATTAAACTCTAGGCAGTATTTTTGCCAAGGATATGCAGATGATCTTGTCATAGTAATACTTGGCAAATTTGCTGACACAGTCAAGAATATGGCACAAGGTGCATTGGACATTGTGCAAGACTGGCATGGAAAACAGGATCTGGGGGTTAGTCCTAATAAGACTGTTGTTGTACCATGCACAAAGAAGCATATCCAACATTCAAGTTGGAATCTAAAGCTTTTCAATGAAGCACTACCTGTGAAGGGGACAGTGAAATATCTAGGTGTTGCCTTAGATAAGAAACTGACATGGACCCCTCACATTAGGAATATTTGCTTCAAGGCAAAAGGTACTTTGGTAAGTACCAGGAGAGCTTGTGGCAAAAATTGCAGCCTGAGCCCCAAGGGTATGCACTGGATCTACACCACGGTGATTAGACCCAGGATCACCTATGGGGCAGTCGTGTGGTGGAAGAAAGTAGAACAGCAGGTTGCTGCTAAGGAGCTTGGTAAGGTGCAGAGATTAGCCTGCTTAGCCATAACAGGCGGAATTAGCAGCACACCAACTGCTGGGATGGAAACCATGCTGGATATGCCCCCATTACACCTTTGGGTCAAGATGGAGGCAGCAGCTGGTGCATACAGACTCAAAACTGGCAACAACTGGAACTCTTTGGGATATCCAGAATCACACACTAAAATAGTGAGGGAGGTAAATATAGGAAAGGTTGGGGAAATGCCAGACGACTATATTAAAAACCCCGTACTGGTTCAACAAGCCTTTCAATATAACAATTGGAAGTAGGGAGCAGTGGGAGAAAATAGTTCGACACTGTACGGGGGATATTGTCTGGTTCAAGGCGCTGGGGACGGGGTATAAGGGGTGCAGCCAGGACTGGAGGGCGTCATCTCTCTAGGGAAACTGGCCTCAGTATTCCAGGCCGAAATCACTGCCATCAGGGCGTTTGTGGAGGAGAATTTGCATAGGTGCTACAAAGACTGTAGCATCTATATCTATTCAGACAGCCAGGCAGCCCTGAGATCACTGGCAGCTCCTGCAACAAGGTCTAAAATTGTTGCAAATGTCACAGGGTTCTGGTGGAGCTAGGGGAAAGCAATATAGTAAACCTATTGTGGGTCCCTGGCCACTCGGGGATCAGGGGCAACGAACATGCTGACAGATTAGCCAGGATGGGGGCAGAGACTCCATTTATTGGACCAGAACCTGTCCTGACAATCACCAAAGCAATGATCAAATTGGAGCTACTTAACTGGCTTAGAAGACAGCACGTAGAATATTGGACCAAAGTCTATCAACAAAAACATGGCAAGGTAATGATGCCAAAGCCATGTTTTAAAAGAAGCTCTGCAATCCTGGGCCTGAACAGGAGAGAGATTAGACTCTTGGTTGGATTGCTGACAGGCCATGGGAATTTCAAAAAACATATACATACAATGGGAATAACAGAAGAGGACCCTAAATGTAGGAACTGTGATGACGGTGATGAAACTGCATCTCATCTAATCTTCGAATGTATTGCATTGGAGAGTAAAAGGCACAGAACATTTGGGACAACCTGACCCGAAGAAATTGTGTCTAATAAAGAACTGGTAAAGGGACTCTTGCACTGTTCAAGGGCATTGTTTGGCTTTACTAGATATACAGGGAGCGATACCGCACAAGAAACTTAGTTTCGGTGCAGGCAGTGGCGGGTTGGACCAAGACAGTTTTGGCTTCCCTGAGAAAATCAAATCAAAGCGCTCTAATGTCTGAGCTATCCCAGCAATCTTCTTGGTCCGTCCTCACAACTTTACTTTTCCCAGTACCTTGACTCCGACTTTCCAAACTTTTGAGGATGGACCGTGAAGCGGAAGGAATAGCTCAGTCAGTATACCACTTGTCTGCGAAAGGCAAAGGTCCGAAGTTTGAATCCCGTTTTTGGCACACAATTTTAATCTGTCAGAAAGTTTCATATTAACGCACACTCTGCTGCAGACAGAGAGTTTCATTCTGTAAACAAACTTACTTCCTACGGTCTCTCTGAGTTGGGCAGCAGCATGTCAAGTGTTCCCAGCTCTAGTTCCTCTCAAGCTCCTTCCCTGACTGATAAGCACTTGGGGCAGCATTGTCTTTCTTTGTGCCCTCAGTGTTTCCATCGACATTCTTGCACACACTTTCAACTGCCTGTTTTGCCTTTGGTGTTTGCCACCACATTGCTGCCATGTACTAGATCTCACCCCAACAGCAGTTTTTGTGACATTATGGGCAAGCATACAGTGTAATTTTTTCCAGCTGATGCCATCATGCCGTTGACAATATGCTTAATTCGGCATCATTGAAGATAGTCAAGCTCCTCCGCATATTGCTGCACATGATGGGTGTAGTCGTACCTTTCCAGGTACCCTCTTTCCTGATGTACCCTCTTTGCTGATTAACAGTTTTACTTATATGATACTGGGCTCTCCAACCCTTAGTTGTTTATGAGGAAGGTCACAACCTGTGGTGGTCTTGATGTTCTGGGACAGGACTTATTTGCAGAGGTGGTGTTCTATAGAAAAGTGTCTTGTACAATTTCATTTTTGGTGCTTTTTTTTCCAACACAATGGGACTTTTTTTTTGGTCGAATTCCTTCAAGCAGAAAGGGTTATCCATTTCTGAAAACATGCAACTGATATTCCTGGTTTTCCCATTTTAAGGTAACGAAGACCTGATGGTCTCTTTTCCATTGTTCACCTTCAGGGTTGGGTCTGGCAGCATCAGTGTAAGTACAACTTCATTTAAAGCCAAATTCATCCCTGCATTTAATGTGGGAACATCCAATTCAACACGGGACTCACTGTAGGCAGAACTGGACAGGTTGGTCAGCCTTGATGTGGTCACTCCAGTCTCTTTCCATTCACTGGTTTCCTCATTCTACATTGTGAAGAAACCATGGGAATATTTTAAGGCTGTTACTGACCAACTGATCGTCATCTTTTTTGCAATTTTATGGCCAGAAGGTCTATTGTCTAACCTACAGATCAGAGACTTTTCATGAAGATTGATCTGTTGGAGGAATATTTACAGCTGCAGTTACATCCATATCCTGTTATGTTAGTGAGTAACACCATTTTGTCTTGTACTGGTATAACCAGTTTTCTTTGGGGCTAGCAACCTGGCTGTTTTGAGCACTCCTTTGAGCAACTGATAGAGGGTGTTCCCTTGTATGACAGTGATTTATATATCACACAGTGACAGGGGCATCTACTCCTGAGCACCTCCAGAATTTACACTCCCTCTTTTCATGCTTATTGGCTGAGGATCTGAAATGTAAACCCTGTAAATTATTCCAGCCTTCAGCGGAGCACCTCATTTTCTTTCTCTATGAACATGACATTCATCTGATTAGATACCAGATGCAGGCTATTGACAACATGCACTGCCCCCACCTCTGAAAAAATTACAGTTCTTTCTAGGGAAGATAAGCTATTTTATCCCCAGGCTGCCAAGCTCACTGTCCTAATTACTGGCCGCAAAAGAATGGTGCTTGTTTTATGTTGCCATCTGTGAGAGAGACAATGTTTCTTTTACTGGGGAAGCTTCCACTGACATCCTGCATCTTGGAGTCAGGTCATTTCTCTCCTGCCAAGACCCTGACAGCTCAAAACATCAGATTGCATTTATTTACAAAACTCCTATCCAGGACAAGTGAAAATACAAATAGAGACAGTAGTGTTAGCCATTGCCTACACAGTGAAAAAGTTTCATACATATCTGTATGGCTTCAAGTTTCAATACTGTTAGTTGCATTTGGTCCTTGCTCTGTACTCTGAAACAAGATGGCACCAAGATTTCAGCACTGGGTATTGTTTTTGTCTGTGTATTCATATATGATCCTCTACAAACCTCCAGATCAGTATGAAAATGGCAATACTTTGTCTAAGCTGCCAATTGCTACAGTTTCTGAATTTTAAATTTACCATTGTCCAGTCTTGTCTTCATCCTTTCAGGAATTCCCTCTTGATGTGTCAATGGTTTGGGGTCAAACTTAGGAGAACTCCATGCTCCATCCCAGAGTAGAATGTATTTGGCATGATTGGCCTCAATGATTGCCCATGGGCATACAGATCCCTAAAGGCAAACTCACCCCTTCAGACCCTGATCCCCTCCATGACAGGATTTTTCTCCTCTAGAAATAACAAGATTGGTCTTGCATCATTATTCTGCTAGCTGTGTCCCAAAGTCTGCATACAAGGTGATGTCTTGCACATGAAAAAGCTGGTCTACTGTCCAACCATCAATAGGAATATCCAGTCAATGCTGGTCCTGTAGTGCTTGCACCCACTAACAAAGTGCTTCTCCCAAGGTTTTTTCGTCCTGTCCCCAGAAAGGCCCTGGGAGTATCTTTGAATTGAAGTTGCCAGTTCCTTTTTACGACAGATGTGACTCATAGAAGTAGAGTCAAAGTTTCCATATCTCCATCCTCTTCCTTTTACAATGTGCCATTCAAGCCTTGTATCACATTTTTGCTATTGAGGATCTCCTGTCAGCCATGGTCTCTGATAACAGTCCTTTACTTCCGCAACGTTTCTCCATTTCTGAGGGCATCAAGAGATCTCCAGCCTGATTACTGCTGTGTGAATGGTGTTGAAGGAGATGGTGTCAGTCATGGCACACTCTACTTCCATGGAAAAGCCACCTATTGAGCCACTCCCATCACTGAGAAGATCTCTGCTGAACTGCTACATTATCACTTGCCAACGAATCATCTCACTGCTGTCTCCATCAGTACCTCATCCCCTCTGCTTCTTTGTCGCTAGTTCTAGCTTGGAACTCTGGTGGGGCTGGAGCAGTTCATTCTCTGTCCATTCTGGGTTCTTATTATAGTTTACAGTTCTCACTATTTCTGGTTGTACTTTTCCACTGAGGGCCACCTCTGGCAGTGCCAACAGAACCATCTGAACCCCAAATCAACAGAGTCAGTGTCCCCAGCACTGGACACTTGCCATATCCTATTCCACCTCTCCTATCACCAGCTTCACTTCATTTCAGATAGGTCCCTTGTGCCATGGAGGTCATGAATTGGAACTGTGTGTTCCTGCCTGCCTCTGTTCTAATTATGGTGAAGGCACCAAATTCAAATTCCTGCTCACCATCTTTAACATCTTTGCCGTGGTTCTCTGGACAGAGCCTCTGTCTCATGTGGCATCTCTGTCCAACTTCTTTACTTTCTACAGTATGTCTGCCTAGGTGTGTTTGCATTTGTGTATATGTGTGGGTGTATGTGTATTTGTTTACCTTCCTTTTTTTCCCCCAAGGCAAGTCTTTACTCTCCCGGGATTGGAACGGCTCCTTGCCCACTCCCTTAAAGACCTCATCATTTCCTTTTCCCTCTCCTTCCCTTCTGCCTGAAGAAGCAACTGGGTTGCGAAAGCTAGTGTTTATGTGTGTGTGTGTGTGTGTGTGTGTGTGTGTGTGTGTGTGTGTGTGTGTGTGTCTTGTTTATGTTGCTGTCACTACCCGCGCTCCTTCGCCTGGTAAGTAAAATTCATCTATTTTTTATATATCTTTTTCCTGCCAGGAGTTTTTCCTCTATAAAATTCGTATCATAAATTATGTAATTGACATTATTTGACGCTGGCAAGGCTTTCGCCTTCTTGACACTGAGCTCATTCAAATGTATATTTCACGTTTTGTTGATTCATGATGCTGAGGCCACTGGGATCCCATCAGCCACCACACCGATTGCCAGCTGAGCTTTGTTTATGCCTCCTTGGTTTATGCAACTGGTAGTTTTTCATGTTTTGCATGACACATTTAGAGAATTTATTCTTATTGGGAAATGTAAATATTTATCTCAGTACTTTTTGTTAAGTTTTATAAATGGTGAGACTGATGGTTTGCTTGTGTTTGTTTTTCTGCACATTGACGGGGGCACATTATACTATAACCTCAAAAACGGGATTATGGTATGAAATGCCGACACTGTGCTAATGTCACAAAAATACTTATGCATAAATTTGCACTCGAGAATGCAAATAAATTCTCTAATATTGTCATGTGAAACATCGAAAAATACAAAAAGTACGGAAATTGTGCAGTTTCACTATGTCAGTTAAAAGCTTTAGGGACTGATGACCCTGTAGTTAAGTCCCATAAGCTCTACAAACATTTGAACATTTTAGTTAAAGGCTTGCTGACAAAGTCGATTATGAGGAATGAAATTACATCAAAAATTTCTACTTCCTAAAAGGTTACCATTTCCAGTTCTGCCTGGTGCTTAAAATAGTACAAATTTCGGATACTGGTAACCTTGATTACATAATAAATAAACTTCCTTGCAAATGCAAATATTTTGATACCTATTACGTACATATATCACGAATAAACTACGAAACTGCAAGGGTGATCCAGTAAGCATATTTTACCGTTTAAAACATTATTTCCCATGTTTTACACAATTTTCATGTAGTCCCTTGAAAAGTGTAAAAACAGGGTTCTACTATATTTGCATTGAATATTATTGTAAGCAATGAAAATAGATTAAGACATAAAAACAAGGGGAAAAAAAGGAAAAGAAAGTTTCAGAAAAGTGCTTAAAACAGTTGCTAAGCAAATTATTGGTATTTTAGGTGGTTAATCATACCAACATGAGATGGCAAGATGTTCTCCAGGAGCATCTTGTTCACTAGACGAGTTGTGGCTGATAGATCCTGCTCTTCAGAAAGCTGACGTTTCCAAAGATAATCCAAACGATTCATATACTCTGACTGTAAAATTATAAAAAATAGTAATTTTCCTTGTTAGAATCATAACCATACAGTTCCCTGTGTAATAATTACAGACATTATATTAATTATCTTACCTGCCTGTCTATCAGGTGAAGTGAGAATGTTAAGAACACAATGGACATGATGTGAGCCACCTGTGGTTTTAAATTTGGATTTGATGTCTCACTGTTCTGTAAAAGAACAGTACATCAGAAACTTCACTTATTGATGATTGTCACTAAATTAAGAATAAGAAGAAAAAGTGATAAAGGCATTTTACATTAATATGAATGCTTGTGGTAATTCAGTCGTTTAATTTATCATAAGCTATACTGTTCACAGAATGAAAACATTTATCCTGCATAGACTCATGAGAAAACTGTTATTGTTTAATAATGCACTTATTAAAGATAAATTACAGTATCACCTTTTTAAAATTATTATTTATTGGGTGAAATAATATTTCTTATGTAAACAAATAGTACTCATCACAGTAAAAGAAATGAGTTGTATCATACAAAAACTAGTCACCCTAAATAAAATAACATTGTAAAAAGTGCGACTATAACCACAAAAATTAATAAAGGGGAATGGGGGATCTGGAAAGAAATTGCTGGTCTTGCCACTGAAGATGGATGCTCATGGATCTTTATTTCTGTGGGCTTATTAATTGCATATGCAACATGATAATGTTCTCAACATACTTCATTTCATGATTGTTTTTCAGCTAGTATTAAGTGACAGGTGATTTGCTTGGTCATTTTAATTCAGCATGCTGCAGACAGTCCTTATATCACTCCTTGACTATTCTAATAGTTTTTTTCCCTCAAGACATAGCACACTTGAGAGGAATGCAGTACACAAATGGCTTTGGGCATTAATATTATGTAAACTTTACAAAGGCAGACTTAATTTTTGTTGTCAGTACTAAATACATAAGTTGTCTTTTTTCTTCAAAGAAGTCTACCAGCTACCAAAATATCTGGAAAGTTTCTCAGCAAACTTGTGAGTATGTGGAAATAACACATTGGCAATTCTTTATAACTCTGTTTACTTTGTTCACTACCTTAGTCAGTTGTGACTCGTGAATATTACATAGTCAGTTTCAACATGATCTTCCTGTTTATGAGAGCTGTACTTCCTGAACCCTCAGAATTTATTACAAAAAATACAACAGTTGTTTCACTGAATTAAAAAGCCACATTCTCACATCATTCTCACAAGAATCACAAAAGAAGGTTGTCTACGTGGAAGAGACCAGGAGACACCGGGAGATACCAGATAGATTTTATAATGGCAAGGCATAGATTTCGGAACCAGGTTTTAAACTGTAAAACATACCCAGAGGCAGATATAGACTCTGACCATAACTTGTTAGTTATGAACTGTAGGCTGAAACTGAAGAAACTACAAAAAGGTAGGAAAATAAGGAGATGGGACCTGGATAAGTTGAAGGAACCTGAAGTTCTTAAGAATTTCAGAGGGAGCTTTAGGCAACAATTGACAGAAACGGGGGAAAATAAAACAGTAGAGGAGGAATGGGTAGCATTGAGAGATGAAATAGTGAAGGCAGCAGAGGACAAAATAAGTATGAAGGCAACACCAACAAAAAATCCTTGGATATCACAGGAGATACTAAATTTAATTGATGAAAGGAGAAAATATAAAAATGCAGTAAATGAAACAGGCAAAATGAAGTACAGACGACTAAGAAATGAGATTGACAGGAAGTGCAAAATGGCTAAGCAGGAGTGGCTAGAAGGCAAATGCAGGGATGTAGAAGAATGTATAAATAGGGGAAAAATAGATACAGCCTACAGGAAAATAAAAGAAACATTTGGAGATAAGAAAAACAGCTCTATGAATATCAAGGACTCTGATGGAAAACCAGTTCTCAGCAAAGAAGAGTATATAGAGAGGCTCTATGAAGGAAATGAACTTAGCGGCAATATTGTAGAAAGGGGAGAAGAAGTAGATGAGGATGAAATAGGAGATACTATACTGAGAGATGAATTTGACAGAGCCCTGAAAGACCTAAGTCGAAACAAGGCCCCTGGAGTAGATGATATTCCCTCAGAGCTACTGAAGTCTGTGGGAGAACCAGCCATGACAAAATTGTTTCACCTGGTGTGTAAGATGTATGCGCCAGGTGAGGTACCCTCAGACTTTAAGAAAAATGTTATAATCCCCATACCAAAGAAAGCAGGTGCAGACAGGTGTGAAAACTACAGAACCATCAGTTTAATAAGTCATGGTTGCAAAATATTAACACGAATAATTTACAGAAGGATGGAAAAGCTGGTAGAAGCCAACCTCGGGAAAGATCAGTTTGGGTTCAGGAGAAATGTAGGAACACGGGAGGCAATACTCACTTTACGGCTTATCCTAAAAGATAGATTAAGAAAAGGCAAACCTACATTTCTAGCTTTTGTAGATTTGGAGAATGCTTTTGACAATGTTGATTGGAATAAACTCTTTCAAGTTCTGAAGCAAGCAGGAGTAAAATATAGGGAGTGTAAGGTTATTTACAACTTGTACAAAAACCAGACAGTGGTTGTCAGAGTTGAAGGGCATGAAAGGGATGCAGTGGTTGGAAAGGGAGTAAGACAGGGTTGTAGCCTTTCTCCAATGTTATTCAATTGGTACATTGAGCAAGCTATAAAGGAAAACAAGGAGAAATTTGGTGAAGGAATTAAAGTTCAAGGGGAAGAATTAAAAACATTACGTTTTGCCGACGACATAGTAATTCTGGCAGAGACAGCAAAGGATCTGGACGAGCAGTTGAACGGAATGGACAGTGTGCTGAAAGGTGCATATAAGATGAACATTAACAAGAGCAAAACTAGGGTAATGGAGTGCAGTCTAAGAAAATCAGGTGATGCTGAAGGAATTAGATTAGGAAACGAAGCAATAAAGGAGGTAGATGAGTTCTGTTACTTGGGCAGTAAAATATCAAATGATGGTCACAGTACAGAGGATATAAAATGCAGAATGGCAATGGGTAGAAAAGGGTTCTTGAAAAAGAGAAATTTGTTAACATCGAATATTGATTTAAGCCTAAGGAAGTCCTTTCTGAAGGCATTTGTATGGAGTGTTGCCTTGTATGGGAGTGAAACATGGATGATAAACAGTGCGGACAGGAAGAGGATTGAGGCTTTTGAAATATGGTGCTACAGAAGAATGCTGAAGATTAGGTGGGTGGATCGCATAACTAATGAGGAGGTACTGAACAGAATTGGGGAGAAAAGAAATTTCTGGCATACCTTGACTAAAAAAAGGGATAGATTGGTAGGGCACATTCTTAGACATCAAGGGATTGTGAATTTAGCGTTGGAGGGAAGTGTGTGGGGTAAAAACCGCAGAGGAAGACCAAGAGATTGATACAGTAAGCAGATTCAGACAGATGTAAGTTGCCGTTCTTATGTGGAGATGAAGAGGCTTCCTCAGGATAGGGTATTGTGGAGAGCTGCATCAAACCATTCTCCGGACTGAAGACCACAACAACAACAGCTAATATTTCAGCTATATATCATTCAGACACCATCAGAAGACTAATAGACTGTCAGCAGAGAGTATGAGAACACAATTCCAACTGTCTAGTAGTCTTCATATTTGCTTCGATGATGGCTGAATGATATGCAGCTGAAAAATTAACCTTTTTGCTGTGGAGCCATTTGCTCCAGCGCGCCAGCCACGTGATCGGCACTGAGCATCTCTGACACTTAACACTTTGTGAAGACTTGTCTTTCATTTTGATTAGGGGTGACCACTCTGTGCTGTCATCCTGTTACTAATTGACATCAGTTTCACTTGTGGAAAGTGAACATGTGGAACATGAAGAACGATTTTCTCGACATTGAGTTGTTGAAGTGCAAAAATCCACATCAGAAGATGAAATAAAATTAAATTTATCCTCACTGTTACTGTACATAAGCATCAATCTGCTTCAGTGTTAACAACCCACACTTGCACATTATCTAACTGGTTTGTACATACACAGAAACTGCAATACCAACAAAACTTTCAAAAGTACTACTACACAGTATCTCTGACTTCCACAATCCTAACACCATCCTCATGACCTAGGTCGTGAATTACCTTTCCCTTCCTTTCCCCATTCCTTTTCTCTTTTTTCTCCATTCTCTCCACCTGAAGAAGGAACACAGTTCCGAAAGCTTGTTATTTTCCTCCTTTTTTTCTGAGTGTAACTCAGCAGCACATGCAAAAAGGTAAGTACTGGCCAGCCAATCTATCTCTTTTGAATAATAAAAGGTAAACAAAAGTAGCCTCTCCTGCAATCTGTGAGCTGTATTCTGAAGCTGTTAGAACTGTAGTTCAGTTTGTACATGTAGATAGTGACAAAACATATATATTGGACATTTGCGCTCATAGCACTGACCACTGCTGTCACATATATATGCTGGTAGCAATTGAAAGGTTAAAGTCTCTAGCTCAAAAAAGCTCAACTGTTGTCAGGCCATGCAAGATGGATTCTCAAGTTAATAAATTAGTCAGGTGTTGCAATCAACGTCAACATCTGCTCAGTGGAAGAGAAAAAGGAAAGCCAAGAACTACTTATACAACTTATACTGGCCCAATTTCTTATATGACAGGTGGACTCAATTGGCAACATAACGTTCACTGTATTTGGCTCCAATTAACAAGTCTTCCTTGTAATGTTAAAGGTGATCTAGTTATCTAAATGTAAGTGCATACTACATCCTGTGTGGATGTGGCATGCCTGTAGAACATTCATGGAAAGTTGCTAGGAACAACTGCAACACATCTGACTGAAATCAAACAATATTTTCATGAAACATAGCTTGCTTACTCACCACAGAGATGTTCGATGAGTTGCGGAAAGGCGCAAATAACAGAAAACAACTGGACCAGCCTGTTGCAGAGCTGCATAATGTGGCTCATTTCAATGATTGTTACACAGCCTGTGCCATATGGATTCCCATAACAAATACCAGCTTTTCTGAATTGGGAAGAGGGGAACTCTCCCTACAATGTATCCTACTCTCCCACAATCTCCCAGGCCTAAACCTTCACTAGTTCCTGCCTCCATCACCCTTCCCTCCCCTTCCCTGGTGACACTCTATCCTTACATATGTCTCCCATCCCAATACACATTTTAATGCCTTCCCATCCTTCCACCCAGTCCTTCAGATAATACTGGCGTATTCAACCAACCATTCCATGCATCTCCCCCCTCCCCTCCTGCTTAACTCTCCTTGCCACTTCCTCACCCCCACTACTGATTGCTCTTGCCTCAGCTGTGCTGAGCTCACAGACTGGCACAGCAGCCGTAGAGAGCAGTTGTGTGTGTGTGTGTTTTTCTCTCTGACCGATGAAGGCCTTAATGTCTGAAAGCATCTAGTTATTTGTGCCTTTCTACGACTCATCTCTGTGGTGAGTAAGCAACCTATCGTTCACAATAATATTTTGAATCCTTCCTGTAATTTCTGTTGTTTGAAAGCAAACAATAAAGCATAACACCTTTTTCTGTCCACTATCTTGAATAGAATTATAAAATGACTTACATTGAGACTAAATGTAGTGGTGCAAATGCAAAGTCTCTGGGATAGTGAAATGAAGAAGTCTATCTAAATAAAGACACCAAAAATACCATAAGTGTTTATAAAGGTTTACCTTTAAGAAATAGTGAGGAAAAAAATGAGGATCAAACACATTATATACTTCATGTCTTGGATGAAGGTACTGCAAATTCATAATAAATTTTAAAGGTGAATGCAAGGTTATTCTATAAAAGGTTGGGCCCGAAGTGAAACGACCTGCTATTGGCCACTGAAATGACGTCAGCAGCGAAGCAACACTGCCAGCAAGGGGCGCGAAGCGGCGCTGCGCAGTCATATAGAATACCACTAAACACACTAAAGTTTACCGTTTAGGCTTTCCTTATTGCAGTTATGTACCTCGTTAAATATTTACGTTAGTGAAGAATGCCACTGGCATCATTTTTGCCCCTGTGATGCCACTTTCTCTTTCTTCAGCTTCATGTTGAGATAGCGCAATCGAATGAAAATTTGGGTTCGTAAGAATATTTTCATGACCTCCAGCGCCAACTGAGGATATTTCTGCGAAATTACGTCGGCTAATCTCTTAGAAATATTTTTTTCTTTTGTAAGTATGTCACTTCCGTTAATCTCATTGAACAGCAGCTCAAACTCTGAGATCTGTCGCATTCGCTCGTCAGACAGCACTAACAAACCTCCTCGTGTTAGAAATTCTATTCACCCATATTCTGCGAGGTGTTTTGGAAGAGGACAAAGGAGTTCATTAGATGACACCCCCAGTGAGGTGACACATTTCGCAGCACGGCATGCATTGTAGCCTGCCAGATATCTGAATCCTTCAGCTGGGCATTCAATGTCTGTCACAACAGACGGTGCAGCAGCCTGACGACTAAAACTTATTTCCTGTATCTCTGCTTCCTCATCTGACATGACCATTGCTTCAGACATATCCGGCACAATTCCACACAGCAGACTAGATGACAGAAATTGTTGTGAGTCTTTTTCCTGTCTCACACATAAAGTATTAGAAACTGAAATGTTTGGGCATTCTTTCACAGAAGCAACAAACGCAGCCAATGTTTTACTTCTTTAGGTAGAGGATGCTAATAGAAATCGCCAAGACCTCTAATCTGTGAAAACAAATTATCAAGAGGGTCCTGGTTCAGCCGTGCTCTTAATATATACTTTATGTCAAGTGACAAAAGTTCAGAATCAAGGCCAAATAAAGAATAATTTGACATTAAAGAGTCCTTTGTGAAATGGTAACAGCTGCTTTCGGTTTCGAATCTCCATTGTTTCACAGCACAAATACATTTTGTTGAGAATTATTTTTTGGAGCACTAGCTAATGTCTTTTTGTCAATGATTCTGCAAGAATTTAAAATGTCAAACGAATCATTAACATATTAAACTGAATTAGAGGCATCGAATTTTCTGTCGTGAAACACACAAATAAACGAAACGTTTCCGCTAATACACAGTAAACAACAAGCTACTGCAGGGCTAAAGCTACAACTGCCGCTAGGTGCTTCGGCGGTGACGTCATGCGCAGTACGACGAATTTCTACCTCGGACTGCACGGTCGATTCGGGCCCCCTCTGGGTGAATGTGTGTGTGTGTGTGTGTGTGTTGGAGGGGCGGGGGGAGAGGGGGATATACCAAAAAATGTTTATTCTCTTATTCTTGTTATGTGGAATTGAAAATATGACCTTTGAAATAAATTACAGTTTAAGAGGGACACATAGATGACCTCTGCAAATTTTAATAAAGTGATACACTAATGGCCATTAAAACTGCTACACCAACAAGAAATGCAGATGATAAACGGGAATTCATTGGACAAATATATTATACTATAACTGACATGTGACTACATTTTCGGCAATTTGGGTGCATATAGCCTGAGAAATCAGTACTCAAAACAACCACCTATGGCCCTAATAATGGCCTTGATATGCCTGGGTATTGAGTCAAACAGAACTCGGATGGCGTGTACAGGTACAGATGACCATGCAGCTTCAACACGATACCACAGTTCATCAAGAGTAGTGACTGGCGTATTGTGATGAGCCAGTTGCTCGGCCACCATTGACCAGATGTTTTCAATTGGTAAGATATCTGGAGAATGTGCTTGGCAGGTCAGCAGTCGAACATTTTCCGTATCCAACGCCCATACAGGACCTGCAACATGTAGAGCCACAGGTCGTAACACATCTGAAATTTAATGGCCACTGTTCAAAGTGCGGTTGATGCGAACAAGAGGTGACCGAGACTTGTAACCAATGGTACCTCATACCATCATGCCAGGTGATACGCCAGTATGGCAATGACGAATACATGCTTCCAATGTGCGTTTACCATGATTTCATCAAACACGGATGCGACCATCGTGATGCTATAAACAGAACCTGGATTCATCCAAAAATATAACATTTTGCCATCCGTGCACCCAGGTTTGACGTTGCATACACCATCACCAGTGCTCCTGTCTGTTACACAGCATCAAGGGTAACTGCAGTCATGGTCTCCGAGCTGATAGTCCATGCTGATGCAAATATCGTCGAACTGTTCGTGCAGTTGCAAACATCCCCATCTGTTGACTCAGGGATCGAGACATGGTTGCATGATCCATTACAGCCATGTGGATAAGATGCCTGTCATCTTGACTGCTAGTGATACGAGGCCATTGGGATCCAGCACAGCATTCCGTATTGCTCTCCTGAATCCAACGATTCCATATTTTACTAAATTCTACTAATACGATAAACTGCAATCGCGATAGGCTGTAATCTGACCTTTATCAAAGTTGGAAATGTGATGGTACGCATTTCTCCTCCTTACATAAGGCATCACAACAAGTTTCACCAGCAACGCCAGTCCACTGCTGTTTGTGTATGAGAAATCGGTTGGAAACTTTCCTCATGTCAGCATGTTGTAGGTGTTGCCACCATTTCCAATCTTGTGCGAATGCTCTGAAAAGCTAATCATTTGCACATCACAGCATCTTCTTCCTGTCAGTTAAATTTCGCATCTGTAGCACATCATCTTCATGGTGTAGCAATTTTAATGGCCAGGAGTGTATTATCTGCATAAGTGAGTGATGTAAACTGCTTCCTATTTGTTACACATAGATATATAGCGTAAATATTATTTTCTTCACTTCACTGCATGTGTTAACTTTAATATGTTTTGGGTTGTCAACACCCTTGAAGTCTGTTTCATTTATGATCTGTAGAGGGGACATTAACAATATGTTATTTTGTAAATGTGTGTGGTGTTTCTATGTTTTATGGCATGTTTTACAAGTTTTTACATTCACTAGCAACACAAATCTCAGTGGTAGTAAAATTTGGGTGTTACGATTCAAGATACTGCAAGCACACAGACCACCTATTTTAACTACATATTCATTTATACACTTAGATTATAGTTATTTGTTTCTAGAAATACTTAACTCATATTATATTCTAAGCAATTTTCCACAAATCAACAGTTCTCAAATATATATAACAGAGCAAAGAATTATAGCAGAAATTCAGCTTCAGTGTCAGTTTTGCCTTAAGATTATGGTCTTTACTGCTTGTCAAGATTTTCAATATAAAGACTCCCATAAACTACAACGATGTTCCACAGTCATGTAACTGATGTAGTGCACAACCTTTATTGAGAGGTCTTGTTCTTAGCAAAAGTGATTCAGACATTCAATCAATGAAAGAGTATTATTCTTATGCATTAAAAATATGCAAAATAGACGAAAGATCAAAATCTCCATGTTTTGCACCCACTGGCACACAATCACTGCTCACCAGAATACAAACAGTTTTGATTGACAGTGGATGCTGAGCATGTCTGAAGTCAACTTTTGTTAGTGTGTGTCCTTTTGTTATATTAAATCAATAATGTCAGTTACCTTCATTTCCCCAATTTAGTTCAAAAGGTGTTGGTTTGGCAAATAAATACTGTGACAGCATTGTTCTTTGCAGGCTCTATGTACCGTACTTACCTTTAATGGCATACTTATTTTGACCTTTTACATGTCACATCATATCCACAATGAATCTGTTGAACATGCAGTTTTGAAATTTCTAAACTGTCCTTTACCAAGTAGAAAGAATCATGGACTCAGATAAAAGGATAGAAGGTGAATTTCATCAAGCCTGCTAAGTATTTAATGTTTATAAAATGCCAGCAGCCTGTGGTCTCATAGTCTAATAGTTGGTTTTGCAGCTACTACTAGATCATAGGGCCCTGGTGTTTCCAGACCAATAAATCCATTTGATTATTTCTTTTAAAAATGGACACACTTTTAAGATGTGAATCACATCTTATTTCTCAATGCTGAGATCCAAATACATGCTTAAGTCTGGTAGGTGAATCGTCTTCTTTTTCAGCCATGATGCAGATTTACTTGCAGAGGAGGAGTGGAAATGTACAAAAACCACTGTGGATCTATAGTCACTACGTAAGTTACAGCCCTTCACAACTATGTTTTTGTTACCAAAATATCATTTCAGTCTAATGATTAAAGAAGTCAGAAGATTCTATAACTATCCACACACTTTTAACATTACAGCTAAACAAATGAATGAAAATCTTAGTATCTGGGCACACATGGAAACCATATATTAATATCAACTAGTGTATATTGAAATTCTGAACTTTTCCTACAAAAACACTCAACTCTACTTACTTGGAATACGGATGGCTGCAGTATCCAGATGACACAGCCATATGCACCAGTGATTAGGCAACCAATCAGAAGTTTGAGTTGAAAATGCATTCGCAGGAAAAGAAAACTCATCAGCAACACAAGTGCACATGTTTCTGTGATGTGCTGAAACATGAGAAAAAAAAATTAAATACATACTTAAACTAAAATGAGCTGGCATATGAAGTTCTTTAACACATGTGGACCGGACACAATGGGTGTCATTCAATCAGCTGGTACTGAGGATTTTCATAGTTATTCTAAATGTTGTACAGTAGATTATATAGCATAGGAAATGAATTGTTATTTTTTTATTTGAAAGATAGGTCTTTTCCCTAATGAATACTGCACACAAACAAACCTTTTCTTCAAAGAGAAAGATTTTATAATGGAAATGTGCTGTTTTCACAACAAAAAATTCAAACACTGCTATTAAAATTATAAATTACTCCATCAATTATTTAACCGCTAATGTTTAGTAGAAACTATTTCTTCATCCTGTAAGGCTATGACTCAAACACAACGTTTATCACCAAAAACAACAATGGAATGAAAGCTTTGCATGTCATGGCACATTTAACAGGTGAGCATGAATGCGGAAAAGCAAGTGACTCACAATTAATGTTATTCCCACAGCTATTGCCATCTGTAGTTTTTTCTTGGTACTATGATTATGATAGAGTACTATTATACTGACAAATGATGTAAGTCACACAATGGAAGTTATTAATGAAACACAAAATCAGTAGGTATATGTCACTTGTATTTTTGGAATTGAGTCCACGTAGAAGCTACGTCGCTTGTCTCCAAAGTATTAAATTATGCCAGTTTCAGATTTTCTTTTTTGCTTACACAGTATACATTTATGAACCTTACAGTGAATAAAATTGCATTATACTTATCAATACTAAAAAGCTTTTCTGCAATTACACTAGTTTTTGCTGAGATTTTTGCTTATTTGTGTCATTCAGTGAAACTGTCAAAATTAACATTCTTTACTACTGTCCACATTGAACCTAATCAGAATTTAACACATAGAGATGGTTATTTTAGTGTAGTTTCTAATATTTATACTGTCCCTATACTTATAACATTGTTGTGCAAATTATTTTACTCAAAAATTAATTTTTTAACTGTCATTCTGAAGTTGTTAACTGATAGTGGTGTCCAAGTACTATCTGTTGATACTATTTTAAACATTCATAACTTTCATTACAATTATATAAAGTACTACTATATCTACTGAGTAAGTGTTTAGACATGTTTCCTCACTTCATATCTCCCTTTGCTTTTATGCCATTTCCTATTTGGTAACTTTATTAATATGCATTGAGTGTGAAATAATTTATAGCTTCTGACATTTCACCTTGATGATATGCTTGTACCATAAAAGACAATAATGTGCTCACAGTAACTCATTAGTGTGCACTAAAGAAGATGGTGGAGTGGTTATCACACTAGACTAACATTCAGAAGGATGGTGGTTCAAATCTTCCTCTGGCTATCAAGATATAGATTTTCCATGATGCTCTTAAATGAATCCAAGCACTTAAGACAGTTACTTTAAAACGGTTCAGCCAATTTCCTGACCCATCCTTTAAAAAAAAAAAAAAAAAAAAAAAAAAAAAAAAAAAAAAAAAAAAAAAAAAAAAAAAAAAAACAAACCACACACATGAACTTGTGTGTTGTTTCTAATGATCATGTTGTCAATGGGACATTAATTTTAATCTTACTTCTTCCTTCTTGCCTATGACAGCCAGCTTATTTCATGATCCTCATATTCAGCCAATAACAGAGGTGTGCCATCTTCTGGTTGGATAGGTAGTTCCTCATACTACTTCCTCACAAGTTATACTCAACTGTATCAGGATTCATGCTGCATCAAACAGTGTCATCTGGCAAAGCAACTCACATCTAGCTATGCTTTTCTGTCAGCTATCACACAGGAAAGTTTATAGTAGATGTCTGAAGCCTGGAATAAGACCATGTTTTATATGGTGGAATGCACTGAAGGGAAGATATGAGTATTTAAAGAAAAAGAAATAAAATCAATGAGACAATGCATCTAGCTAGCGAGCTTGCAGACTGTTCTCCGGGTAGTAAATGGAGGTATGCTTATATGGGAGTGAAATGGTAGCCCAGAGGCATTTTTATAGTCCCTCGCCAGCAGAAATCATACAGCAGCTTCCAGATGCCTGTAATTTGAGCAATAAAGAGCACTGTTTATTCAACTTAAAATTGTGTCACAACGCTGTGAGGAACCATCAGAGCTACTGAGAACTTAGACAATGGAACAAAAGTGATTGGCTCTGAGCTCAGAATGTGTCACATTTGCTCACCCTCTTTTAACTAATGATAACCCTGACAGATTCATACAGTAAATCAGTGTGCCTTTTCAGAAATGGTAATTGGTATACCTTTGCATTGTTTTGTCTTCTTGCAGATAGATTGCTGAATACTGTGATTATTGTCAGATGGTAATAGCGAGTGAATTCTCTGTGATAATATAGCCGTTCCAGCAGTAACATGATGTCTTCAATATATGGGATTAATTATTTATGATTACTGATGGAAATTCACCACTGAGATGCTAAAATATTCTTCAAAAGAGATAGATTGGCTGGCCAGTACTTACCTTAGTTCTTTAATGCCTATAGTCACACAAAGTGTGCCTCGGTTGCACAGTGGTAGTGTGCCAGACTACAAATCCAAAGGTCGCGGGTTCGATCCCCGCCAGGTCCTGTGATTTTTATCTGTCACTTTCCACTTCTTTCACCTCTGGCAGAATTGCTCATGTGAAAAATACCGAGTAGCACCGTGGTTCGGAACCCACGTTAAACTGTAGGTCCCCCTATAACTGGCTGGGTAAGTCAGTTCGAAGGTCGGAGGAAGGCAACGGCATACCACCTCCAAACAGGACCGTAGTAAAGCACTGTTGTTTGTCACACAAGACACAAATGGAGACAAAAAAAAATAGGACACTAGTTTTCAGAACTGTGTCCCTTCATTAGGGAGGAGAGGAAGGAAGAAAAAGGGGAAGAAGTAACAGAAGGGAAAAGTTACTCTTGACCTAGGCAATGAGGTGATGATGGATGATGTGTGAAAGTGAGAGATACTGTATTATAAGTACAGATCCATGCCAATAGCAAACCAAAGAGGATAGATCAAGTAGTAAAGAGAGGTGAACCAAATAATGCTGAGTAGGTAAGGAGGAGGCAGGATAGGTAGAAGATTTTTAATTACTTAGTGGGGAAAGGTATAGAGAAACACACACACACACACACACACACACACACACACACACACAAATATATATATAACAAGAGGAAGGCAGGAGAGGGGGTGATAAGTGACTTGAGAATGGAGGAGGGGGAGAGGTTTGCATAGATTTGAGGACAGGAGGATGGTGGGAGGAGAGGATGTGTTGGAGGCCTTTTCATTCCAGCAGCTCTGAGGAAATTGTGGGTAGGTGGTAGTATCCAGATGGCACATATGGTGTAGCACATGCCAAGGTCCTTGGAGTCATTTTGGAGGGCATGCTCTGCCACAGGATATTGAGTGTCCCCCAAGCAAATCAGCCAATTTGTTGCTCCTCATACCAACATAAAACACTGCGCAAAGGACATATTTGTTGGTATATGACGTGTTATTTTGCATGTGGCCCTGCCTTGAATGGTGCAGGTTTTTCCTGTGGTGGGACTTGAGTATGTGGTTGTGGGAGGATGCATGGGACAGGTTTTGCAATGGTATTGGTTACAGGGGTAGGAACCATTAGGTAGGGAGAGTGGCTTTGGGATGCAGTAACATTTGACAAGGATGATCTCATTTCAAGGCAAGTCACTGCCCTGCAGAGCATTTTGTGAGGCATTCCAGGCAAGAAGGTACTGGGTGACAAGGGGATGCTTCTGAGTGATCTGGAGTTAGGTACATTGTTGCTGGAAGGGAAGGGAGGGACCACGTGTTAGATCTGCTTGTAGACAATGTGTATAGGGTAGTTGCAGGAGAGAAAAGCATTGGGAATGTTGTTGTAGGGGATGTACGATTTCTCAGTGGAGTAGATATGTTTGTCATGGATGCCTAAGCTGTAGGGAAGGGATAATTTCATATGGAAGAGATGGCAGCCATCAAAGTGGATGTACTATTGTTGTTTTGTAGGTTTAATATGTACTGAAGTGTAGATGTGGAACTCAACAAGCTGAAGGTTAACATCAAGATATAGAGAAGGACCAGGTGAATTTTGGGATAGACAAAGTTGAGGTCTTGAAGGAAGTTGAGAACAGTTTCTTCTCTAGGAGTCCAGAGCTCAAAGATGTCACCCAGGAATCTATACGGAGCCAGGGGATGCAACTGCTGCAGCCCATGAAAAGGTTGGCATAGGAAGGGACCATCCTGATTCCCATACCTATCCCCCTGATTTGTTTGCAGATATGGACCTCAAATATGAGGTAATTGTGAGTTAGGATGAAACTGGCAAGTGTAACAAGGAATGAAGTTTTTGGGAGGCTTTCGGGTGAGTGTCGGGAAGATATCTAGGACTGAAAGCCCATGGGTGTGGGGGATGTTGTTGTAGAGAGATGCAGTATCCATGGCAACAAGCTTTCAGGTGGGAGAGGCTTACGGATGGATTTGAGGCATCCGAGAAAGTGCTTCGTGTCTTTAATGTAGGATGGTAGCCTGCAGGTTATACTCTCATCCAAATCTCTCTCTATGCCAAAGTTATATGTCCTGACAAAATGCTTAACCTTCAGTCTCAAACTTAAATTCAATTACACTGCTCTGGTCAATGATCTGCTTTCATTCACCTGTAACATAAACGGGAAATACCACTTCGCCACCTAGTCACAACCCCCATGCAACAGAGCCAATGTTGAGCCCTGCCTTGAACAATTCCGACCACTCTCCCAAAGAGATTCTCCAGCTTTTCTACAAAAACATACCTTGCAGAGATTCCAGGAATTCCTCACATCCAGCATAACCTCCCAATTCTTCCTGGACAACATAGCAACAACTACCAACATCATCTCAGTTGAATCCCATGCCAACCGAGACCTGAAAGCAGACTGCTCCACTGTAATTTCCCCAGCAGACAAGGGCTCCAAAAATGTGGTGCTTGATTGAGGGGAGTATGTCACAGAGGGACCTACCTACTTCCTAAAATTCATAAAGAGAATCATCCTGTCGATTCCACTGTAGAAGGCTTCAAAGATCCAACAGAATGCATCTCAACTCTGGGAGACCAATACCTCTAAACTATAACCTGCAGGCTATATCAAAGAGATGAAACACTTGCTCGAATACCCCAAATCCATCCCTATGCCTGTCCCACCTTAAATCTCCCTTGTTGCCATCCCTCTACACCAACATCCCCCACACCCTTAGTCTTTCAGCAATAGAACACTGTCTTTCCCAATGTTCTGTGGTGTCAACGCATGGTGAAGAAACTGTTCTTGACTTCCTTCAAGACTTCAACTCCTTCTCTAACTTGAAATTCACCTGGTCCTTCTACAGAATTCAAGCGACCTTCCTTGATGTTGACCTTCATCTTGTTGAGCCCCTCACCACCTACAACAACCTGTCCAATGCAAAGTGAAAGTTTCATTCTGGAACCTGTCCAATGCTTTTCTCTCCTGCATCTACCCTACAGTTTTTGTCTGCAAGCAGACTCCCTGAGCAGACCGTTCCTCTCCTTTCAGCAAAAATGTTCCTAACCCCAGACCATCCAAAGCACCCCCTTAGTAACCCAGTACTGCCATGGCCTGGAATGCCTCAACAAATTTCTCTATCAAGGCTATGACTTTCTCAAGTCATGCCTTGAAATTAGATCAAAACTCCTAAGTATCCTTCCTACACCACCCAGAGTAGCCTTTTTCCATCCTCCCAATTTCTGCAACATCCTCTTCAAACCTTACATTGCAAAACCACCCTCCCTAAATCGTTCCTACCTCTATAACCTATCCCGCTGCAAAACCTGTCCCATGCATCCTCCCACAATCACATACTCCAGCCCCACCACAGAAAAAACATACACCATTCAAGGCAAGGCCACATGCAAAACACCGTATGTCATCTACCAACTAAAATGTGTCCACTGCACAGCCTTTTATGTTGGTATGACAACTAACGAATTGGCTGAATACATGTACAGTCACAGACGGACCATTTGTCTAGAGAACACCATTTGTTTGTTTGTGTGTTTTTTCCTCTATATCTTTCCCTACTAATTAATTAAAAACCTTTTACCTAACCCCCCACCCTTCTCTATCCTCTACTCAACATTATTCGATTCACTTCTCTTTACTGCTTGATCTATCTTCTTTGGTTATCTATTCTCTTTGGTTTGCTATTGGTGTGGCTCAGTACTTATTATACTGTATTTATGACTTACACACATCACCAATCATCATCTCATAGCCTAGGTCAAGAGTAACCTTTTCCTTCTGTTCCCATTTTGTTTCTTCCTGCCCTACCTGTTGAAGAAACACAGTTCTGAAAGCTAGTGTCCTATTTTTCATCTTCATTTGCATTTTTTGTGTGGCTATTGGTGGTACAGAAGTAAGGAATTAATAAATTGTTATTCTCACTGACTGGTCAATGTACTGACTAAGATCATATACATTTGTAGTTACACTTCTTATAATCTGGTTTAGTTCACATGTGATGCAAAAAATATGTTATGCAGATTACATTGATTATATCTTGGCTACTTATATGATTTACAGAATTTTGAAAAATTCTCCCCTTTTTAATGTAATATTTTCATAAATTGGAGATGAGATGATGACAGCAATCATCTGTTGAAACCAGTCACCTTAAGCTATGGCAACAGCATCTCAGACTATAACACAGGAGGCCTGGGTTTGATTCCCAGCAGGGGACTGGGTGTCGTGTGTTGTCTTCGTCGTCATTTTCATCACCATCATCAACACGCAAATCACAATGACTTGCACTAGGTGGCCAAACTATCCCAGATGAGGTCTCCCAGCCAAAAATGCCATATGATCATTCAATTTTATCCCCCCTCCCCCCACCACCACCTCAAAAAAAAAAAAAAAAAAAAAAAAAAGTGAATTTGGGTTTGAAGACATTTTTATCTGCACTATTCTTACAAGCTTCTCATGCTGTTTCTGATCAGCCTGTGTATGGCTACTGTCTTCAAACACATGGACCTAGCTCAGGCTTTTGTGAATGTGTGTGTGTGACTACTACATCAGGAGAAGGACGTTTTTTTTTAAGATCTTGAATGCTTGAATGCTCTACACTTTTTTTATATATTTAATGAATGTCATCTTTTGTAAGAAGATATATCCATCTCAAAGTAGTTGAAAATCTGTATCTCGTAACAGTATTCACTGACATAATTATGGCTTATAATAATGTTCACTTTTCTCCCTGAGCAAAAAAAAAAAAAAAAACAAAAACAAAAAAAAAAAAAAACTGCAGACACAACAATTTATAGGTATTTTTGTGGACAAACTGATAAATAAACCAAGAAGATCTTCTTTTTAATGGTCCTGTGTAGCCTCTTTACCCAGTGGTATTTATGTCCTTAAAAAGTCAAACATAAAATTTCTAAATTTTCTAATGAGCTTTGTATTTACAGAGGAATTATAGAGTGGCCAGTTAATGGCTAAATTACTCTCAATTTTGAATATAAATTTACTAACATGAGGAGGCCATGTTTGGATCACTAATTTATAAGGGACATCCAGAAAGTAAGTTTTCCTTCTTTTCCTGTTCTTTGTTTAAACAAAGTCAACATAATGGCATGAAAACCTTTAGTGCAAAAGATATAAAAATGTTTGAGCTATTTTTTGACATAGTCATCAGTAGAATTGAGGCACTTGTCATTTGATGATCCCAAAAGATCAACTTTTGTATTTCTACATCATAGAAGTCTGCCACCTGTAAATGGAACCAAGCAATGTGTGACAGTCATTTTCAGCTCTTCACTATTGTTAAAAATGTTGGCAATGGAACAGTAATTTATTGAGGTGCAAGAAAGGATCAAACTCTCTGGGAGAAACATTGAGACTAAAACTTCCTGGTAGATTGAAACTGTGTGCCGGACTGGGATTCAAACCTGGGACTTTTGCTTTTGGTGAGCAAGAACTCTACTAAATGAGATATCCTTGTGCATTTCATAGGTAGTCCACAGTTTTACTTCTGCCAGTACCTTGCCTCCTACTTTCCACTCCTAGGCTATGGCTAAGCCAAGTCTCCAGCATATCCTTTCTTGCAGGAGTGCTAGTCTGGCAAAGTTCACGGGAGAATTCCCATAGAAGTTTGGAAAGAGGCAGAGGAGATACAGGCAGAAGGTATTTGGAAGGGCCATAAGAGTGCCAGGATAGCTTAGTCAGTACAGTGCTTGTCTGTGAAAGGCAAAGGTCCCAGGTTCGAATCCAAGTCTGGCACAGAGTTTTTAATCTTTCGCAAAGTTTTGTAACAGTGCACACTTCACTGCTGAATGAAAATATCATTCTGGAAGATCAAAACTGTATGTTGAATGATCAAACGGCTCCCAACTGAACTTCTGCAGTTGCTATGTGCAAACCACATAGGAACCAGCATTGTCATGGAGCAGCACAACACATGCAGTGAGCATTCCACATCTCTTGTCTGAATGGAAAATTACCTTTACTGTCTCAGAACATTATACACATTAGTTTCTACACCGACATAGTCTGACTGAAAATTCACTGTGATGCCAGTGCATTGACTGCTGCTTGGTTTCTGTGGTAAAGCGAGACATCCACTATGATGACCTGTGACGATCCTGTCGAGGACTGTCATCATAATGCCGCTGCAGAAATGTCAGTGCTGCTCCAAAACATTTCATTTTGAGCATGCTTGCCAGGTTTTTCAGTGCCAACATGGAGCACAATTGCATGAATAGCAGTTAATTAGCGATAATTTTATGCAACAAGGATAATGATATTTGTGGAAAATGGCTGCTGAATTCCATAATTGTGAAGAGATGGTTCTCCAGGATGTGCTGCCACATCAATTCAACCAGGTAATCATTGATGAGGGACAATTGGCCACTGTGGTTTTTATCATGGTGTTAGGAAAAAGCCTTCACCAGTAATGCACCATCTATATATTTGCTCATGACGTTATACCCATTGACCTGACAGAACTGACGAATTCTGAGGGGCAATTTATTTTGCACATTAAGGAACCTTATGACAGGCAGCAGGAGAATGAAAGAGAGACAGTTTTGTAGCACCTTTGTTGTGTTCTAGAACCAGGCAAGCATTGTCCAGCTCGCATTTGACTGTCATGTCACCGATTTGTTGTGTATGTGCAATTTTCCCAAATAAACACATCTACTTTTAAGGACACATCACCAAGAAACTAACTTTCTGAATATGTCTTATACTTAAAACTTTGTACATTTTAGCAGTCCATTAGGAAACATGACGGGCAAGTAACAAGGCATATTTTATTACTTAGGTAATCTGAAGAAAAGTAAAGTTTTAAGTATCCATTATGCATGGTTGCATTGTAACGCTGAGTACATGATTGTGGTGATTCAGTTTATAGCATTAAACCTACACATAGACAAGATAAATTTATTGAGTCTCGTTCATCTTTGCAACATTCCAGTACAATGTAACTGATGCATAAAACCTTTCCTTCAATTGTCTCGATATCCTGCAAGTAGAATGCCTATATGTTATTACTTGCACGTTATGCTGCACTTATGGACTACTATAGTTGGAACCAGGAACAATGGTGGTTGAGTTTAGTCTTGATATACACATCTACATCACATATTATAAAAGAGTAAATGAGCGTTAGTATTGTTCTGAACACTCTGCTGTGACTGTTGTAAGCGTTGCTAAAATTAAACATGATTGTAGTGAGTTATTCAGTGCACTTTATTCTACTTGTTGCAATTTGTCATTGCTGATGGTGCTGTATACAACACATTATACCTAAGCAAGCGAGAGTCATTATTTGCAGGCTATAAGTACCCTCAGACTTTAAGAAAAATGTTATAATCCCCATTCCAAAGAAAGCAGGTGCAGACAGGTGTGAAAACTACAGAACCATCAGTTTAATAAGTCATAGTTGGAAAATATTAACACGAATTATATACAGAAGGATGGAAAAACTGGTAGAAGCTGACCTCGGGGAAGATCAGTTTGGGTTCAGGAGAAATGTAGGAACCCGGGAGGCAATACTCACTTTACGGCTTATCCTAGAAGATAGATTAAGAAAAGGCAAACCTACATTTCTAGCTTTTGTAGATTTGGAAAAGGCTTTTGACAGTGTTGATTGGAATAAACTCTTTCAAGTTCTGAAGCAAGCAGGAGTAAAATATAGGGAGCGTAAGGTTATTTACAACTTGTACAAAAACCAGACAGCGGTTGTCAGAGTTGAAGGGCATGAAAGGGATGCAGAGGTTGGAAAGGGAGTAAGACAGGGTTGTAGTCTTTCTCCATTGTTATTCAATTTGTACATTGAGCAAGCTATAAAGGAAAGCAAGGAAAAAATTGGAGAAGGAATTAAAGTTCAGGGTGAAGAATTAAAAACATTGCGTTTTGCCGACGACATAGTAATTCTGTCAGATACAGCAAAGGACCTGGAAGAGCAATTGAACGGAATGGACAGTGTGCTGAAAGGTGCATATAAGATGAACATTAACAAGAGCAAAACTAGGGTAATGGAGTGCAGTGTAAGGAAATTGGGTGATGCTGAAGGAATTAGATTGGGAAACGAAGCAATAAAGGAGGTAGATGAGTTTTGTTACTTGGGCAGTAAAATAACAAATGATGGTCGCAGCACAGAGGATATAAAATTCAGAATGGCAATGGGTAGAAAAGCGTTTTTGAAAAAGAGAAATTTGTTAACATCAAATATTGATTTAAGCCTAAGGAAGTCTTTTCTGAAGGCATTTGTATGGAGTGTTGCCTTGTATGGGAGTGAGACATGGACGATAAACAGTGCGGACAGGAAGAGGGTAGAGGCTTTTGAAATATGGTGCTACAGAAGAATGCTGAAGATTAGGTGGGTGGATCGCGTAACTAATGAGGAGGTACTGAACAGAATTGGGGAGAATAGAAATTTCTGGCATATCTTGACTAAAAGAAGGGATAGATTGGTAGGACACATTCTTAGACATCAAGGAATTGTAAATTTAGCATTAGAGGGAAGTGTGTGGGGTAAAAATCGCAGAGGAAGACCAAGAGATGGATACAGTAAGCAGATTCAGACAGATGTAGGTTGCCGTTCTTATGTGGAGATGAAGAGGCTTGCTCAGGATAGGGTATTGTGGAGAGCTGCATCAAACCAGTCTCCGGACTGAAGACCACAACAACAACAACAAGGTTTCTGAAAGTGTAAAACACATGCAGCATATACACTTACTTCAACTGTAGCTTGCAACCAGCAAAGATACTTTACCCTTCTTTGACTAGACATGCATGGCCCACCATCATTTGTGAGTCAAACTACACAAGTGTACAAAGTTTGAAAAACAACGAACCATCTTCTGAATACCATGGCCTTCCATTCTAAGCCTATTCAGTTACCATATTTACAAACATCATTAATAAATGAGTTGTATTTTAAAACTAAACTTCATTTGAGTTTTTAATCAAGACAAAACACAGATATATTAGCCTCTTCATTAAAAACAATTTGTGGTAGAAATTGGACAATGAATATGCTACTGAAATGCATGAAAAAACTAGAATGGTGCTATTTTAGTTAATGGTAATAGATTGGAAGATTAGATTAACTTTACATTGTGATTTAGTAACTTTTCTGCATGCAGTGCATGTTATAAGTATGTTCCAAAATGGTGAGTGCAAATTCACAATTCTTCTGAGGCCCAAATCTCGGGTTCTACTGATCACAGAGATAAGGGGTAAAGTGTTCTTGCCTAGTGACATATTAGTTGAATCGGGATACTGTAGTTACCTCACAAAATTTGAAAAGTACACACTTCCTGGTGCTCATCCAATTGGGCAAATCATTTAATGTTTGCACAATACAGTAAAACCCCGAATTAATGAAAACCCGCTTCTAACAAATATTTCCGTCGGTCCCGACAGAACTCCCAAAAGAAAAATGTAATTTTTCCTTGCTTTTAATGATTTCTTTCAGTTTCTTTCTTTGTGTTATAAGCCATATGTTGGCAGTAAATGGTAAGTAATCGATTCTTTCAATCGACACGGGCTGTGTACAGATCAAACTGCAGTGTAGCTATAGTGGAAAAAGTATTGAACGAATCAGAATGCAGTTTCCGCATTAGTAGTCACTTGAGTTGACAGCAGTTGTTTATATGAAGTGGAAGCTGCAAAGTGTTGTATTGGTTATTTTACACCAATCATCAGTTTTACGAAGTTTTATTGTTATGAAACTATGGCCTGCAAGTGCAAGAAACTCACAATTCAACAAAAACTATCATCGACAATGTGGAAGATAATCAAAATGTAAAACTTTCAGACATGGTGAAGAAGTATGATTTAACACCATCATCTTTGTTCAGCATATTGAAAAACAAGGAAGCACTATTGAATGCTGAAGCTAGCAGTTCCACGGGCTCCACAAGGAGGAACATTCGAACTTAAACGTTCAGTGATGTGGAAAATGTTCTTATAAAGTGGTTCCATGATGTAAGAAGAGGCAACATTCCAGTAAGTGGGAATATTCTTCAACAGAAGGCTCAGGAAATTGTCATCAAAATACGTGTACAAAATTTTTGGGCATCAAACGGATGGTTAGATCTCTTTCAAAAGTGTCATAACCTCACATTGCAGAATATAAGTGGCAAGAGTGAGGCTGTAGATGTAGAAACAGTAATCTATTGGAAAAGCACTACACTACCATGTTTAATACAAGACTATGAGCCCAGAGACATCTTTAATGCAGATGAAAATAGCTTATTTTATAATTTACTTCCCAGAAAAATGTATTCTGTGAAGGGAGAAAAGTGCCATGGAGGTAAGAAAAGTAAGGACAGAATGACTGAACTATTATGTGTTAATAGTGACGGAAGTGAGAAGTTGGCACCACTGATAACAGGAAAATTCAAAACACCCAGGTGTTCAATATAAAAGTTGTGTTTCTCCCACCAAACTGAACTAGCTATCTGCAGCCTCTCGATCTAGGCATAATACAGTCTATTAATGATGAAAATTCTCCTCAGGGATGATAAATATCGTTCAAATGAGATAGAATGGCTGGCCAGTACTTACCTTTCACCTGTACCATCGATAGTAACACAAATTACCTTTCCCTTCCATTCCCATCCTTTCTTCTTCCCTTCTCTCCCACCTGATGAATGAACTGTGTTCCGAAAGCTTGTCCTTTTTGTACCCCCCCCCCCCCCTTTTTCATTTATTTTTTTTCTTTCTTCATTTGTGTTACTATCGGCATAAGACAGTCTGTCAAAGCAAAATACAGAGCAGCAGTTGTCCAAAAATCTATTACCTTCCTTGAAAGAAAGCAGGTGATGAAATTAAACATTTTACAAGCCATGCACATGTTTGTTGCTGGATGGAATTGTGTAACGCATTAGACAGTGTTAAACTGTTTCGCAAAGGCTGGTTGTACCAGTTTTGTACAAAACATGATTGCTATTATTGGTTTCCCTGCCTTTTATGGGATAGGAAATGCCTGTGACAGGACTGGAGTAGGTGATTGTGGGATGGTGGATAGAGCAGGTTTTGCATCTAGGTCTATTGTAGGGATATGAGCCACAGAGTAAGGGGTTGGGAGCAGGGACGTAGGAGGGATGGACAAGGACATTACGTGGGTTTGGTGAACGGCAGAATACCACTGTAGGGGAGGTGGGGAAGATTTTGGGCAGGGTATTTCTCATTTCAGGGCAGGATGAAAGGTAACCGAAACCTTGGCGGAGAGTGTGATTTAACTGCTCTAGCCCTGAGTGGTATGAGGTGATGAGAGGCATGCTCTGTTGTGACCGGACGGTGGGTGTGGGGGAGTTGGCAAGTGACCGGACAGGCAGGGCCCATGATATATGTTTCTGGACAAGGTTTGGTGGGTAATTGCGATCAGCGAAGGCCTCAGTGAGGCATTTGGCATATTTGGAGAGGGATTGATCATCACTGTGATAGCAGTCAAGTTGTGTACAAAGTGAGCTGCAAACACTGTGCAGCTTTCTAGATGGGCATGATCAGCAACAAGCTTTCTGTGCAGATGAATGGCCATCAGCATATTGAAAAGGAGAAAGCTGGACCATCCGGTTGCACAGCATGCAGCACTGTATGATGTGGCTCACTTCAATGACTGCTACACAGCCCATACCATATGGATCCTTTCCACAAACACTAACTTGTCTGAATTGCAGAGATGGGTACTCTCCCTACAATATATCTGTCAGACACTCCATCCCCTGTGGCATCCATTCCCTACCTTCGTTTTTCCCTCTCCATGCCACTTCCTCACCCCCAGCACTTGTTGCTCTTGCCTCAGCTATGTTTCATTCCAGCTGCAACAGCCGTAGACGGTGATTGGGATTGTGTGTGTGTGTGTGTGTGTGTGTGTGTGTGCTGTGTGGCAGATGAGGCTTAACAGCCGAAAGCTTCATTTTTTATTTATTCTGTTATGTTGTGCCTTTCTGTGGCTCATCGGGCATCTCTGTGGCGAGTAGCAACCTATCATGTCCAAAATATTGTTGAACCCTTTAACAAATTTCCATTGTTTGATTTTGCCTAATGGCCATTCTTCTACCCCACAACCCAGTGTTTTTCTTCCTTTGTTATAATTCTCAAATGCAATCCTTTACTCCTTGTCCATCTTTTTTCTTCTCTCCTATGTTTTAATACCTATATAATACCATAAAATGCATATACTCTGACAACAATCCTGTCCACACTCAACAAACACCTATATGACTGTTCCGATTGTCAGAATTGCATTTCATTTACAAATTTCCTCCTACCCACATATTTCACTTTACAACTAGTTCTGATAAGCAATCAGTTACTAGTTTTTATCCATTTAATCCTGACTGTCATTCTCCCAGCATGTAGTTTAACACAATTTATTGCGCATTCTTGACAATTTAATACATTCCTAAAAATCTACACACATTCCTGTTGTATTTCCAAGATTCCTGAGAGTTTCCTAAACAAAATTCACAGATTCTTGAGCACATTCCTAAAGGAATTCACACATTCTTGATCATTTAATACATTCCTAAGAATTTTCTACACGTTCCTGTTGTTTTTTCAAAACTCTTGAGAGCTTCCGACACATTTTCCACACATTCTGTCCTTTTTTTCATGCTTTTCACCAGGTTCTCTGACTTACCTACAAGTTATCACACATTTGTTACATGTTTTTTCATAGTTTTTGTGTGTGTTTCTTATGTGATCTCACAGTTTATGAATGTTATTTATGTATCTCCACAAAAACAAAGAGACTTATTCTATGCCTTATGTTTCTGAGCATGATACAGCATGATTTATATCCGTTTTCAATTCCTTATCATCGATTCTTGCCCTTCCTATCTGCGCCAGTACAGGAAAGTTTCCCTATCCATAACCAGACTCCAGTCCCATATACTATTTCTACGTTGCTGCCTAGTTCATTGTATCTCCCCAAATGGCTCAACCATCAAATTATCCATCTTTGGCTGCAATCTTTCACTTCACAATCACCTCCACCTCTTCAGATTCCGTCAGTCCATAGCCCTCACCAACCTAAACCTACAAAACCATGAAAACCAGGCCCAAATATCCTTGCAGCATCTCATCTCCATCTGAAAAATTCTCTAGCTCTGCTGCTCTGCAATCCCAATTACCTGCTTCCTATATCCCAGACTGACACCCTTGCCCTTCAAGTACTAGCGCAGCATTCACAATGCCACCCCTAAAACTCTCAAACCTATTCATCTCTTACTCCTGCCTTGGTCTAACATTATCCACTCCCTCAACAAGAACCTCCTAAACTACCTCACAACCCCTCGTAGCCAACAAACTCTGCTTAGCAGATCGCCTACATTTATCACAGTCTGAGAATCTCCCCCACACCACCACAAACAATCCACAACCGAAACAGACCAGACACACAGTCATGAATCTTTCCTCCAAAAGTCTCAGTTCCATAGAAGTGTCAGTCCTTTCCAGAGACCTTACCTTTTGTCCCATTTCCAAATTCAACAATGCCGGATTTGTTAAGGATATTCTCTCCTTCTGCCACTCCTTACAAAGGAAATATCATTTTGCTACTAACCCACTGTTCAAATGCATCCCAATACCAACATTGAACACTGCCTGATGCAGTCCACTCCCCCGTCCAATCTAGATCCACTCCCATTGCCTCCAAATCATCCCATTTTAACTTTTCAGAATTTCCTAACTTCCCACCTGGCCTCACCATCATTTCGCAAATCCCTCAAGGTGGATACCAACCTCACCCCCGGAGAAAGAAGTGCCACCCACCACCTAAAACCCAAGCCTGACCTGATGATCCTTCTTGCAGACAAAGGCTCTACCACAGTGGTTTTAGATCACAATAACTATGTGGCAGAGGGTCTCCGCCAACTGTCAGATTCTTCCACATACACACCCTGACACAATGACCCCATCCCGAAAATCTAACAGGATCTCCAGACCCTCCTCAAATCCTTAGACTCATCCCAGGACGTCTCCCCAGAGTCTATCTCTCTCCTCGCCCCATACTCTCATATTCTATATGGTTCCTAAAGTCCACAAACCCACCCACCCTGGGTGTTGCATTGTGGCTGGTTATGGTGCTCCCACAGAGAGAATCTCCGCTCTCATAGACCACACTTTCAACCTATTACCCACAACCTACCTTCCTATATAAAAGACACCAACGATTTCCTCCACCGACTCTGCTATTCCTGTTCCTTTCCATCCTAGAACCATGCTCGTCACAGTTGATGCCACCTCTCTCTCTATACCAACATTCCCAATGCCCATGGCCTTGCCACTCTTGAACTTTACCTTTCACAATGCCCTACTGACTCCAAACCTACAACCTCCTTTCCCGTTACCTTGACCAACTACATCCTCATCCACAATTACTTCCCCTTTGAAGGCATCACCTACAAGCAAATTTGCAGCACAGTCATGGGCACGTATATGGCTCCTTTCTATGCCAACCTGTTCATGGGCCATCTAGAGGAATCCTTCCTGACTACCCAGAAACCCAAACCCCTCATGTGGTTAAGATTTACTGACGATATCTTCATAATCTGGACTGAAGGTGAGGGCACATTATGCACATTCCTTCAAAACCTCAATACCTTCTCTTTCATTCACTTCACATGGTCCTCCTCAACACAACAAGCCACCTTCATCGACATTGACCTTCACCTCATAGATGGCGTTATCTCAGTACCTCTGTCACATCGAACCTACCGACCATCAGCAATACCCCCATTCCACGCCAAAAAGTCCCTTCAGTACATCCTAGCCACCCGTGGTCGTTGCATCTGCAGTGACGTGAAATCCCTCTCCAAATATCCCAAACACGTCACCCCCTACAGTGGTATTCTGCCGTCCACTACACCTATGTAATATCCTTGTCTATCCCTCCTACTTCCCTGCTCCCATCCCTTTCCCCATGGCTCATATCCCTGCAATAGACCTAGATGCAAAACCAATCCTATCCACCATCCCACCATCACCTACTCCAGTCCCGTCACAGGCATTTCCTCTCCCATAAAAGGCAGGGCAACCTGTGATAGTAGTCATGTTTTGTACAAAGTAAACTGCAAACACTGTACAGCTTTTTACGTGGGCATGACCAGCAACAAGCTGTCTGTATGGATGGTTGGCCATCATCATACTGTGGAATGGAGACAGCTGGACCATCCTGTTGCAGAGCTTGCAGCACAGCATGATGGGCTCACTTCAATGACTGTTACACTGCCTGTGCCATATGGATCCTCCCCACAAACACTAACTTTAAGGCATTTCCATGGTCTGATTTTTCATAACGGACATTCTTCTATCCCACAACCCAGTGCTGTTTTCCTTTGTTACTATACTCTAACACATTTCTTTACTCATTGTCCGTCCTTTTTCTTCTTTCCTGTGTTTCAATACACCGTAAAACACATACACTCTGACAACAATCCCATCCACTATCAACAAACACCAACATGACCGTTCTGATTGTCAGTATTGCATTTCATTCCAAAATTTTTCCCACCCACGTATTTCGCTTTACAACTAGTTCCCTTAAGCCTCAGTTCCTAGTTGTTATCCATTTAATCCTGATTGTCATTCTCCCAGCATCTAGTTTAATGCAAATTTTTGCAAATTCTTGAATGTAATTCAGGTGTTCTTGACAATTTAATACATTCCTAAGAATCTACCACACATTCCTGTTGTTTTCCAAGGTTCCCGAGAGCTTCCTAAACTAAATTCACAGATTCTTGAGAGCATTCTTGAAGGAATTCATGTGTTCTAAACCTTTTAATACATTCCTAAGAATTTTCCACATACTCCTGTTGCATTTTCAAGATTTATGAAATTTTCCAACACATTTTCCACGCATCCCGTCCTGTTTTTCATGCTTTTCACCAGATTCTCTGACTTTCCTACATGTTATCACGAATTTGTTATGTGTTTCTTTGCGAGTTTTGTACATGTTTCTTACGTGATTTTTGCAGTTTATGCATGTTTTTTACATATCTCCACACCAACGTAGAGACTTATTCTATGTCTTACGTTTCTGAGCATGATACAGCATGATTTTTATCCACTTTCAATTCCTTATCATCGATCCTTGCCCTTCCTATCTGTGCCAATACAGGGAAGTTTCCCTATCCCTAGGCAGACTCCAGTCCTACATACTATTTCTACGTTGCTGCATAGCTCAAGATATCCCCCCAAATGGGTTAACTATCAAATTACCCATCTCTGGCTGCAGTCCTTCCCTCCACAATCACCTCCACCTCTTCAGATTCTGTCAGTCCATAGCCCTCACCAACCTAAACCTACAAAACCATGAAAACCAGGCCCAAATATCCTTGCAGCACCTCACCTCATCTCCATCTGAAAAATTCTCTAGCTCTGCTGCTCTACAATCCCAGTTACCTGCATCCTATAACCCACACTGATACCCTTGCCTTCCAAGTACTAGAGCAGCATTCACAATGCCGCCTCAAAAAAACTCTCAGATCTATTCATCTCTTACTCCTGGCTTGGTCTATCGTTATCCACTCCCTCAACAAGAATCTCCAAAACTACCTCACAACCCACTGTAGCTGACAATCCCTGCTTAGCAGACCTTCTACATTTACCACACCCTCAGAATCTCCCCCACACTACCACAAACAATCCACAACCGAAACAGACCAGACACACAGTCATGAATCTTTCCTCCAAAAGTCTCACTCCCATAGAAGTGTCAGTCCTTTCCAAAGGCCTTACCTTCTTCCTGACTCCCACATTCAATGATGCCAGACTTGTTAATGATCTTCTCTCCTTCTCTAACTCCTTATAATGGAAACATTATGCTACCAAACCCACTGTTCAAATGCATCCCAACATAAATACTGAACCCTTTTTGACCCACTTCACTCTCCCATCCAGTCTAGATCCATCCCCACTGCCTCCAAATCATCCCGTTTGTAACTTTTCAGAATTTCCTAACTTCCAACCTGGCCTCACCATCATTTCGCAAATCCATCAAGGTGGATACCAACCTCACTCCCACAGAAAGAAGTGCCATCCACCAGCTAAAATCAATCCTGACCTTATGATCCTTCCTGCGGACAAAGGCTCTACCACAGTGATTTTAGATCGCAAGAACTATGAGGCAGAGGGTCTCCGCCAACTGTCAGATTCTTCCACATACACACCCTGACACAATGATCTCATTCCAGAATCCAACAGGATCTCCAGACCATCTTTAAATCCTCAGGGGCATCCCAGAATATCTCCCCAGAGTCTCTTTCTCTTCTCACCCTCCCACCTTCTACATGCTCCCTATCCTTTCCAAAGTATTATTGTGTAGTATTTATCTAGAGATGCCATTCTTCCGTTTTTGAAAATTTTTATTCGTTATCAAGATAAAACTGAGAAACCATAATGTTTGACTAGTATAAGTACATATTGTGCTGAAAAATCTACTCAGAAAAAATGTTTGATTTTTGTAAATCTTACAGACATATTTTTTCTCGAAGATGGGATGATTTTATTTTCATTATTCATCACAGTTAATGTGCAGCACCCAGTTCAGCCAAGTGCTGCAACATACTCATATTTTTTTAATAATAACACAATGCATAGGTTTTTCATAAGGTTGATTTTATCTCAAACGTGGTGTATCTAAAAAGTTAGGTGAATGGTGTCATACCTGAACGGAAACTTGGTGCATGGCTGCAGCATGCACATGAATCTTCAAAGACTTGAGAATCGATACACAGCATGCACTGCATGTGACTGGCAGTGTAAACAGAATGTGACCAGTTGAACATACTCAGTGTGAAAGAAAGTTGAACAGTGCAATGGAGCAACGTGTAAACACCAAATTCTGCTACAAATTGTGAAAGACTACAATGGAGACACAGGGAATGTTGGTGCATTCACTTTATATTTAATTTCATTTTCCATGATAGCTTAAAGTGGTTCATCAGGAATGCCCGAGTGATTTGCATGACAATGGTGAACAATTTTGGTTCACATAATCATTTCTACCCCAATATTTCATTTGAAGAAATTGAAAGTTTATTTAGGAATGCCATTTTCTTCTTTTTGAAAATCTTTATGCTTCATCAAGATATACCAGGTGCTTAGGTAACAAAAGTGTCAATTGTGCTATGAGATAATCACAACGAAAACCTATTACCTGATTTTAAGAAATCTACTCTCCGAAAAAATTTAATTTTAGCACAACTCACGGTCCGATATAATTGCTCAGTGAAGGCTTGATTCTATTTTTGTTATAGTATCAGTTACTGTGCAGTAAAAAGTAAGTAAAATAGTGCAACATATTTTAAAGATATTACATATGATTGATTTTACTTGATACATGATAAATTAATAGGAGATATCAATATTTTATTTAAAAGTGAGTTCATAATAGTATGTCATTGCATTCTCCAGATACTTGTTCCATATCTGAGAGATGAATGTTGATGGTGCGTCCACCTTGTTTAATGCGAAATACTTATCATTCCATTTCAAGGAAACTGTTCAATGATACATTTTATTTAGACATCATATGGTCTGAAATCTTCTCTCGATAAATGACTGAATTTTTTTTTTTCTTTTTGTCATACCCTGTTTATAAATCTATCAATCCATAGGAAGAAACTGTCACATCTTTATTGATACATGGAGTTTGTTTTATATAAGCAGCACTCCCTCCTTTTCCAAAAGAAACAATGGAACCAGCTGAAAATGTTCCTTTTGGAGTACAAAAAAAAAAAAAAAAAAAAAAAAAAAAAAGATGCAAGTATATTCCTGTTTAAACAACAATAATAGAAAAGTGGGAAACCAGCTGCCTCATTCCTCATTCTACCTTTCTCACCAAATATTTTGGAATACAAACATATTCATGCTGAAAGAAATTAGCAGAGCGGCAGTGGACGAAAGAAGAGATAGTCTGAGTATGAGAGAACAAATATTCATTTTGAGATAAAAGGATAAATGGATGGAGACAATGACAATGAGAGCAAACGAGGGAGAGGAGACAGTGAAACTGTAGACCATACATCAACTTTGTGGATCTGGATCCTCTCAAACTGGTGAACTTCAAGAACAAAATTTTTGTTCATTACATGATAGTTTCTCAGTGAAGGAGTTAGAACTCCAAGCAAACCATCTGCAAAGGATAGGTTTAAGAACGAGATAATTGTGGCTGGAGAAACATAGACAGATGAGAAAGTAAGAGGCAGTAGCAATATAAGAGAAAAAGAATGGGACCTAGACAGTGGCAGAAGAAGGTAAATGGAGAGAAAAGGATGAAGGTAGTGGTGGTGGGAGACACAAACAGCAGAAAGTACTAATGGGAGAGATATATCTAGAGTAGACAGTGGCAGTGAAAGAGAGATGTTCTGTGTCAAAAGAGCACAAAAATGTTCAAATTAAAATTAAAACAGTCCAGATTGTATAATTGTTATTTTTTTTTATTTCATGACCAGTTTCAGTCAAGCATTGACCATCATCAGATGATAGGCACTGCAAAACAACACACTAGTTCAGAGGACATATACACAAGCACAAAGCACATTATAGAAAGACATCTAAAATAATAATATAAATACAAAAAGTTATGCACATGGTTGCAGGTGATGGCGTTGAACATGGCAAGCCGCACAAACATGAACTGCTGATGAGAATGATGGCTCGCCATGATCACCGCCACCACCTGTCACCATGGGTATAACTTTTTGTTTTTACATTATTATTTTAGATGTCTTTCTACAATATGTTCTGCGCTTGTGTATATGTCCTCTGAACTACTGCGTTGCTTTGCAGTACGTATCATCTGATGATGATCTACGCTTGACTGAAACCGGTCATGAAATAAAAAATAACAATTCTGCACTCTGGACTGTTTTAATTTTAACTATTGTTTTGAGATCGCTGTTCCTCCATCATGCTTTCTAAAATTACAAAAATGTTTGCCTACCAAAATTTTTGGTGAGGAAGATGGAATGAGGACTGAGGTGGCTGGTTCCCCACTTTTCTGTTAGTATTGTTCAAACAGGAACATTGTTATAATTTTATTAACACAAGGAAAACAACTCTTTCCATAAGTATATGATAATATTGTTTTCTACAGACTGCTGTGCTCTGCTGAGGTGCAGGCGAGCCCCAGTTCACTTAGGTGGTGCTGTCTAGTTGCTATAGTGACCCTATATTACTTTATTCGATTAATGATGAAAATTCTCCTCAGAGATGATAAATATTGTTAAAAACGAGATAGAATGGCTGGCCAGTACTTACCATTGTGCTGTACCGCCGATAGTATCACAAATGAATAATCAGAAAAAAGGGGACAAAAAGGACAAGCTTTCGGAACACAGTTCCTTCGTCAGGTGGGAGAGAAGGGAAGAAGAAAGGATGGGAACAGAAGGGAAAGGTAGTTCACGACCTAGGTCATGAACTATGGACAAGCTTTCGGAACACAGTTCCTTCGTCAGGTGGGAGAGAAGGGAAGAAGAAAGGATGGGAACAGAAGGGAAAGGTAGTTCACGACCTAGGTCATGAAGGTGGTGTTTCAGGAACACCACCTTCATGACCTAGGTCAGGAACTGTGTTCCGAAAGCTTGTCCTTTTTGTCCCCTTTTTTCTGATTATTCGTTTGTGATACTATCGGCGGTACAGCACAATGGTAAGTACTGGCCAGCCATTCTATCTCGTTTTTAACAATATCTATATTACTTTATGGGCATTATGCGTGGTGGCAGATTTGAATATACGTCACACTGTCACAACAAACATATTTGCCTTTTTTGTTATCTGACAGCTGAATTTTGTAGCTGGTTTTGATAACTGCCTGTACCTTGATTTGGCTTTTGATTCAACATTATGCCTCCTTGACAAGTGCAACACTCAGAGATTTCACTGAAAACCTTATACCACATGAACATGTTATGAGTTGGTAAATAGATGCCCACATCACATGTGATGTCAGTATATCACTGTAAAATTATTCTTAAAGGAATTGAACAGGAGGAAGCTAAGAGCCCATTTTAAATGTATCTTCCTGTAGAAATTCAGTTACAAAATTATTTTCTTGTATTTCATAATACAATTTCCTGGACATGCTACGAAAGGCTATTTTCAAATAATGGAAGAAATAAAAAAATCAGTAGAAACACCAGCGAACTTGGGGTACTGGTCCCTTACAACAAAACACTGGGAGGGCGAGGTTAAAAAAAGGTGAGAACAAAGAAGCAGTCTCGCATATGCAGACGACTTAGTTGTGGTGGCAGATTTGATTGAAAGGTTGCAATCCAATATTTCAGAGCTAGATCAGAGGTGTAAATTTTATAGTATGAAGATCTTCATCTTCAAAAGGAAAGTAATGTCTGAGGGAAAGAAATTTTACAGATTGAGTGACAAATAGGAGGAACAAAGTTAGAACACATGGACAGTTTCAAGAACTGTGGATGTGTCTTCTCACAGGATAGCAACATAGTTAAAGATAATGCAGCTAGTGCTCGGCTAAGATCTACTCTCTTCTGCAAGAAAGAAATCAGTACCAAGACTAAGTTAGCAGTGCAATACTCTTTATTTTTTGACCAACTTTGTTATACGGGAGTCAAATCTGGGTGAATACAAGTTACCTTATTAATAAGGATGAGGTTACAGATATGGAAATAACAAGGATGATTGCAGGTACTAACCAGTACACCAATAACCTAATAAAAGCTTTCACATCCCGCAGCTATCCTCCTGATATGGTACAGAAGCAAATTGCCAGAGCCACTTCATCATCCCCCAAATTCGGAACCTTCCACAGAAGAACCCCAGAAGTGCCCCTAATCACCAGATACTTTCCGGTTCTGGAGCGGACCCCAAATGTGCCTCTCCAGCAAGGATATGACTTCCTTAAATCCTGCCCGAAATGAGATCCACCTTTCATTACATCCTTTCCACTGCACTGAGAATGTCTTTCCACCACCCACCTAACCTCTGTAACCTCCTAGGCCACCCCTATGAAATCCCCAAACCACCTTCCCTACCTTCTGGCTCCTAACCTTGTAACCGCCCCTGTTGTAAAACCTGCCCTATGCACCCTTCCACCACCACTTACTTCAGTCCCGTAACCTGGAAGGTGAACACGATCAAGGGCAGAGCCTCTTGCAATTGCACCCATGTGATTTACCAACTGACATGCCTGCACTTTGAAGCGTTCTATGTGGGAATGACCAGCAACAAACTGTCCATTCGCATGAACGGTCACAGACAGACAGTGTTTATTGGTAATGAAGATCACCCTGTGGCTAAACATGTCTTGGTGCACGGCCAGCACATCTTGGCGCAGTGTTACACTGTCCGGGTTATCTGGATACTTCCCACTGACACCAACCTCTCAGAACTCCGGAGATGGGAACTTGCCCTTCAGCTTATTCTCTCCTCCCATTGCCCATGTGGTCTCAACCTCCGCTAAATTCAAATTCCCGCCCACCATCTTTAGCATCTTTGCCTCGGTTCTATGGACAGAGCCTCTGCCTCAAGTGGTATCTCTGTCCAACTTCTTTGCTTTCTACAATATGTCTGCCTAGGTGTGTTTGCATGTGTATATGTGTGGGTGTGTGTATTTGTTTACCTTCCCCCCCCCCCCCCCCCCCCAAGGTAAGACTTTCTTCTCCCGTGATTGGAATGACTCCTTACTCACTCCCTTAAAACCCTCATACTTTCCTTTTCCCTCTCCTTCTCTACTCTGCCTGAAGAAACAACTAGGTTGCAAAAGGTTGAATGTTTGTTTGTGTGTGTTTTCATTTGTGTTTTTTGTGTCTATCGGCGAGCCTGTGCTTTGGGTAAGTCAAACAATCTTTATTTTTATACATATTAATATAAATAAATCTATATGAATAGTGTGTAGTAGGTGCATTTATCCAGCGAATATACTTAGGTGTACTTATTTCAGCTAGCAACACTGTATTTAGACATGGATAGTAGAAGATATTTATACTAACCCATCCTGCAACACATCCTGTTTCCCATGATGAATAATCTGTAGATATTGACTGTAAGTAACACTCTACCTGTAAAACATCAATACTAATTTGTAAAATATAGTTATAAAGTATTAGAAAACAAACAAATATGGAAAGGTATTGAGATTACTTGTATTCTTACCAGTTCAAGCATGTTGCAGAGTGATAGAGATGTGCATACTATAATGTATAGGCAAGTTCTGACACATGGCTGTTCAACTATTCTTTCTGAAGTCATGTAAAAGAATTTCATGACACAATTTTGAGGAGGGACAACTGGCCCTTCATCACCATGGGGATCATAGTATTTATTCCACAGGAAATGTGTCCAAGTTGTAGGCTGAAGAATGAAAAGAAATACTCCAATTACTCCATAACCTGTCCATGGTAGCCAATGTGTTCTGTGAAAAGAATACCAACTTAATATTTGCTTTTACTTCAAATATATATTAATATAAAGCAATTGATTTAATTTAGGAATACAACAATTTCATGTTCATATATTTATTTAAATTATCACATGAAAATAAAATTTGACTGATAATAAGCAATCCAGTTCTGAAATCAATACTTTTTGACCCTAAAATTGTGTTTATGTCAATACAATTAGAGAAAACAAACTGGGATGACAATTAAGCAAAGCAACCTATCTTTGCTCTCACTTCTAGCATTGAAACCAATGACACTCAAATTTCAGAACTACGGTACATGATTATCTATTGTAAAATATTACAAGAACAAATAACTGCCACTAAAGTCTTGATCTGGCTAGAAAAAAACATTAAAGAACACAATAAAAATTTACAATTTTGTAAATGAAAGAATAAGTGAGAATGGTTTATCCAGGAGCAGACACTAATTCCACTTGTTGTGGAAGTACAAGGCAGGTTGAAAAGAATGTTTTTAGGTAAAATGAGAGAGGTAAAGAAGAAGATAATAACCAAAGATCTGGAAGGTTTTAGATACAAGTGGCATAGAGGTAAAGGATATGGAGCATAAAAGAACAGTGACTCTAATTGTGGACTAGATTAAAAATGAGTAAAGAAGTTGTTGGTCTTGCGAAATGCAAGCAGAGAAGAAAATTATGGTTAATGACACCATGATCCTTACAATTACACAAAGAGAAAATGGAAAAATTCACAGACTGAAAAAGAAAACAGACAATACACGAGACTGACAAGGGCAAGATGGATGAGAGAGATCTGCTCAATAATAGACAGACTAGAGAAAGAGGGCAAGTATGGTAACACATATCAAGAGGCCAATGAGTCAGTATTTCAATGAAGGAAGAACAAACCTTATGTGGAGATAGAAAGTAAGGACAGAACTCTACAAAATGCCCCACACAAAGTTCAGGATAGCTGGTGAAGGTGCACTGGAAGTTTCTATAAAGTTGATTAGAGACCTGCAGTGGTTCTTTGTTTTCTGGCAACAGGATCTTAATTTCAAACCTTTGCATATTTATTTCACAGTGTGAAGCAAGAAATATCTCAGATAGTATTTGAAGTATGCAGAGCACTGGTGGCTGAAGGATTTTGTAAAGTTAAGAACATATAAGCATATTGTTAATATTTTATTAATTATCAATTACACTGAATCTGCCATCAGATACTAGTTCTTTAATTATGAGAGGTGTAAAAATGAAAATATACAAAATGACAATGTGGGCATAATTGAAGTCTCAATTCAAAAGTAATCACCAGAGGACTGAGAAAAACTATCCCACTGTTTAATTAGCCAAAGGATTCTCTGTTACCAGAATTCCTGTGGCTGTGATAAGAGCCAGTCCTCTATTGTATCCTTCAGTTCATCGTCCGAGCTGAAGCACTTCTCTATGAGATGTTTTTTTAGTGGACCAGATGGAAGTCACAGGGTGACACGTCTGAGCTGTAGGATGGATGATCAAGCTGCCCACACTTGAACTTGGCCAGTACAATTTGTGTTTCCAGGATATGAGGAAGATATCCCTTTGGCAACAGAAGCTCATATGTACTTTCAGCATGACAGAGCTCTTACACTTTCCACACAGCCAGTGACATAGTATCTCAACACAATGTACCCCAGTAGATGGATCAGTCATCGTGGAGTCATTGCTTGAGCACCGAGGTCACTTGATCTTACCCCATTGCATTACTGTTTGTGGGTGTGACTGAAGAAAATAGTGTACAAGTGCAGAGGAGACACAAGAGAGGAACTTCTCATTTGTATTTTACATGTTTTTGCTCAAGTAAACGAATGCAGAACTAAACTCCAATCGACAACACAACACTTGTCTACAAGAGCAGCAGAGTGCATCAAAGTTGACAGTAGACTGTTTGAAAATCTTCTGTGAGGAAACTTTTACAATTAAAAAAATCAATTTATAACCACCTGCACTTGTCCTGTTCGTAGTTGTATTAATTGGTTTATTCGGAAACAATTAAGAAAAGGGCAAATGTTTATTGGAAGTTTTTTGTTCAGAATAACCCCTCAAAGCATGAACCTTCTTCCTGACTCACCCTGTATATTAAGAACAGCAAAGGACCCATGACTGAGCCCTGCCAGACCCCATTACTGATAGCTCCCCAGTTTGAGAAAACAGTTGATTTTTTAACATAATATGAACCACTTATTTCAACTTTCTACATTCTTCCAGTTAAATAATAATTAAGCCACTGGACTATCTCACTCGTATGACAATACTTGAACTTATCTGGAAGAATTCCACAACTTACACAATCAAAATCCTTTGAGAGATGACACAAAAACTGAATGGGTGATGTCCAGTTGTTCAGAGCATATTTGATCAGTAAAAGCATATATACCGGTAACATTTGTGTTGAAAAGCCTTCTGAAAACCAAACTGACATTTTTAGTATGGTACTTTATTTTTACAGCTTTGTGAAGCTACTCTTGAGGATATGTTAATCTACTCTTGAGTACATTACTTTTTCAAGTATTTTGGAAAAAGAAGTGAGATTTGGCATACTTGTTGACATCAGGCCTATCATCTTTTTTATGCAATGGCTTTATGATAGCATATTTCAGTCTATCAGGGAAAACACCCTGCTTCAAAGAGCTACTACATACATGATAGAAAATCTTATTTATCTGTTCAGTACAGCACTCCACTGGAGAAACCAATAATTCCAGGCAGGCTATTACTTTTTATTGAGTTTAATGTTTTTCTAATTTCAAATGCATAGATGGGTGGAATTAAAATTGTATCAATTTACATAGGTATGGCGTCTTACATGAACAGCCTCACCTCTTCTAATGAATTTTTAGGTCATATTTTCTGCAATTTAGAAAATGACCATTGAAAATTCTCTCAGCTTTTGACTTTTAGTTAGTAACGTTTTAATTTTTTTTTATGGTAATACAGTCCTCCTGTTTTTTGGTTGCCCTGTTTCCCTTTCAATATTCCATGTTGATTTAATTTTATTATCAGAGCTACTAATCACAGACATGGCACACACATGCTTCTAGGTTTTTAATTACTTTTCTTAATGTAGCACAGTAGTTTTGATAATATTCGTCTGTTTCTCAGTCATTACTCTTCATTGCTGTTAGATACAATTCTGGTTGTAGGGTACTTTTATTCCTGTGGTATGCCAATTACAATTATTTTTTATTACTAGCTTATATGCCCATGCTTTGCAATGGTTGTTAAAGAGGGACCTGTGGATAACATGGTTTTTTAGAGTTCCGGACTTTGGTCAGCAAAAACAGAATACTTGTTGGATCGCTCTGTCAATAAACTCAGTTCTCCTTGTCAAGATGTCGAATTTAAGTACAAGTCATTATCAAAAACGATGAATGTTCATAAAGTTTTTCATACAAAAAGTGAAATTAATTTAAGTCCGTATTCCGGAATGATGCAGTTTCAATATTAGGTTGTGTTCATAAAGTTAAGACTGTAGTGTGTAATTGTCTGTTTGACATAAACTTCTGAAAACACTTCTATCGTTGAGATGAGAAATACCAATAATAATAACAGCGCCATGTATTGGTTCTATGCTGTAGTACTAAACTGTTCATCTCTCACAGTAAGTGTATGCTGAAGTATTAGAATGTTGCAGTGTTGCACTGGGGACAATGTAGTTATTCTGTATGCAGTGCTCCATATTATCGAAAAGTCGACGAATACTGAAAGTCTGGTAATTCAATAAACAGAGCAGTTCATGTCTGTTTAAATAAGACGTCATGGTGGTGTCAATATGTGATAAAGTTAGTCTGGGTAATCGTTGAAGGAATAGCGTCAGCTGATTGTCTGTATAGAACTTTCCATTAAATATAGTATTTCCAGAGAATTGTCTTGACTGTGTTAGCAGCATCTACCACTCTTTCAGCTAATACATGTCTGCACGTCCTGCAGTGATTAGTTTGTAAAGTACAAAGTTGAAATTAATCTTTCATAATATAACTATATATTTCAGAAGTCAGATTATAACTCAAAGTACAATTGTCTCTTGAAAAGAAGACTTCTTTATCTATCTTCATGTAGTCCGCTCCAAAAGTAAGTAATTACAAATTTTAATTACAATATTGTACCAAACAATTATGAAATCAGAGAAGTTCTGATGAGTTTGTCACTCATGTGTGTATATTATCTCTAGTGGCAATCACACAGCATCTCTGGAGTGAGCATTCAGATCAGCAGAACAGAGTGTGTCTCCTCAATATTAAGGTGGTAATGTCAACTGATATTAGGAAAAATCTACTAATCACTGACTGTATCTTAGTCTTCTTTTGTTCAGTTAACACAGATGACTATGTGTAAATGGCCATTCTGGTGACACTTCCTCAACTTTCTTGTTGCTTGTGTGACACATTTATTTAGATATTATTTCATGTTATGTGGTTGCTCTGTGAAAAGGAGGTGGGTTTCTTTGCAGCCAATGCGATACAAACGAATCATAAGAGCAAATAAATGTGTGGAAAGACTGGATTTGTTTCAATATCACATGGTAATTCCAGCTTAATGTTGAGAAGAGCACAGAACGCAATGCTCCCTCCATAGATATTTATACTCTATGTATAATTTAGTGGTTATACCCGTCGAAAGATGCACTTCTTTTCTTTACATGACATTGCAAAGCATATGGGATACAGCTTGGAAGAAAAAAAAATTGTTGTGTCCTACCTGGGTTAAATTTTAGTTGCAGTGGCAGCGGTTTAGTCTGCTATCATTGGCAACAAACTATTTGCTTTAGGAGGATGATTAATTTACTGACCAGAACAGCATAAATTACTTATTTCATAATGAACATAAAGAATTATTCCCCTCATTCTATGTTACTGATTTTTAAAAAAAAGCATTCAATGGCCATGGCCAACATCAGCACACAGCGCCGCTGCAATAAGTAAAATTGTACCCCTTTTTGTAGTGTATTAGACCATAGTTATGAGAATGAAAAAAATGCAGCAACGCCATAATTAATTATTTGGTGTACTACGTAACTAACATTACCTCACATTGTCATTTCCTGTACTATGTCATGAGGATGCAACGAAATCAGAAAGGGAACTACATAAATTCCATTTTCCTTGCAAAGAATTCTTGTGTAAATTAGAGCATTGATAGACACGAAAGAATGTGTTATGTTTTAAATTCAAAGGATATCCACAGGAAAAAAAGCATTTTTATTCTTTCCGTGGCATTGTAAGGCATGTGGGTTACAGCTAGTAAAAAAATTATTTTTTTGTGTCGTTCCTGGGTTAAATTTTACTTGCAGTGGCAACAGAGTATGTTAACATTGGCAACGAAATATTCACTTTAGATGCATCATTAATTTTCTGTTTGGAACAACATTAATTATTTATATCATTATCAACACTAAGAATTATTCCCCTCATTGTACGTGACTGATTTTTCAAAAAGGATTTAATGGCTGTTACCAACATCAATACACTACAATGCTGCCACAAGGAAAATCATAACCTTTGTTTCAGTGTATTACACCTTAGTTATGAGGATAAACAACTCAACATCGCCATCTATTAGTTATTTGGTATACTATGTCAGTAACAGTGCTTCTATCAGATCTTTGCTATACTACGCTGCATTTAACGCATAGCAGAAACTACAAATTACGATATCTTTTCTTCCCCAGATCCAATTTTGATGAAATGAAGCTTATATGTTGCCCCAAGGTACTCTCAGTTGACCTATGAAACCCCATGAAAGTTCGTTTAGTACTCTTGGAGATTTGCTGTACTACACCATACTTATAAGCATAGTATAACATAACACTTGAAATTATGATATCTTTCCTTCCTCTGATCTGATTTTGATGAAATTAAGCCTATGTTACTCCCCAAACTATTCTCAATTTACCTGTGGAAACCGATTGGAAATGATCTTCAACAAAGAGATGTACACAATGGCTTTTAAGCAAATGATAAAATTATGATATCTTTATTTTCTCTGATTGGATTTTAATTATTGAAGCATTTATGAAAATGCACGATATTCTAAATTTACTTGTGAAAACCCCATGAAAATTTGTGATGTAGTTTTGGATATATATAAACGTGTTCAAAGAGACAGACAGATATGACGGTCGTAGATAAAAAATTTCAAATTACGCTATTCTTTTTTTCCGTGATACAATTTTTATGAAACTAAGTCTATATGTCGTCCAGAGTTATGCTTAAGTTACCTGTGAAAACCCCATGCAAATTCCTCATTTATTTTTGGAGATAAGAGGTTTTTAATAGTTGAACAAACAGACATGACTTAGTCAGGATATGCCAGAAACTCCTTTTTCCCCAATTTGGTTAAGCACCTCCTCATTAGTTACTTGATCTACCCATCTAATTTTCATCATTCTTCTGTAGCACCACATTTCAAAATCTTCTATCATCTTTTCATCTGAACTCCTTATCGTACACGTTTCACCCCCATACCATGCTACACTCCAGACAAATGCTTTCAGAAATGACTTCCTAACATTTAAATTAATATTGGATGTTAACAAATTACGCTTCTTTAGAAATGCTTTTCTTCCCATAGCCATTCTGCATTTTATATCTTCTCTACTTCAGCCATCAGAAGTTATTTTGCTACCCAAATAACAAAACTCATCTACTACTTTTATTATCTCATTACCTAATCTAATTCTCTCAGCATCGCCTAATTTTCTGACATTCCATTCCATTACCCTCGTTTTACTCTTGTTAATGTTCATCTTATATCTTCCTTTCAAGACACTGTTCATTCCATTCAATTGCTCTTCCAGATCCTCTGCAGTCTCTGACAAAATTACTATGTCATCGGCAAACCAGAATGTTTTTATTTCTTCTCCTGAACTTTAATTCCCTCTCCAAATTTATACTTGCATTCCTTCATTGCTTGTTCAATGTACAGATTGAACAACATTGGGGAAAGGCTACAACCATGTCTTATTCTCTCCCCAATCTCTGCGTCCCTTTCTTGCCCTTCGACTCTGATAACTGCTGCCTGGTTTTTGTATAGGTTGAATATAACTCTTCGCTGCCAATCTACAAATGTTAAAAACGTAGGTTTTCCTTTCCTTAGCCTATCTTCCAAGATAAGTCGTAATGGGAGTATTGCCTCCCGTGTTCCTACATTCCTTGACAAAAAATTGGTTACTATGACTAACATATTGCTGACAAACACAATCACACAGCAAAATGGTTCAGGTGTATGTTGTACAGCACCAGAAAATTATCAAACATCTCATCTGGTCAACAAAATCATCATGTCTCAACATAATTGAACTGCTATGGAGAGATTTAGAAAGAGTGAGGACCAAATTTTCAGCTCCAACACTGTTGAAACAACGGGTCTATGTTTTGCAACAAACACAAATACCATGCTGTTGGAAACAATAAGATGTTTTATGAATCTGTTTCTCATAGAGTTACAACTGTTCTCAAAGCCAATGGTTGTCCAACTCCTTACTAATATATTATTCTGAGGCATATGTGGATGATATATATCATCGCAAGAAAGAGCATATCTCAAACTACTTTTCCACATTATTTCCACCATTATTGAGGCACTTCTTTTAGCGGTAAATCAACTATTGCTGCATGCAAAGTTTCACTTATGTTCTGGAAATTTGTGGGAATTTATCTGAAAGCATTGTTATAGTGAAATGCCTGTTCTCACAGAATTTTTCATCAATTTTCCTCACCAAGTCATCTTTTAGAGAATTCCAGTTCTCATTGTGGACAATAGTTTGACTCTCATTCAACATCCTTACCCACTTTCCCACCATTCCATCAGTCATTTCATTTTCACATTTTTTGTGTTTAAAAATATAATGAATGAATGAATCACAGTTGGCAGGATCATCAATTGTCTTAGACATTTGAAACTTGCATTGTAAACACACAACACAATGCAGAGCAGCCAAAATGGCATCAATTGAGAGCAGGATGACTAGCACGCATGCACAGAATGCTTACTGTAATGCAGCACTGGTGCAAAGAGAAAGGGCTCTCACTTTCAAGATAAACCTCATCTTGTTTCAATTCCTGGTATGTTAATACAGTGTGAAACATGTCATCCCCTCAATAAATATCACTCACAGTAAGAGTGATATATATTATTCCCATATCTTTCCCGGGGTTTTGTGGAAATTTCCAGACCTTTGTAAGTAGTTGTTTGAACGTGGCATTAAGAAAGCAGCTTCTGAAGACCTCATATGGAGTGTGGCCTTGCAGGTTGCTGAAACAAGGACACTGAGAAAAGAGGAGAAGTGAAGTATTTGAACTGTGGATATTGAATGGAGAAAATCAACTGGTGATAAAGTCAGGAATGAGAAGATATGAGAAAAGCTGGTAGTGGTAGCTGGTAGGGCAGTGTCACTGACAATGAAGAACTGAAGTTAAACTGGGTATGATATAATTTGGGATGAGGCCATCTTCAAGTAGAGAAAAGTGAAGTTTTTATTAAGGGAAGAAGGGGAGGACCAGAAGAAAATACCAGATGCTGCATGACGAGGAAATATTTGTCATTAAAAGTTCTCCAGTCATGCAGATCCAGACTCCCCAAAGTTTATGTAAGCTCTCCACTCATCTTCCTTTTTCATTTACACCATATTTTCTCTCTATAGCTCCCACTGATACTAACTCCATCCCTGTATCTTTTTTACTGCCACTGCTTCTCTCTTTACATCCTTGCCACTGGGACTGTCCTCTCTTTCACCACTACTCCACTATTCCCTTAAACCACTAAAATGATGAATATGCTAAAATATCTAAGTGTATGGCGAGAAAGGCAGAATGACGACAGAGGGGGCTGATTCCCCACTTTTCCCTTACAGTCTTCTATGCAGGAACACATTTGCCTTTTTTTTTTTTTTTTTTTTTTTGGCTCTGATAGGAGTATTTTTGCACTGGTTCAGATTTTTCGTTGCTACAGCAGGGTGTAATGCTTGTATCATACAAATTCCTTATATCAGCAAAGCTTTGACAATTTCTGTATGAGTTTTGACACATTTATACAGTGGGTCAACAAAGTCTTTCCGCAGAGGTAATCTCCACGTGTCTGGCATAGCGGGGCGTGTAAGATTGCCAGCACAGACAAAGTGCACCTGCATGCGCTCCGTGGACCTGCAGTGGTAGTAGGATCGGGGTAGTGTTGCATGTGCACTACAGCTGATACTTGTGTTATTGTCTTGTAGATGATGAGTGTAGTGAGAATGCTTACTGTTGCAGAGAGAGCCTTTTTAGTGGAACAGGTTTTCTGGGCATGAAGAAACTTCACGGAGCATGTAGGACAACAATTTAGATAGCATTTTCCTATGATGAGGTGTCCACATCATGACATTGCGCATGATTTAATTCACAAATTTCGGACTACAGGTTCAGTACATGATGAAACACAAACTGGTAGGTCCATGGTTTTAAGAGAACAGAAGCTTGGCGACATTTTGGACATCATGTTGCGAAGTCCAACAAAATCAATAAGGAAATTACCACAAGAGGTTAAAGTCTCTTGTATGGCAGCACATAAGGCTGAACCAAAGAACTGGGGCTGTACTTGTATAAAATTTCTGCATTGCAACAATTACATTGTATGGACCATACGAAAAGAATAGCATATTGTGTATGGTTTCAGAAATTTATTAACAGACATGGAGTTGGTGTTTTAGATAGAACATTTTTCACTGATGAGGCTTGGTTTCACCTATCTGCCTACATTAATTCTAAAGATTCACGTATTTGGTCATCCAAAAATCCACATGCCTTAAGAGAAACACCATTGCACGCAGAGAAAATTGGGGTGGGTTACCATAACATGAGCATGAATTATAGGGCTGATATTTTTCAAAACTACTGTCACCTCAAAAATCTATTGTTCCCAGATAATTTATACATTTATTCTGCTGCTGAATGAAGATAAGATCAATCATTCATTTTTTCAGCAAGACAACACTAGTACTAATAATGCATATCAATCCCTGCGACTTTTAGATGAAATCTTTGGAGTTAGAATAATTAAAAAAGGTCTCTGGCCCCCTCGCTCACTGCATTTATCTTCTCCTGACTATTTCCTTTGGGGTGCAGCTAAAATATTTGTTTATCAAAATAACCCAAAGGCAATACATGAATGTAAGACAGCGATAACTCAATTCCTGCATTCAATTACACTTGAAACATTGGTAAAGGTATTTGAAAATAAATGCAAACATGTTAAACTATGCCTTCAAGAAAGAGGAAATCATTTCCAGCACCTACTGAGATAATGGTGAGTACAGTGTATTTTCTTGTAATTAACATAACTAATTAATTTAATTGTTTTAATTGTAATAATGTTGAATCCCATCTCGAAACATAACTGCAGACAGTAGCATTGAAAACTGGCCGCTAGCTTATACAATGACCTGAATGTGCTGCCACACTTACGTGCCTCGCAAGATGAGACACGTGGAGCTCGCCGCTGTGGAGAGACTTTGTGGGCACACTGTATATAGGGTATGATGAATAACTAAAATCAACTCTTCATCGAGTGAATAAAGCAAACTGCAAACTGTACAAAAATCGAAGGTTTTGGCCAAGCAGATTTCTCAAAATCAAATGATAATTTTCATAGTGACCAGAATTCTATATTTTAGCACAATTGGCACTTTTGGTAGTCAATCAAGATGAGTTTTCAGGTGATTCTTGATAAAGATTTCAGAAAAGGAAAGTGGGGTTCCTAGATAAATGTCTATAGAATACATTGTTAAAATTTGAGCTATTTGTTATGGTTAGTTATTCAGCTAGTGTAACAGGAATTTAGTAGACTTATTTTTTAGTGGCTAAAAACTGTTTTTTGTTATTTTGTGCACAAGTATATTAACACTGAAATTCTTATCTCAGTAACAGATTAACATGACCAAAAAACTGGAAAGTAGTTTCAGAATATTAACTTACAAAAATATGGTAAAAATTTTAACAGTTTGCAATGGATAAAAAATACAGAAGTGACCATTCCCACAATCCATGATTTTGGTACCCAAAAAACATGTTTTTTTTATTGTTTTCTTAGGATCTGTCCGTGTACAAGTAGTGCTTTTATATGCTGTATAAAGCCCATCCAGACCACACATAATGTACGAAAACCAACTGATTTGTATAATCTGACTGATCTGCTGGAAGTGTGTAATGATTAAATTTTGACACTATATTGTAAGATAACTACAGAATACTCATTCTCTGATAGGCCCATAAATAGTCACTAGACCAAGGGTTATCCAAAATATTTTACTCATCGTCTCAGTGACCAAAAGAACTCAAGATATGGGTTCCTGAATAGCTGAATTTTCGTACACAGTATTATTCAGCATTACATAAATAGATTGTTAATGCCAAATCCCAAATGAAACCAATAACTAATAACATAAATGGACTAACATAAATAAATTATAATTCAAACAGTCACAGAAGCATTACAAATAATGAAAAAAATTCTAAAAGGGGATTAATGAATTTGGAATGACCATATAGTGAACTAAGAAGACTAAAAAGAGGCATATATTTTGAATCAAAGAGAAAATTATGAAAGTATATCTGCTTTAGTGAAGAAAAGTACATACAAATTTAAATGGGGAATTTTGAGCCAATGTATAAGTGTAAGAGACAATGATAACATGGAATACAGATTTATGAAGCTACTGCATAAATGAAACAAATGTTTATGGACTGATAATGAATAAAAACCAGAAACAAACACCAATACAATATAAAAACTTCTAAAAGTGATTTAAAATGTAGTCTTGTACTGATAATATAAACATGGGATTGATTAAATATGCATCTGATCAACATTATATGCATATTATAGTTTTCAAAATGAAATACCAAGATTGCACATTAATAATTTATTCAATTTATTCCACCCAGGTGGACATTGTTTTATAAATATCCACAAGAGTACACTACTTACTAATAAACACCAAAAGAAGTATTTTTAGTACTTTTGTTGAAAGCTTATTTTTTACTTGTTCTAAAACATAAATAAACCGTTGGGTCTGTCTTACCTAGCCCATCTGTTTTCACTAATTTTTTTTCCACCCGTCTGTTCTAGGGTTAAGGATCACTAACAGAAATGACAGTATCAAAATAACTGATAATTTGAATTCTGTAATAAGGCAAAAATAATACAATAAAGACATTACTATAAGGAATGGAACACAGTTTGCTAATATTAATTTTGAAGTTAGACAAGGCGCCCCCACCCTCAATCCTTCACAATGTTTATATTGATGAAATTGTTCATAAATGGTTGCTTACATTAAGCAGTTCATTAAGAAATGATAAATGTATTTTCATGATGCTACTATTGCTAATTGCCTATTGCCTATAATAGAAAAATCTGAAGAGAAGGTTCAAACTGCAATACATACCATATTATAAATGAAGCTGCCAATAGATATGGACTGAGAGTATTGACAGATGACAGAAGTAATTTCAAACATTATAACCCTAAAAGCCAAAATTGTTATAGGCAGACAAATAACGGAATAAAAGAAAAGAGTTTAAACATCTAGGATGCATGGTTAAATTTTATATGTCAGATGATGGAGGGCTATATTTATCCAATTTCAGACAATTCTTCAAAACTATATAGTGTATGTCAAAACTGTAACTGAAAAATACAGATTGAAATGGATAGGGCATGTCTAACATGCACCTGATAATAGGATAACTAAAGCTGCAATTCTCTATAATCCAATAGGGTAGATAAACATTAGATGCCCCTTGAAGAGACTGAATAATTATGATGTAGAACAGATATAACTGACTAATCCTTGAAGAAGATGATGATGATAACAATGAGGAATGGTAAAAAAGAAAAAAAAGGTGGAGGACAATAAAGCACACTTTGGGTGTGAGGGAGTATACAATGCAAACAATATAAGTTTCATCTTTACATTTGCTATAATATATACATACTATAGGCCTTCACAATGTTTAATAGCAAATAAGAAGGGGTAGTGGAGTAGAGAGAAAGAGAGAGAGGATAGAGAGAGGGAGAGGAAAAGAGAGAGAAAGAGAGAGAGAGAGAGAGAGAGAGAGAGAGAGAGAGAGAGAGAGAGAGAGAGAGAGAGAAAGAGAATTTCATCAAATGCTTTCATAACTGTGTACATTACATCAATCATATATATAAAATTAAAGTAACTGCAGTAACCTTACCTGGACAGTTTAGCTCCCTGCATCGCAAGAATGCTGATGAGTACTATAAATGAACATAGTATATAGTACTTGAATAATGGATCTGGTTGTTGAGAAAAAGGTATTTCCCATTTTAGTTCTTCAAAGGTCAGGCACAGAGGGTTAAGCTTTCCACTCTGACACCACCGACTGTAACAAAATAGTTAATATGAATGCAATAGTTTATAATGAGGAAGTTGATTTTTGTAGAAGAATTTATGGGTACAACTTCCCATTTTTAAATGCCATAAAATATTTAGCCTGATGCTATCCACAAAATGTCACAATCACATACTTCCACTGCAAGATGTAATGGAAAACGTTACAAACTGATTGACTGTCATATTCTTTGGTAAAGTATACCGGTGCTTATCTTCTTGATTTACAGAAAAATCTACATCTATACTCTGCAGGACACTTCACAGTGTGTGGTGGAGGGTACTTGGTGTATTACTGTGAGTTCCTTCTTTTCGTGTTCCAATCACATACAATTTGTCGGAAGAAAGACTGCAGGTAAATCTCTATGCGGGCTCTATTCTCTTTAGTTTTTCGTTACAGTTTTTTATTTTTATTTACTTTTTATTTTCTTCTGAAGATAGAAGTAAAATATTTATATACATGTGGGGTCTGTTCAGAAAGAACAGACGTCACTTCTGATCCTACAGTTGTTATTATTTCATATTCACACAATATATGACATCAACTGCAAATGTGCAAAGCTGAAAATGTGTACCCATCTGGGATTTGAACCCGGGTCTCCTGCTTTGTAGGCAGTTGCGCTGACCACTACACCACTAGAGACACAGTGATCACTGCGCCTGCAAGGTCTACCTAAGCACGCCTCCCGTCAAATACAAGTTCCCAGCTTCACCCTGCCCACAGTACTCAAACTCGTAGTTTTGAAACTAATTCCTGTAAGAGTAAGGGCTCCAAACTTGCCCAGCTCTCACCATTAACGAAAGGATCATTGCCCATCACCAGCATATTCTATATATACTTGAGGGATCTCTTCGGAAAGAACAGACGTTACTTCTGATCTTACAGTTGTTATTCTGTCATATTCACAGAATATATGACATAAACTGCAAATGGGCAAAGCTGAAAATGTGTTCCCATGTGAGATTCAAACCCAGGTCTCCTGCTTTATAGGCAGTTGTGCTGACCACCACATCACAGGGGACACCTTGCAAGTGAGGTGATCACTGTGTCCCCAGTGGTTTAGTGGTCAGCACAACTGCCTAGAAAGCAGAAGACCTGAGTTCGAATCCTGCCTGGGTACACATTTTCAGCTGCCCATTTGCAATTGATGTCATATATTCTGTGAATATGTAAAATATTTGTTGACTCTTCGAGAAATGATCACTTTCAGAACTTTAACAGAAACCCATACCATGATCTGGTATGATTCTCTTGCAGCCTCTACCACTGTAGTTTGCTGTTTATCTCTGTGAGATTTTCATATGAACTAAACAAGGTGTATATTCAGACAAGAACAAAAAAATTCCCAGATTTCCCGATTAAAAATTAAAGTTTTTCCTGGGTGTAAATACATTTTCTTTTCTTTTTTTTCTTTTTCTTTTTTCATTTCTTTTTCTTTTTGATTAAATACCCTTTTCCAAGGCAAATCATCTTTTTCTGTTAAAAATTATGATTTACTTATAATTTATCAATAATTATTTTGGCATAGAACTTCTCAATGATAAAAAGCACTTACTATATCCCCGTAATTTTTTCGGTAGCTGTAGATGTTGGTAATGGCATGACAAATGACGGGAAGTAAGAACGGCCAGTCATGAGATTTTTTTCCCCCTCCTCTACTAGTGTTTTGCAAATGCAGATTGTGTAGATTTCATTTTTTTGGTAATCTTTATCATTTATATAGTTTTCTAGAATAGTTTGCTGGTTTGTACGGATATGTAAAGATTCTCATGTATGTTGTTACGCTGGCACTCAATGCAACAGTTTTAATTGCTTCACAGAAACATTTCATTATTTTATTCAAATTAATCATGATTTTAGAGTACTGTAGGCCCAAATTGTTATGTGTGAACCTAATAAAACAATGAAAGTATGACCAGAATTCGTAATCATTTACAAACTCCTGACTGGCTGCCTTCACTTCCCATAATTTTTTAAGTTTAATTATACTTTTTTCCATCATTATTGAATAATTGGTAATTTAGCTATTAAAGAACTGAAAGAAATATGATAAACAAACTTTGAAACTTTTTTAAAGTGGGTTAGCTTTCAAGATATATCAAACACTATGGTGAAATTTTTAAAATAATGGCATAACTTGTTACTCTTGACAAAATTTCTTTTAAGTGTTTTTTACAAAAGAGTTAAGTTTTGAACGGAAGTCCAACAGTTCGTGATTTAAGAAATTTATAGTGAATTCTCACTATTAACCTATTTCATTATGCACAAAAGGACATTTACTCTGAAAGTAACAATTCTCAAACTAGAATTATAGAAGGAAACTTTCGTGGTGGGATAAGCAAATATAAAAAAATAGAAAACAGTACCACGGTAGTGGATCCCTTGTCGAAGACCTACTATCCTATACTCGTAGCCTTGGCTGGAGATATCACTTTGCCACAAAGAAAAATAATCCTACTCCTGATGATCCAGTTCCCCAAGACATCATTCAAATTGAAGCCTGCCTAGAACAGTTCCGTCCTCCATCACAGCGAGACCCACCCGCTCTTCCTCAAAATCACCCCCTTCAAACCTTCCAGGAATTACTTACTTCCAACCTTGTCTCTCAGTCCTTCCTGAAAAACCTTAATCCTACTCCCAACATTACCGCAGCTGAATCCCAAGCTATCCGTGATCTGAAGGCTGACCATTCCATCATCATTGTCCCCCCCGACAAGGGATCCATGACCGTGGTACTTGATCGGCGGAAGTATGTGGCTGAGGGACTGCGTCAGCTTTCAGATAACACTGCCTACAAAGTCTGTCAACACGACCCCATTTCTGATGTCCAGGCAGAGCTTCAGGGAATTCTCAGATCCTTAGGCCCCCTACAAAACCTTTCACCTGAGTCCATCAACTCATGACCCCACCGACACCCCGCACCCCTACCTTCTACCTACTTCCTAAGATTCACAAACCTAATCATCCAGGCCGGCCGATTGTGGCCGGTTACCAAGCCCCCACAGAACGAATCTCTGCCTACATAGACCAACACCTTCAACCCATCATGTGCAGTCTCCCATCCTTCATCAAAGACACCAACCACTTCCTCGATCACCTGAAATCCTTACCCAGCCTGTTACCTCCTGAAACCATCCTTGTAACCATTGATGCCACTTCCTTATACACAAATATCCCACATGCCCAGGGCCTAGCTGCGATGGAGTATTTCCTTTCACGCCGACTACCCACTTCCCTACCTGAAACCTCTTTCCTTAATACCCTAGCCAGCTTCATCCTAACACACAACTTCTTCACCTTTGAGTGCCAGACATACCAACAACTAAAGGGAACAGCCATGGGAACCAGGATGGCCCCCCCGGACACAAACTTATTTATGGGACGCTTACAGGAAGCCTTCCTGGATACCCAAGCCTGTCAACCCAGAGTTTTATGACATCATGATCTGGGCTAACAGTGAAAAAGAACTCCAGAATTTCCTCTCCAACCTCAACTCCTTTGGTCCCATCAAAATCACCTGCTCCTATTCCAAATCCCATGCCACGTTCCTCGATGTCGACCTCCATCTGTCCAATGGCCAACTTCACACATCTGTCCACATCAAACCAACCAACAAACAACAGTACCTCCATTATGACAGCTGTCATCCATTCCACATCAAACGTTCCTTTCCCTATAGCTTAGGTCTTCATGGGAAAAGAGTCTGCTCCAGTCCCGAATCCCAGAACCAGTACACCAATAACCTAATAACAGCTTTCACATCCCGCAGCTATCCTCCTGATCTGGTTCAGACGCAAATTACCAGACCCACCTCCTCATCCCCCCAAATCCAGTACTTTCCACCGAAGAACCCCAGAAGTTCCCCTTTTCTCACCGTATACTTTCCGGGACTGGAGCGAACTCTGAATGTGGATGTGGCACTCCAACAAGGACACGACTTCCTTAAATCCTGCACCAAAATGAGATCCATCCTTAATGACATCCTTCCCACTCCACCAAGAGTGTCTTTCCGCCGCCCACCTAACCTTCATAACCGCCTAGTCCATCCCTATGAAATCCCAAAACCACTTTCCCTACCCTCTGGCTCCTACCCATGCAACTTCCCCCGTTGTAAAACCTGCCCTATGCACCCTTCCACCACCACTTACTCCAGTCCAGTAACCCGGAAGGTGTACACGATCAAGGGCAGAGCCACTTGCGATAGCACCCACGTGATTTACCAACTGACATGCCTGCACTGTGAAATGTTCTATGTGGGAATGATCAGCAACAAACTGTCCATTCACATGAACGATCACAGGCAGACAGTGTTTGTTGGTAATGAGGATCACCCTGTGGCTAAACATGCCTTGGTGCACAGCCAGCACATCTTGGCGCAGTGTTACACCGTCCGGCTTATCTGGAAACTTCCCACCGACACCAACCTTTCAGAACTCCGGAGATGGGAACTTGCCCTTCAGCTTATTCTCTCCTCCCCTGCCCACCTGCTCTCAACCTCTGCTAAATTCAAATTCCTACCCACCATCTTTAGCATCTTTTCCTTGGTTCTATGGACAGAACCTCTTCCTCAAGTGGTATCTCTGTCCAACTTCTTTGCTTTTTACAAATGTTTGTCTGGGTGTGTTTGAATTTGGATATGTGTGAGTGTGTGTGTATTTGTTTTCCTTCCTTTTTTCCCCTAAGGTAAGTCCTTCCACTCCTGGGATTGGAATGACTCCTTTTCCACTTCCTTAAAACCCATATCCTTCCCTTTCTCCTCCCCTTTTTTCCTCTTATCCTGAAGAAGCGACTAACGGTTGCGAAAGCTTGTATGTGTGTTTGTGTGTCATTTTATTTGTGTCCATCAATGAGCTGGTCCTTTGGGTTAGTCATCTGTTTTCTATTTTTTATATTAATTCTCAAACTAGTATTCGCAGGTTATACCCACTACCTGCTAGAAACATAAACAGATGAGCCATCAAGCTCAGCAGCAAGAAAGCAGTTTGTTGTGAAGTATTGCATACTCTTCGTCCTAATGCCTTTGACACATTTATACTGTAATAAAAGCTTTTTTAAAAATATTTTAGTAAAAGTTATTCAGTGCCAAATGTAATTCATTATATAAAAATGTAAAACTTTCCACAAAAATGTAACTTCCTGTGAACATGTCAATTTGTATCTTCTGTAATAAGAATATCCTTGTAAATTGCACATCTGTGTACAAATGTCAGCAACATTCACTTGTTACTTGATGATGGACTAAGAAGCCAAAAGCTGGTTAGTGACTAAATAAATAATTTTCCAGAGCATCAGGAATTTTTCCTTTCTGATAATAAAAGTAGAATATTTATCAAATAAGTTGTATATTAATAACATAATAATATTTCCCTCATTCCGTAAGGTATTCAAAATCAATCCCTGAGGCCTTTAGCATACTTTAATAAACAAGTAAATAAATATAAAAAATCAAATAATAACAAGATAACAAATAAATTAAAAATTAATATATGTTCTGTACAGTTTAGCAAATGACTTTATTTCCATTAATGAAAAACAATGTAACACATTAAAAAATATATCAACCAACTGCAGTGTAAGACAGCTGCCATTTAATTATATTTCAATCAGCCTTCAGTTAATGTATAACAAAATAAAGAGTTATACTTAGTAAGAATGCACATATCTATCAGTGACATATTTTTCACATACAATGCTGTTAAAAGGTAGCCTTCAAAAGAGATAGATTGCCAGTACTGACTTCCAAAATCCCAACACCATCCTTATTACCTAGATCATGAATGACCTTTCCCTTCCTTTCCCATTCCTTTTTTTTTTTTTTTTTTTTTTTTTTTTTTTTTTTTTTTCTCCACCTGAAGAAGGAACACAGTTCCAAAAGCTTGTTATTTTCCTCCTTTTTTCTGAGTGTAACTATCAGCAGTACAGCAGAAAGGTAAGTACTGGCCAGCCAATTTATCTCTTTTGAATAATAATTTATCATCTCTGTGGAGAATTTCCATATTAATCGAAAAAAATAGTCTTCATTTTTTAGGATGGATATTTCCACAGTATATTCTTTCTAGTATATTAATTGCAGTATTATATATTACAACAGAAATATTTTATACATACTCATACAAACCAAGTTTCATGTTTTCAATAGCTTTTGACATTTCTTCATTGGCTTTGAGTAATGCCTGCTGATACTGATGCAGGTTGTTATCCATGAAGGCAGTTCTTCTTCGGGATGCAACAGCAATACCATCCCGTGCCCTAAGCTGCAACAGTAATTTACATTACTTGATGAAACATAATGCATTTCATATAAGGTAAAAAATGGCTCTCTTTCTTATAAGTTATAACAAAATAATCACCATACAAAAAATATAACTTGTATTATGCTACTGCTGTATGCTAAGATTTTTATTTAATTTTTTAAGACAGCAAGTGTTACTCATCATTAAAACTTACCACTTTCAACTTTCCTAATATCAATTACAACATATGGTAATGTACATTGTACAGGTTATTTCGGATGAAGCCTTTATTACACATCCTCCATTTCTCTCCATGAAATGTACATATTTTTGGAGTTCTGAAGAAAGAGACTCTTGGATATCAATTTGATTTGATTGAAGAGGTGAATGCTGGATACAACCGTGGTTCTGCAGGCACCCGTAAACATTTTCCATGAAGGCATTGACCATCTTGGCTCAAAATGTGGTTACTTTTGCAACAGGAAACAGTTTTCATACTTTTCCCCCCTGTCTCATTTTCATTTGACTGCCACTTATAATTAGGCTGAAATTTCACCCAGGACTAGCAAAATGTGATCTTGTCAGATTTACAAAATGATGCAGATGTATTTAAAATAATTCATAAGTCATTGTAGATTTGTGTGCAGTATTGCATCCAAATGTAAGGCAGACACAAAAACACTTCCCATAACACCTATAATGGACAGTGGTCCTAAATTACAATATGGAACAAGTAGACAGGAGAGTCTTACCGATTTATTAAATGTGAGCCTTCTTACTCCACCACTGAAACGGCGATTGTATGAAGGCCGCAGTTCGTGCGAAGATTCCTCTTGACTGTTCTGCAACATGACTCATGTGGCATCATATAATTAGCAAGAAGTCACACTGACAAGCAGTGTACTTTTCTAAATCAAATAGAAGTAAACTCACCTCATTTGGAATTATAAAATATGTGACAATATTATATTTTTGAAGTACAGCATTTCGAGCAGCTCCTTGTCCTTCTTCATATCGATAGGCATTTCCTAACTGGTCCAGTGTTTGCTGGGTAACATGGACACGCCTGTAAGTAAGAGGAGTATTATAATGGCAAGAAAGTGTAGGAAAATAAAATGTATAAATTAGATGTTATTTCTTACACATACGAAGCTCTCCAGTGCTGTATATTTTAAACATTATTTAACCAGTACATTATGAACTCTGTTCATGACCATACACATTTAGTTGCACTTTCACCATATATTGATTTACATTATTTAAATACTCCTGAATATCTTGAGTGATGTTCAAATATTGGTAAATTTATGGGACTTAACTTCTTTGGTCATCAGTCCCTCAGTGTAGAAACTACATAAAACAAAGTCACCTAAGCATAACACACACACTCATGCACAATGGACTCAAACCTCTGACAGAGAGCAACTGCGTGCTCCACAGCAAGGAGCCTTGGAACACTCAGCCACTTCACCGTGGCATCTTGAATGACATTATTAAACTACAGTGATCTTTTAAGGAATAACACACACAGGTATTTACTCTTTACTCGGGACTTCAGAATTGCCTCATCAAGCATAAATGAATCTGAATATTAAGGTTTAAAAGAGGCCCTGGTTTGTGTCATTAAAATATATATTTGCCTCAAGCTCTTTCCTCCATATCTATTACCTCAAGAAACATTCCTTTTATACATGTATTTCTTCATCAATATCAGTGTCAATTTCTCTTTCATACCTGAAAACACCTTATTAGTACCTGGAACTTGGATACTAAATGTTAGTCCATTATTAGTGCATCAATTTTACTATAACTCATAATTATCTTTTTTGTGTGGTATTGTACATTTAGAGTTCTTATATTCTTTTATCAGAGTTTTTTCAGTATCTGGTAAACAGATCCTCTTCATATGTCTTAAATATTATTATAACTAAAAATTTATATGTTGGAAAAATATATATAAAAAGTAGATGAAGATTATTTACCAGGCGAAGGAGCACTGGTAGTGATAATAACACAAATAAATAAATCACACACACACACACACACACACACAAAACGCTAGTTTTCACAGCCTAGCTGCTTCCTCAGGCAGAAGGGAAGGAGAGGGAAAAGGAAATGATGAGGGTTTTAAGGGAGTGGGTACAGAGCCATTCCAATCCCGGGAGAGGAAAGACTTACCTTGGGGGAAAAAATGGAGGGTAAACAAATACACACCCACCCACACATATACACAAACACACCTTGGCAGACACTGTGATAGTACCTTCCACAGTATGTCTGCTGGAATGCACTAGGATCCTACATAAATTGAGCAAGTAAGAATGAATTCAAGATAGCTATCATCTGAGGAAATGAAAAGATATATTGTGGAGATATATTTGGATATGACTGAGATTTTTTGTTTATTATTATTCACATAACTCACTGTCTGCTGTAAGCCTGTCTGGCCGGTGCCATTTTAGCATTTTATGTCCCAAATATATGTATTGAACAATATTTTGGAAAGGATAGGCTGCTACTCACCACAGAGACGCATGATTAGCCACAGACAGGTACACATAACAGAAAAACAAAAAACTAATAATGGAAAGTCCAGGTTGGAATTAACAATACAGTAGCAGGACAGTTTACATCGCAAAGACGTGATGATGAGCCGCGACAGGCACACAAATAAGACACACACACATGCAACACTTTTAGCTATCGGCCATGGCCTTCTTCAGAATTAGGAACATTTACGCAATCACACAGGCACACAACACAGTCACACAACCGTCAGCTCCAGCTGTCGCACTTTGAATCATGCTCTGCAGTGTGGAGATAGGAGGGGGAGGGGGGAGGAGATAGGAAGGTTGCATAACAGTGGTGGGGTGGATACAGTACAGCCTTCCAGAGTACGTATGTATTAGATATAGTATGTATGTATCTAATAAGAACATACTCTGGAAGGATGTGCTGTATCCGTCCCGACCACTGTGACACAACCTTCCTATCCCCCATCCCCTCCCCCCCCCTCCTATCTCCACACTGCAGAGTGTGATTCGAAGTGCGGCAGCTGGAGCTGACAGTTGTGTAACTGTGTTGGGTGCCTGTGTGATTGTGTGAATAGTTCTAATTGTGAAGAAGGCATGGCTGATAGCTGAAAGTGTTTTATGTGTCTCTGTGTGTTTTGTATGCCTGCCTCGGCTCATCTTCACATCTTTGTGGTGGGTTGTAAACTGTCCTATTACTGTATTGGAAAACAAAAAAATATAGCTTTTGGCTGTTAAGCCATCGTCTGCCATAGAACACGCACGCACGCACGCACGCACACACACACACACACACACACACACACACACACACACACACACAAACAAACAAACAAACAAACAAACAAACAAACAAAGTCTCCGGCTGTTGTGGCCAGATTGCAACACATAGCACGGCCGAGGCGAGAGCAACCAGTGGTGGGGGTAAGGAAGTGGCATGGAGAGGGAAGCAGGAAGGGAGGGAAGGGATGCCAGAGGGGATGGAACAATACATCAGTGCTGTCTGACGGATAGGAAGAGACTGGAGAATGTGGTGGAGAGGGAGACATGATATGTAAGCTGGAGTGTGGGTAGGGAAAGGAGAGGAGAGTGGTGGCAGCAGGAACTAGCAACTAGGCCTGTGGGATTGCAGGAGCATAGGATATATTGTAGGGAGAGTTCCTATAAGTACTTCATATAGGTGACTCTTGGAGCTAGAATGTCAGAAGTAATTATGTGATATAATTACTGAGAAAATTTTGAACTTGATGGAAAGTGTCAACAACTGCCCTGTCTCAATTATGGAACTTTCTTGAACTTTTACTGCTCTGTATTCTATAATATTATTGCCTCTTACCCTGGTTTTCCAGATTGCTCCATACTGTTAGCAATGATTACATCTCTGGACCATACATCATACTGCCATTTGCATACCCCAAGAAGACCACTGAGAATTTTCCCCGTGTGAATTCCAATCCGCATATCTAACATCTGGTTCAGTCTTCGCTCCTCCCTGCAACATCAGAATAAACATTTACTTACACAGTTAAGTCATTATGAACTCTACTTCAGAATTATACCCAAAATTACTAAAAATCCATGAACATATGCACAGTGTCAGAAACTGGTTATTCAAGTAAGGAAATCAAATCAATAAGGATTATAATAAAGTGATAAGCATACTACAAAAGTGAAAAAAAAAAAAACTTGTTTTAAAGATTAAAATTTCATAAATAATTGGAAGCAAAGGAGTATCAAAATGCTTAGCCATCCCTTTTTATTGGTCACTACACAAATAGGTTGTTATGGTTCAGCATGGGTCATATTACATTTCTAGTCTTATTATAATGAAATGTACAGAGTTGAAGAGTATGAAGTATGGTGTAGTTAGACCTCTTTAAAAACACTGGGGCTGCTTCATGTCTCTCAAACTCAAGCAAAAAAAGTTCTTGAAAATATTATGTATAAAATGATACAGGCACAGCTCAGAAACCTGAGCATTATCAACTCTGTATAACTTGAAGAAATCATCTTGGGCAGCTTGATGAATGTCTTTGCGGTGAGTTGCAGTTATAGTTAAATAAAGTAAGCAAAGTTGATTAAATGATGAGCAGGTGCTGGCACCATTCAGATTATACATGGAAAGAACTGTTTTTCTGAGAGGTTTTGGAATCATGTCACTTCCAGACTCTACACTTGTATGAACTTATTCAAAGTTTGCATGAAGATAGATAAAACAATAAAGTTAAAATAAATATTATATCAAATAATCAATATCTATTGTCATCATATATACCTGCCAACTTTTGAATAGGGATTTCAGTAAAAATCACATGCAACAAAAATTTTGATCATTTTGATATAACCTGGGTCTGCAAAAATAATACTTCTGGGACACAAAATATAATAATTCATCCTTCAAACAGGATACTTCAATGATATATCTAGAAATTAGATAGGCTAATGTTTCTAGATGAATGTAGCAAACAATAACAAATCCGTGTTAAGTAGTAGGTGTGCTGAGTACTGGTTTGAAGCATATATAACAGGACTTACTTCATATTAAGAAGATATGAGATACCACAACACAGTCAAGAAAGAATATAATACACACTTCAAATGGCAGGCTAGTTGGACCTTAAAATCATACTTATGGCCTTCTTGGCTTCCTGCAAGAAGTCTTGAGAAAATGTTTTGTCATAATAGAGACCAGAAATACTGGTCTTCAAAACAGAAATAAACTCCAGAGACTCAATGAACATGGTTGGTTTTAACCTTGCCATATTTTTCTTTACAAGCTTGAAAAACACATTCACATTCAGAATTGCTGTGGGGTGTGGTGAGAATAGGGAACACTACTTATGTATAACAGATTTTCTAGAGAAGTACATTGGCTCCACGAATTTTTCATATTTGTGTCACTTGCATCACCTTCATTTCCAACCATACTGTCTTTATCTGAAGAGCCTTTAAAGCTTATTCACCAGGTATCTATGGTTTCATTCTCTTCCTTGCACAACATTATAAGAAAATGAAACTTCCTGAGAGATTAATATTGTGTGCTGGAACCAGGATTCAAACCTGGGACCTTAGTCTTTTGCAGGCAAGCGCTAAACCAACTGGGCTATCCCAGTATGCTTGACAGCTGGTCCCCGTAGCATGCAGAGAAGTTGTAAAATAACACTGTCCATCTATACAACTGTACAATGATGAAATTTCCATAAATTTTACAGATAAACTGTAGAAGTTGACAGGTATGACAATATGATAGTTTAAAGTAGAGTTAAATTTAGCGAGTTGTTGCTGAATTATGAATGGGGGCTGGTGCCAGGAAAACTGTGGAATTAGATTAATTACTTTTGCAGAAGATGTCTCGCGTTGAAAGTAATGCTAAGCTAATGGCAACATTTGTATGTGCATCTTTTGGATTTTACGGGTACAAAACCTGTTTTTCTAGGAGGTTATTGAAGTGTATACCTTTTATACCTTAAGATAGATAAACGGATAAACACAAAAAAATATAAATTTTTAAATCTAATGATCATTAGCTTCTGTTGAGATATGATGCTTTAAATTCGAGCTACATTTAGCCTGTGCTGAGACTCACTGGAGAGACAAACAATGGTGAACGTGAAAGTTGATAGTAGTTTGTTAATTGTTGACACATTAATTGCAGTAAGGTTGTAAGTAAATACAGTGAAATAATTTCACAATTGTGTTCATTTAATTTTTCTTATTTAAAGAAATTTTAAGACCTTGTTTAAAGAATTTTTAAGGCCTAATTCACAACCCATGTTGACTATGACAGAATCCCAACTATTGTAAAATAAAAGTTGTGAACTACAATAAAAATGCTTCTACCAGAGCAACCAAAGCTGCAAAAAATTGTGAAGTAGCGTCTTGATTACTTGGCAGCTTAAAAATAGCTAAATTAAAAAAAAAATCTTTATATAATCATGCCTTTTAACTCATTAGTATTATTACCCATGCAACATATTAATTTACATTCCTACCACATGTTGTGACCTACTCATCAAATTATATTATTGTGCATCATCGTGCAAAATATTGAATATGATAATACGAACATCAAAGCAAATGCATTATTGGAACAGGATAGTCACATCAGGTAACAAAGTAAAGACGATATGGGACCTAGTGAAGGAGGAAACTGGTAGAACTAGAGATGAAGACGAACACATAGCATTAAGATGACACTCAGGTAACAGATGTATGCAGTGTAGCTGCAATTTTCAATAACCATTTTGTAACTAATACTGAAAAGATGGGGTTATCAGGGTCAGTAACTGCTACAATGGAATATCTCATACCTGTCGCTACAAATAACCAGAGTAATGTGACACTCACAACACCACTAGAAGTAATGTCCACCATAAAATCCTAAGAATAAAAAATCCAGTGGCTATGATAATATATCAACAAATTTGATTAAACAGTGTGCCCCTGTGTTTAGTGATATTTTAAGTTACTTATGTAACCAGTGTTTTATCAGTGGAACATTTCCTGTATGGTCGAAATGTGCTAAAGTTAAGACATTATATAAGAAAGAAGATAAAGAAATTCAAACAAATTTCCGCCCCATTTCACTTTTGTCTGCATTCACAAAAAGTTTAGAAATGATGATGTACAGTTGTCTTCTTAAACATCTGACCACTAATAAAATATTATCCATTTCAAATTCAGATTTGTAAAGGGTTCTGATATTGAAAAGGCTGTCTCCACATACAGTCAGAATGTACTTAATTCATCAGACAATAAATTACAGACCTATATTTTGTGATCTTTCAAAGCTATCCGGTAAAGTTTGGAAAGTAGGAGGCGAGGTACTGGCAGAAGTGAAGTTGTGAGGACGGACCATGAAGTGTGCCAGAATGATAGAGCACTTGTCATCGAAAGGGAAAGGTCCCAGGTTCAAATCCAAGTTCTGGCACACACTTTTAAGCTGCCAGGAAGTTTCATATCAACACAGAAGAATGTCAACCTTATGTTTTCTTCTAACACATTACACAATTTATTGTGGCATGTATAAATTTGTTGCTGCATGTTAAGGTGTAACTCCACAAAAATAATCACACAACTCAGATTTTGGCACCATTATGTGAATTTTTATTGTTTTCTGTCATACAACTTCTAAGTGCAATAACATCTTTCTTTTATATCATGATACTACTGGTGAATATGATTAAAACAATAAAATAAAAACCCTAAAATTTTGATGATCTACGTATAGTTTTTCCTTAAGGTGTTGAACGTTATTGAACAGACATAAATTCTTCTACATATGTGTAATTGGTCAATTGAAAATGACACTATCTTTGGAAAGACATATTTGTTTACTCACCGGACTTCTTTAATAATTGCAATCATCTCTAGTCCAAGTTCTACACAGTTCTTGGCATGATGAGGGTTGGCATTTGGTACACCAGATACGCAGTAGTAGCAGTCACCCAGGAACTTTATCCTTAGGACGTTCTTTTCCTGCGAAACACTGCTCTCAATTCAGTATTCATTATGTTCATTACATGGGAACACATTATTCTCAAACAGTGAAACATCATCCATTTCTATATTATATTCTTGAAACAATAACACTGAAATGGAGAGTTATTTTACACAATGCATCAATAAATGATGATAATGATTCTTTTTACACAATTAAATGTATGAAATTTGACATTATACTTTGTTTATACTTACCTCTGAAGCTTCATCAAATTTTCCAAAAAGTTCATTGAGTGTTTCTACTAGTTTAGTTACTGGTAATGACACTGTCAGTGAAGCATAATTGACAACATCAGCATAAAGAATAGTAACATTATCATGTTCCCTGACGTACATACCACTGAAAGAAAATGTGCATGTATTAGAAAAATGATGTTCCATATGGTTTACTTACTGGTAATGATACTGTCAGTGAAGCATAGGTCTAATTGAAATTTGCATAAAAATAATAGCATTGTTATGATCTCTGGTGTACACGCCACTGGCAGGAAAGGTACATGCAGTAGACAAATGATGTTTCATATACATATAAACCCAAAAATAATGAATCTGTCATGACAATGCATACAGTAATAAATGGTGGAATAGAGATGAATCAGATTTACTTCCGCAGACACTTCATGTGTCATCAAAAAACATTAGTATCAAATGTAAGGCCCCTAAGGAGATTACAGAATTCATTATATATGTGTTTGTTGAATTTTGAGATGAACTATTCTTTCATAGTAAATGCAAATAAAAAGAGGAATATTTCCTACAATATAGGTTATTTACAACATCCATAACTTGAAAAAATTTTCACAAATATACTTTTATTTCCAACTTTGTGATTATAGGTTCAAAACTCTGCCAGTAGAGGACTCTAAATTGTAGCATATAACATTGCAAAGTGTAGCATAATCATGTTGGAATATTAATAATGGAGGATAGATAACAACTCACCACAAAGAGGCTCGCTGAGCTGCTGACAGACATGAAAACAGATAATCACATCCACACAACTTAAATTTTCGGCCACGGACTTTGTCAGAAAAAGAAACACATACAGTCACGCAATCACTCTGACAACTACAATACACAAACAACTATCATGTCCGGCCACTCCAGCAACACAAGCTAGACTGTGAGTGAGGTGGAGAGGGAAGGATGCTGGGTAAACGTGGATATGGAAAGTTCCGCATTGCATGATGGCATTTAAAGGCTCTGATAGGCAGAAATTTGAATGGCAGCAATGAATACAGTGAAGGGAAGGGGCATTGTATAGTGTGTATAGTTGTCTGAGTGATTGCGTGAATTTATGTGTTTCTTTTTCTGACAAAGGCCATGGCCGAAAATTTAAGTTGTGTGAATGTGATTATCTATTTTCAAGCCTTTTAGCAGCTCAGTGAGCCTCTTTATGATGAGTTGTTAACTATCCTCCATTATTGATATTCCTACCGGATTTTCCATTATTATAATTATGTTGGAGCATGAGGAACAGCCTGCTGTAATCAAGTTTCTAACCACGCATAATGGGCCTATAACCACAGTAAACCCAAGAATGAAAGCTGTGTATGATGATAATTATATTAACATTAGTAATGTGTGGTATTGATAAAAACAGTTTCATCACCTCTCAAAATGTTAAAAGAAACCATATATATCTACATCTACATCCATCCTCCGCAAGCCACCTCACGAAGAGTGGCAGAGTGTACTTTGTGTACCATTGTCACGTCTTCCTCCTATTCCTATCTCATTTGGTTCATGGAGAAGAGAAAAAAATGGTGGTATGCCTTTGTGTGGGCTCAAATCTCTATAATTTCATTATTGTGGTCAGTTTGAAAGATACATGTAAGAAGAAGCAACATGTTGGTTGACTCCTCGAGAAACATATGCTCTTGGAACTTTGATAGAAGGCCATACTGTAATAAAGAACATCTCTTATGCAGCATCTGCCACTAAAGTTACGTAATCATCCCTGTGATGCTTTCATACTTACCAGACAATCCAATAACTAAGCATGCTGCTCTCTGTTGCACCCTCTCAATGTTTTCTGTCAACCATAACAGGTACAGATCCCAAAAGGTGAGAAATACACAAGTGTTAGTTGAATGAATATTTTGTAATTACTTCCTTAGCTGACAGACTGCACTTTCTGAGGATTCTTCCAATGAATCTCAAGACTGACATGTGCCTTACCCATGATTAATTTTATACGATTGTTACATTTTGAATTGCTCCTTATGTCAATTACCAGCTTTTTATGGAAGTAACTGCTTCCAGTGTTTGTCCTGCAATCGTGTAGTTATATAATAAAGTATATTTCTCTCTATGTAAACACAGAAATTTAGATTTGTTGATGTTGAGGTTCAACTGCTATTTCCTACACCTTTTGTCAATATGCTGCAGACTGTCCTGCAGTTTGCTACCCATTTCCAGTGTTGTACTTTCTCGATATACTACAATATAATCTACAAAAACCTCACTGAACTTCTGATGTTATCTAATAGGTCATTTATATATACTGTGAAAAGCAACAGTCCAATAAAACTGCATGCCAGAAATCACTCTCATGTCTTGAGGACTTCTCTCCATTGAGAATGACATGTTATGTGTTCTGTTAGCCAGACACTCTTCAATCCAGTCACACAGTTGGACACATATTTCATTTGCTTGTACTTTGCTCATCAGGTGACAGTGCAGACCTGTATCTGAGGGCTTTATGTAAGTCAAGAAACACAGCATCTACCTGGGAGTCAGTATCTATGAGCTCCTGGGTCTCGTAGATGAATAACATACACTGGGTTTAACATGATTGTTGTTTTCGGAAACCATTACTCACACTTAAAATGAAAAAAAGATAAGGAAATTGTTGACAGATTTCCAACCTATGTGGTTACATGTCACGAGTGAGCATCTGAGGTACCCATTCAAACAGCAATTTTATTTCATTCTTCTAAAGATTTCAATTGAAGACAAACTTTTCTGTTGTTAGCTACCCAGTTCAAGTATCCCATTTTTGATGCACCGACAAAGTTATTTCACACCCCCATGTACAAATTACAATTTAGAGCCCACTAGCAGCAGAATGGTTAGAACATGAATCAGCAAAGCAGAAAACTGAGCAGAAAATCTTGAACATGACTGTAGGTCAGCAACGGTAGAATGTATAAATTTTTAGAATAAATAGCAGCCAACCAGTTGCGTTAAAATGGGTTTAATTAAAACCTTTACCTAGGTTTCGACAAAATTAATGTTGTCTTCTTCAGAAGTTGGATCTAAGAACAGTAATATGCCAGACAATAATACACAATTGTTAGGAAAATAATAACAATTAAAGATAAAAAACAGCATTGATGAGACTATACTCACTAATCATGTAAAAGTAGTTGTAACAAAAACAAATGCTTTAATGAAGCACATCATTACTCCATGTCAAACAGTTATCATGTAACTAGACATGTCAAATTTAAAACTGTGGAGTAATGCCGCACACACACTCCGAGTGAGATCCACTTACTGTCAGGCCTAGGGATACTAGTGTCATGCAATTGCACTATGTGGTGCCAAGAAGGCGAACGAGTGTGCAGATGAAAACTTGCTTGTGCTGATAAAAGGAACAAGAGATGGCCCACATAAGGTGCATGTATTTCAACAAACATTCTTCAACTCTTCCTTTCATACAAACATGTGTATACATCGTGCTACTTACAAGGCTAACTTCTAGACACCACGTACCTACACTTTTATCAGCTTTCTCGTTTTCTTACCCATATTTTTGTAAATATTTTTTAAATTTTTCCTTTTTTTATCAGTACATGCAAATTTTTCACATTTTTCCTATTATCAACACATGCATATTTTGATCACACAACTATGCACACACTCATTGCATGTCATTACTAACACAACACCTGTCAGTAAGTGGAGCTCACTTGACGTGTGTGCGGCATTACTCCACAGTTTTAATTTTGACATGTCTAGTTAACTTATTACTTGATAACAGTTTCACATGGAGTAATGATACACTTCATTAGCGAATTTGTTTTTGTTGCAACAACTTTTACTTGATTAGTGAGTATGGTCTAACCAATGCTGTATTTTATCATTAATTGTTATAGTTATATTTTCCTAACAATTGTATATTGTTGTATGGCATATTACTGTTCTTAGATCCGACTTCTGAAGAAGACAAACTTAATTTTGTTGAAACCTAGGTACAGGTTTTAACTAAAACCATTTTAATGCAATTGGTTGGTTGCTATTTATTGTAAAAATTAAGCTGAGCAGAGTAATAAGCAGTACACGTCATACGTCAACTAATACTGAGAGCAAAATAAAACAAAAGCTTGAACACAATTGGCAATAATGCAATGCAAAGGCATCACAAATGATCAAAATTCTCACATTATATGATACACAGAATGATTGACACAACAATGAAAGATGATACAGAAGAAATGCAGACTATAAAAAATACAATCAAGGATTTCAAATCAAACACAAAACTGTTAAAAATGGTTTACACAGAGGAAAATTTGGAACTCGGCTAATATGTCTAGAAACAACAGTGTGAACTGCACAGATTTTTTTTACTTGGCTGATTTTGTGGCAACAACAAAGGCATCCCAAAAATGAACACTGTAGTTTCAGATTATCTTCATCAAAATTTTATTTGCAGGTAATGTTTTAGTGAATATCTCTCAAACTTTCATCTTCTCCAGGTCAATAGATCTGCTGACAAAACTTGATTTGGCCATGGAAAACAGAGATTTTACACATGCATTTTTGGAATGCCTACCATATTGACAGCTATCATGATAATATCTACAGAGTCAAAGGTCAGAGGGAAGTTCCACTAAAGTCTTCTGTAACACAAAACATCTGATTATGTATATTGCATGGTAGATAATTTGAGTAGCGTTTATTGCAGAAACTAGTATCTTCTGGCAGAATCATAGATTCATGATGTAACAGGAAGAGCTTCCATGGACCTCACTGCCTGAAGCTACCATAATGTTTTTCCTGTGACGCTAGCACCATTTCCACTGAACAGCCAAGGAAACTGATACACCTGCCTAATATTCTGTAGGAATCCTGTGAGATAGGTGGAAGTGCCACAACACAATGTTGCGTGAACTCCTAATGTCTGAAGTAGTGCTGGAGGAAATTGACACCATGCATCCTGCAAGGCTGTCCTTAAATCAATAAGAGTACAAGAACACCACATTTCAAGGCATCCGAGACATGCTCAATAATGTTCATGTCTGGGGAGTTTAATGGAAAGTGGAGGTGTTTAAACTCAGACAAGTGTTTCTAGAGCCACTCTGGATGTTCAGAGTCTCACATTTTTCAGCTGGAATTGCTTGTCTGTCAAAATGCATAATCGACATGAATGTATGCAGGTGATGTGTCATTTGTCAGAGTTGTATCTAGGCAATCAGGGGTTCTATAAAATTCCAACTGTACATGTCTCAAACCATTACAGAGCCTCCACCAGCTTGAACAGCCCCTGCTGACATTCAGGTTCCATATATTCATGAGGATGTCTCCATACTCGTACATGTCTATCCGTATGATACAATTGAAGAGAAGACTTGTCAGACCAGCCAACAAGTTTCCACCCATCAACAGTCCGATGTCAGTGTTGATGGCACCAGATGTGGCGTAAGGCTTTGAGTTGTGCAGTCAGCTAGATTACATGAACGGGCTTAGACTCCGAAAGCCCATACTGATGATGTTTTGTTGAATGGTTTGTACACTGACATTTGTTAATGGCCCAGCATTGTTAGAGTGTGGAGACGGTCGGTGGTTGGTAGGTTTAATGTGGACAGAAGTGTGGACTGAGCCACCAGTGAGGTGGAGGTATGTGGCACTATGGGTTGAAGAACAGGTGAAGCAGATGGGCGAGAGGAACAACTTGAGACTTCTGGGTTGATATTCTGTGGTTCATGCATAAAACTTTCTCCTGACATTTTCGTTTGACTGTGGAAGACAAAACATCAGGGGAAATTTTACACATGGACCACAGCATCTCAGCCCAGAAGTTTCAAGTTTTGAAAACTCCTGCTGTAAAAACCTTCATGTATGGGAGAGAGGAAGTTGAAGTTTTGAAGGAAAGAGAATAGGATGTCCTCCTTGATATACTACAACATGTACTAGACCAGAGGTTTGTGTTTTTGATAAGCTAGGAGAATTTCCTCTAGTCAGCGCATGAACAAGTTGGCATAGGAGGATGTGATGTGGATGTCCACGGCTGTGCCATAGATTTGATGTATATCTTCCCCTCAAAATAAATATACTTGTATATTAGGATAAAAGTCAGTGAGGGTTATAAGGAATGATGTACTGGGTTTGGATTCTGAGGGACATTGGGAGAGGTTACTGCAAAGCCATGAGTGTGCAAGGCCATGATTATGAGGGGTGATGGTGTATAGGGAGGTGGCATTAAATGTGAAGAGGGGGGATCCAGGAGGTTAAAGAAAGGGATTTAACATCCCATCAACTGTCTGGTCATTATAGACAGGTTCACACTCAGATTTTTGAGTAAGGATGTTGAAGGAAATCACCCATGCCCTTTCAAAGGAAGCATCTCGGCATTTGGCTGGACTGATTTAGAAAAATCACAGGAAACCTAAATCTTGAGGCCGATGGTGGATTTGAATCACCGTCCTTCCCAATGTGAGTCCAGTGTATTATGACTGTGCCATCAGTCCAGGGGGGACTGGGGGGGGGGATGAATACCAACAAATCCTTCACTGAATATTCAATATCTTGAGGGATTAGAGATAATTTGGTAAAACTGCAGAGTCTGTTGCCCGTGTTATTAACATGGTGCGTATGTTGGCAACTTTGCCACGAGAGACTATGGGAAAACAATAATTTGAGTGTTTCTGAACCAGACATTCGAGCGCTACGCGCCCTCACATACTAAAAATAAAACTTCTTGTTTAACCTATACATAACCTAACTTTCAGTTAAAATGATCACTGTTTAGTACAGATCGTAAAATAAATAAAAAATCTTATACTTGCTCTATGGTTGACTTGCTGTGGTATATACATAGATATTCTGTAGTGTCGTCAACATTTGCAGTGCATGGGCAACAGACTCTTTAGTTTAGCTGATAAAACCAGAAGCATAGAGACTGGACCAGTGAGAAATGGGATGACTGCATGTTTTTCTCAGTGTAAATAGTGATTCTGTACCTATTCTCATGCTGTGAGAGGTGGTAAGCTATAATGCAACCAGGAACATTGTCAAAAATATAATTTTTTGGTAGTCCAGATGTTGTTATGTTGTGAAGTATAATATTGCATGGCCGTACTCCCCTCCACATCTTTTAACATGGTATTCTCAACAATAAACGTTATTGTTACAACAAGGATTTAGATAATTTATTCTACATGGGCAGGGGAGAGGACAGTTGACTTCTGGGAGAGGGGGTGGGATCAGTCCTCAAGTTCATCCAGGTCAGTATCCAAAATATTTGCAGCATTTTATTTTTATGGATAAAATTGCACGACCACATTGAGGAGTACAGGAGGAGTTCCTGGAACAAGAGAGTATTTGTCAATTAGAATGGCCTCCCTGTTCTCCCAATTTAAATCCCACTGAGCACATGTGGGATGCATTGGAATGACATACTGAAACATATCTACATACACCAACAACCATCAAGCAGTTTTTGACCACACTAGTGGAGGAATGGAATGCCCTTCACAAGAACTTGACAACCTTATGGCATGCAAACGCATTTCACAGCAAGAACTGCCAGATGTGGAGATCCATCTCTTATTAATAACCAAAACCTGCTTTCATATTATTCAGGACCATCGTGAATCACAGTCCTTTGGAGCAATTACTGTTTATGAATAGGAGTGTAATTTCTCTTGATTTCATAGTGTATATATTTATTTCCATTATTGTTACCTTCTGTGTTGCAGGGTAGCCTAGTATTTCTTTCTGTGTATGGTCCATGATTCATTAATTAATATTACTTGGCAGTGACACATTTGATGAAAAAATTATGTGTATCAAGTTTTGTACTCCGCTATTATAAGGTTGTAGTTTCCATTTGATTTTAGCTGCTCACAGAACCAACATAAGAAAGCCACATTGATCATTTATCGATAATGTTATGGCCGCAACTACTGAAGAGATTGCCTGTCTCTATTTGTTAGTCTGGCATCTCAACAGGTACCAGTCAGATGTGTTTACATCTATAAAATGGCAATGTGTGTTTTTGAAGTATGCAAGCCACCATGTCATGGTAATGAGCACTATTTCAAAAAATTATGAACTTTATTGCTCAACATAGATGTCCTTAGTATGGCATTTCATAAGAAATATTGACATTCTTAGTATGTATGACAAAATGTGAGAACAGTAGGCCTATATTAGTCCAAAATAAAGAATAACAAAATCAGACCTAGGAGGAAATCTTTGAGGAGTTTGGTAATTAAATCAAACTTCATAATCAATGCTTGGAAGAAATGAAGTAGGTCTATGGTGTCAAGAAGAGTCGCAAACAATCCATTGGACATAAACAGGTTACAAAGAGTAATCCACCAAACCACGAGTTCCATACTAGAAGTGACAAGGTATACTTCAGGTAAAAACCTATAATATATGTTTCTTGATATTCATCAAATAACTAAATAGGTAGCCAAATTGGAAATATCCGCGGTAAAACTGCAGTGTCTGTTGCCCATGTTATTAGCATGGCACTTATGTTGGCAACTTTGCGCGAGTGACTATGGGAAAACAATAATTTGAGTGTTTCTGAACCGGAGAACCGCGAAACGCCCTCACATACTAAATAAAAAAAAAAATTTAAAAAATAAAAACTGCTCGTTTAACCTATATCTAACCTAACTTTCTGTTAAAATGATCATTGTTTCGCACAGATCATAAAATAAATAAAACATGCTATACCTGCCCTATGGTTGACTGCTGTGGAGTATACATAGATATTCTGTAGTGTCGCCAACATTTGCAGCGCGTGGGCAACACACTCTGCAGTTTAGCCGTATCCACCAATGTAAAGTGACAAATGATTCCAATCGCAGAGATAGTTTTCAGTGCAAAACAAAGAAGAAACTTTTGTTTACTGTTACAAAATAACCAAAGAAACTAGACCTATTTGTCTAATTTACTTAAAATACGAATACAAACCAGATGTCTACCTGAAAGGCTTCTTCTTCAGGGGTGACTGATTGAGCTTAATGTGTTGAAAAATACTCCAGATGTCTTCCTTTACTACGTCCACAATATGCCTCGGTAGAATGCTTAGCATCAAATGTTCCTGAGGATGGCAAATAAAAATGTGTTACATTGGTAACTGGAGGGTAAAATTCTACCGACAACGTTTAGTATGATGAACTACTTACTTCTTGACTTTTCTCAAACTGGAGTTTGAATGTTGTTTCGATGTTTGCACGATGATCCAGAAATGTCCTCCGAATGGCTATCTCGTTGAGCAATCGAAAGAATATCCCTATGAGATTTATACACGCCATATAGATGACTTCTGAAGCGACCTGAAACAATGTAATTTCAATTCTTTCACTATAGAATTCTATTTCTTAGGATATAATATATACCGTATATGATTATGGAGCGATCAAATAATATCCGTTTCAGAGCGTTGCTGTAACTTACCCACAGTGATAATTAATCTAAAGCGTCAGTGTGGTGATTACGTCAATGCTCACAATTTTCTCTGATTGGCATACAGTGCCAGTTTGGATCGGTGCAGCTTTCTAAAGGAAACTTTTTGATTACGCATTGGAGTTGAGATACATAGGGTGTTATTCATTTACGTGCGTTTGTGATGTATTCTACAAGTGGGTTGCGGAATCTGCATGCCCCTTCAGCTGTTCTCCCCGTCACATCGCTCCTGAGAACAGTGGTGCTGTATTATGTGCCGCAATAAGGAACGTAGGAGGCAGCCACGATCATAACACCTGGATTAATCACAATTAGTGAGTGAACACCCATGGGCCATGGCTTGTCAACCCAACGGGCACAACAGCTTCCTCTGTGGCATGGTATTGTTGACATACAGTTCCGTTGTCAGTGCTACCAACTCTAAAAAATATTTTAAGCCAAACAGAGGGTCCAGGACAGCCTGCTGGAAGGGGGGGGGGGGCGGAGGGGACGGTGAAAGAATTCTCATCGTCAGCTAAGCTCTATTACCTCACGCCCAATCGAACAAAAGTCTTACAGTTCTAAAAAAATAATAAAATTAAAAAAAGATCTCTTGGGAGAGGGGGGGGGGGGGGGGCTACGACCCTTCGCCCCTCCCCCCAACCATTGGATCCGGCTATGATGCCAAATCTATGTTCAGAAAACGGCAAAAATATACTAAAGGTTTTAGAAAAAATGCTATAAAAATGCTAACACTGAAAAATAATCAACACGCAAGGAAAAAAAGTTGATTCATCTTGAGGTTTGAAAAGCTCTTCAATCTCCGTGTTTGATTACAAAATAAATTTGCTTTATAGGTAAGGTCCGCCTTGAGCAAACATGTATGGGAGAAAAAAAAAAAAAAAAAAAAAAAAAAAAAAAAAATTGTGTTTGCTAAAGGCGGACCTTACCTATAAAGCAAATTTAAAAAGTTAATAACAATCAGTCATAATACGTAGGCCTACATGACAACAATAAGTAAAAAACAAAATGAATTAACGATTAAAATTTTATCACTCCATGAATATAGTTTTTTATTTGTTCAAGTAGAAGATAATTTTTTCGATTGACATCAACATTTCATAATGAAAATACAATAAATCTATTCTGTATTAACATTTTGGGAAACGTCCATGGTCCAAGGACCAAGTGTTAATAATAAAATCAGTCATTTTGTGACACAAATAAAAGTTGTACGGTAAATCCTCGTCCTACGTATTTTCTTGAACTGATATAGGTTGGTGATTCTGAGGCAGAAGATGTGGACGCATTTGTCTTGTTTGTTCCTGTCTTTTGTAAAAAAGACTAGGTCCAGAACATCGTGAGAGTGACAGCATTTGTTCACTCTCTTCAATCCAAATCCTGTGCATAAAATGGCATTCAATGTAGAAGTTCACAAACTGTTCCTGAGTTTAGTTTCAACCGAATTAACTTATCTTAATTCACGCTTTATGTCCGCATTAGAATGTGGTAAAGTTAATAATTGTGATGGAAAACCAGCTAGCTCCGAAAAGGGATTGTTTCCAGCAACGAATTTATAGTTTAGAACTTCGAAGAAAAATTCAGCAGTGGACAAAGTATGGTACCCTCCCATTGTGTACCGGTAAATGCAATGTTTCACCATTGAGATAAAGGTTTGTCGATTGCTGTCGCATCCACTTTTAATTCCTGCGCTATTTCTATGATTGATGGTTTAATAACTTTTAGAGTTTCTTGTACAGAAAACACTGACATTTTTTGTAGAACTGCAAAGAATTTCCTCGGAACTCGGAAGGTTGAAGAACTACAAACCGACATGACTAAAATTAAAGACTTCAGAACACTGCTCAGCCTGTTATTGATGAACTAAATAGTAAACTACGAAACCTTCAAATAAATGCTAATGAAACCATAAATAACTTTTTGCATGGATCTTCAAAAAGAATTAACAGTAATGTACAAGATTCGCTCGAGAATCAAGCGGCTGTTATTCAACAGAAATTAGAAAAAGAAATGCAGTTAAATTTAAATAAAATGCCTAATAATAATAATCATCATCATCATAATCATGCAAGCCCTAGACTTGAAGCAAATATATCGGAACATGTTAGTTCAGAAAAGGCCACCAATATTCAAAATTTTAGTAGAGGTGTACCAATCTGGACACGGAACACGAAACAATACCACCATAACAGTAAAACGGAACCGGTACTAAAATTTACGGAGTATTGGATCCGTATGTAGAAAACAACGTACCACAACCAGCTGCCGTATCAAGACCTACACGATTTCATTGTACAGATTCTAACGGATGTAATATGCCGCGAAGTCCAGTAGCGTGTAATTACAGAGAACCGTGTTATCGCGGATGTGCAAATTTTACATGTTCCGGACGATCTCAGAAAATAAATACTAAATGATTTCAAAGAATGTATCTATTCCCACACTACCTGTACAATCTTGTACAGTGACTGGAGCATTATGTTTAGGTTCTCAAAGAGTAAAAACTCAATGCTGGGTGGCAGTTAATATTGAGGATGATGTATTGAATGACGCATACCTCGTAATTCCAAAATTGGCCACGCCATGAATTTGAGGATTAAATATTTTATGTGGGAGGGACGAAGAAATTGACCTCTCTTTATGTAATTTAGTGGCCGGATAAAGTTGTCTTTAACTTGTGTGGAGAACAAACAGCCTATGAAATGCAATAATTTGAAGATTAATTATATACCGCCTACAGCCTGCAACTCAGAGGATAATATTCCTGTTAACAATTTTATTAATGAAGAATCAGTAACTAATAAGAATCATGCTGTCTTGGATAAAGTATCTGAATCTGGTTATCTTACTGAACAGCAGCAAGCTGCTCCAGCATCACTAGCATCATTGTTGAAGTTGTTGAAGAAATATATTAATGTGTTTGATAAAAAAACCTGGCATAATCAAGGGATACGTTTATCGCATGAATGTATATCCACATAAGGTTTATTATAGGTCCTCCTATTCAGTACTGTGGGCAAAAAGAGAGAAGGTACAGGCAGAAATAAAGAAGATGTTAGATTGGAACATCATCAAACAATCTCAGTCTGAATATTGCAGTCCTCTTTTAGCTATTTATAAAGCCGACAACAGCGTTCGTCTAGTGTTGGACGCAAGAGAAATAAATAAACTAATCATACCTGTTAGAACTCACCCAGAAAAGTTAGATGAACTTTTGCAAAGATTTCATGGAATGAGATTCTTGTCTTCAATTGATTTAAAAGCAAGCTATTGTTAGGCGAAGAATCAATAAAATATACAGCTTTCGATTTTACCGTTAGAATCTGTACAATGAAATCGTGTAGGTCTTGATGCGGTAGCTGGTTGTGGTACGTTGTTTTCTACATCAGGATCCGATACTCCGTAAATTTTAGTACCCGGTTCCGTATGTCTGTTATGGTGGTATTGTTTCGTGTTCCATGTCCAGATTGGCACACCTCTACTAAAATTTTGACTATTGGTGGCATGTTCTGAACGAACATGTTCCGATATATTTGCTTCAGGTGTAGGGCTTGTACGATTATACTTATCTAAATATTGCAGTCCTCTTTTAGCTATCTATAAAGTCGATAACAGCGTTCGTCTAAAGTACTTTGTATGACGGGCAAACACAGCTAAAATGTTTATACATATTTAAGAAACTTTCACACAGTTTAAAATTAGGTGTTAAAATTGTAAGAGTCTGAATGAAAGTCCTTGGTCCACTTGAGCTAGCGACCACCTAGCGCCCGCTCGAACCACAGCCAGTCGACCTCAGTCTAGCGGCCGATACACAGGGTGATCCGTCTCTTCAGTTGTATTTGCACTTCCGCCCAGCACGAATATGCAACTTTTTGATCACCTGGATTGATCTGATGATCCTCACTACACTGACAACAATCTGTAAGTTTAAATAATTATGTATCTTCATTCTACGCAAAAATCTGAATTCCCAACAACATCCGTGGTTCTCACTAATCATTATAATGTTGTCTATTGTAAAGCTACCCATCACTAGAGCCCGTCAAAACCGCCGCCACTCCCGCTCGGTTCCCGCAGCGCTCGCGCGTCGCTCTCGACGGCTGACGGCGGGTAAAGGGTTGGTAGAGGGGGAGCGATGACGTCACACTTGCGAGAGCGAGACGTATCGGGCAGGACGAGTCACGATACTCCCGGGTTCACGCGCGCCCGCCGGGACGAGTTGAGCTTGGCTGAGACGCCTCAGCCTAGTAGGCGCACGCCGCCGGCTGCGTGTGCCGGACGTACCCGAGACGAAAATAGGGGGAAAATACACTTTTCGATTTTCACGTTGTAAAAATTGTTGATGATATAGACGATCACGCTACATCGTTTTATGAAATTAGTTTTTCCTTACTAGCTTTGCCTTGAATGTGAAAAAATAAAAAGACTAATTTTCATTCCGCACGAGTTTTTAGTTCCGTAACGCTCCTCACTCGATTTCGATGAAACTATGCGTTTAAAAAATCTGATTTTTGGACACATTATAGTACAACATCTTAGCTTTCGTATAAGACATTCACCTTTTCGTAATTCCTAACAGTCGTTTTCAAATAACGCTATTTCTCAAGTATATGTACTTGATTTACAAATCGTGTATTGAAAAAGTTAGATAGCGGGCAGGGTACTGTTCTATTATTTTTAGACCATATATTACAGCGAGTGAAATGGAGCTAAAAGAACAAAAAAGTTTTTGAAATGTTAATCGCACTGATATCTACCTCCTTTCACAAGTAATTGCGAGTTATCTGAGCGCCCTCGGGCCGCGATCACAAGTCTACGAACTCAGCCTGTGTTGACCGTAGCGTGAAGCACTGCAGTGCCGAAAAATCTGAATTGCTGGCTACGTTTGTCGGTACCTCGTGATGTGTTAAAGATCCATAATCAGAGAACAATAATTAACTAATTTTTCTTGGGTGGCAACCGATTACAATGGACAACTATCTGCTACGGTTTTACAGCAGTTTATACTTGACTTTGAGAGGCATACATCTGGTTTTTTCCACATAATACAATTCATGGATTTTATACTTCGTGTTTGGAACTACAAGAGAAGAACAAAGTAATCTAAATTGCGACTTTGCTCTTAATGGACTGAAATAAAATTTTGTGACATTACAGTTAAAGGCTTTCTAGTTGCAGATGCATCTACTCCTAAGACATAATATATACCTTTTCGCTTTTGTAGCTTTCAGAAAATGTGTTCCCACAGGGTGAAAATTATTGTATGCAGTGTGTCCGAGATAAATGCGATACTTTCACGTCTGAGATGAAAGTAAGAATGAACTGAGTTGCTTTTAGTAATATGTCTGAGACGAACAACGTTTCTAAGAACATTTTGCTGTATCATTTGAAGACAATTTTCTTTGTCTGCAAGATGGTACTTTCGAATTTTCAACATACGCTGGTTTACTTTAGCCTCAGACACTGCAGGACAGGTCAGTAAACGATGAGAAGCGTCTGTCACTTTTTTCTAATTTTTTTTCCGAGGAAGGGGAGAGCTTCTCCGAGGGAAGGGGAGAGCTATAAGGAATCCCAACACACTGTCAGCAGAAGATCGATTGCTGGCCACTTCAAAAATCCAGCTAACAGTTCATTGATTTTATTATATTGTATATTAAAAGAATCTACGAAAACTAAAGTCAGTCGGACGGACTAAACTACCCGGCTGATTTCCTTCATTTTTGTGTAAAACTAAAGAAAGGTATTCATCCACTTTTTCTACACTCAAACGGGATTTCCTTCTGTATATTTCTTATGGGGATGTCCTGGCTGTAAACTAAAGTCATTCGGTCAGGCCGTTCTATCGGCCCCATTTCCTTCATTTTCACTTTAAACGAAAGGTATTTATATGAGCAGATTTGTCATCAAGTATCATAATTAACTTAAGTCTCTCCTTCCTTTACTTTCATGCAAACGCGGGATCCTTCTGTCTTTGCATTGAATATATTAATCGGTTTGTTTAAGGATATCTTCGGTTCTAAATAAAGTACACAGTTCTCTTTGACCTAACAACACTCAACGTATCAATATCTTTCATTAGCGCTTTTAAACACTTCCACGGATTGATTCTGAAGAAAGCTATGCGTGAACATTCAACTTTACTTCCATGTTTTCTCAACGTTTTAGTCATTCCACTAACGGTGCGAAGTATTTGCACGGGTCCTCTATCTTTCTTATATATTAAAAGAATCTATTTTAGAATTATAATTGATTTTAAATAAGTGTTTTGATATGAATTTAAGAAAACACCAGCTTATATAATATTCTGTATATTGTTACTATCTATAATAAATATTTTTAAATGGTAAATATTTAATTTTACTTATTTCCGTTTCACATGACTAGCCACTAATGGTGCAAAGTATTTGCACAGGTCGCCTAGTTTTATTACTATTGTTCTCACACTGTAGCGAACCGTCGAATTTTATGAACATAAGAAATAGGTGGTAATGCACTCGTTCCATCCATATAGACTAACATTTAGGAGAGTATTTCCTTCCTTTAACATTCGATATCTTTAACATTCCGGCGCGAGTCGGCGCCGCCACGAACCGATTGGGGTATGGTGTTGGTTCTGCAGCACAAGTATTACAAGTCCCCAGCCTGTTTTCAGCAGAAGCTTCTCTGCATGATTTTTTTTTTCAATTATACTTACGATAATATGTTTATTTGCCTTCTATTAATTCTGTAATATGAATTAAAAAAATTAAGAAATGTTTAGTTTTTCACATAAGGAAAAACTCTCCTAAATGTTGGTCGAAATTAATGGGATGGGTCCATACAACATATTTCTAATGTGTTTATAATTCTATCACTACAGTGTGCAAACAATTGTAATAAAATTACAAAATCAATTAACAGCTGGCTCAAAGTACATGGCAGTGAACAAGTACTGGTCACTAAGAACGAAAAAACAAATCACAACATGAAACAAATGACACCTGCTTCTCATCCTTTACTGATCTGCAGTGTCTGAGGCTAAACTAAATCTGCGCGGTTTCCTTTCATTTAAAGTATAAAAATCGATATGAAAGTACCATGGAGACAAGGAAAACTGTGAGATTCAGAAAATGTTCATAGAAAAGCAGTTCCCATCAGACAGCTTCCTAATAAAATAAATAAAAATTCTGAGAACCGTGTAGAGTTCTTTGAAAGTGGAGATGAGCTGAAACATGTACAGCGTGTACCACATAAATCTGGCACATCTGACGAACCCCCATGACCATAAGTTGCAGCTTCCCTTATCAGGAGGTAAATAAGTCTTTAATTTTACTGTTATGTAATCCTACTTCAGTCTCGGTCTGAGGGATAGCTGCTCTTCTATGTGAGACACTGTATATAAATTGTTTCACCTTGTGGTAGAAGATTTTAAGAGAAGGTTCAAATGTTTGTTAAGCTTAAGAGACTTAACAGCGGGGTCATCAGTCCCTAAACTTACAAACTACTTATGAACTACCTTATATTAAAGACGACACAAATATCCATGCTCCAGGGTGGGATTCGAACTCCCGACCGTAAAGGCCGTGCAGACTGTGACTGGCGCGCCGCAGTCCCCTCGGCCACCGCGGCCGGCTTCAGAGAAGGCTAAATAGTATAATCTTAGGTGTAGATGCATCAATAAATGTAAGTATATTTTTGTGTTTCTTCCGTTTATTACCCTCAACTTGAAAGTCATTGAGTAGAATTTCAGAAATTTTATTTCAGTCCATCAACAGCAAATTCGCAGTTTACAGTAATTGTTTCTTCTCTTGAAGTTTGAAACACGAAATATGTATTCTATCAATTGTGCAATGTGGACAACAAATTACTTGCATACCTCTTAAGTGAAGTATTACCTAACATAAAACCATAGCAGATCATTGTCCATTGTAATCGGTTGCCACCCAAGAAAAATTAGGGTATAGCTATTTTCTGGTTATGAATTATTAACACATTACGATGGACCAACATACGTGGCCAGCAAATAATATTTTCGGCGCTGCAGTGCTTCACGCTACGCTCAACACACGCCGAGTTCGTAGACTTGGGGTTGCGGCATGATGCCGCTCAGATAACTCACAATTACTTGAGAAAGAAGGTAGATATCAGTGCGAGTACCATTTCAAAAACTTTTCTGTTCTTTTAGCTCAATTTCACTCGCTGTAATGTATGGCCTAAAATGCATAGTACAGTAAGCTGCCCGCTATCGAACTTTTTCAATACACGATTTGTAAATCAAGTGCGCATACCTGTCAAAAAGCATCATTTGAAAACGATTGTTACGAATGTCGAAAAGGTGAATGTTTTATTGGAAAGCTAAGATGTTGTACTACCCTGTGTACAAAAATCAGATTTTTTAACCGAAAACTTTCATCAAAATCGAGTGAGGAGCTTTACGAAACTGAAAACTCGTGCGGAATGAAAAGTAGACTTTTTATTTTTTTCACAGGCAAGGCAAAGCTTGTAAGGAAAAAATAAGTTGATAAAACGATGCGATGTGGTCTTATGTACCGTCATAATTTCTTACAACTTGAAAATAGAAAAAGTTGTTTTTCCCCCTCTTTTTCGTCTTGGCACATCCCCGCTCGGCTCGGCCCGGCCGGCAGTGTGAATGCACCGCCGTAGACGTGTGCCGGACGGGCGCAATATTTAACGGTTTCGTGAGGAGGGCTGGCCGTGCGCATGCGCACTGCTGTCGGGCGGGAGTACCGAGTCTTCTCGCTCCCGAGACTGCATTACCGGCACTGCCGGCTCCCGGGTACGGCGGTCACGCTAGCCGCTCCCTCTGGCGGGAACGAGCGGGAGCCAGGCAGCGTTTGACGGCCTCTACCCATCACGTCGCTTTTTGTCACAGGCCAAACAAATTTTACCAATTGCCGACTTTTCTATTCTGTTAACAAAAAATTACAAGAACCGCACGGTAGACTTCTTTTTTATCTTTTTGACGAAAAGAGCCAAGGTGCTTGCGGAACGACCTAACCATTAACCCCGTTATCCATCATAAATGACTTTTATGGAAAACTTTGTAAGTAACATAAAAAATATTTATTGCAATCAATAGCCTACTGGCTTCTATATAAATTTTTTCCTCATACATAACTAGTTCGCATTTTTTTGTTTTTAATATGTAATTTTCATTCTAAATATTTATTAAAACAATTATCATTTTGTACAGTAAAAAGCGCCTGAAGATGCAACTGTAGGTTGCGAAACAGGTTGTGCGGGTCTTCACGACTCCAATAAAATAACAGCTCAAGTGGACCAAAGACTTTCATTCAGACTCTTACGATTTTAACACCTAATTTTTAACTGTGTGAAAGTTTCTTAAATATGTATAGCGTTTGTCTAGTGTTGGACGCAAGAGAAATAAATAAAATAATCGTACCTGTTAGAACTCACCCAGAAAAGTTAGATGAACTTTTGCAAAGATTTCATGGAATGCGATTGTCTTCAATTGATTTAAAAGAAAGCTATTGTTAGACGAAGAATCAATAAAATATACTGCTTTCAATTTTACTGGACGTTCTTATCATTTTTGTGTTATACCTTTTGGATTATCTGTTAGGCCGGCCGCGGTGGCCGAGGGGACTGAGGCGCTCCAGTCACGGTCTGCACGGCCACTACGGTCGGGGGTTCGATTCCCCCCTCGGGCATGGATATTTGTGCCGTCCTTAGTTGTAGGTAGTTCATAAGTAGTTTGTAAGTTTAGGGACTGATGACCCCGTAGTTAAGTCCCATAAACTTTACAAACATTTGAACATTATCTGTTAGTGGAGGAGTATTTAATGAAGCTTTAGACACTGCCCTGAAGCCAGATTTGATTGAGGAAGTAACTGTATATGTAGATGATTTGCTCATTGTTATTAAAGCCTGGGAAGAACACCTGGAGTTATTAGAAGCAGTATTATCACGTTTTCAAGAGTTTGTAGTGACAGCAAATTTGCTGAGATCGAAGATTGCCAGACAACAATTGAGATTTGTAGGACATATCATATCACTGACAGGCATACTACCTGACGAAAGTAATATAAGTGCCATAAAGAATTTTCTCTACCCAAAGCAGTTAAAATTATTTATTGGGCTAACATCATTTTTTCGGAAATATCTAGCGAATAATCTAATAAATAGTGATGTTTTGTTCAAACTACTCCAGAAAAATGTACCATGGAATTAGACTAAGGAATGTTGTTTTGTGTTTGATGCAATAAAGAAAGATTTAGTGAATGCAGACATTCTTTACCACCCAGATATGACGAAAGAATTTTGTATAGCTACGGACGCCAGTTTTACGGGTTTAGGATAATTTTTGTACCAATGAGCAGAAGTGGATGGAAAACAAGAAATCAGAATTGTAAGCTTTGCTAGTAGGATCTTAACTAATACTGAAAGATCTTACCATACTACTGAACTTGAAGTGCTAGCTGTAAAATGGGCATTGGAGAAGTTTAATTATTTCATTTTTGGACGTAAAGTTAAAGTATACTGTTATCATCAAGCTGTAACATTTCTATTGTCATGTTCAAAAAAAATTCAAATGTTTGTTAAGCTTATGGGACTTAACTACGGGGTCATCAGTCCCTAAACTTACAAGCTACTTATGAACTACTTACGAACTAGGACGGCACAAATATCCATGCCCGAGGGGGGATTCGAACCCCCGACCGTAATGGCCGTGCTGACCGTGACTGGAGCGCCTCAGTCACCTCGGCCACCGCGGCCGGCTCTATTGTCATGCATACTGCTTCATAACAGACTAGCTCGATGGGCAATTATATTGCAGAACTATGATCTGAAAATAATACACATTAAAGGGAAGGATAATGTCATAACCGACTGGATTTCGACGTTACCTGAAGGTTTATCTAAGTACCCAGATATTGTAGAACAAATAGGAAAATACAAAATTATGCTGATTAAAGATTTTCTATTCCGTAAGGATTATCTTAATGTATTCAAAAATATTGCTGCATTACAGGATTTGATCCACATTAGGAAACAATCAAGCAAGATTTAAAATCTGGAAAATAGCAATTGTTAAGGATTACCAGTTAAATAACGACATATTATAAGGACAATTACGGAACTGGTAACTGGCAAGTTTGTTCACCAAAGTCGCATCTAAAGCAAATTACCTGGTTTACATACTTTTTATGTATTCACTTTGGACCAGATAATTGTGTAGAGAAAATTCTCAGGCATTGCTATTATCCCAATTTGAAAAGAACTGCATGTAAATTATTACGTACTTGTGTTATTTGCCAAAAAGCCAAATCAGTATCCTACAGTAGAAAAACGTATCTACATCCAATTGTTCCAAGCAAGCTATTAGAATTAGTTTCATGTGCTTTATGTGGCTCTGTGCCTATTGGAAGAGGTGGAATGAAGCGTATATTAGCTATTTATGAAGTTTTCTCAAAGCATGTAAAATTGTACCCACTAAAATGTGCAACTACTTCAGCGGTAATTAGAAATTTCAGAACTTATTTGGCTCAAGTGGGCAGATCATCAGTTGTAGTATCAGATAATGCTAGTTACTTCACTAATAAAAAATGGAGTGATTTCTTGGAAAAATAGAATATTCGAAAGGTACTTATATCTAAATATCATTCTGAAGCATCGCCCGTGGAATGAATCTTTCGTGATTTCAATCGGTTTGTAAGAACTTATGCTTCTAATCGTCATACTAAATGAGTAGAGTTTGTGAAATTATTCGAAAATATTCATAATAACGTTCCACATTCATCTACGAAACATACTCCAGATGAGATTATGTTTGAAGAATCAGCATGGTGCAACATTATTCCTAAAGTGAACAATAATGTGTATGATCGACAAGCCATAATAAGTAATGTTTTATGTGCTCTACAAGCGAGTGCTGCAAGACGCAAAAAGAAATTCGACAAAAATATTTCAAAGACTGTAGACTATAGAATAAGTGACCTCATAGTATTGAAAACCCATCCCTGTTTTTGTGCAATAAAAAGAAAGAATAAAAAGTGGTCGTTACTATATGAAGGACCTTATGAGATTGAAAATATACCTAATGAAAACAGCTACTGGTTAGTCAATCCTAGAACTAGAGTATCTAAAGGGCTGTATTCTTACAAGAACCTTAAAAAGTTTTATTGATGAATATTTAATATGTCATATATAAATCGTTGCAGCGTAAATGACCTTGTTATTTATTGCTGCAAGTCCATCCTCTATCGTACAAGATTCGTTCAGTTTTCTGCAGACCAGCTGATGTTGTGGGTCCTGCAGTTCTCCACACTCGCAGGGCACGTCTGCACTGGTATATCCCCATTTCTTCGGGTTTATATTGTACGTCATACTACCGTCGGTAATCTGTTCAGTGCTTTCGAAATCGCTTATGGAAGTTCGAAGCCAGCTGCAGGTTCTTCTCTGGGACTATTCCCTGGTCTTACTGGTTCGAAGTTTCGTCACGGTTCTTCTAGTCGTGCTATAGGAGGTAGAAAAGTTGATTTGGTTGAGTATAGGAAACATTTCCTTGATTTAAGCCTAGAAGGTTGTAGGTTACGTCCAAACAGTGGATGCTTGGAATCTATTTCCTGTTTAAGCTTTTCGGTTTCTGAAGCTGTTCTCCTTCTCGTGTCTGGTGTCTGGTGCCATGATTGGTACAGCAGATTTGTGGAAGTTGGGAGGAGACATCGTCTTATGATTCTTGATGGAGACACCACGAAAAGGTGTTATTGGTACCGGTATATAATGGTATGATGTACCTTATCAGCACTTTAAAAATGTTTCGATTGTGTGGATTCCACATTCTCTTCTCCATTTCGTTGACATTGATGTTACCAATTTCATACTCATATGGTAATTAGTTTCTGTGTTATAATGTGTTCAATATGTAGGGTTATCAGACGTCCACATTTATACCGACATGTCCGGCTTTTCGACGTTTAATCTGGAGTCCGCATACATTTTTACGATTTCTGATAATGTCAGCATTTTTTAGTTTTGGATTTGTATCTTTTGATTTGTCTTTCCATGTCGTGTCGTGAACAATGTATATACTTCATACTCCTGTTATTGAATTACATAGTTTAATATTCGCTTATAATCGATATGTCATGTTCGGCAAACTGCAGTCTGACATGTAAAATGGTAAGTATCGATTTATAGGGTTCGCAATCGATGTTTCGGTCTGAGTACCTGCATGTGAGGAAGCAGCCGTTTTGTGAATTTTCGTTGTTTTAAGAGGCTTGATTTTCCAGATGAATTCTGAAATTAGGTGGAATAATATGTAAAATTTTTCTTGGATTAAAATATTGCATTTGGTTACGGCCAATTACCAGTTTAAAAAAAGATCATACACATACGGACGGGAGATTTCAGCTGAGCCAAAATAAATGGTGCATGTGCATTGAGTTTTGTTATAGTAAGGAACAGTTTAGTGCAAAGTGATTAAAACAGTACAGTTATTTGCAGTGCCAACCCATAACGTTTGTGTTAGGTTTTTCTCCTTAAGACACGTACAATGGACAAAAGAGAGAAAAATACAATCAAAATTTGTAAAAAGGGACTGCAACCGTAAAATTTAAATTTTTACATTTTAATTTTGATATAAAAAATATGTCAACAGAAGGAACTTTTAAAAATGATTCGGTGCAAGTAAAAAGACACAGCAGCCCATTGGCGTATTTAAGAGGGCGTGCATGCCCACCCACCACTTCGAAATAATGAATACAAAGTATGGTATCTGAATTTTTTCTAGTGATATGAAGCCACAAAATTTCTGTGACCTCAGCCCCCCCCCTCCTCCCCAGACCAGTGTTTACATATACTTGTGAAACCTGGACATTAACAACTAAAGATAGTGAAATACTGGACACATTTGAAAGAAAGGTACTCAGACGAATTATCGGCCCAATCTGTGAAAGGGGAAGACGGAGGAGGGGATACAACCATGAGTTATATACCATATACGAAGACCAACCCATCAGAAGGATAGTGAAATCATCCAGACTGAGGTAGGTAGGCCACGTGGCTTGCATGAATGATACAGAAGTACCAGAAAGAATATTACAAGGAAAGCCAGGAGGGCAGAGAGGACGTGGTCGACCAAGAGCCAGATGGAAAGATGGAGTAATCGAAGATCTTCGGAAGATGGGCTATAGAAACTGGAGAGTATTGGCAAAGGACAGAGAGAAATGGAAGGAAATTGTAGAAGAGGCCAAGGCTCATCATGAGCTGTAGAGCCAAGAAAGAAGAAGATGATGCCACAAAATTTCCATGAGCTCAGCCCTCCCCCCTCCCGGGAGCAAAACCCTAGGTTCGTCACTCTGAGGTTTCTAATTAAAATCACGTACCTTTACATTGGAGGATGTGTGTCCTGATATGCAAAGTAGTTTCATCTGCTTTGTGTAACATTATTCTTTTTGTTTCTTCTGTTATAGTTTTAAAACTTGGAAAGTGTCCTCATGTTTCATCCTAAAATATAGAAAGTGTCTTCATATTTGCATTCCAAAATCTGGTAACCCTATCAGTATGGAAAGTTTAATTATAACTAACCAATGGGGAAAACAGCATATATTTTCAGGGGGAGGGGAGCAAGAGAAAATTTCTTTGTGGCATCATATCTCAAACTGATGCCTAAGTTTCTAGTTGTTGCGCTTTCAGAAGAGGCATACAATCATTGTTGACCTGTTCCAAAAAAAAAAAAAAAAAAAAAAAAAAAAAAAGAAAAAAAATTATTCTTTATATTCATCGTTGTGGGAGGGGGGAGGCTTACACATGCCACTGTAACTACCCTGTGCAATACTGTACATTATTTTGTTAAAGAATCTTGTATGAGAGAAGATAATTAAATTTGTTGCCTTTCAGGGGGCGCACATAATTGTATTAGAGTACACGCAGAATAAATTGGCCGGTAGATATGCAGACGGCTGGGCAAGCGTGGCGAGAGCAGTAGTGGTGGGGGTAGTGGCTGGAGCAGTGAGCGAGCGCTGGAGGAGAAGTGCACAGCTCACTGGCCGGCAGGCGGAAGTGGACTGACGTGGCCTCCCTTTTCGAACAAAGGAATGAACTCGCCCGACGCTTCGGACGAAAACTCATCTCTGCGCGTCGTCCACCTTATCCTGCACAGACTCTACGATTCTTGAAGGGGGGGGGGCAAACGGCGCCAGAATAGTTTTACTTGGAAGCAGTGGCTGACTAAGGGGGGGGGGGACGACCGTCCTGGGCCTCCGGTCGTGGGGGCCTCCAAATACCTGAAAAGACCCTTTATTTTTTTTTTAATGCGCTTGGAATTTCGTTCTGCAGGGGCCTCCGAATCTCGAAAGTTATTTTTCAGACTGTCCTATGCCTCTCATCACAGACAAATATTTACAGATGGGAAACCTCCATAAGGGCCCGGTCCTACGCTCAGGGGTGTGGGGAGGGAGGTTTTCCAGCAGTTCCGTAAGATGTCCCATGATGGCGCTGAGGTCAGAACCAGATCTTTAAACTGGCCAGAGCAGGCGGCAGGTAGTGGCTGTCCCCACCACCACCTCCCCTCAAACGGCAGCAAGCCGGACACAGTCATCGCCTCGTGGCAGGCGGCACGAGCTCTCCCCTCAGTCTCCCCTCCACTCTACCCTCTGACGTGCGAGAGGCACCCTAAGCCAGGGAACCGCCTGACACCTGCTAGCATCTTACGGAACTACGAGGGGAGCGTAGGACAGTGGTTTAGGGGGGGGGGGACTTCTCCTCTGTATATGTTACTCTGTGCTCTCGTCCTGGAAGGGGCCTCCAATTCCTTTTTGTAGTAATACATGTATATCCAAGTGGACGGGGGAGGGGGGGGGCTCCTTTCGTTCCGCCGCCGCCCCGGGGCTCCAACAGCCTTAGTCCGCCACTGCTTGGAAGGGGGTCGCGTATTCAGAAAGGTTGATAAACACTGGTCTGAACTCGCTGTCTACGTACCCTGTTGGAGAGGTCCGGAGTGTCCCGGTAGGTGACGGTGGCGAAGACGACGGCGTAGCAGGCGGTGACGGAGACGCCGAGCACGGCGGCCTGCAGGTCGTGCGCCAGCGGCAGGTAGACGTAGACGGCGAGCAGCACGTGCGCGGGGTAGGAGGGGCGCAGGCGGCGCGTGGCGCGCAGCGCGCAGGGCAGCACGTCGGACGCCAGCAGCGCCGCCGCCGCCACCAGAGACGCTGCTGCCGCAGCCCACGCCGGCGGGGGGGCGCTGCCCGCGCGCCGCACGCGCACGCTCCAGGCGGCCGGCGCCAGCAGCGCGGGCAGCGCGCACACGTAGCTCACCGCGTCCTGCCACGTCTCCGACAGCCCGTCCTGACACACGGACAGCCACAGAACACCAAATTAACAGAAGTGCAAAGACCACGTTGTTGTTGTTGTGGTCTTCAGTCCGGAGACTGGTTTGATGCAGCTCTCCACAATACCCTAACCTGAGCAAGCCTCTTCATCTCCACATAAGAACGGCGTCCTACATCTGTCTGAATCTGCTGTATCCATCTCTTGGTCTTCCTCTCCGGTTTTTACCCCACACACTTCCCTCCAACGCTAAATTCACAATTCCTTGATGTCTAAGAATGTGTCCTACCAATCTATCTCTTCTTTTAGTTAAGGTATGCCAGAAATTTCTTTTCTCCCCAGTTGTGTTCAGTACCTCCTCATTAGTTACGCGATCCACCCACCTAATCTTCAGCATTCTTCTGTAGCACCATATTTCAAAAGCCTCAATCCTCTTCCTGTCCGCACTGTTTATCGTCCATGTCTCACTCCCATACAAGGCAACACTCCATACAAATGCCTTCAGAAAGGACTTCCTTAGGATTAAATCAATATTCGATGTTAACAAATTTCTCTTTTTCCAGAACGCTTTTCTACCCATTGCCATTCTGCATTTTATATCCTCTGTACTGTGACCATCATTTGTTATTTTACTGCCCAAGTAACAAAACTCATCTACCTCCTTTATTGCTTCGTTTCCCAATCTAATTCCTTCAGCATCACCTGATTTTCTTACACTGCACTCCATTACCCTAGTTTTGCTCTTGTTAATGTTCATCTTATATGCACCTTTCAGCACACTGTCCATTCCGTTCAATTGCTCTTCCAGGTCCTTTGCTGTATCTGACAGAATTACTATGTCGTCGGCAAAACGTAATGTTTTTAATTCTTCCCCCTGATCTTTAATTCCTTCACCAAATTTCTCCTTGCTTTTCTTTATAGCTTGCTCATTGTACAAATTGAATAACAATGGAGAAAGACTACAACCCTGTCTTACTGCATTTCCAACCACTGCATCCCTTTCATGCCCTTCAACTCTGACAACTGCTGTCTGGTTTTTCTACAAGTTGTAAATAACCTTACGCTCCCTATATTTTACTCCTGCTTACTTCAGAACATGTGGCCAAAAGAGGAACAGTAGGTGTACAAATAAATAATTTTACAGCCATATACACTCTCCTGCAAACAAGAATGTAGGCCTACTGTAATGTCTACAAAAACCAATTTATTTTTATTTCTGTTGATTACGATTTATGCAACTTCAGTCATATGAGATGGAACTTCTGTACAGTTCAAATAAATGAAATTTATGAGGCTCACAAAATGCACACAGAAGATCGCAATTAGGAAGACTTGAAAGAGTTTATTCCAATCAACATTGTCAAAAGCCTTCTCCAAATTTACAAACGCTAGAAATGTAGGTTTGCCTTTTCTTAATCTATCTTCTAGGATAAGCCGTAAAGTGCGTATTGCCTCCCGTGTTCCTACATTTCTCCTGAACCCAAACTGATCTTCCCCGAGGTCGGCTTCTACCAGCTTTTCCATCCTTCTGTATATAATTCGTGTTAATATTTTGCAACCATGTTATCACACGGAAACACAGAACGACAGCAGCGCTACTGGCGGCCTGGCAGTGAACTTTCAATCCGAAAAATGTGGCGCGAAAATCCATATGTTTACTTCTAAATACAGGAATGAGAAAACGTTATATTGGTGTTAGATGACAATATTTTTCATTTATTCTTTGAGGGTGGACCTCATAGAAAGGTTTTTGAGACCTAGCAAATTTAAATCAAAAACTAACATTAATTGCTTGTGGCTGTTGTTTACAGTCGGCCAAACTTCGTAAATGATGTCGTGGTAATCTTTTTGACCGTAAAATTGTTTGTTTCTAAAACTCGGTACTGCGATTTTCGCCAGGTGGCGTTATTACATGAAAATAAATGTGATTTTTTGCATGTCAGACTAAAAATCATCTGATATGGCATGCATCTATGTAAATGATTTTTCAGTTTTCACATACGCTAAGGCAGAATTATATCCACTCATGTGACCAAAAGAGGAACAGTAGGTTGTACAAATAAATAATTTTACAGCCATATACACTGTCCTGCAAACAAGAATGTAGACCTACTGTAATGTCTACAAAAACCAATTTATTTTTATTTCTGTTGATTACGATTTATGCATCTTCAGTCATATGAGATGGAACTTCTATACAGTTCAAATAAATGAAATTTATGAGACTCACAAAATGCACACAGAAGATCGCAATTAGGAAGACGTTGCTATAGAACCTCAGCATAGAACACCACCAACGAATCAAATAAAATATGGAGGACTGTAAAGCGTAAATCGTCCAATAGGAAAGCGAGATGAAAAATCGCAGCGCTCTATGTGGCTTGGCAGCGAACCAACATCGTGTTACCGGAAATCCCTATATGAGTTTCACCCCCCTGCAGACAGCCACACCTCAGAGTATACACGCACTAGCATTACTCACTGGTCAAAACAATTAGGGCATCAGTTGAGATATCTAGGCCAGCGGTCGGCAACTGGCGTACCTCAGTCCAGGTCCGGACCGCGGGAGGCCAAAAACTGGACCGCCAAAAATATTTTGAAAGTATGTTACATAATCGAATTATGAAAAAAAACTTTTTTTCTGTGGACAACAATTCGTGTGAGAGCCACACTTATAGTTTTTTCTAGAATTCTACAGTTGTCTGCTGAATAATTAGAATCCTTAATGGTAATTATAGGTAGATTAAATAACTGGTTCTTATGACTTGCGACGCTGGACAAGCGGCGACAAAAGAGAGCAAGCTGGCCGGTGATTCGCATAAAGCCCCGTACACACACGTGCAGAATGAGAACTTTATCTAACGAACAAGGAAATTCTATGAATAGACTTCATACTCTGACACTCTCTGAAACCTCTATTTAAGCGGTCAGGGCATATCCATTTAAACACCAGTTTTGTGCTGTTGAAAATCACCTTTTGAAGTTTCTCCAGCGGCATAACGGACGGATGTGGCTGCGAAGTTGTTCCTCCTTTTAAAGCCTTTACTCCAAATGGAGATAATAGACTGGCATGACATTTCCTTGCAAACATATAAAAATGAATCCTCTGACGAATTATGGAGTGAACATGTCGCGGGGAAATATGAAAATTGCAAAACATTAGGAATCTACCTACTATATTTGCCAAATTTCATTAAAAAAACTAATTTGTTGAAGAATAAGTATCACTCAAGATTAACGGAAGCCCACTTTGGAGACACTATTCGTACAAGCTGCTCCGCATGTCAACCTAACTTTAAGAAACTAGCTGAAGACCGCAAATGTAATTCCTTGCATTGATTTTTTTAACACAAATACCTACAGTTCATTGTATTTCGTGATTTTTTAGTCAAAATTAAGCAAAAAATAGTATGTTTAATATTTGACCTGTTACTGGATTTTTCAGTAGAAGTCTGGCTACACATTTTATTTAATACTCTTTGTGAGTGAAAATAAAAATAAATAAATAGCAAAATAATGTAAGTTTCACTGGATTATTATACATTTTCATTTCTCATCTTTTGTATTTCATTTGACTTTGAGCCTGAAAATAAAAATAAAAATTGATAAAGAACATGTGGTTTTATTTCTGGATCTCGATAAAAATTTTCAAAAGTATCCAGACTCCATCCAAGACTACTTGCCGACCTCTGATCTAGGCTCTCAAAGTATTGTCACCAGCATAATGAACTTTCTGTCAGTTCTAAGGAGTGGAGACAACAACTTTACGGCAACCGAGGTAGTGTTAATAACAGAAATTTATGCAGAGGGTGTAAGTGTTGACTTGTGGTTACGCTACCAAATGAATTACATGAGCAGTTGGGTTCAGATAATGCAGTGAGCATTTACTGCACTGCACTAACAACGTTACTTACCGACGCTACGACATGGAGAGCCATAGGAAGTAGACTTGCGCAAAATAGTTCGCGATCGGGATCAGAGCCGCGAACTAGTTCGTTCTTTTAGTTCGTCCGCTCCCAATGACGGCTGAGCGGCGTGGTCTGCGCATGCGCTTGCTGCTTGAGCCGCTTAACAGTTTATGGATATTTCTCGCGTCTACGTTTACAGTTTTCTCTATATCTTGGCATTACGGAATTTATTAGTCCGATATTGCAGAGTGCAGACTACTTCAAAGCAGAAATTTTGTAGCACTGAACTAAGTAATCTAGCAGGCAGAAACTAGCCTCGAAATGGCTCTCATCAGCAGAAGGCAAACAAGTGATTTTTAATTCTGTTCGCGACCTATCGCGCATATTTTAGTTCGCAACCTATCACGCACGATTTAGTTCGCGACCTATCACGCATATTTTTCTTCGCGACCTATCCCGCATATTTTAGTTCGCGACCTATCGCGCATATTTTATTCGCGACCGGTAGCTCTCCTTGTAGTTAGCAGCTCGGCCGCGAAGTAGGTCGCTTTTTTTAGTTCGTCCGTTCGTTATGGCTTTTGCTACCGCTACTAAAACTACAGCTGAGCTGCACCTCAGCTCGAAATGACAGCAACCGGCAGAAGGGAATCACGCGATTTTGCGCGCTCTCGCGTCCTCTCGCTGTTACCCGCCAGTCTTCGGAAAAGGAGCGGACGAACTAACGAGGCGAGGGATCTGCGAACTAGTTCGCGTAGTTCGCCTGTGGGAGCGCTCTTCCAAACTAGTTCATTCGCGAACTACACAAGACTGGAAAGGTTGGAAGAGGGACAGACACAGAGGGAGGTGATTGCAGATATTGGAGTGTCCCAAAGTGTAATTTCCAGGACCAGTACGCGATTTCAGACAACAGGAACCGTTAAAAGAAGGCAAGGCCAAGATTTTTCACGGGTAGCATGAGCAAGAGTTGACCTTTATCTCTGGTTCACAGTCCGTCAACACAGGAGGCTGAATGCAACTCAGCTGCAAGGCAGGCTCCAGGCAGCAACAGTCCGAAATCGTTCTACGTACGGAGGCCTAAAGCGTGTGTCCCATTAAAACCACGACAGAGACTGGGCAGAGAAACATCAGGATTGGAGTCATAACGAACGGCACCTGGTTCTGTTCACAGATAAGTCAAGATTTTGTGTTCAGCCGCACAATCTTCATTCCTTCATCTGGAGAGAACGTGGAACTCTGAACAACGCTGCTTATGTGCAGGAAACGTCACCATATCATATTGTTGGATGAATAGTGTGGACAAGAGTCAGTATTTGCGGACGTATGGACATGTGTGCTGTTCAGAATGGCGCTTTGACTGCTCAGAGAATGGAAACGAAATCCTTCGAACTTTAGTTGTGTCCTATGCTGGTGCCATAGAGACGGGTTGCTTCTGGTGGACAATAATGCTCGTCGCCACAGACCTGCACTGGTGAAAAAATGCTTAAACCTGAAGGAATTGAACGAATGCAGCAGTCAGTTTGTTCACCGGATTTAATCCCAACTGAGCACGTCTGGGATGCACTTAGCAGACGCATTGCAGCCAGACCAACACCTCCCACAGTGGTAGCAGATATGGATACTGCATTCATGGTCATGGAAGGGGATCCTACACCGTATTAGAGGAGAACTAGAATGACTTCTTCCCTATTATGCTAAACCCATGGTGCCTCGCTCTAAGTAAACGCCATGTAAACCTCAATTAAATAGTTGTAATAGCAAAATATCGTACTGTATCACACACAAACTACAATTGCAATCAATATATGTATAAAATACATTCGCATATGTATATTGCCGCGGTGGAGTAGCCGAGCGGTCTAAGGCGCCTCGCTGCGATGCGCGCGATTGCTCGCCGTCGGAGGTTCGAGTCCTCCCTGGGGCATGGGTGTGTGTGTGTGTGTGTTTGTCCTTAGGTTAGTTTACCTTAGTTTAAGTAGTTTGTAAGCTACAGACAAATGACCACGCAGTTTGGTTCGACAGATTTACAGACATTTAAACATTTTTTTGAGCATATGTACATTGTGTATGATATTTCACCTGATCCCCTAATTGTTTTGAGTAGTGTATAAATATGCGAACACGTAAATTGAAATACCAATTTTCAATATTAATTGTACAAGTAATTCAATGAAACTTGTATAATTCGGCAGGAGCTTTGTATAGATGTAGAAAAAAAAAGTCATGCGTGTTGAATGGAATACACTCTGTGATATTCTGAAGATACCAGGGGTAAAATGTAGAGAACAAAAAGCTATATATATATATATATATATATATATATATATATATATATATAAACAGACATCATCCGCGCGCTCTGCAGCGAGGCGCCTTAGACCGCTCGGAACTCCACCGCGACCCTATCTTGGTCTCCCATTTGCGTACTCTTCACTGTCAACTTAAGAACATTGTAAACTATAAACGTTATTAGAGGATTGTCTCACAATCAGAAACACACAACGCACAGGTGAGTGAGTGGCAGCCCACGTGCACAGTATAATGCAGCGTTCATATGCCACATAAGCAACTGATGCAAAATAAAACCACATGACTGCCAGTTAGTCAACTGACTCAAACTATAATAACTGCAGTGCAATGTTTGGCCCTTTATATTGTGCAATATCATTTCGTTGTCTGCAGCAATCATGAATGCATTGTGCAATATTATTGCAAAATATTATTGACAGTCCAGGGGCCGCTTAAGATTGTTAAAAGGAAGTGCATGCTTTCATATCTATACCTCTCATGTTACGTTCTTTATCATCATTAAAATCTCCGATAATAATGTGACGAGAATATCGAAAACTGAAGTGCTACCAACGTCTGAACTATAGACCAATCACGCACTGTGTTTCATTGACTTACGCCAGTTACACTATCAAATTATTCGAAATAAATACTTGACGTAGGGGCACATTTTCTCAAGTCGTCCAATCTTTGATCAAATCTTAGGCGTCAGCTTAGATTCAATCCAACGAGACTGAATTTTATGGAGTGGTAATAGGCTCGCCGTGTATGAGGCAAATAAAACTGGCGTCCGCCATGTTATTTGGGGTATCGGCTAACAGCTGGTATACCACACCCACTCGAAAATTTTACCTATTTACAAAATGTTCAAATGTTTATAAGGCTTAAGGGACTTAACTGCGGGGTCATCAGTCCCTAAATTTACAAACTACTTATGAACTGAAACTTCCTGGCAGATTAAAATTGTGTGCCGAAACCGGGACTCGAACCTGGGACCTTTGCCTTTCACGGGCAAGCGCTCTACCGACTGAGCTACCCCGACACGACTCACGATGCCGCCTCACAACTTTACTTCCGCCAGTACCTCGCCTCCGACTTTCCAAACTTCACAGAAGCTCTCTTGCAAACACGCAAGACTAGCACTCCTGGAAGAAAGGATATGGTGGAGACATGGCTTAGCCACAGCCTAAAGGATGTTTCCAGAATGAAACTTTCACTCTGCAGCGGAGTGTGCGCTGATATGAAACTTCCTGGCAGATTAAAATTGTGTACCGGAACCGGGACTCGAACCTGGGACCTTTGCCTTTCGCGGGCAAGCGCTCTACCGACTGAGCTACCCCGACACGACTCACGATGCCGCCTTACAACTTTACTTCCGCCAGTACCTCGCCTCCGACTTTCCAAACTTCACAGAAGCTCTCTTGCAAACACGCAAGACTAGGACTCCTGGAAGAAAGGATATGGTGGAGACATGGCTTAGCCACAGCCTAAGGGATGTTTCCAGAATGAAACTTTCACTCTGCAGCGGAGTGTGCGCTGATATGAAACTTCCTGGCAGATTAAAATTGTGTGCCGGAACCGGGACTCGAACCTGGGACCTTTGCCTTTCGCGGGCAAGCGCTCTACCACTGAGCTACCCCGACACGACTCACGATGCCGCCTCACAACTTTACCTCCGCCAGTACCTCGCCTCCGACTTTCCAAACTTCACAGAAGCTCTCTTGCAAACACGCAAGACTAGCACTCCTGGAAGAAAGGATATGGTGGAGACATGGCTTAGCCACAGCCTAAGGGATGTTTCCAGAATGAAACTACCTTATACCAGAATGAACTACCTTATACTGAAGACGACACAAACACCCACGCCCGAAGGAGGATACGAACCCCCGAGGCGGACTGCGGCGCACACCGCAACACGGCGCTCCAGCACGCGCGGCTAATCTGCCGCGGCAGCTATTTACATTTCCATGTTGTAAATAAAGATTGAATATTGAATGCCGCCCGCGGTGGCCGAGGGGACTGAGGCGCTCCAGTCACGGTCTGCACGGCTACTACGGTCCGGGGTTCGAATCTCCCCTCGGGCATGGATATTTGTGCCGTCCTTAGTGTTAGCTAGTTCGTAAGTAGTTTGGAAGTTTAGGGACTGATGACCCCGTAGTTAAGTCCCATAAGCTATACAAACATTTGAACATTTTTGAATATTGAATATGGATGTGCTTCAAGTTTCGAAGCTGCGAATTGATGTGCCTGGTAGAAAATTTCCTAAAAATTCGGCAATGTATTATCGCAAACCTGTCAGTAATACAGGTCCGGTTCGAAGCATAACAGTTAGCTGAGGTTTGCAATAACAACAAAAGTGCCGCTGCGAAATATATTTTGGTCGATTTTAATGGAAGTAGGGGCCTACATGGGTTATACGAGCTGCGAAACATAGAGTGAACAGTAATTGCTATGGCGAGCAATCATGACTACGGATTTGCAGCTGCTGATAATGTGTTGTAACAACTGCTTCCATAAAGTGTAGCATACATTTAGCTTATGTTTCCTAAACCTATTAAGTCTACAAACTTGTAAAATTGCTGTTAAAGAGGTTGGTTGTAAAATTTGGTGGGTGAAATTTGAATGCAAAGACGAAAGTGACAACAAAATGCTGCAGTTAAAAATACCCTAGGTCATACTCCACAAAAGCATTCCACGTCGAAATATGGTGTCGTTAACAACTTTCTTTGTTCCCATACTGAAAAAGGAAACGTTTGGTTCGGGAAAATTGAGTAAAAAAAAGGAAAGTGACAACAGAATACTGCAATAAAAATGCGCCTGGGTCAGCTGCCACAGAAGTATTCCACACCGAAAAAACGTATCATTAATAACTTTCATTTTGTCACGCTGAAATAAGTACATATTTGTTCCAGAGTACAAAGACATATATAAGTGAAACAATTATGGCTGTCACTACTGCTTCCATACTTTGCACTGGTTGTATGTCGAACATGCTCGATCAACTTTTGTCGACAACAAATGAAAATATTTTTAAAGAAGGTGAAGTCATTCAAAAATGTGGTTTCTTCGGCCACAGGAGCGACAGAAAAAGAATTATCTCAAAAAACACATCAACACTATGTAGATAACTGAGCATTGTTTTTATGGCGTGTACTTCAAAGGAATTGCAGGATATCTGAAGCTTCACTCTTGGGGCACCTAAGTGGCATTCATTGGTCAGGAATTTTGTTTGTGTATAGACAGCCGAGATCAAAGAAGGCAAAACATCTGGAGTTCTTGCACGAATTACTTGCGCATATTTCAGCAGGAAAAATTGTACGGACAGTACACACTAAATAGAATGTACACTAAACACAATACTTCAAGCTCAACAACATACGATAAACAAACTCCTCACAAGTGAATTGACTACCAAAAATATGGCGGCCGAGTTTACAAAGGTTGCCGCAAAGAGCGTTAGCCATTCTATGAAATTTAAGTTCGTTGATTTAAACAAGGAATTCGCTCGTCTTCTGTTTCCTGACTTTCCTGCAGTAGCGAATGTACTCGCGTAGAGCGCTGTTTGACATAGCATTTGTATTTGTAAACATGACTGCTGTAATAGCAGAAATTTTGGATGGAGTGTTCCAATAACAAAAATGTTAACTGAAATGTAAGAAGCAGATGAGGCGTTGTATAATACGCGACACCGACACTACATAAATAGATTCAGAAGAATGGAGCACTGCAAAAAACTTGCGGAAACAGTGAAGTACGGCCTGGGTATACTGCCGACAAGACAGGAAAAAAAAAAAAAAAAAAAAAAAAAAAAAAAAAAAAAAAAAAAAATCCTCGTCTCCGAATCGCAGCTCTTGTAAAAGATTTTACTGAATACCGTTTTTTAATTTATTTACTTTTTATCTCGCCGTGACACTTATGGTTTCACGCTTAGTTTTCTTCTCCTTTTTTTTGTTTTTGTTTTTTCCCCCTCCTCTAAACGCAGACACAACGCTACTGCTGTATAAGGAATAGCCGAGGCGAATAGCCCTGCGCACTAAGGCGCCTTGTGCGGTGCGCACGGCCATTCGCCGTCGGAGGTTAGAGTCCTTCCTTGGGCATGGGTGTGTGCGTATTCTTAGGATAAGTTACTTACGTAATTTGTAAGTTTAGGGGCCGATTTGAAGAGTGTAATACCTCCTTCAGCGTTTCGTCAAATATCTTTGTCAAAGAACAGGACCAATATTTCATCCAATTTCTTCGTCCAGTTCTTTGTCCCATAATTTGATATTGTATGGCGCGTTTACACTGGCCACGAAAACGGCGCAATAGCATGTGGCACTACGGCTTATATGGAAGTAGTGCTGTCACAGCCGTTTCCACTCACTCTTGTCAGATTGAATGACTGCCAATGTGGCGTCAGCTGAAATTTGGTGTTGTCACTTAGGTTATTGTATTAGAATAGATATAAAACAACAATAAGAGGGAAATAAAGTGTAAATGTTGTTTTTTGGGAATGGGTTTTGCATATAAAGAACACTCAGATATTAAAAAATAAGTGTAAACCAAGTAGCACATGTAATCGGAAATCCGTTCTTGGACTAATTACGAACAACAAAAGTAAATTTCGATTGTGATCTGTTTATCGAGCTCTGTAAAAAAAGAGTCTGATATCAACATTAGAGAAGCAGTACTTACTAAAGAGATACTACGAGCGTCATTGTGATATTTGACACCTGACAATTACCTGTCAACTCTTGAAACTTGATATCTTGTCATTAAAACCAGTGTTCTTATGTAATGTTCTGGGTGCTATTTACAGTGTCCCCGACGCTTATTTGAAAGCTTACATAGCTACCTATACTTGCCCGCAGTTAAATACGACAGTTTAATCTATAGCGAATTTTGAGGTAATGCTTCGTACAGCTGCACTAACAGTCACTGTAATATAGTTCCTCCCCATAATTAAAAGATACACCCAATCAGAAATTACAACATAAACCTTGTCACTTCATTTCTGAAATCCATTTGGCAAGTGTTTTAGATCAATGAAGATGCCAATTCTAGAATCTGAATATACTGCCAGCACCACATTTATTTTCACCATTTGTTGAATTAAGCAGGCTGTTTGCGTAACTAAAAATCACCTTTCAGTAATAATTCAATAACACTTGTTTAGTCACACACAGTGTATAAGAAAATCATAAAATACACAATTTAACCACATTACGCTCATAAAAATTTTGAGCCTGCAGTCTGATGTCTCACTATCACTGAAGCCCAACAAACCATACTTAAAACCTCATATTTTGGAAAGATCTTTAATTTGGTGAACAATTAAACTGCACGTTGTTCGTAAAACGTAGGCATAAATACATGAAAACACCAAAATACTTGGAATCCTTCAAATAAAGATGGCGGTTGAATGTTTTGATTCTGAGAAATGACGTCACGAAGTTTAATTAATTTTAACTTTGCGGCAAGATGAAAAGTAGCGACAGTAGAGTGGCGACACATAAATTTTTGTTATTAACCCAAGCATTTTCCGTGACGTAAGTCAAATGGCACCTTTTTGTGGTCAAGTATCAATCTGCCTTAATATCGCCGTTATCAAATGTCACGGGGTAGAGGGCACGAAAGGTGCAAGTGTGTATTTTGCACCCTCTCACCTAAGCTAGCCACTGTTGTATAGGAGACGTTCTGAGACGTGGTTGTCCAAATGAGTTTGTGACGTGCAATGACGTCGTGAGGTGTTGCCGTTCGACGGGTTATGGTGACGGCTGCATGATGGATGGCAATTTCGGTTTCGGCAGTGGTGCAGCAATTCGGCTACACAAGTCCAACTGTATTGTATCATTAATGAGGTTGTTAGAGTCCACAACAGGCCAACTACCAGCCGTCCATCCAACCTCGATGATCCGTCTCACAAGTAAATCTACGGAAGCGTCACTCTTCGATTTTTCTGAAATTTGGATGTGTTATAAAACCTAAAAAACTAAGGAACACGTATTTTTAACAGCTGCAAAACATATTTAAGGGGTAAAAGCTTCATCCAAAATGGGGGCTAAAATGGAAAAACTGCGATAACTTCAAGATTAGTGAAGCAATTTTAATGATTTTTGTTATCAAACTATCTTTTGATGAAAGAGAAAAATCGGCCTAGGTATATGTATTGGAGATGGAGTGAAAATTAGGGGGCAACTACACAGAAAGAGACCAAATTTTTCTCTGTACAAAAACTAGTTTTGTAGAAACCTATGCCGATTTTCGTCTTTTATCAAAAGATGCTTTCATAACAAAAACATTTCTTGATTTCCTGACCAAAGACAGCGGAAAAATGCTATCACTCACAGACCACAGACATATAGACCACAAAGATCAGTCATAAATTTGTAAATAATTACGAAACCAAGGAGGTTAGAATCTCTGGATATGCCCTAACATTGAAAAAGTGAAGCCAGCAAACTGGGCACTCCGGTATTTGTTTGTGCCCGAAATATTTGTTGTTGTGCTTGTGTATAGTAGTTCTAGTAAAGACTCTGAAGTGGCTGTCAATGTAGTGACATAAGTAAAGAGGGCAACATTCACACAGGGTTTGGGCATAAAAGCATGGCCCTTCTGGCTGCAACCAATCCTGTTCTCATCACAGATAACGCCGCCACGCTTTACTCTAAATTCCTTGCATAACAGACATTAACCATGCAGAGATCACAGATATCTATTACAGACCAGTGATTTCTATAATATAGAGATACAGATATCAATGAAGGAGGTTAGAATAAAGAGAGAGCTATGCTGAGAACAGGATTGGTTGAAGCCAGAAGGGCCATTATTTTGTCTCCAAAACAGATATTTCTCACTTAAACCCAGTGTGAATATTGCCCTCTTAATGACACTAATGAAGTGATGAGGTCCGTAAACAACGGTGATTATTAGCGACGTTTTTTCACTTAGTTTTCTGTAAAAGTAGCTCTGTAGTCATTTGCCACAATTACTACGAAATTAGAAGTACGTTTCTCTCTTTAAACTTCTAATATTTTGAATATCTGCGACGAGGGAAAGAAAAAAGGGACTGAGGGAGAAAGAGGAGGAGGAAGAGAAGGAAGACATTAAAAGAGGAAATGGCAGAGAGACGTGGATTGTTGAATAGAATGTAGAAAACTTATTTTTCTCAAGGTCAATTATACGTCGGTAATCCGTCATATATGTTTCAAATTCTGAAATCAGCAGGAGTAAAATATAGGGAACGGAAGAATATTTACAACTTGTACAAAAACCAGACAGCAGTTATCAGAGTAGAAGATCATGAAAAGGATGCAGAAGTTGGGACGGGTGTAAGGAATGGTCGTAGCCTTACTTCAATGTTATTCAATTTGTACATTGAGCAAGCCATAAAGGAAATTTGGAGAAGGAATTAAAGTTCAGGGTGAAGAATTAAAAACATTGCGTTTTGCCGGCGACATAGTAATTCTGTCAGAGACAGCAAAGGATCTGGAAGAGCAGTTGAACAGAATGGACAGTGTGCTGAAAAGTGCATATAAGGTGAATATTAACAAGCCGGCCGCAGTGTCCGAGCCGTCTGCGGTGCGTCAGTCTCAGTTGCCACGGCCACTACGGTCGGGGGTTTGAATCCCCCCTCGGGCATGGATATTTGTGCCACCCTTAGTATAAGGTAGTTCATAAGTAGTTTGTAAGTTTAGGGACTGATGACCCCGCAATTAAGTCCCTTAAGCTTTTAACATTTGTGAACATTAACAAGAGCAAAACTAGGGTAATGGAGTGCAGTCTAAGAAAATCAGGTGATGCTGAAGGAATTAGATTAGGTAATGAAACAATAAAGGAGGTCGATGAGTTTTGTTACTTGGGCAGTAAAATAACAATTGATGGTCGCAGTACAGAGGGTATAAAATGCAGAATAGCATTGGGTAGAAAAGCGTTCTTGAAAAAGAGAAATTTGTTAACATCGAATATTGATTTAAGCTTAAGGAAGTCCTTTCCGAAAGCATTTGTGTGGAGTGTTGCCTTGTATGGGAGTGAAACATTGACGATGAACAGTGCGGACAGGAAGAGGATAATGGCTTTTGAAATGTGGTGCTACAATAGAATGCTGAAAATTAGGTGGGTGGATCGCGTAACTAGTGAGGAGGTACTGTACAGTATTGGGGAGAAAAGGAATTTCTGGCCCAGTGACAGCGCAGCACAGGGCAGCAGCCTGAAGACTCTACCGTGGCCAACACAGCTTCTAGCTGTCTACGGACGGCGACAAATTCTCCCTAATTACTGATGTAGTATCTGTTCTTTTCGGACATTTCCGAAAGAACAGACACCATTGGTTGACAATAACGGCCGTAATTTTATGAATTAGATTCGACAGTTTCGGGAGATTGAAATAAATTCAACTGCGAAATTGAAGCCGGTCGCGGTGGCCGAGGGGACTGCGGCGCGCCAGTCACGGTCTGCACGGCCACTACGGGCGGGGGTTCGAATCCTCCCTCGGGCATGGATATTTGTGCCGTCCTTAGTGTTAGCTAGTTCATAAGTAGTTTGTAAGTTTAGGGACTGATGACCCCGTAGTTAAGTCCCATAAGTTCTACAAACATTTGAACATTTGATTTTCTAACACGCTACGATGGTAGTGCCCCTGCCCATTTGATTCCACTTGCTCCCAGCAATATTCTTTCGGACACCATATGAATAATTGAATATATGTCCCCAACAAGCAATTGACAATTTCATTGCGGACGCAAAAATTGTTGCATTTAACAAATGTTTGTAGAGTCTATGGGACTTAACTACGGGGTCATCAGTCCCTAAACTTACAAACTACTTATAAACTACTTACAACTAAGGACGGCACAAATATCCATGCCCGAGGGGGGATTCGAACCCCCGACCGTAGTGGCCGTGCGGACCGTGACTGGAGCGCCTCAAGCCCCTCGGCCACCGCGGCTGGCACGGACGCAATAATACGCTCGAACCCTTTAGGGAATCCAGTATAGGCTGCGAGCAAAGAAAATAATGGGCAGGGAGGCAGCACCCTTATAGTGTGCTACATGTTGAGAATTTGGGCAGGCAGGGAAGCTTACCTGGATAGCTTAATTATTTAAGGCGACCGCTGGGCCGAAGCGGGAAATCCGGGTTCGAATTCCAGTCCAGCAAAATTTGTTGAACTTCACCGTTGAATTTATTTCAATGCCCCGTAACGGTCGAATGTTTCAATAATTCGGATTCGTATAATTCTTCCTGAATCCGTACACAACAGGCGCAGTCTCTATACATCTCTAATCAGATACCCCCCCCCCCCCACCCATAACAAAATTAACGTACACTAAAACAAGAGGTCGCTGTGTGCAGTTAGCGGTGTGCTATATCATTCAAGTGTTTTCAGCTTCTTTCTACCGCAAAGATGCATACCCTGCGGCTAACTCTTACAAGGAGAACACCAATTATGGTACCAACGGATTTTGATGGGTCGCGGGTATGTTGTGAAGGAATTCCTCCAGACCAACAACCTCAAAGGATTTATTCCTCTGGGTCTTGATTTCTAAGAAAATCGAGATAAAAATTCGCAGCAAATTACTACGCGTAACGCGTCTACTTATACATTGCGGTTACCACTTAGCGAGACAGCGTGGTGTAATCGGCAGAGTGCTAGGCTCCCATGTAGGAGACACGGGTTCGATACCTAGTGGCATAACAATTATTAAAAATTGCTACTTTTTATATTTAAAAAAAATTGAAAACTAAGCAAAGAAAAAGATATAGAGGAAGAAAAATAAAACTAATGAAAAGTCAAAAGATTAAAAAAACAACCAAAGAAAAAAAATCTTCCCCTTCGGGTCATTTATTTTTCACTTTTCTTCATTTCTCGTCTTTTATTGTGCATAATTACATGCCTTTATACCCACTACTATGTTACAGCTTCAGTAAACAGTCAGGATAATAGCAAATAACACAGTAGCAACTGACTATTTTACTTATTGCGCAGTGTTATTTATTCACTGTCGCCATCGTCACTATCTTTAAAAAAAAATGTTCAAATGTTTGTATAGGTTATGGGACTCAACTACGGGGTCATCAGTCCCTAAACTTACAAACTACTTACGAACTAGGACGGCACAAATATCCATGCCCGAGGGGGGATTCGAACCCCCGACCGTAGTGGCCGTGCAGGCCGTGACTGGAGAGCCTCAGTCTCCTCGGCCACTGCGGCCGGCTCACTATCTTTAACACCTGTTCAAATTTCTGGGTGATAATTGTCATAGAAGCACCGCAAACTCAGTACATTGTAGCACCACGCACATCTAATAAATGCTACCGCTTTATAGGCGCAAGGTGTTTTCATCAGCGATACCGGAAAACACTGGTCGTTCTTATTCACAAACAATGTTCAGTCATCAATTAATTGCGACGCAAACCAGGCATATTTAATCATGGGAATGAAGACTGGTTCATTGAAGTGATGCAACAGTAATGAATGTATTCGAATCGACTCTTCTCGTGAAGCGATTTAGCGATTAGCTGTTAATAATTCAGGAGCATGTTGTAGTCTTTTAATGGAAAGTTTTACCTGACGGTAAAAATACACATCGCATGTTTGGCACAGCGGGGTACACTTGGGTGGAATAACTTTAATAGTGCAAGTGCACGCTTTTGTTTCGTCAACGAAGATACTATCGTATAGTGTGCCCAAATATTATAGGTATTAACTAAAGATTGTTTGCTGATTTCGAAATATCAATCGCCTTAAAAGTGTGCTTCGAAAAAACAAAATGAATAAAGTAATCGTCGCGCAGTACGTAACATATTGAGCGAATGTTACATGTTTTTATTCTGACCATTTACTGCTAACGTTTACATAAGAATGGTTATAAAAATACATTATGCACGGTCATCGGACAGGTGTGAAACGTAATTGACCCATGTCGGACTTGAACACATGTCTCCTGCGTAATTTGCTGCGAATTTGATTTCGATTTTCTTAGATATCAAGGCCCATTAGAACAACTCCTTTTAGCTTGATGGTCTGGAGAAATTCCCTCACAACATACCTGCGACCCATCAAATTCCGTTGGTACCATACTTGGTGTTCCACTTGTTAGACATACATTACTAGACTGGCAAACTTGCCTCTGTGACTGAAGCCAGACGCCACCTTGCCTCACCCCACGTCAGAAAGTTTCCATACGGAACTACTATGATCTTCTGACACTATATGACGTTGTAAGCTATACTAGTTGTGTGAATATGATTTGCATTTGAGGTAATACTTCCGCAATAGTTGAATTTAACACATACATTGTCGAAACATGTTAGGGAAGGAACGTGTTTCCGCAAGGTTAAATTTTACGTACCGTCTTGGCGGCCTCGCATGATTATGTTGTCTATCATGTGATGTTGGTATTAGCCAAACAACACAAATGTTATTACATTAAATCTTCGTTTTACAAGGGCAATTACTTTTACGGAGTGAACGAAAGTACATATAAGAACCTATAAAACATCGCCTGTACGAAACACTAATCAAGTCACTGTATGTGGATTTCTGAGAATATTTACATACTGGCAAAGACATTCTACCGTTTTGTTGATGTTGCCAACATAATCATGCGAGGCCGCCGGGATAGTAGATAAAATTTGACCCATTGCAACTCATTATTGTATGTGTCAAAGCCTATTCCAGCTGAAAAAAATTACAGCCATGTACAACACACGAAGTCAAAACTCTAAAGACAGCGTAGTTACGTCAGTTCATCCGTATTTTTATAACTGTTTTCTGCAATAACACACGCGACAGCTCACGCGTTTATAGTGTAGAAGTATGGTGGCGAGACTTCACTGACAACAATGATACTGTATACGGCACTGCCAGTCTAGTAATATATGTATGTAGGCTAACTGTGCTCTGTTAAGATCACTGGCTCTACATAATTACAAAAAATAACGAGTGAGCAAAGTTCAATTTCTTGTAAGTCGACTCTATCCCTGTGATTTACAAATTTATGTATTTTAAGTATTACACCACGCAAGAAAATGAAAAGAATTAAAAAATTAAATTAAGAAAATTGATATAAACCTAAATCTACGAGTTAGTACTGCACTGCTGCAATGCCAGTAGTGCTCGGACCATTGCTAAAGTTACTGTGTAGCAAATATGCATAAAACTTTAACACTGACTTTCACGTCAATTAGAAGTTTTTACGAAAAGCTGTCAGCCTGGTGTTCAGGACAACTTCCTCTCTACAACACACTGAAGAATCATTAGAATTCGTAACTGACAGGCCAGATTATCTCCTTGTCTGTCCCATTTGTCGTGAAGGCAGAAGAGAGTTTCGTATCATCGAGTCTATCCAAGACCCATGATCTTGAATTCATTTTAAAATATTTCTTAAGTGCCACACACGTTGAATGAACAGGATTCGTAAATCATCCGTTTACGGAGGATGACAAGGCGCAGAGCAGAGTTAATGGTTATAACATGAACACTGCGTTTCGTTTTTGTGAACTACCCTCTCTTCCTTCTATCCTCTCATCGATCTGCGACACATAAAAAGACAACATAAGTTTGTAGTTCTGAAGGAGATGTACGCGATGGTATACAAATTCACTCAGGATTGGTGGTTGAAGTACACTTAACGGTTGTGACGTACAATATGACGTTAACCCTTTGCATCGCCGTATTGCATTTGAGCAACGTACTATTCGAATCTACATAAGTAATTTTTCTACAGTCACGAAATTCGCAATGTGGCATTTCTCCATCGTTACCTCTTTTTCTCGAAGTTCTCAGAGATTTCACTAAATTCTCTGCCGCGAATTTTAATTGTTTTTCAAGGATTAATATGTCTCACGTCAGCTGTGAGTTTTATTTGAAGCGCGAGACATTGAGAAGAAGTTTTATATAACCCTGTTCTAATACAAAAATTGAACAGGTATGCTTCCATTTTGTACGTCCGATAGATCTATTACTAAAATTATCCTTTTTATCTATATAAGTGATCCCATTTTTTATGATGCAGAAATGTATTCCATTCTTTAGTAATAACGAAATTCAAGATTGTGTGACTAAAGTGCACTTCCGTATCGGCGAATTTTGAGTGTCATGTAGATGTTGACAACAGCGCGATGAACCAGCGTAAATATGGACGGTCAATCATGAATAGGGTGTAGTAAATGATAATGTCGTTTTCATTTATTTTACTTCGTGAAGGAAGTTTACGTTATTCCAATTTTGTCGTGATGAAAAAGACGCAGAGAATCTATGAGAAAGTCATTTATCATTTATTTTGGTTTGGAAAAACTTGGCTGCTTTGTCAGACTATGACAGTATTTTTGAGTACGCGGTTAAACAAGAACATAATTGCTGCGAGTTCAAATGTTCGTAAAGCTTATGGGACTTAACTACGGGATCATCAGTCCCTAAACTTACAAACTACTTATGAACTACTTACGAACTAGGACGGCACAAATATCCATGCCCGAGGGGGGATTCGAACCCCCGACCGTAGTGGCCGTGCTGACTGTGACTGGAGCGCCTCAGTCACCTCGGCCACCGCGGCCGGCTTGCTGCGAGTGAAATGTACAGCAATTACATTTACTCTGTGGTTGTGAAAAATATTTCTCTGTTTGCTATGAATATGTATGATACGATTTTTGAGTCTGTGGCTAGGCAGGAAACCTATTAATACAAAAAAGGACGGCCACAACGTGCATTTCTTTACGAAGCGAAGCGAAGAAATGAAGAACGAAATTTTCTTTGACTAGCCGTGACTCATTATTGACCGTCTTGATTTCCCGTGATTCATCGGGCTATTACCAACATTTATCTATCACGTAAGAGACTCCTGACATTGTAAGTGCACTGTTACCCAACAATACCACTCATTTACTTCCTTCTACAACCGTTGCCTGTAGTAGGGTGTTCAAGATAATTAAGTATTTTGTAAAGTGCCCCTTGAGTAATGTTTGGCTGTCGATAACAAATTTATCCAACAAAATCTCGTAACTACGTGAAGTGGTACGTGCCAAATAAGTGCAATTATAAAAATGTTTTGCTCAATGGTACATCAGGGTTTTAATAAAAGTTTCGATAAAATTTTACTTACGGCAGCAGCGTACTGTCCTAATGTTGGCGACGGCCGTTTAATGCCGTGAATTACAGGTTTATGGCGTGGGTGTTAATTATCGGCTGGTAGTATACGGAAACAATGACATTCGTTGTTTCTTTTTGGTTGAATATACGAAAGCTTTACATTCGCTTTAGGACAATAATTAATTTTCTAAGCGGACAGTTGTACATACAAGAACCTGTCAACCATAGAAAAGAAACAGTAATATTTATTTATTTCAAGGGTCAGTAGGCTACAAAAGGCTATATCCGTATGAAGTTAATTTTTTTGAGAGTATTAATAATCTTGATAATGAGTTTCTGACATATCGTTGATGACAGTGGTTCTTGTTACAAATGTTTCATTGTTTTCTGTTTCTCAATGTTTTTTCGTTTACCACATAGTAATTACTTCAGCATCGTTACAAAACTACATATAACTGTATAGCTTAAATAGTATTACTTCTTTTATTGATGGAAAACGGATTAATCTTGTAACGCTATATGGTTCTTTTTCAAAAGACTTAGCATATTTAACATGTGTGCATTCAGCGCATTCATCTACGGACACAGTGTTATGACATTAACGCACAGATCAATCACGTAATTTACGAGATGTTTTCCTGTTGGTGGAACAATTTTAGGAGCTCCTACGGTAATTTGGAACAGATGCTCGTCAATAACATTTCTAAACGTTTATTTATAGCTCATTCTTAGAAAGCAAAGACATAAACCATTAAGACCTGTTGTTCGAGCGACCACTGAAAACACAGCACTCCATCACTGGTCTACAATACAATCAGCTGATCGCGCGACTTCTAAAACTTTGCAATATTGTAACAGCACCACACAGACAATCACTCAGGTAACCACAGATAGCACGCCTTTCGGTCACTGATCACAAAAGGCAAACCTGTTGGTTGGTCGAACACTTGAGACTTAACACTTGTTGTAGTGGCACATGTTACTTGGTCGACAACTGGAAACACATCACTGTTTAAACACAATTTTTGAACCAGGACAGACTGGTCTGTGTCTGTTAGACCTACTCTGTATACACAGGTATGGTAGAGTGCCGCGGTGCAGTGGCCGAGCGGTCTAAAGCGTCTCGCTGCGGAGAGCGCGGTTGCTCGCCGTGCAGGTTTGAGTCGTCCCTGGGGCATGGGTGTGTGTGTTGTACTTAGGTCAGTTTACCTAGGTTTATGTAGTTTGTAAGCTACGGACTGATGACCACGCAGTTTGCTTGACAAGAGCTATTATAAATCACTAGTCTGTAGTTGTGGTTTATCGGAATATTTGTAAAGTATGTACTGAGTTTGTGTCCATGAAACAAGAAAAAAAAAAAAAAAAAAAAAAAACAAAAAAAACAAAAAACAAAAAAAAAAAAAAACAAAAACAAATTTGTAATGAACATTTTAGAAGAACTACAAGTGTATATTCACATGACTAAAAACCCAGAACAAATATTAAATGAAGAAGCGGAAATGCGCAATAAAAAATTCATAGAAAATTTCCCAGCACTTTGACCAGCATATGAACTATAATCAATCCTCCCAAACGTGCAATATCTCCAAACAGGCAACTATAAGCTATAAATTATCGTATCGCTACAGAAATATCGTAAATAAATTACAATATAATACAAAACAAGCAATTTATGACACTTAAAATAGTTCAGAATGAAATCTGAATTTTTTGCACAGTTGCATGTACTGGAACTGTATGTGTCACAAACGAAATAAAGCAAAGAATATTTAAGAACTAACAATAAACTTCTTAGGATCAACAGCTTGCAAAATTACACAAAAGTAAAAAAAAAAAAAGTGTTCAAATGTTTGTTAAGCTTATGAGACTTAACTGCGGGGTTATCAGTCCCTAGCCTCACAAACTACTTATAAATTAACTTACACTAAACACAAAACTCCATGCCCGAGGGAGGATTCGAACCTTCGACGGGGAACGGCCTTCTGTATCGGAGCATAGCGCCTCAATGCACTCGGCCACTCCACTGCGGCACACACAAAAGTATTTGAAATAAACAGCATTACCTACACAGTGTCCAAATATAAAAGAATGTAAGTAATTACGACATGAACATATCATGTAACATTACTGTATTAATGTATCCTCCACTAAGAGTCAATATTGTTCTCTTTAATAGGTGGTCTAAGAAAATGGGCAAAGCCCGCAACTAGTCAGCAGTCCAGTAAAGAAGCAGCTTTGAGGCAATATATGAAAATGTCTTTCGTAGAATACTTCAAAATTCAAATGTTCAAATGTTTATATAGCTTATGGGACTTAACTACGGGGTCATCATTTCCTAAAATTACAAGCTACTTACGAACTAAGACTAAGGACGGCACAAATATCCATGCCCGAGGGGGGATTCGAACCCCCGACCGTAGTGACTGTGCAGACCGTGACTGTAGCGCCTCAGTCCCCTCGGCCACCGCGGCCGGCTAGAATAGTTAAGAGCTTCAAAATGCGACATATTAAAAACTTCTGATCTACTTTGTCACAACACAGCATGGACTTCCCCCCTCACCCTCCACACACTCCCCAACCCACACACCTGCTGCCCTTCTCGGTCTCCACAGGCTTCAAGGGTAACCTCAATGTCTTTGTGGTTGAGCTGTTCTATGATGATCCCTCTGGATGTCCACATAATATTTTGGTCCTTCTAGCACCACTGATTTTCTGGCCTTCCTGCGCAGTAAATCATTAGGCAAGGGCGCTGTACTCTGAAGGTGGTCATCAGTGAGACCACTCAGATAGTGTTACTGGATCGTGTTAAGCCAGCCTACACCTGAGCCCACCTCCACACACCCCTCTCCAGTGCCGCCACCACCAGCAACGCCACCACCACCACCACCACCACCACCACCTGACCCGATAAATCCATGATTCAAGACCATAAATCCCTCTCTTGACTACTATTCCTTTCGTCATATAATAAGGAACTTCTGCGCATAGAGGCGGAGCGATAGGGGAAGCGTGGAGGAGCTACGGCAGAGTGCCAACAGTTGCGCCTGCGCAACTCGCGGACAGCCACGTGCCTACAGGATGAACATTATGGGCTGTCACTACAGTAATGGAGGGTCATGCGCAGAACGGCTGCAAACTGGGCCGTCTTCGTATCTGACGCCGACTATAGTATGCTTACCAGCCACGTTCAACTCTATGCATCACTACTCCAAGGGGGTTGTATGGCGACTGCCATTTCCGATCGCCAAGTTTGTGGTATAGGCTGAGTGATGGCACTGCCAGCATGCTCTCAGTTAAGCTGTGAGCTTACAGCATTGGCTGCAGTCCAGAACTGCTAGTATACAGATGCAGCATTCAGCATAAAAAACTTGATGTAGATTCCTAATAATAGAGTTGGTGACTGTGGAGTCCAATTTGAACTACAGTAGTGTTGTCCCAGTGTGTGCCCAGATTTTGCAGTCTGGCACACTTTCAGAATTGTGGAATCTTAAAGGATTCCTACTCTACCATAAGAATGAATAAGAATGTTTGTAAATTCAGAAACTTTGCAGCTTTACAGTTTTTTACTCATCTACATTTATGATATCTTGGCTCAATAGCCTTTTTTTCGGAATGCGTTGAGCAGCCATACTGGTGAAAAAAGTGCACTATCAACTTTTCTGGTCACCAGCCGCCACTGGTGACTATAAACAACATCTGATAGACGCTATTATGAAGAGATGGAAATGATTCTTTAGAAACAAAAGCTGGCGTGTTTGTATGGTTTAACATTTTCTTGACATAGCTCAGAAAATTTCTGGTTGCTTTACTAATGTGCTGTAGGGAAGACAATAATTTCAGCAGAATCCCGCAAAAATCAAATGTTCAAATGTTTGTAAATCTATCGGACGAAACTGCGTGGTCCTCAGTCCGTAGCTTACAAACTGCTTAAACTAAGGTAAACTAAACTAAGGGCAACACACACACACACACACACACACACACACACACACACACACACACCCATGCCCCAGGGGAACTCGAACCTCCGACGGTGAGCAACCGCGCGCTCCGCAGCGAGGAGCTTTAGACCGCTCGGCTACTCCACCGCGGCCAGAATTCCGCCTTGAAATATACACACAAGACCACCTGAATTCAGAAACTTATGAGAATGAGTGAAAGAGGGCATTCTAAAAAAACACTACTACCCTTCATAGCATGTGCCACCAAACACTATATATCGTGAGCAAGTAGGTCATTTTCCAATATGGACCATGTAGAGGACTAGATGGATATTTCCTAAAGGCATAGGTTACGCACAAACTATATGTTTCAAGAGATTAATATCGAAAGGTTACAGAACTGCGAAATGCACTTTTTTTCAAGATTGATTGAAAGATATTATCTTGTAAAAGTATTTTTCTCTCATCCTATATGTACTGTCCTGAAGAACTAACTTGAACTATGTTACTTAAATTGTAACTTCAGTCATCAGTAATTATAAGTACTGATGAACTGTTTCAAATTGAAACAAGGAGGCAGGAGACGGGCGGGGGGAGGTGCGGGAATCTGTAGTTAGACTTGTTTCAGTACTCCTTCGCCAACGTATTTGCGTCTGTTGACAGCTCTCAATTCAGCGTACAGTTACAGCATTCTAGACCAATGTGGAGGTGAAAAACATGGGTGTTTGGAATAGTGAGAAATCTGAATCACGAACTTGAAACGAATTTCTCTAAGAAAAATAAAGTTTGAGCTAACAAATGTTCGTTTCTCTTTGCAGAAGTAGAATGCTGTAGCCAGCGCGACAGGTCTCGACTGCAGCGCCTGTTGGCTTACTTGAAATACCTTCGCCAACGTCAGGAAAAATAGTTGCAATTAGGTGTGGTTTTTCCCGAGGATGAACTTGCAACATCTACATTAGCAGGTAAAGTCAAGCCAGCACTTCACTTATGTAACTGTAATGCTGCCTGCATAACTCGTGCTACTATGTCCTTTATTTCTGCAACGGTAAAAACTGACTCATGTGTATTTTCCAACTTTCTACTATTAACTAGCTGCAAGTACCCGGCTTTGCCCGGGTTTAAAATAGAACAGGCACATGGCCAGAGTGTACCAAATTTCACGTTATTTGGTTGTCTGGATCTTGAGTTATAAGGGAACAGACAAACAGACAACAAACCCGTCTTATATGTATAGAGATTGCAATCGAAGTCCGTAAGTAAAGTACTCTCCCCCATGCACTGAACGAAATTTTATGCAGACAGTAACCTTCATCTTGTTTTCAAGGTCAAGTGTACAAAATTTCATCAACATCGGAGCAAAACTGTGGATTTTGGTGAAATCCATACGTACCCTCCACCGTGCATTGAACGAAATGTTATGCAGACAGTGCGCTTCCTCTTGTTTTAAAGGTCAATTGTGCAAATTTCATCAAGATCAGTGCGAAGATATAGATTTCCACGGACATCTTGAAAAAGCACTTTTACTTTTTCTCAAATTTTGCGGTTGGTTTTCCAAAAAATGGAACGAAACCTATTTAAGAACCTTCCCCATGTAATTTTGTGTACGTGTACCAAATTTCACGTTATTTGGTTGTCTGGATCTGGACTTATAAGAGAACAGACAGACAGACAAATGCGTCTTATAAGTATAAAGATGACAAAACAACAGTTAACACCATAGAATATTACTGTCAGGTGTTTCCTAAATGTTTAAATTCCAAAATAATTCTTATGAAGGAAAATATTAATAGTACAAATTGTATACCCTCCCATTTCGGAGAGAGCTTTGATACCAGTAAATATCTCTATGGCATTACTTCATCATTGTCTGATTGGTAGAGTACATTATATAGCAGTATGAAATGAAAACGAAAAAATAACATGATATTTACTACTAGATATAATAAAAAATTTCTTATATTAGAAGACTAATTTTACGATTTTCTAACTTCATAAGGCTTTTGTTCTATCAGATGTGAGTACCTCTGTGCACGCAGCCGTTTGAAAGAGTTCGGCAAGCTATATATAAAAGTTCAAATGTTTGTAAATCTGTGGGAGCAAACTATTGCTGTCATCAGTCCCTAGACTTACAAACTACTTAAACTAATGCTGAGAAAGCAAAGGCTGTTGCACTCTCGATTCAAAAAAGAACACGCAAATGATGACAGGCAAAAGTTAGTAGAGATTCGTGCGTCTATAAAAAGATCGATGCGTGAAGCATACAATAATTATCACAGCCATACTTTAGCAAAAGATCTTTCCGAGAACCCGAAAAAATTCTGGTCCTATGTAAAATCGATAAGCGGGTCAAAGCCCACTGTCCAGTCACTAGTTGATCATTCCGGGGCAGTAATAGAAGAAAGCAAACGGAAAGCTGAAGTTCTAAATATAACCTTTAAGAAATCTTTCACGCAGGAGGACCGCACAAATATACCATCATTTGATCAACGTACTAATTCCGAAATGGGGGACATAGCAATAGGTATTTCCGGTGTAGAGAAGCAGCTGAGAGAGCTAAATACGAAAAAGTCTGCTGGTCCGGATGGAATACCAGTTCGGTTTTACAAAGACTATTCTGCGGCATTGGCCCCCTACTTAGCTTGCATTTATAGCGAATCTTTAATTCAGCGCAAAGTTCCTAGTGATTGGAAAAAAAGCGCAGGTGACTTCCGTGTATAAGAAAGGAAAGCGAACTGACCCATACAATTACAGACCAATATCGTTGACATCGGTTTCATGTAGAATTTTGGAGCATATTCTCAGTTCGAATATAGTAAATTTCCTTGAAACGGAAAAGCTTCTTTCCATGAATCAGCACGGGTTTAGGAAACATCGTTCATGTGAAACTCAGCTTGCCCTTTTCTCACATGACATCTTGCGAGCCATGGACGAAGGGCAACAGGCGGATTGTGTTTTTCTCGACTTCTAAAAGGCGTTCGACGCGGTGCCACACTGCAGACTGCTAACGAAGATACGAGCTTATGGAATAGGTTCACAGATTTGTGACTGGCTGGAAGACTTCCTAAGTAATAGAACGCAGTACGTTGTTCTCGACGGCGAGTGTTCATCAGAGACGAGTGTATCGTCAGGCGTGCTCCAGGGGAGTGTGATAGGACCGCTATTATTTTCTATCTATATAAATGATCTGATGGACAGAGTAAGTTGTAATTTGCGGCTGTTTGCTGATGATGCTGTGGTGTATGGGAGGGTGTCGTCTGTAACTGACTGTAATAGCATACAGGTTGACTTAGACAAAATTTCTAGTTGGTGCGAAGAATGGCAACTAGCTCTCAATGTAGAATAATGTAAGGTGATGCGCATGAGTAGAAAAAACAATCCCATAATGTTCGAATACAGCATTAGTAGTGAGCTTCTTGATGCTGTCGCGTCGTTCAAATATCTAGGCGTAACATTGCAGAGCGATATGAAATGGAACGAGCATGTAAGGACAGTTGTGAGTAAGGCAGACAGCCGACTTCGGTTTATTGGGAGAATTTTGGGAAGATGTACTTCACCTGTAAACGAGACCGCGTATAAAACGGTTGTACGACCACGTCTTGAGTATTGCTTAAGTATTTGGGACCCGCATCAGATCGGTTTGAAGGAAGACATAGAGGCGGTTCAGAGGCGAGCAGCTAGATTTGTTACCGGTAGGATCGACCAATGCGCGAGTGTCACGGAAATGCTCCGGCAACTCAATTGGGGATTGCTGGAAGATAGACGACGTTCTTTTCGTGAATTTCTGTTAAGTAAATTTAGAGGGCCGGAATTTGAAGCTGAGTGTAGTACGATCTTGCTGCCGCCTACTTACATTTCGCGTAAAGATCACAAAGGCAAGATAGGAGAAATTAGGGCTCGTACGGAGGCATATAGGCATTCTTTTTTTCCTCGTTCAATTTGGGAGTGGAATAGGAAAGGAAATGCCTAGTAGTGGTACAGTGTACCCTCCGCCACGCACCTTACGGGGAATTGCGGAGTATGTATGTAGATGTAAAACCTTATGAACAACACACACACACAAACACACACACACACACACACACACACACTTGCCCGAGGGAGGACTAGAACCTCCGGCGGGAGCTGCCTCGCAGTCCCTGACAAGGCGCCTAGAACCGCTCGAATATTTCGCGCAGAACCTCTAAGCCTCGCCTTACTGGTCCAGCTCCCTGCATTATGGTTTGGTGTACGACTGGTTTCAAGTTCCCCTCCTAGCTAGCTATTCATGCTGGTACACTAACCAGCCTGCAGTACGTGGCTGAAATGGAGCTTGCCGACGGCCACATTGCAACAGGATAATGTACCACCACGCAAAGTTCACACTTCAGCGTCGTCCATCGGATTGCACTGCTGCCGTGGCCTCCTACGATACGCCACCCGCTGCTACATTAATCAGCTCTGGCAGTATGTGGAAGCACCATGCTATAACCTAACAACATCCAGAGACTCTTTGATTCAATGCCCAAACTTGCAGCAGTGGTGACAACACTTATTACTGATTTCATTGACTTCCTCACTCACATGGGGCTTATAATATTCCAGAGGTATAAAATTGATTTTTTTAAAATTTTTAAATGGTTTACAGTTCAATGAAAAACATTGAGTCTACATCTACATAGATACTCTGCAAATTACATTTAAGTGCCTGGTAGAGGATTAATTAACCATTTTCATAACCTTTTGCTACCGTTCCATTCTCTAATAGCGCGCGGGAAGAAAGAACACCTAAATCGTTGTTTTCGATCTGATTTCTCTTGTTTGTTGGGATGGTCATGTCTCCCTATGTAGGTGGGTGCTAGCAAAATATTTTCACATTCGTAAGTAAAAGTCGGTGATTGAAATTTCGCAAATAAACCTCGCCGCATCGAGTAACGTCGTAACAAAAAAGTTTCTCGCGGAACGAAAATTTTGTATCGTCGTCAGAAGAATACATTTTCGTAAAAAGTGCATAATTAGTCTTAGTAATATGCTGCTGCACAAAAAAATAATATCTAAACATAGTACAGTTCTTCCTGAACACGTAGATGTCTACTCCATATATGTACACTGAATAATTTGCCTGGTTGGGCTAGTTTAAAGAAATACACGATTGAACAGCTGTTCTCTCTTGCTGGTTTCTGGGAACGGACTAACAGGGCTCAGACTTTTGAAAGACCATAATCTATACCATAATCTTTCAGTGTAAGATAATATGTTACGCTGTAGAATGTTATCTGGTGGTATAATCCAGCTACACGGTCACACGACTTGTGCATCCTATTTTGGAGTATTGCTGCGCATTGTGGATTCCTCACCCGATTGGACTGACGGAGGACATAGAAAAAGTTCAGAAAAGGGCGGCTCGTTTTGTATTATTGCCATATGGAGGAGAGAGTGTCACGGAAATGATGCACAAGTTGGTGTGGAAATCTTTAAAAGAAAACCGTTTTTCGCTGCGTTGAGTACTCAAATCAAATGTTTGTATAGCTTATGGGACTTAACTACGGGGTCATCAGTCCCTAAACTTACAAACTACTTATGAAGTAGCTAACACTAAGGACGGCACAAATATCCATGCCCGAGGGGGATTCGAACCCCCGACCGTAGTGGCCGTACAGACCGAGACTGTAGCGCCTCAGTCCCCTCGGCCACCGCGGCCGGCGTTGAGTACTACTTGCGAAATTTCTTTCACCAACTTTCTACTCCGAATGCGAAAATATTTTGTAGCATCCACCTACATAGGGAGACAGATGGTAATAATAGGAGAAATGAGATCTAAACCGGAAAGGTTTAGATGTTCCTTTTTCCCGCGCGGTATTGGAGAATGGAATGGTAGAGAAATATTATAAAAGCGGTACTGTGAACTCTCTGCCAGGTACTTCAATGTAATTTGCAGAATGTAAATGTAGCGTGTATGTAAATGTATAGTTTTGGAAGTGAGAAGCCGTTTGCTTGGAGGAGGAGAAGCGGGCGTACTTACGGCTAGCACGAGCGCCGTGATGTGTGCGGCGCAGAGCAGCAGCTGCACGAACACCAGCATGGAGAAGTAGCCGTCCTGCAGGCGCTGCTGGTAGCGCGCGAACAGCTCCTCTAGGTTCTTCACCCGGAACTGGTGCTGCAACACCGACACACCCATCACCATTACTCCCAATACAAAAGCTCATTGCGGCGAGCTTAGGAAACACTACCTAGAGAGCAGCCCGGCCTCTTATGACCAACGAGAAAGACAGACCGCGGCGCGCACGTCACATCACGTGATCAAGAGAGGCCTGAGAACGCCATCGCTAGCTGATTGGCTGGCCACTGAGGCACAGCCTTCTGTGTCATAGCGGACAGCTAGTCAGCTAGGGATCGCGATGGCTCGAGGCCTCTCTTGATCACGTGATGTGACGTACACGCTGCAACCTGTCTCTCTCATTGGTCTTGCGTGGTCTCAAGGCCAGCGAGAAGGACAGGCCTGGGCACTCAGCTAGATGACGTGACAGGAGTAGTGCTGAAGCAGTGCGATCAGGAAGTTGACTGGCTGGCCGCTGGGGAACGGCCCACTGTCTCTTAGCGGTAACCAGTCAACTCCATGATTGCGTTGGCTTAGCACTACTCCTGTTACGTCACCTAGGTGAGTGCCCAGACCTGTCTTTCTCCCTGGCTGGTGGGGCACAACCCACTACGCTGTAGCGGCCAGACGGTCATCTATGCAATTGCGGTCTATACTCTAGGTAGTTGGGTACAGAGGTGTCTCTGCCACACTTGATTCTGCTCATGAGGAGGACATGCTAAGCGGCGTAACGCGATACTAAACAAATTAATTCACTGGAAGAGCGGTCAGAATAAGCGAACAGTATCGGTTTATCTCAAGACACTCAACCGTTTCTGAAAAGACGCTGTTTTTCCCAGGACAGGCTTATATTGAGTAGGTAGGTCGTCATAATGTCCTGAATGGTGCATTATTTGTTTTGACGAGAAGCTAATGATTTGCCACTGCCTTTGTCCATCCTTGACAGGTCCTCATATAACCAATGTTATATGAGACGCGTAAATCTATTGTGTGAGAAATGATAAAGTATCGTCAGGTTCCCAGAATGAAACTTTCACTCTGCAGCGGAGTGTGCGCTGATATTAAACTTCCTGGCGTATTACAATTGTGTGCCGGAACCGGGATTCGAACCCGGGACGATTGCCTTTCACGGGCAACAGCTCTACTGTCTGAGCTATCACGGTCAGTTGGCCCTCGAAAGGCAAAGGTCCCGGGTACGAATCCCGGTTCCGGCACACAGTTTTAATCTGCAAGGAAGTTTCATATCGTTAGGTTGGCCACTTGGGAATAGTTTTGCGCTCTAAGGCATCATGCTGCAGAGTACGCTGCCATTCCCTGTCGCAGGTTCCAGTCTTGTCCCGGATTGTGTATGTGTGTGTATGTGTGTGTGTGTTTGTTTGTTGTTCTTAGTATAAATTAGTTAAAGTTTGGGACTGATGACCACTCCAGTTACCTCTCCTAGCTTTACAAATATTTGAACATTTTTATAGTCATATTGGGTTGATGTTTTTGCGAATGATGACAGAAATGAAAGCATATGTTGGTAAATTGGCAACTATATCAGGCCTTCTAGTTTACTGTCTCCAGGCAGAAGATGGATCATAGTCATGAATATAAGACTTTTCAAAAAGTTTTAAAGTGAATAATTTTCCTCCTGTTTTGTTTGTAATGTACATTGTTGTGATGCTTGTGGTAGTTTGAAGTTTAAAGAAATAAGAAATTAATATAAACATATATTTTATTACTGTGAACCACCACCTACTGTTACTACTTTCAATCCATGTGAATTTTACAAACCTTTTTATTAATTATACTTAAATAAGACTGGAAAACAATATAACAAACATATATGCAAGAAAAAGAATTATAAATGTTAAAGTGGCCGCAATCTAACACTATTTTAACTCTAAGTTACTAACACTATTAACATTATAACACTATCTTATATAGAGTTAAACTAATCTATTTTATATTGAGTCTTCTACTGTCGGCAAGAAGCTACTGCTACTGTTAATGATTGAACACATTTGAACATACATACATTTATTAATTGTAATAAAAAACCATACAACATTTGTTTAAATTATTGGCACCAGTTTTTCTACTGACTATTATCTGTTGCATGACTTTGCATTGGAGAAGCGTGATACAAAAAAGCGTTTTGACTCTTCGGATACTATACTCGAAAAGATTATTGGGTGATTACATTGAACCTCGTTCATAGGTTAACACTTATTTTTTAATAGCAACTCTATACAGTAAGTTATGTAATTGAATTTTTTCTTAACAGTTAATTCTTAAATTTCGTTCGTGTTTTTTGTTTTAAGGGCTTTATTCTCACGTATTTGTTACATATTATACATTCGAGGAAACAGCTTAACAGATATGGTTACGGACTGCTTCTGTTGTGAACGGATTAAGGTAGAATTGGCCACCGTCCGTAAATAGCCAGAAGCTGTGTCGGCCACGGTCGACAGACTTCAGGCTGCTAGCCTCGGTTGCGGAGGCATGGGTGCACCTCAGGCGAATGTTTTGGGCCTATGGAGGCTCTAGCGCAGCCTGGGAACTCCTGACACTGCGCCCACTAATTCCTGCGTCCCTGCCGGTCGACAGTTGCCTACCGGTGACTGGCGAACTGCGGCGCCGCCGCCAATCTCAAGGCAGTCCCCTTGCTTCTCAGTGCAAAGTTTGAGGTGTTGCCCATTGATGATAGTACCTCTCAGCCAGTACAAGATGCCTCATATGTTGCCGTGCTGGCCGATCTTTCTGAGAGGTCTGGACAAGCACAGTGGCTGGGTGTGCATGTCGTTGGGAGCTCCAATACTAGGCAGATGATTGACTCCCTTAGGAAGATAGAGCGAAGTTTGGGAAAGGAGGCAAGTGTGCACTCGGTTTGCTTGCTGGGGGTTTCAGCTGAGCCGGCTGCGGTGGCCGAGGTGACTGAGGCGCTCCAGTCACGGTCAGCACGGCCACTACGGTCGGGGGTTCGAATCCCCCCTCGGGCATGGATATTTGTGCCGTCCTAGTTCGTAAGTAGTTCATAAGTTTAGGGACTGATGACTCCGTTGTTAAGTCCCATATGCTTAACAAACACTTGAACATTTGATTTGGTTTCAGCTGAGATGTGGAAGTTCTGTTGGCGGTAGTTAGATAGCACTAGGTGCATCCGGTAGCAAATTGTTGCTCATATCGGCATCAATAAAGCCTACCGCTTTGATTCAGAGGCCATGCTCGATTCCTGAAGGCGGCTGGCGGATTTGGTGGCGACTAGCCTCCTCACGGGATAAAGCGGAGCTATCGATTTGCAGTATAGTTCCGAAATCCGATCACTGTACTCTGGTTTGAAGCCATTTGGAAGGCTTAAGGGGAGGCGTTGATGAATAACACACACTATTTAAAAAATGCACCGAATCCACAGTTTTGGAGATATAACAATGTAATTTTGTACCACACTTTACATGAAAGTAACACATTTACATATAAAATACTTTTATTATATATATTCAACTTTTTTTAAATGAAATTGGAAGTTTTATTTTTAAAAAGTAATGTACGTACCTTTTTCTCAGAAAGTATTCAAGAGATTTCTACAAAAATTTCTTTGTTTCATCTCTTTATATGTTGTAAGATTCTCTCTTGAGGTTTTTGGAATAGGTCAAATAGAAGAATTTTCATAATTTTTTATTTATAATTCCACAAGTACAATTTTAAATTCATGCAAAATTCCAAGCACTTTGCCCCATATCTCATCTTGCATTCAGAATTTCAAAATTTGCTCTTGAGACAACGTTTATTAGTTTTACAAAAATATGTGATCGAAATTTCATACTTCGAGCATTCATAGTATCTGAGTAAAAGGTACATATACTTTAAAAAAACAAACTTTTCAGGAAACGCAATTTAAAGTTCACACTAACTTTTTTTCCTTGTGCCACTTCTTCATAAGGCACCACATTTGTACTCTGGGTCGTCTTTCTCTTCAAGGCTTCTCTTCTGGTTTCTTGATGTCTGTCTTTTTTCCTTTATCAGGCCTCAACTGACTTTTCAGCTGCAAAGACGCGCTGTACATCTATTTTTCTCAGGATGCCTTCAGTAAAATTTCCTATCGTGGAACCCATTTTTTCTAATGCCTTCATCATCTCGACGTTCCCATAATTAAATATGAGTTATTAAATACAATAAGTTGCAATTCTGAAAACTACATCAGATGCAAATGAGGTTTTAGGACATCGTTTCCATATAAGTGAGTTTAGAGTCTCATTTGGATTCTGGGTTTTGCCATGAACACACTTTTTGAAAAGTGCAGGATCGGCCAGAAAGCGAGATTCATCGTTGTAGTATGCACCATTCACCTCACTAATTTTTCGCTTGGAGCTGCTAGGAGACGAGTTCACATTTTCCGAAGATGTTCTTACTTCTGATGTAGTCTCATTGCTGGTTTGTCGTTGTTTCTCACGTCCTCTATTCACCAATTTATTCAAACGCATTTTATGCAGTTTCTTATACACTCTCTGTGATCGTGGCGTAACTGAATGAAGAAATAATCGAACACTCGTATAAATCTCCTTCAGTATAAAAAAAAAAAAAAAAGGAAGTGCTTCGTCTTAACCGATGCAGCTAGTTTGTTGGCCGGCCGCGGTGGCCGAGGGGACTAAGGCGCTCCAGTCACGGTCTGCACGGCCACTACGGTCGGGGGTTCGAATCCCCCCTCGGGCATGGATATTTGTGCCGTCCTAGTTCGTAAGTAGTTCATAAGTAGTTTGTAAGTTTAGGGACTGATGACCCCGTAGTTAAGTCTCATAGACTATACAAACATTTCAACATTTTGTAACTAGTTTGTTGTTGTTTATAAGATACGGAACACAGTCAAATCTATAAAACCAAAGTTCAATCGAGTTGAAGTCCGGTGAATAAGATGGCCACCCCATTGTTTCAATTCCCTCAGCTTCAAGTATGTTCCGAGAGGACGAGCGTTACCGTCCACAGGAAGGAACCCATCTTCTCTGGCACCAGCGTAGGGTACAACAGAAGGTCCGAGGATCTCGTCTCCATACCTCTGATCAGTCAAAGCGCCATATGAACGATACAGAGGTTCGTACGTCCGCCAATACTGACTCCTGTCCACACCATTCGTCCACCATTATGATGTGTTTCCTGTACGTTCTCTCCAGATGAGAGAACGGCGATTGTCCGGCTGAATACAAAATCGTGACTCATATATGAACAAAATCCAGTGCCATTCGTTACGACGCCATTGCTGATGTAGCTACGCCCAGTTATTGTGGACTAAAAACACACCATAGGCCTCCGTGCGAAGAGACTATATTTCCTAAGGCGGTTTCGAACTGTTTGTGTTGATATTGCGCGGGCTGTTGCTGCCCGGAGGGTGCTTTGCAGCACAGTTGCATCCACACTCTTGTCTCGACGGTCTGTTAACCGGAGATAAAGGTCATCTCTTCTGTTGTTAACCATGGACGACCATGGCCGTACCTTCTTCTAACGGTTCCTGTTGTCCTGGAAGTTACACTTTGGGACACTCCAATAGCTGGAACTCCTCCCTCTGTGTCCGTCCCGTTTACACCCTTAATATAGCCTTCCGTGCCACGGTTTCAAAAAAAAAAAAAAAAAAAAAAAAAAAAGTTCAAATGTTTCTAAAGCTTATGGGACTTAACTGCGGGTCATCAGTCCCTAAACTTACAAACTACTTATGAACTACCTTATACTAAAGACAGCACACGGTCTGCACGGCCACTACGGTCGGGGGTTCGAATCCCCCCTCAGGCATGGATATTTGTGCCGTCCTTAGTTGTAGCTAGTTCTTAAGTAGTTTGTAAGTTAATGGACTGATGACCCCGTAGTTAAGTCCCATAAGCTCTACAAACATTTGAACATTTGATTTGAACAGCACAAACATCCATGCCCGAGGGGGGGATTCGAACCCCCGACGGGGAACGACCTCGCGCATCATAGCATAGCGCCTTAATGCGCTCGGCCGTTCCGCCGCGGCGCCATTGTTTCGTTGTTGTTTTCCACTACCTGCTCCTTACATTATCTGAACTCAACTGCTTGTGTAATTCGTCTGGTTAACACGTCAACCCCAATATCCTCTGCAACAACTTTCTGTAATTACTACTATCTCAAAGGTATTAAACATAAGAAGAGGCACTGAATTAAAATTTGTGCTGTGGTCGGGATTAGAACCCAGAACTTCCTACTTACTAGGTAGACACTTTAGACCACTTTTTTTTTTTTTTTTTTTTCTATGAGTAGTTCACTTTGTTGCGGACGCTGTTCGTTTTCGTTCGTTCTTGTTCGGTGTGTTGTTGGCTCAGCTTTTTTATTACAGAGGACGTTGAGCCCTCTGACCGGGCGCGCTGAGCCACGGCGCCCGGCTACCACTCAGCTAACACAGCATTGAGGCAAAGCGACTACACGGACTGTCTTAAAGCACGTCTCCCTCCACACGACATACTTTAATTCTGCCTCATGGTCCCTCTGAAATGCGTATCAAATTGCCAGGGCTATCCTATATTGGAATAGCACCCCAGCAAAGAACGCGAATTGGAACAATCGCGCCTTGTTCCTCAGGCCGAGGTGATATAAATATCAACAATAATACATTTCCTTGAAACAATATTGTCTCTTTATACCAAAGGTATTAAACATAAGGAGAGGCATTGATTTAAAATTTGTGCAGATAGACGCTTCAGACCAATCAGCTAAAACAGCATTCTAGCCTAACATAGTACACGGACTGTCTTAGCACGTCTCCCGGCCACAGCACAAATTTTAATTCAATGCTTCTCCTTATGTTTAATACCTTTGGTATAAAGAGACAATATTGTCTTAAGGAAATGTATTATTGTTGATATTTACTACTATAGCGGTTACCGTAATGTTGCTATCTCCACTCTGTCGAACCGAATGAAAGACGTAGAACCATTTTAGTTCATTCTGCCGATGACAATACTTCAAAACTTAGATCTACTAATCCCCTAATTGTTTCCCTTCTAGCAGCAGTATATTTTAGGTATCTTGTGGAGTAAAGTTTTCTTACTAATTGGAAAAAAAGGAGAAGGTCATGTCCGTTTTCAAGAACGAACGTGGAACAGATGCGAAAACTATAGTCCTGTCTTTCTGGCGTCGGTCTGCTGTAGAGTTTTGCAACATGTTTGCTGTTCGAATATTTTGATATTCCTAGAAACCCTAAATCTTCTCTGCAGGAATCAGCTTGAGTGAGTTCCGATCGCAACGATCATGTGAAACGCAGCTCGCGCTGTGTCCACGAGAGCCAGAGGACTGCAGATGCAGGATCCAAGGCTGATGCTGTGTTTCTTGACTTTTGGAAGAAGTTTGATGAGGTTCCGCACAGTCGCCTAATTAACAACTTAAGAGCGTACGCTCAGACCAACTGTGTGATTGACTTAGGAAATTTACGTTTAACAGAACGCAGCACGTCATTCTCATTCAGAAGTCTTCCGACGTGAAAGTGATTACTGGGGTTGAGCAGGGGAGTGTCATATGATTGTTGTTTTTCACAACATATGTCAATGACCTAGTGGATGACATCGGAAGTTCAGTGAGGTTTTTCGGGGATGATGCTCTAGTACATCGAGAAGTCGTAACACTGGAAAATTGTAAAGAAATTCAGGAGAAAATATGCAGCGTATCTAAGCATGGCGCGGAGGGAGACGGGAGTGGTAATTGACTCTCAACATAGACAAGTGCGAAGTGCTGCGAATATATAAAGATCCGTTATTAAACATGCATTAGCTGTACAATCGAAGCAGCTACTTCCATTAAAACATCTGGGAGCAGGCATAAGGACCTATATGTTATGCAACGACCACTTAAAATGAATCGCGTTTAAGGCAGATACTAGACAGATTCATTGGCTAATCCTCAGGAAGTGCAGTCCATTAACAAAAGACGTAGCGTGCACAACATTCTTTCGACCGATGCTTCAGTATCGCTCTACATTGTGGGATCCGTATCAGGTAGGGTTAATAGAGGAGATAGAAAAATCCAACGGAGAGCAGCACTTTTCGTTACAGCTCCATATAATAAGTGCGAAAGCGTCGCGGGCTGCTGTCAGAGTTCCGTGATCAAACGTTTTTTGAAGAATCACTCGATATATTACTTCCTCGTACGCATATCTCGCGAAAAGACCACGAGGAGAAAATCGAAGAGCTGAGAGCACACACAGTCAATCCTTCAGTCGTTTTTTTCCACGAATCACACGCGATTGGAATAGGAAATAATGGGAAGAGACGATGGTCTACAAAGTAACCTTTGACAGACACCTTGATGTGGTTTGCGGACTATGAATGTAGATGTAAATTTTACCTTCCGTTGCTATAATTAACATTATCATCATCATCATTTGGTTGTCTGCCGTACGGCAGGTTTAGACTGCATAGCCCTCCATGCTTCTCTGTCTTTTGCGATCATCTTCGTTCTTTGGTACCCACCTAGTGGCTTGCTGACGTCATCCAGCATCTGGTACCTTCTTATGCCTCTCCCTCTCTTTCCCGGAACGCAACCCTCAATTGCCTCTACCAGAAGGCAATCTCCTCTTAAACTGTGGCCTAGCCAGTTCAGTTTTCTGTTCTTTATCGTCAGCAACATTGTCCGTTCCTCTCCAACTCTTTTCAGTACTTCTTCATTTCTGACTTTATCGATCCAGCTGATCTTCTCCATCCTACGCCATATCCACATTTCGCAAGCTTCAATTTCCTACCATTAGATTATGTAAAAGAAGTTAGTAACTTAACAGAGGACGGGAAAATAGAGGGTAGATTATATAAAATTAGATGTACATCAGAAACAGTCTTTCCCTTGTTGATGTACAGGCACCGAAAATTTTTCTTACTACAAGGATTTTAAGAGAATGGCTTTCGCGTAAGCCAACTGAGTCATAATACATAAGCAATCTTTATTACGGAATTGGACATCGAAACTCGTAGTTTTAAATAACACGAGAATGAAACCATAATCTAGAACTGATTACGATTTAATTAGATCCCTCTTTATCAAAAGCGCGACAATAGCTGCATGATTGTACCGATTAAAGAATAAAGAGAAAGTTATATTTAAGTAATGGTGCTTTAGGATGATGCAGTATAGGTCACAAAATTGGAATATGCAGCTCATCCGCGATAGTGAATTCTGGCAGTTTATCAGTTAGTCTCTCGAAAGAGATGCTTTGGACTTTTGTTTGCAAAGAAGCTCTGTTAAGAATTCTGCAATGAGTGAACTTTATTTAGGAACATCTGTACCTCATTTAATTTAGTAACTATTAAAGCTACTATTGGTTTATATAATTTCAATATTGTTTATTCTGGAACAATTGATGTTTATATTTCAAAACCTGGTTTAAGAACTTTGTGTAATGTAACAGTTACGTAATGAAACAAACTGCGCGCTCTGGAGTAGCCCCGTTGTCTAAGGCATCACGCTACACACTGGACGGCCTCTCCCGCTTGATTTACGAATCGGGTGTGTGTGTGTGTGTGTGTGTGTGTGTGTGTGTGTGTGAGAGAGAGAGAGAGAGAGAGAGAGAGAGAGAGAGAGAGAGAGAGAGAGAGAGAGAGAGAGAGTGGTCCTTAGTGTAAGTTAGTTTAAGTAGTTTGTAAGTCTAATAACTGATAACGATAGCAGTTTGGTGCAGTGGTTTACAAACATTCGAACATTTTGAATCAGAAATATTAAGCGGGTTTTAAGCTGAATAGTTGGCTTCTTTTAGTATCGGTAAAACTTTTACTCACATTTTATCGTGAGTCGAATAGGGGATAAAAAGAGAAAATGAGCTATAGCATCACAAGATACAGAGATAATATCAAAGTACCGGCTTATCGCTACCTTTTAAACGCCATATGTTGCTTTTAATTATTCCGCAATCGAAGCGTTATCGATTCATAGGCGATGGCAGCAGTGCGCGAAGAGGATAAGGAAGGTATATCTCACAGTAACGGAAATGAGTGCAATTTTCACATCACGCTAAAATGAATGATCCGTATGTAGACCATTCGATGATAAGCAGATGATAATAAAGCACTATCGCCGATTGCTGGATAACAGTGCGGTATCAGTATCGATATAGTTTCTTTCCTCTACACTGTGCAACCAAAGACACACAGTTACGCAGTGTAGAAACTGTATCGATACCGGTATATATATCTTTTCGGATTGTAGTGTAGACTGCTTGTATACAACTGATTATACATATACAAGCAATCTAGAATTTGAAGATTGGTTTGAACACCCACAGTGCTTTACAAGGCATGGTCCTGTTTGGAGGTGGCATGTCGTTGCCTTGTTCCGACCTTCGAAATGATTTACCCAGCCAGTTGTACGGGGAGAGCATAGGTTCACCGCTATCAAAGCACCGCGTGACGTCTTTATGACGTGTGCATCTCCAGTTTCGACTCTCGATTATTTATATCGATGGAGCGAGGTTTGTTCGGGTGAAAGCTCTCTCTTGCAAAGACGCCATCTTCCCTTTCCTATTTACATTTATTTCACATTATAACTCACTTGTTGTTATTTCAAAGTAATGGCGCTCTGAAGAGGTACCAAAAATACATCGTTCTTAGTACGATTGATTGTAAACTAAACTCAATAAAGGCCCTATGTGCGGGTAACTCCTGAAGTTAGTGACAAAGAGATACAGAAACAATTTAGTTAGGTATTCGCTGTAGCGTTGTGGACAAAGGCATCATGATGTGGAGTTGAAGTTCGAGGGCGGTGGTTCGTTTCGTACTACTGGCAATATTTTTAACCTTGAATGGGAGTTTTCTGACACCGTTATTAATTAAATACAATTTACATTCTGCGTTATTTCGACTTATTTACATTACCTGCGTTTTCTCTTCAGCCCTATTTAGTGAACATCCCGAGAAATATGGACCAACGAATTGTAAACATTGTCTCCTGAACTTCCTGCACGTAAACTATACACACTGTGTAATAACAGATGTTGTAAACGTCATGATCATACCAATAATTTTATATATAAATTACGTACGAGAGTTCTGTGGTAACTGTGGTTCTTTAATCGTGATGAAGTGTCTTGTTTCTTATAATACACACGTTATTACGTTCTACACGCACTATTTATGGGTTAAGTGTGCTAATGATGTATTTCGCGGAACTCAAGAGCTTTATTTATATTCTGTAATCAATGTATGAAACTACGTGTATCAAGCATGAATTTTACAACTTTCAATATTACTGTGTGTCTGCAGTTTATGTGCAGGTAGTTCAAGAGACAATGTTTACAATTCGTTGGTCCATATTTCAAGGGATGTTCACTAACTAGAACAAATGCACTTTTCAGAAAAACGCTCGTATATTTCAGAAGTCGAAAATCGCAGAATTTAAATAATAATAGTAGGCAAAGTTCGTGTCTGACTTTTGTCTCAATACTACATTTTTGACTCTATTTTACAATTAATCGTACTAAGAACGATGTATTTTTTGCAGTTTCACCGAACAAATCGCGGAATGTTTGACAGAAGAGGACGACTTCGTTATTTTGACGTCACTTCCTGGCCTCAAGGCGCTCAGTCGATATACACTATCGAAGATCGAAACTGGGCATGTATACGTCATAGTGTCACGCAGTAGAACGATGGCGGTGAACCCATGCTCTCCCGTTACTGGAGGACCTACAGTTAAACATGGATTCCGAACCACGGCGCTACTAGATATTTTTCACATCAGCAAAACTGTCAGAGATTAAAGAAGTAGAAAGTGACACATAAAAATCCTAGGACCTGTCGGGGATTGAACACGCGTCCTTTAGATTCATACACTGGCACTCTAACACTATGGTACCGAATCATGAACTGCATGGTTTCCACACTAATTACCCTTTATTCAGATGTACTTTATTACAGACACTTCTGTGTAATAAGCGCTGTACGATGCAACCACAGTAGCAGATGTGTTGAAAATGGTTTCCATGTGTCTCTACGCATGTGCATTCATGCTGTCTTTTTCATACGACCGCTAAAATCGCCGTGGTGGCAAAACAGCAGGAATACGCTGTTCCAGTTTAGGAATCACACCCGCAATGGGCTCTGCATACGAGATACTTTTGAGATGACCTAACCAGAAATCGGAAGGGGTTTAGATCCGGTGACCAAGGAGACCATGCAGCTGGATGTCCTCGTCCGGTCCATCAACCAGGGAAGACAGGACAAGCAACAGAACGTTAACGAAAGTAGACTGGCGCACCATAGTATAGTAGCCACACAATTCTTCGAATCATCAGTGGCACAGCATGAGGAACGCTACCACCCTCTAGGAGGAGCCATACTTACTGTAACAGTGGCTGCACGGTACAGCGCTGATTAGACGGCATTCTCTGTAACAAGGTATGATTGAATAAATGGTTTCTGGCATGGAAACTATGATTTCCCGGACATATACTCATTAGAACATTTTTATCCGGTAGCCTCTCCTCCATGAATCTCTACAATTTTACACGATGGAGAAAAACCACACTGTAGATGTATATTTACGCTATTACCTACGAGTAAGAAAATATCTTTCAGAATCTCCTGGTTCGATATTTAGGAATCAATTTCGTTGTAAAAACCTTTTTTTTTCGTCACAAGGATTTGTTATCACTGTGACGAGTTCTAGCAGACTTCTGTAGTTACATGTTCCACATTGTTATGTTGCTAAAAGGATTATTCAAAACAATACAAAGTAGTTTATTATTTATTTTAATTTCCCGGCGCAATAACTGATAATATTCTTGTCGGGTTTCTTGCCTGATAAATACATCATCTGGACACAATATTTTGGTGATCCACCTGTCCGCCATCCTCAAGTGATAGTGCTGGTACACTGACTCGCCGAGAATAAGTACAAGCCGCGAGCTGAAACCCCTATATACGCCGCGGAAGGCCGAGAGCGTGTGCGCAAGAATGGACAATTCCGTCCTCTACGTTTCAGCGCCGACAGTGGTAGAAGCCGGCGTAAACGATAGATCGCTATTCAGCAGAGACCGTTGTTTTTTGATGTCAAACAATACAGGCTTCCACATTTTACTCAAGGGAAAACCCTTGTCTCTGTTTATAATATCGGCAGAAAGACGAATTTCGAACGATTCTTTTAAAATGCAGTTCCAATAGCAAGACGCAGAAGCAACCATTTGTGTCTCGTCATACTTCATTTTATGTCCTTCAATAAGACCGTGCTCAGCTACCGCAGATTTCTGTGGCTGAAGCAATCTTGTGTGTCGATGGTATTCAGTACATCGATCTTGAATTGTTCCGATTGTCTGATTTGTATACGCAGGGTTTCCTCAATCCTACTTCATCGTTTACAGAGCCCAGAAGCGCTCTAACCTTGGCAGGTGGATCGGAAAATACATTGGATGTCATGTCTTTTCAAAATTCTTCCTATTTTAGAAGATATGCTTCCAGTAAATTGTAGGAAAGCCAGTGATTTGCAAGTTTCTTCTTGTGGTTCCCGCGACGGTCCAAACTGGAAAGCACGGCAGATCTGTTGGTCAGTGTAACCATTCTTCTTTAATACCATTCTCAGATGGTCCATCTCTTTAGTCACATTTTCAGCAGCTGACATGGCAAAGCTCTTTTTATCAGCGTACGCAGGACACCAGTGCACTAGTAAGGACGATGTTACATGCAAGTAGCGGTTCGTGTGCATGGACTTTATGTAAACACTATGTCCCAATGTTCCGTCAGCCTTTCTGTACACCATGACTAAAAATGGAAGCTTTCCATCTTTTTCCATCGACACACAAGATTGCTTCAGCCGGAGAAATCTGCGGTAGCTGAGCTCTGTCTTACTGAGGGACACAAAATTAAGAATGACGAGACACAAATGGTTGTCTCTGAGTCTCACTATTGGGACTGCATTTTAAAGGAATCGATCGAAATTCGTCTTTCTGACAATATTATAAACAGAGTCAAGGTTTTTCCATTGAGTAAAATGAGGAATCCTGTATTGTTTGACATAAAAAAGAACGGTCTCCCTTTAGACCTGATGAATCGCGATCTATCGTTTGCGCCGGTTTCTACCACTGGCGGCGCTGAAACGTAGAGTGCGGAATTGTCCATTCTTGCGCACGCGCCCTCGGCCTTCCGCGGTGTATATATGTGCCTTCGCTCGGGGCTTGTACTCAGTCTCGGCGAATCGGTGTACCAGCACTGTCACCTGAGGATGGCGGCCAGGTGGACAGCCGAAATATTGTGTCCAGATGACGTATTTATCCGACGGGAAACACGAGAAGAATATTATCAGTTTTCTTAGTTGTGTTCACTGCACTCAATAACTACTTGACTCTTCGAAATTGCTCATAAAACTCTTTTTCCCTAAGTTTTATCTGTTAATTGAGCAATCTCACCGTCCAGCACCTGTGATAACTCTTCATCTCGCAATCAACAACCCCCTCAGCGGAGTGCTCTTGTTCTGGAAACGATTAGAGTCGCACATGGCAAAGCCAGACCTCTAAGAACGTTGATATCTACTGCTGATAAGTAGTAAGCGAAAATTGTGACCGATTTGCTGGTGTGCTGCTATGAGGAAAGAAACAAGTCCGTTCCCAATCTACATCTAGGACGTACGGAGGATGTGGCACTCTGACTAGTACACTGCGCTAGCACTGAGGAATGGAGCCCATAGCCATGCCAGGATATGCAGATTTAGGGTTTTTATCGTTTTTCTTCTAATGATACCGAATAAAAGGGCACCGCCTATTACTTTAGCGAACTATACCCTATCCGAGTTCGTGCTGCGACCCTAATATCCTTGTCGTTACTGGACATTAAACCCTACGCGTCCTTCAATCGTTTTGAAAATAGCTGCGAAGTTAATTACTTCAGGAAATAATGACAAAAATTCTTAAGCAAAACTGACATTCGGTCTCTACCACACCAGACTGCCCTCCTGTTCGCTCGGTCCACCTCTACACCCAATATCTCAAAAATTATGACACTGATCGCAAGTATATACAGGGTGAGTTAGTAGAAAAGGTACAAGCTTTGAGAGGGCGATACAACTGATGAGTCTGAACAAAAAAAACTTTTGATAAACATATGCCCTTTTCCTAACGGTTTCTAAGTAAACCAATGAAAACAACTAGGAACGGGAAAAGTGCAGGTTACAGTTAGGTTATGGTTTGCTTAATTATGTGCGTTTTCCCAAAGAAGATGTTCAAACAGTCCATCGCCAATTTCAATGCATCTTGCTGCGCTTGTAGACAGATTTTTTTGCCTATCAGAGCTCAGTGCTGCATTCCTTTAAGTGAGCACAAACATGTAAAATACGAACGAGAATATTCCATCATCTTTCGGGAGTGCACCCGGGACAGCGACAATTCTTCGTCCGATATTTCGGCTGCAAACCTTACAGTCATTTTCAAGGCGAGTCCAAGACTGAAGTATCAGCGTCTGCGCGAGCCTATTTATACGGTAAATCACGTGATACAAAGCTACTGAGGATTAGACTGCGCATGCTCCAAGATATCACATTCGTAACTGCTGCTCTAGTCATAGATGAATATATACTTCAAAGATAAACATGTGAGGAGCGCTGGGTGCATACATAAACAGAGCTGTTACGTATACACAGTGCTTACAAATGAATAATTAATCATTAAAAGTGGTAACATCAATCGGAAGTGAAGACGCAGACATTCTTTCAGAACGAAGGCGTGATATAAGTGGCTTCCATGCATTGTCAAGATGAAATCCGTCGTCACGATTTAACAGGTTGTCCGCCAGTTGTATGTGTACACCTTCCTTTACAAGTGAGTGCCAGAAAGTAGAAGCTGTGGTTAAAATCTTTACTTCTTTGTAAATTATGGAATGACCAGTAGAAATACAATGTTCGGCTACTGCAGACTTGTTGGACTGGTGCTCAACGCATCGTTCCTGTATAGTGCGCGTGGTTTGACCTATGTAACGTTTTCCACACTCACAAGGGATTTCATAACCCCCCGCTTTTCGCAATAACAGATCATTTTTCACAGATCCCACAAGAGCTGAGGTCTTAGCTGGTGGGCGGAAGATCACATCCACTTTGTGTTTCTTCATGATTCTGGTTATTTTTGAAGAAAAATTACCCACGTATGGGAGAAAGGCTGTAGATTTCACTTCCCGTTCCTCTTTATCTTTCTCCTGTGATTTTTCTGGTATTTTTATTTGCAAGGCTTTCTTAATTTGATGTTGCGAATAGCCATTTTTCTTGAAAATTGCCTCCAGGTGCAGGAGTTCATCCTGCAGGCTGTCAACATTTTTGAAGAAAAATTACCCACGTATGGGAGATAGGCTGTAGATTTCACTTCCCGTTCCTCTTTATCTTTCTCCTGTGATTTTTCTGGTATTTTTATTTGCAAGGCTTTCTTAATTTGATGTTGCGAATAGCCATTTTTCTTGAAAATTGCCTCCAGGTGCAGGAGTTCATCCTGCAGGCTGTCAACATTTTTGAAGAAAAATTACCCACGTATGGGAGATAGGCTGTAGATTTCACTTCCCGTTCCTCTTTATCTTTCTCCTGTGATTTTTCTGGTATTTTTATTTGCAAGGCTTTCTTAATTTGATGTTGCGAATAGCCATTTTTCTTGAAAATTGCCTCCAGGTGCAGGAGTTCATCCTGCAGGCTGTCAACATTTTTGAAGAAAAATTACCCACGTATGGGAGATAGGCTGTAGATTTCACTTCCCGTTCCTCTTTATCTTTCTCCCGTGATTTTTCTGGTGTTTTTCTTTGCAAGGGTTTCTTAATTTGATGTTGCGAATAGCCATTTTTCTTGAAAATTGCCTCCAGGTGCAGGAGTTCATCCTGCAGGCTGTCAACATCAGACACTACATGAGCCACGTGAACCAAGGTTTTCAGTACACTCATAGTTTATCTCTCTTGAGCTCACTCTGCGCTTGTACATTCCGCTCTTCAGCCACGCCCACAAACAGTAATCAAATGGGGTAAGACCGAGTGATCTCGGTGGCCAAGCAATGAGTCTATGGCGACCGACCCTACAGCGAGGATACTTTGAGTTACCGTGTCATTGGCCGTACAGAACGTGTCCGAATTCCGTCATTCTGAAAGTACATACGAGCTCATGTTGCCAAAGGGATATCATCCACGTATTCTGGTAATACTTTTTGAAGAAAATCAAGATACCGTGTCCCATCAAGACGGTTATCTAAAACAACTGGTCCGATGAGTTGGTCATCAATAAAAACGTACCACACGTTGACTGAGAACATTATCTATGAGTAAATTTACAGAATTAAACATACCATAAAAGTATCTTGATTTACTGTCACCTATCCTAGTTGTTTTCATTGATTTACACGGAAACGGTCAAGAAAATGGTGTATGTTTTTTAGAAGTTTTTTGTTCAGACTCACCAATAGTATCACTCTCTCAAAACAGTACCTTTCCTCCTGAATCAGCCTGTATAAACCTACGTTAACCAGCTTCTTGTTGTCAGTTGTCCTGACTGAAGTTTCTGCATTGGTCTACATCTACAGCTATATCTGTACTCGGAAAGCCACCTCATGATGTGTGACGAAGGCTACTTTGTGTATCACTGTCATTCCATCGTTTTTTTGCTACAGTCGGACATGGTTCCCGGGAAAAACGACTGCAGGTAAGCCTCCGTGTTGCCTACAGTCTATCTAAATTTACCCTCTTGGCTTTTCCGTGAGATATACGTAAAAAGAAGAGATATATTGGTTGAATTTTTTAGAGACATTTACTGTGGGAAATTTGTCAGTAGCCTGTCCAGTGATACAGAACGCGTCTGTCACTGGAGATCATCACCGTGATACTTTCGCCATTGATATAATAACCTGCAATGAAGCTTACTGCTTTCCTATGGATCCTCTCCGTTTCTTTTACCAATCCTATCTCGTACGGATCTCACACCGACGACCAATATTCAAATATTGGTCGAACGAGATTTTTGTTAACTACTTCCTTTGCTGAAGGACTACACTTCCTAAGCATTCTTCCAATGAATCTTAGTCTGGTATCTTCCTTTCCCACTGCGTTCGTTACAATTTAAAGCATTCCTCACGCACACACTCGTATCTTTTATGGAAGTAAGTGCTTCCAGTGTTTGGTCTGCAGCTGTGTAGTCATACAGTAAACAATATTACTTTCCACGTATTCGCATTACGTTACACTTCTTTATTTTCAAGTTAATTGCTATGCCATGCACCAAGTGTCGATACGCTGCGGATCCTGCTACATTTCGCTACAATTTTCCAGCTTTGCGACTTATGGATATACTACAGAGTCATCCGGAAAAAAATTACTGTAAATATATTGTGGAAAGTAAAGACCCTGTAACAAGCCACTGGGGAAAGCCGTAAATTGATTTCGCGTCGAAAGACTTCTCTCCATTGAGAATGACATGCTGTGTTCTCTTTGCTATGAACTCTTCAATCTATTCACGAAATTGGTGGGATATACAGTAAGTTCGCATTTAGTTCATTAGACGACAATGCGGAATGGCATAAAAAGCCTTTGGGGTCAAGGCACACGGTATCTGCCTGGAAGCCAGTATCTACTGGTTTCGTGGACGAATAGCGCGAGCTGAGTTTCACATGGTCGTTGCTTTCGGAACCCACGTTGATTCATGCAGAGAAGATTTTCGACCGTCAGGAATTTCATAGTACACAAGCATAAACATATTCCAAAACTATACAACATACCACCATCAGAGGTACAAGCACAAAGCTTTTTTGCTGCTTTTGTCTTCCTGCTGTAAGACAGGCACCCTGTTACAGCACAGCCGGGCATTTTAACACAGAAATTCTGTCGAAAACCGCAAATAACACCACAAAATCAAACGAACAACAACAACACAACTCTGCTACGCGCCTCAATAAATAAATGTAGCTGCGCGCCACCGCATGCTCTTACGGTGGCGTGATGTGCAGAACGGCAAAATGTTCACCGAACTGCGCGGGCAGTTTGGGCCCTCCCTGGATAAAACCATGTTTAAACACAACTGCTCTTGTCTTTGCTTTGTCCTTAAGTTTTGTTATGTTATTTCAAATTGCTCTTGCCTTTGCTATAGGTCGTATCTTCAACGTTTGTTTGTTTGATTTTACCAATTTTCTTTCATAACTGTAACAGTGTATGTTATTATTATTATTTATGTGGATGGCTCTATGGGGACTACTCAAAGGCCAATAAAGATTTACATTTGTTGCTAATACATTATTTTGCACTAAAGCTTAGGAAATTAAAATGCAACAGATATTTTGGTGTAAGTTCTAATAAAAAAGAGGAAGAGGTCCCCACTGGCAGGATCGGCGTTTTCAAAACATATATTATAATTTTTGCAAATGATAAAGGAAGGGAAGGAAGAAGGATAGGAAACAAAGGATTGACAGTGGCCGCATTTGGGCATTGATATTAAGCAACGGTGACAAGTGAAAATGTGAGCCGGACCGGAAATCGAACCCGGGTCTCCCGCTTCGGGCCAGCGGTCGCATTAACCACTTGGTCACCCGTGCTCGCCTCCCGTCCGTCGCAAATTCTCACATGTTGCACGCTATGTTTGTATCGCCCCTATCGTCCATGCCCTCTTACACTCGCCATTACGGATTCCCGTGCGAGGTCGGACGTATGACCGCATCTGCGGTGAAATAACAGAAGCTAACGCCGTCGTCGCGTTTAATACTTATTGTATTGGTGTGGTGTCTGTTCTTTCGGACACCACACCAATACAAGAAATATATTATACGATGGTGTAGGTTGGTATTTACCCTGATGAGGCCGTATTTATGAGCAATTGACTAAAACAGATCAGAATTATTAATTATAATTTTTCTTTCAGAACGTACTCTTTGATTACGTGTATTTGCGCGATGCCTATCCATTTCAGCAGTCGCACAATGAGAATAACGTGGCTGTACAATGAGGAGCCACGTGCGTCGATTGTGTACTGTCGAGTACTGCCAGACGCCTTCGGCCCCATCTGGCCGTAAACAAAGTTTAGTTCCGCGATCTGCCTTCAGCAATATTAAAGTGAACGGGTAATATATGAGGATGATATGTTGCGAATTTGCACCTCAATCGCCCTGCACGCGAGCCCACATGTGTGTTACCATTTCCATGGACACGTGTGTTAATTCCATACTCGTATTTGCACAGGGGAGATGGGTATGTTATTAATGGCACTACGAGTGTCGCCAAATGTTTACTCATTACCGCAGCAGCTATGTGAGTGAGTCAGTGTTTTAGTGTGGCGCAGAGACGGGAAGTCAACACGGTGGCATAAGAGGCCAGTCAAGGTCAAGTAGCAGGCGCGCGCGAGCCAATGCGAAGCTAAAGGCGGACAGCCTAACCCATATCCAGTGGCAGGTTTACGGCCGCTCGCAAACACCTGCAGGCCAGAGGAACCGCCTCTAGTGGGCCGCGGGCAGGGTTTCACTGACAACCATTCTCTGCCTTTCTATGTTTAGTAGGAAAGGTATTTCTTGCAAGTAGTTAACTTGCAAAATTATGTGAACTTTAAAATTCTCCCGGCGTATCGAATATTCATAGAAGTTTCGGGTATGCAGCCGGTTGTCGTCTAAAACATCACACGATATTTCGGCCAGACAACCTGCTAGCCATCCTCAGGTGAGTCGATGAAGACTGAAGAGTGCGTCCTACGTTCCACTATATGAAGAAACCTTGGCGGTTGCAGCGCATGCGTCAAAATATAAACAGACAGGCCACAGGGGGGTGAAACTCATATAGGGATTTCCGGTAACACGATGTTGGTTCGCTGCCAGGACACACAGAGCGCTGCGAGCGTTGCGATTTTTCATCTCGCTTTCCTATTGGATGATTTACGTTTTACAGTCCTCCATACTTGGTTTGATTCATAGGTGGGTTCTGTGCTGAGGTTCTATAGCAACGTCTTCCTAATTGCTATCTTCTGTGTGCATGTTGTGAGTTTCATAAATTTCATTTATTTGAACTGTACAGAAGTTCCATTTCATATGACTGAAGATGCATACATAGTAATCAACACAAATAAAAATAAATTGGTTTTTGTAGACATTACAGTAGGCCTACATTCTTGTTTGCAGGACAGTGTATATGGCTGTAAAATTATTTGTTTGTACAACCTACTATTCCTCTTTTGGTCACATGAGTGGATATAATTGTGCCTTAGCGTACGTGAAAACTGAAAAATCTTTTTCCTTGGATGCATGCAATATCAGATGATTTTAAGTCTGACATGCGCAAAATCACATTTATTTCCATGTGATAACGCCACACGGCGAAAATCGCAGTATCGAGTTTTAGAAACAAACAATTCTACGGTCAAAAAGATTACTACGATATCATTTACGAAGTTTGGCCAACTGTAAACAACAACCACAAGCAATTAATGTTAGTTTTTGATTTAAATTTCTCTTGTATATTACTTTGCAAGGTCTCAAAAACCTTTCTATGAGGTCCACCCTCAAAGAATAAATGAAAAATATTGTCATCTAACACCAATAAACGTTTTCTCATCGTGTATTTAGAAGTAAGTGTATTTTTCGCGCCACATTTTTCGGATTGAAAGTTCATTGCCAGGCCGCTAGTAGCGCTGCTGTCGTTCTGTGTTTCCGTGTGATAACATGGTCTTTGCACTTCTGTTATTTTTGGTGTTCTGTAACAGGCCACACTGCCGAACGACAGCACCCTCGCTGGTGGAGCCGCGGAGTTCAGCTGTCCCCTGCACTGCCGCTCACAGCCGACGTCGGCGCTCTCTGCCGTCTTCGATCTGAGCAAATTTTAGTAACGACGGGATTCCATGCGTTGTCAAGTTGGTAGCCACTATCCCGATTCATCAAATTTTCCGCGACACGTATTTCCACAGATTCTTTGATAATGGAGTCCCAAAAAGATGTCGCTGTTGTCAAAATTACCGTTTTATCATACTCAATAGAGTGTCCGGTGGAAATGCAATGTTCAGCAATAGCAGACTTGCTTGGCTGTAAAAGGTGTGTGTTGCGTTTGTGTTCACTGCAACATTCTTCAACAGTCTGGCCTATATAAGCTGTAACCGCCAAGGTTTCTATATATAGTAGAACGTTGGACGCACTCTTCAGTCTTCATCGACTCACCTGAGGATGGCTAGCAGGTTGTCTGGCCGAAATATCGTGTGATGTTTTAGACGACGACCGGCTGCATACCCGGAACTTCTATGATTATTGCAAAATTATGTCCCTATACCGAAAAGAGTAATAAGGAGATATTAATTTCGTGAACGAGTGTAACAGACCAGAAAAAAATCATCATCTAAAAAAACCTCAGAATTTCACAACAAAAAACCCAGAAACAATATACGAAATGTAAAATTCTATTAAAGGGAACAAGGTCCTGAATAGGCTACGTTTTTTAGCATTTTCCCCTTCCTCGCGGTATTATTGATGTATAACTTAGCAGTAGCTCAGAATTTGTATTAGTCGGTCCAATTCTCAGAAAATCATAAAAATATTTATCATATTGTGGTCTTGATATCAATATGTATCCTAACTATATCTTTATTTTTAAAAATGAAAATCTGCTTACTGTATTCATCTTTTGGTCTCCCTCTGCGATTCCTACCCCAAAGACTTCCTTCAACGCTAAATTCACGATTCATTTGCCTGGAGTGATTTAAGGGGAGGACGGGGGGGGGGGCGAGTTGGACCACTTCTACGGAGGCTTGGGTGAACAGTCAGCGGTTAGTCTACAGTAAGGCGGCCAACTGTATCAAAACCCAATGCGGGACATTTCAAAAATGTTCAAATGTTTGTAAATCTATCGGACCAAACTGCGTGGTCATCAGTCCGTAGCCTACAAACTACTCAAACCTAGGTAAACTAACCTATGGACAAACACACCCACCCATGCCCCAAGGAGGACTCGAACCTCCACCACGGCGAGCAACCACACGCTCCGCAGCGAGATGCTTTAGACCGCTTTTTTTTTTTTCTTTTTTTTTTTTTTTTTCCTCTATGGATTGTTCTGTTTATTGCGGACGCTGATCATGTTTGTTCGTTGTGTTCTTGGCTCAGCTTTTTTATTGCAGACGGCGTTGAGCCCTTTGACCGGGCACGCTGAGCCACGGCGCCCGGCACCGCTCGGCTACTCCACCGCGGCGTGTCAAAAGCTTTCTCCAGATCTACAAATTCAAGAAATATAGGTTTGCCTTTCCTTAATATATCTTCTAAGATAAGTCCTAAGGTGAGTATTGCCTCCATTGTTGCTAAATAACTCCTAAATTCAAACTGATCTTCCCGAGGTCAGCTTCTACCAGCTTTACCATTCTTCAGCAAATAATTCAAGTTAAAAGTTTGCAACCATGACCACTGATGGTTCTATAATTTTCACACGTGTCTGCGCCTGCTTTCTTTGCAATGGTGATTATTACATTTTTTCTTAAAGCCTGAGGGTATTTCGCCGGTCTCATACATTTTATACGCCAGGTGAAATAGTTTCGTCATAGCTGGCTACCTCTAAAACTCAGAAATAGCTTGGTCGATCTGAATATTTTTTACGGTTTAATATAGAGATTGTTTGAAAAAATAGGGAAAATCCAAAGAAACAGTTGAAAAATCCAAAGAAAATCTAAAATCTGACGGATATTATCCCCCCGAAAGGCAACATGTCATAGACAAGTGTTTGTGAGCTGCAGCCGTAGCACACTACTACTCCTTTGATGCATCGTAATAGTAATAAGTAGTTGGACGATGTGCTGAAAATGTTATCTCCAAAACAATAGAAATTAGAATTAATTCTTCATTGAGATTCAAGGTGATGTTTATCCGAATTTTATCGTCTTTTAAATTCTACGCCCTCCTGTACATGAAGTACAGTTGAGTGCAGAAAAAAGAAATGACCAAAGAAAAACATGGACAACGTTAACGAGTACAGGCTCTGACCCCTAGACTAACCTTGGATATCAAATCTTCAAATGTTTGTAGAGCTTATGGGACTTAGCCGGCCGCGGGGCCGAGGGGACTGAGGCGCTCCAGTCACGGTCTGCACGGCCACTACGGTCGGGGGTTTAGAATCCCCCCTCGGGCATGGATATTTGTGCCGTCCTTAGGATTAGCTAGTTCATAAGTCCCATAAGCTATACAAACATTTGAATTCTTTTCATGGGACTTAACTACGGGGTCATCAGTCCCCAAACTTACAAACGACTTGTGAGCTAGCTTATACTAAAAACGGCATAAACATCCATGCCCGAGGGGGGATTCGAACCCCCGACCGCAGCGACCGTGTAGACCGTGACTGGCTCGCCGCAGACCGCTCGGGTACTGCGGCCGGCTAACCTTGGATACACATAAGTGTTTAATTTCACCTGGAAACTTCATTCTACAGCACTCCATACGATAAAAGACAATCATACTGTTTCTGAACTTAACAGATATTTTATTACAGAGTGAAGCAAACAATATTGGATCAGCAAATAATTTGTAACTTGATCATTATATATTCTTGGTGCAGCCTTAATAGGCTTAAATTAAGAAGCAACCACTAATAGTACGTATAAGCCGCCGTTCATCTGCGAAGTACAAGAACAACAATAAAAATACTATATCAGCTAATGGTCCTCAGTTGCATTCATGGTAGTTACGGTAACGTACCTGAGTTACAAAACAAAAACAAGCTAAGTTTTTCTGCTGTACCAACAACGGCTGTAGTAAATTTTGCAGTATCGAATTAATGAATTTCAAATGTGTAACTAGTGTGAAACAGTGCTGTTGAATCGTATGGCACATTAGTACTTGACCTAAAAATGGACAGTTCAGATCATGCTGGTGGAAAAAACCTGTCATTGCCAAGATTTGGTAGTAAAAAGACAGGCTTCTACACCACGGATAAGTCATCAGCTGATATATTCGACCTGCCATTGGTTTCAGTTCGGAATGTGCAAAAAATTCGTTGAAGAGGTACCGAGACGGATTGTAATAAAGATTTCTGCAGTTTGACTTCTGTATAATACAGACGATATACGTTAAGTTCAAGTTTAATTTTTTGTAATGAATAGTAAATGTAGGATTAAGTTAGTGTTCCAGGATCAACCCACGCCCGTCGGAACTGTCATCATCGGAACTATTTTTGTACAGTTATATTTAAAAATGCTTGCTAATACTGTTTGTGGATATTAACTCACTGTTTCATGATTTTGAACATAGCTTGTCTAAAAGTAGCAATCGTAAGTTTATGTACTGTAAATGGAAACAAGCAGCCCCACAAGTTGGCTTGTAATAAATACACTTTGTCCAGATTACTAGCTCTTTATTCACACGAAGTGATGGGTGCTATTGACAAGGGTTCGCAAATCGATTCCGTATTTCTTGATTTCCAGATGGCTTTTGACACCGTACCTCACAAACGGATTTTAATCAAATTTCGTGGTTATGATATATCGCCCCAAATTTTGCGACTGGATAGGGGATTTCCTGTCAGATAGGACACAGTTCGTAGTAATCGATGGTAAGGCATCGACTAAAACAGAGGTGATATCGGGCGTTCCACATGGTAGTGTCATTGGTCCTCTGCTGTTCCTTATTTACATAAACGATTTAGGGGAAAATCTAAGTAGCTCTCTTAGGTTGTTTGCAGATGACACCGTCATTTACCGTCTAGTAAAATCATCTGAAGATGAAAACCAACTGCAGAACGATCTGGATAAGATATCACTATTGTGTAAAAAATGGCAATTGACTCTAAATAATGAGAAGTGTGAAGTCGTCCATATGAGTACGAAAAGAAATCCGTTAAACTTTGTTTACAAGATAAATCAATCGAATCTGAAGGCCGTAAACTCCACTAAATACCTAGGAATTACTATTACTTCATACTTAAACTGGAAAAAACACGTAGATAATGACGTGGGAAAGGCGAACCAGAGACTGCGTTTTATTGGCAGAACCCTTAAAAGATGCAACAGAACTATTAAAGAAACTGCACACACTACGCTTGTCCGTCCTTTTTTGGAGTATTGCTGCCCAGTGTGGGATCCGTATCAGGGGGATTTGACGGAGGACATCGAAAGACTCCAAAGAAGGGCAGCTCGTTTTGTATTGTAACGATACAGGGGAGACAGCGTTACGGAAATGATAAAGGATCTGGGATAGGAATCATTACAACAAAGGCTCTTATCGCTGCGGCGCGGGCTTCTTACGAAACTCAAATCGCCAACGTTCTCCTCCGAATGCGAAAATATGTTGACTGCCACTTACGTAGGTAGAAATAATCATCAGAATAAAATACGAGAAATCATAGCTCGAACGGAGAGATTCAGGTGTTCATTCTTCCCGCGCGCTATTCGAGATTGGAATGGGAGATAAATGGTATAACGGTGGTTCGATGAACCCTCTGCCAGGCACTTAAATGTGATTTGCAGAGTATCCCATGTAGATGTAGATGCATCTAAAGGTGCCTAAGTCAGGTCTGTTAACTTGGCATGTATTTTTATGCGCAAACCTGATGTAATTTTTTATGACTTGAGCACAACATGGTGCCGGCCGCGGTGGCCGAGGGGACTGAGGCGCTTCAGTCACGGTCTTCACGGCCACTACGGTCGGGGGTTCGAATCCCCCCTCGGGCATGGATATTTGTGCTGTCCTAGTTCGTAAGTAGTTCATAAGTAGTTTGTAAGTTTAGGGACTGATAACCCGGTAGTTAAGTCCCATAAGACTTACAAACATTTGAACATTTTTGAACATAACATGGTCTAACGTTTCACGTCTCACGTCATAATTTTATAAATCTAATGAAGACACCCTTAGATGGTGATGAAATCTAAATAAACTGTATGTATTACAAAGCAACTCGTGGGACTGCTTTTTCCAAATCAACTGTTTGTAAATTTATGGGACTTAACTGATGCGGTTAAGTCCCTAGGCTAACAAACTATTTAAACTTGTGCTAAGTACAACACACACGTGTATACCCGAGGTAGGACTCGAACCTCCGACGGCGAGCAACCGCGCGCTCCGCAGCAAGGCGCCTGACAGAGCTCGGCCACTGCACCGCGGCAGCTTATTTCCATTTACAGTAAACATCGAATTTCGTGCTTTCGATTGACCTGCCTGTGACTAAAAGCGAGGAATGGACGCGCGGTCTAGGCGAAAGCTCACGGACTACTCGGCCTCCCCCGTTGGAGGTTTGAGTCCTCATTGCTATATTATGTTCTCCAATCAACGTTAGTAAAGAATTCTTCTCTGTATTGGACGTATCAGAACACTGCAACTGCTGAAATTGAAGGTATTTTTAATAACTTAGTTGCAACCATTTTCTTTTATATGCGTTTATTTTTCCATAATGACCTTTCAAAATGGTTGGCATCCTGTGTTCAGAGGTTGACGTTTCTTTATGAACCACGAACATTGTTGCTTTATTAGTGGTGTTGGCAAATTTGTAATGGAAATTATGTACGTACCAAGCGGAAAGATACAGTTACAGATCCGGCCGCGGTGGCCGAGCGGGCTGCGGCGTGCCAGTCACGGTCTGCACGGCCACTACGGTCGGGGGTTCGAATACCCCCTCGGGCATGGATATTTGTGGCGTCCTTTGTAGTAGCTAGTTCATAAGTAGATTGTAAGTTTAGAGACTGATGACCCCGTAGTTAAGTCCCATAAGGTCTACAAAGATTTTGAAACAGTTACAGATATTTCGGTTGGCATCAACAGCCGTAAATTTACGAATCCGAAATAGTCAAACATATCCGCTATTACAGGTAATTGAAATAAATTCTATGACGAATTTGTAAATTTGTCCCGGACCGGGATTCTAACCCGAATTTTCCGCTTCGTCCCAGCTGTCACCAATTTATTAATTATTTTCACAATGAAACTTTCACTCTGCAGCGGAGTGTGCACTGATATGAAACGTCCTGGCAGTTTAAAATTGTGTACCGGAGCCGGGACTCGAACCTGGGAGCTTTGCCTTTCGTGGGCAAGCGCTATACCGACTGAGCTATCCCGACACGATTCATAGTGCCGCCTCACAACTTTACTTCCGCCAGTACATCGTCTCCTAGTTTCTTATTAATTATTTGTTTTTGTCATTCGGGTATATCGGTCCTTTGCGGACGCGGATTCGTGTTCTTGGCTCTGACCGACGGCGGTCCGTCCTCTAACAAACATCGATCAACGCAGAACGGACACGACGCCAGGTACTCAAAGTACCGATATACCCGAAGAACAAACGTAAGCCGCGGTGGAGTAGCCGAGCGGACTAAGGCGCCTCGCTACGGAGCGCACGGTTGCTCGCCGTCTGAGGTTCGAGTCCTCCCTTGGGCATGGGTGTATGTGTGTGTTGTCCTTAGGTTAGTTTACCTTAGTTTAAGTAGTTTGTAAGCTACGAACTGATGACCACGCAGTTTGACCCGATAGATTTACAAACAACAAACAAACGTAAATAAATAAAAAATGATAAAAAGTAAATTGATTAAAGTCACCGCTGGTCCGACGCGAAATGTCTGGCTTCTAATCCTGACCCAGCACAAATTTACAACTTTGTCATTTAGTTTAGTGTCCTGTAACAGTCGAGATGTGTAAATATTTCGAATGCGCAAAGACACTATGTTCACGGCATCTAGATAAATCTGAGACGGAATGAATATAAAATTACCGTATTCTCAAAGACACTTATTTTGAGGGAAAATCTGTTAGCGTGTCGTATTGGGAATAGGGTACTTTTCATATCTTTTGAGTTACCGGTGCCCTATAAACATTAACGTCCTATATAACCAAGGAGCGCTTCTGTGACATCACGTAAGGAGGCGTCCCGCGAGCTTAAACAAGTAGGTCCACAAGATGATCTTTTCAACCACTAGAGCAGTCCAACTGAGCTTCACACGAGTTGTGGTGTTAACAAAAAATACGTTACGAAATAGGAGTAAGAGGGGGAGGGGGGCGAACTAGATAGACAGCATCCGGATTAGAGGCCCTGATGACTCCTCCAATCATCTGCGATGGCCCCTCGCTCCGTGCGACATATTTTAAGGATGTACGCTACTGGTGTGGCCGTTGAACCTTTGGCTAAAGAGTTTGAGCTCCAGCGGCTTATAAAGAAACAAACTGTACAAGATCCTTAGTCATCTCCAGCAGATGACAAGCATTAAACTTGTCGAAACGTCGCGAAAACAAGACGCCACGCATTCGCTAATAACCTGAGTAGATTTCATCACTGAAATATGCGACGAAAGCCTGCATTTCCATAAAAGAATAACAGTGTTTAAACTCTTGTTGACAACGAGGTCAACAGAGAGGCAGTAACCATCCGCATTTTCCTTACCTAAGGAAACTGAGGAACCACAAAATCTAGATCGTTTGGATTTACAATCTGTCCCTTACCGGCCGATGGAGTGGCCTTGCACCATAATATGAAAAAATAAATAACTGAATCGGGACAACTGTGAAAGGGTTTCTACTTTGCTACACTACACAATTGTGATTCCGTCATGAACAAACGTACAACGAAACAGACATCCCGCTAGAACTCTGCTAATGAATGATTCGTGTAGGTAGTACAAGCAACATGACATATTAAATCATTCTCGCCACCAGGGACACAACTGTCACAGATTCCATGGCGAAAAATACTTGCTACTGTTCTTATTCTTCCAGTTTTTGAACTGCTAGACGCGTTAGGTGTTTATATCGCTCCTGTTCATCGAGATAATAAAAAGATAAAATAGTCGATAAGGAACGCTGAAAGATATGTGGCAACATCGCACAAGGAAATCGTGTTTTAGCAACATCCACTACGTACTGAAATATGTTACCAAGTCTTGTTTGTTTTCTCATCTGTGCTACTGTGGACATATCGTAAACCAGTCTCAATTGACAACGGTTTTTTTACTGTATGAAATATCGTTAGTGCGTTTTTTTAAATATGTTTTTCTTTAGTTGTGAAGAGTTTTGGCAATGAACTACTTTAGTCGTTGTCCAACGATCGGATTTATAGGAATTTATTATACTGTGGAGTAGTAGTCGGCATACACGCGAGATCACGTGGTTAACTGTTAATTTTGCATGGTTAATTTAAGGGGTGGCCAGATATCCTACCTATCGCCACTCCATTACCCTCCTTCCTCCGCCGGGAGGAGAAGTATACCCTAACTGTTTGCTTTTTTTATTATACATGTGAAAGTATGTTGAAGTTTTTCTGAATACATATTTCTTCGCCGGCCGCGGTGGCCGCGGGGACTGAGGCGCTCCAGTCACGGTCTGCACGTCCACTACGGTCGGGGGTTCGATTCTTTCCTCGGGCATGGATATTTGTGCCGTCCTTAGTCTTAGTTAGTTCATAAGTAGTTTGTAAGTTTAGGGACTGATGACTTCGTAGTTAAGTCCCATAGACCATACAAACATTTGAACAATTTGAACATATTTCTTCTTTCTCTATTGCTCTCCTTCTCCGCAGATGCAGTTATACTATTTGTATGTTTTACTTTACCGTCTCTTGCAACTGTAAAAGTCAATCTAATTCGGAGCAAACGCATTCCGCTTTACTTTAAAGAATCTTCAGTGGTCAACTGAAGAGCATAAACCATCAAAATTTGCAGAACATCTCAGGCAAAAAAAGAAACTGCCATTAAAAGAGTCAGACTCCGCAATAAGAAACATTTCCTAATCCTCCAAGAGAATTTCCAAATTTAAAAAGCAATAACAGAAAAGAAACACTTATTAAATGAGCAAGTAAACATCAGCAACCAAACGCTATTTAAACTAATGGCACACATAGTTGAGAAACACACACTTTCCACACCCCAAACCCACCATAAAATGTGACGACATAAACAAAACAACAAGTCCTCCTGCACACCCTACACACACAAAAACAGACCTTCACCAGTTGAAATAAAATCCTATTTATAAACATGCACAATACAGTCAGAATAACACACACAGATTGCTAGCAGACGCCCATTTTGATAGAAACAAAACATGGGAGCCGAGGACTTATAAGTAAGTCAACACACACATACAGACGATGTATAATAAATCAAAAGATAACAAAAGACAAACGCATCCCGCCAGGCCACAGAAATGATGAGTTGCTGGCGACTTGGGTAAAAAACATTAATTCAAAATACACTGCCGGCCGCGGTGGCCGAGGGAACTGAGGCGCTCCAGTCACGGTCTACACGGCCACTACGGTCGGGGGTTCGAATCCCCCCTCGGACATGGATATTTTGTGCTGTCCTTGGTATTAGATAGTTCGTAAGTAGTTGGTAAATTTAGGGACTGATGACTCCGTAGTATGAGAACTGTTTATGACGAGTTCAGTAACAAAAGAAAAAAAAATATTGTCACAGTTGTCGAATGGATATGATTTAAAAAAATGGAAAAAGGTTTGGTCTGAATGGATTAATTTTTACAGTTGCAAAAGACGTTAACTTAACCTACACAAATTGTTTTTCTGAATATTTGTGAATCGTGTAACTGAGGCGGAACTTGGGTACCAGCCTATTATTTACGTAGTGGGTGCGAGTAACCGCATAAAAACCACATCTGTACTCCGTTCACCGAAACGAGAGACGGACTGTAAACACAGCGAGGCGCATGACCAGGGGTGGACAAAACAGGGGCGCTCGCTCAATGTACCGTGTCCGTTTCGGGTGTAAAGCGTTTGCATGTGTTTGAGGGGGTGATACTAGAGGCTTGCTAGAAATTTCATCTTAAAGGACCAGTTGCTGAATAGCAGCATAAGTATTAAGCTTTCATACGCTATCTCTTTTTCTCTTTCTCATCTGCATCGCGCAAGTGTATGCTCATTATGTCATCCTACATTTTGAATCCAAGCAAGAAGCGAACAAAGAAGATATCCTCAAGTTCTTAATGTGTATAAAAAGGAGCTGTTGTGTCCAGAACAATAAATGACAGATATTGTTTAAAAAACAGCTGCATCTGTGGGTGTCGGTCGTTCCTCAGTTCAGATGTTTGTAAATCTATCGGACGAAACTGCGTGGTCATCAGTCCGTAGCTTACAAACTACTTAAACCAAGGTAAACTAAACTAAAGACAACACACACCCATGCCCCAGGGAGGACTCGAACCCCCGACGGCGAGCAACCGCGCTTTCCGCAGCGAGGCGCCTTAGACCGTTCGGCTACTCAACCGCGGCGTTCCTCAGTTTATCATATGCTAATTGATTACAAGACCACACACTCTTTGAAGTTTGCATCACAACAGAAGCTTACAGTGTTGATGACTTTCACAGAAATGTGATACGAAAGAAAGTACATGATTTGTTGTTTGTTGACATAGTTCTTATTGTCGTAAACGAAAATGCAGATTTTGGTAATTTTCAGAGATTCTATGGATTATTAAAATAAATGAATTTTGAATATCAGACAGCGTCCGGATTAGAGGACCTGGTGACTCCTCCAATCTTCCGTGATGGTCACTGCAATATAGCAAACCACACAACCCCTTTCACCTGATACAGTGGCTTTAATTCCAAATTATAAACTTAGACATCAACAGCCGTAAAGTATATGTTCATTTATTTAACGACCGGTTTCGGTATTGCATTAATACCATCTTCAGGCCCTATACAAATTAAGTTGCAAATTAGTGTTGTATTAATAACATCATGCTGTGCGTATGTCATACAAAAAATAAAGAATAATTAATGTAATGGCGAAACCAGCCGTTAAATAAAACAACATAAATTTTACGACTGTTGGTGGATGAGTTAATAATTTGGAATTAGAACTCGACAGACAGCCGCAGTCCCTGTTCCATTACCACATGGAACCACATCGATTGATACATAGGTAGCGATTTTGTGTCCCAGCCTCGTCGCCGTTTTTGTGTCTCGTTTCCGTCGGAGGTGTCGGTGGCCGAGTGGAATGAGACCGACACAGGAATAAAGATAGCACGCTGGTGCAGGTACTGAGGGGAGCAGCCAGAAACTAGAAACACTAGAGTAAATTAGAACGAGATATATATTGCACAGAATTTATACAATACTTAACTTTTACATAGCACAGTACTGCAGAATGTTGATACATAGTTGAGCTAGAGTCCTGCCTAGTGCCTGTCCGATAGCAAAGTCTTCACTGGTGCCTATCTGATTCCGAAGTGTTGGCTGGTTCCTATCTCAGTCCCAAGTGAACGATGTCGTTCACTGGTGGCCACAAGCGGAGTTGTCTCAGAGGGCGCTCGTGGCTGTCGTAAGAACGCCGCGCCGTGCGTGCATGGCGGCGCGCGGCGATAGTAGGTGGCGCGCACTTTGGACTTGTGCGACACCACAAGCGACATTGAGCGAGCTCCCAATTTTTGCCCACCCTGGTCAAGCGCCCCGGTCTGTTTACAGTCTGCCTCTCGTTTCGGTGAACGGAGTATACTTTTGAAGGCACACTGGCCCCGTCGTTAATCCACTGGGCGGATTCGAACCGAGGTCGCTACATCTCCCCGTCCCGAAAAACACCGTCCAATAACCAACAATGCAACGATTTAAATCTCTTTTGAGAGCCAATTCTTTATAGGCAGGTATGTTGTTACTAACTTACCGAACGAGGTGGCGCAGTGGGGAAGGATTTCAGTTCAAACCTGCCTGAGGCAAACTTGATTAAGGGTTCCCGCAATTTTCCTAAACCACGGTGTTGCCGTGTGTTGTTTGATTACCACTTTGATTTCGTCCTATTCCATCGTGTACGGCTCACGGGAAAAATAATTACCTGAACGACTCTGGGTGGGCCCTGATCTTTCCGATCTTATCCTTGTGGTTGCTTCGCGATATATTCTTAGGAGGAAGAAATATGTAACGCCTACTGTCAAAAGTTTGGCAGAAGCCTGTATCGCGATACAGGACATCTCTCTTCCAGCGTCTGCCACCGGAGTTTCCTGGTCATCTCAGTGACGCTTTCGCGCTTACAAAATGAGCCCGTAACGAAGCGTGCTGCTATCCTTTGGATCCCTTTCGTCCTCTATTAACCGCACGTGGTACGGATCCCAAACTGATGAGCAATACTCAAGTATTGGACGAACGAGAGTTTTGTTACTCACTTCTTTTGTTGATGGATTACATTTCCTGAGGATTATTCAAATGCTCAAATGTTTGTAAAGTCTATGGGACTTAACTACGGGGACATCAGTCCCTAAACTTACAAACTACTTATCAACTAACTAACACTAAGGACGGCACAAATATCTATGCCCGAGGGGGGATTCGAACCCCCGACCGTAGTGGCCGTACAGACCGTCACTGGAGCGCATCAGTCTCCTCGGCCACCGCGGCCGGCGCTCTCCGGCATCTGCTTTACCCACGGTTGATTTTATATGGTCGTTGCATTTCAAATCGCCACTTACCTCTACTGTCCGATATTTTATGGGAGGACCTGCTTTCAGTGTGTGTCCTGCTACTGCGTAGCTACATAATGGCCGCCCGCAGTGTCCGAGCGGTCTGCGGCGCGCCAGTCACATTCTGCACGGCCGTTACGGTCGGGGACTCGAACCCCCCTCGGGCATGGATGTTTGTGTCGTCTTTAGTATATAAGGTAGTTCATAAGTAGTTTGTAAGTTTAGTGACGGATGACCCCGCAGTTAAGTCCCTTAAGCTTAACAAACATTTGAACATTTGATTTAGTTACATAATGAATCAGGCCTGCTCAGGAGGCGGCTAGACGAGCACGAGTGCTCAATTTTTTAGTTCCATCCACTAACCCATAGCTCTTGACCGTGATAAATGCTTTAAGTTCCTTTAATAAGAAAGTGAAACATTTAAAAATGTTTATTCTTGATAACAAACGATCAGAAATAACCGAACGACCTTAATTGCGTGCGACCTATACGCACGCAACCCATGTAACGTTGCTGTCTTGCGGGTCGTCTTAATCGTTTCGCGGTATTGTCGTTGGAAAATACAAAATGTATACTAGTAGAGCATTACAGAACGCTGATCTGTAAGGCAATAATGGTTGGTTGGTTTGGTGTTTTAGGGGGACAAAACTGCGATTGTCATCAGTTCCCCTTTAAGGCAATAATTAAGAGCAAAATGCCTAGTAGTGGTACAGTGTACCCTCCGCCACGCATCTTACGGTGAATTGCGGAGTATGTATGTAAATGTAGATGTAGAATGTTGCAAATAAAAAGAAACACTTTAAAAAAAAGAGACGATCCTTCACGCTTCTAAATGTTATTACAAGTACCTTTCAACACCATTATCACTTTCTTTGGAGTTTGAGACAACGAACTATGTGACATTCACCAATCATTGAGCATAATTTAATATCGTTATGACCAAAATATTTTCCGAAGGTATAGCAACTAAAACAATGCGAAGTACACATTCTTTCAGAATGGTTTTATCTCAGTTGCAAAATGTCCTTCCTGTTGTTGATGATTTTGCATAAACCGGTTGTTGAACTACCTGATTAACAGCGCGATAATAATAGTTTCAAACACTCTACGGAAACTTCAATATTAACATCTTATGTCAAGACATGCCATTATAGAGCGTTAAGTTACGAGGTACAACCTATAAATTCTGAGACGCTTGACTCCTCTGTGGTGCACGACAGTGCGTAGATGGTGCCGTGGTAAAAAGTCAGTTATTCTCTCGTCCCTGCAAGAGACAGTTGAGTGCATGCACTGGACGCAGGCATACGGTCGTTGTTTTGACGGTGAGTTTATTGCATCAGTAGGATCTTTACATGTCACACATTGGGCGTCAGGTAAACATCAAGTTCTGCCAGAAATTAGGGAAAACGTCTGAAATGATGCAGCAGGTGTACTTTGAAGACGCACTGAGATGCAGAGTTGTGTTTAGGTGGGTACCGACATTTTGTGCAAGGACATGACAGATTGTAAGGTGATGTGCATACTGGTCGGCCACGAACACGATGGGAAGTAGCAATATTGGTGCGTGCTAACCTCTCCCAATAGATAGACGCTATAGGGGCAGCAGTAGCGGTACTTGCCACAAAATTCTGACGGAGACCTCAACATGTATCGGGTTACCCAGCACAGTGTGCCACGAATTCTGTCGCAAAACCAACGTGATGATCGCATGAAGTTATGTGGTCACCGCATCAGTTGTGCGGACGATGATCCGATGTTTCTGAACCGGATAATAACTGGACACGAAATGTGTCGTCTTTACTATCTGCAACTAAAACGACAATTAGCCATCTGGAATGCGGCAGCGTGTGCAACATACACAGTCGTCACGTCTCCGAACTTATTGACTGTACAAAGTATTCCTCTGTTCTTATCACTGAACAAAATTTACGGCTATATTTGAACTTGGAATGACATGACCCATCTTCTTCAGGTTCTGAAATGAAACCAAGCTAAGTACTGCTTACATACCTTATAGAGACTCAATCACGACCAAGGTCATTATAGAGGTCTAGTCAGAAAGAGATGTGGAATATGGAAGTTTTCACAAATACCAGTTCGCAACTGTAAACTTGAAAATAAATGATTTTTTTAACTGAGTACAGCAACCTGTCATCAACCAGTTAAAATACTAGGAAAGATTTTAACCATTTAATGGACGATTTTTTATTTTAAACTATAAAAACTGTCACGATTAATGTATAGTGTGTGTACACCGAGAAAAATATTGAATAAAAACATCCCTTAAAATTATTACGCACTACTACCAACAAAACTTTCATAGCTGGTCAGCTACGTAGTGTTTTCAATATGTATCCAATGCAATAAATGTCACTATTAATCCTCTCATCTTTCCAGAAAGTAACTCAGAAACAGTAGTATGTGACCGACTACTTTTACATGACAAAGAAGGAATATTAAAGTAAACAAACACACATGTTAGGAGTAATTCAATGTAGCTAAGTGTCGAACTGATTCAGTAGCACTCTGTAATTCATAATTTCTAGAATGAGCTTTTAACATATGTAACACTATGTATACAAGCAGTCACAAAAGAATTTGTGGTAAAATGTTGATCTGTTTGAGATATAAAGAAAAAATAAGATTGATTATAGAGGTAATCTGTCTTATGCTGACTGCAATTAAGAGGTTTATTTTTACGCCAGACGCGTTTCGCTTTTTTATTTTAAAAGCATCTTCTGTGGTCTGTAAATGATACAAAGATTTGTACAATTTGTTTTTGATAAATAGATTAAAAACAGTTTTTAAAAAGCATTTTTCACTTTAGGCCTAAGTGTTTTTAATTTAATATTCTGTCTACTCACGGTGTTGATGTCTCTTCTCTACATGTAACTACTGCTTCTCCGTCTTGTTGGCTGGAGTTCGTTTTTTCCTGGCGAGTGTTTCAGGGCTGTGTACAGCACTTTTCGTGTGTTTTTGTTACGTTTTTTCCTTTTCATCTCCGCACATCACAGCACTTCACTTTTAACTGTATACTGGTTACATATCGCCTGTTATATGTGGAATGCCTGTCTGTTCATTTGTCATTTCACTACAGTGTGGCTATTTTTCGTGTGTTCATTTGTTTTTCGTTTGGTCTGTGAGTGTTGCCAAAGTTACATATTTATAATATAAATACGACCTCATTCTACATGAGTGTGTGTGTATATGTGTGGAGGAAGCGAGAGAGAGAGAGAGAGAGAGAGAGAGAGAGAGAGAGAGAGAGAGAGAGAGAGAGAGAGAATTTTTTTTTTCGTGAACAGGGTGTTAAGATGTTTTTTCAGACGAGTAAAGGCAGGTTTTAATGGCAACTTGAGTGAGTGTGTGTGCGTGAGAGAGAGAGAGAGAGAGAGAGAGAGATAGAAATATTTGATTCAATGAACAGGGTGTTAAGATGTTTTTTCAGATGAGTAAATACAGGTTTAATTGGGTTTTAATGGTGGGGGGGGGGGGGTGAGGATATCGTGATTTGTGTTTTTATGAAAGGGGGTTGACTCTCATAATGTTTATATTTATGTTAAGTGGTCAATAAGCTTGAAAAGTGTGTTGTTTGCTAGATTGGTTTGGTCATTTATGAGATGTGTAGCTGATCAACTATACTATGCATTTAGGGGTTAATATACCGTCATTAGCAAGTAACAATTTTCTAAAAAATGTTACACGTTTTAAAGTTCTGTGTTTGAGCTACTAATCCATTACTTAAATGGATTGTTAATTATGTAAAATCAAATGTTAGGTATACATTTTTTCGCCTGCAGCAAGAAGTTTGATACAGAAATAAAGTCCAATATTAATAACAATATTTTCTCTTCACTAATCTACGACAAGCTCAATCGTCAGCTTAAAACTAATGAGACATAGCGACATCTTTTGCTACTGTTGACAACTCAAGAAGACGTTGAAAATGAAAATTATTTCTCCCTACTAGACCGGCGTGCACTTGACAGGGCTTCAAGTGAAATTATTAATATTAAAGTTCTGCTACAGGATTCGAATCGACATATGAACCTTTCGTGGAGATCTAGAGGAGTTTGAAGCACTGGAGAAAGCATCGAAATGATCAGCCTGTACGGTTCCGACAGGGTCAAATGCTGAGAAAGGGCAGATCTGAATTCCACTCCTAGATCAGCACCAAACTTCTCAACGTCTCAAGTATAGATATAAGATCTCTGTGACCATTAGTTTATCAAGTAAAAGAAAATTAATCTATGAGAAAGAAAGATTTCTGAGATGAGGGTTACTGACTGCCGAGTACTTTGCCCGTATTGCAAAAACGAAAACTGGTTCTGTCCCAACTGATACCGAACTGATACTGGTATGATGTGAGTTTGTACTACGGTGCAACCTAACATTCTTCACTCGGCGTTGACGGAGGTGAAGTAGTTAATATATTTGTGCATGTAAAAAGATACGCCAGAGTTAGGAATCTAATACAGATACACTAAGATATGGAACTAGAACCTACCTGCCAAACCACTACGGTTCCTGTGTAGTAATGTATGATGCGCCTAGCGTACACGGTGAAGACAATGCTCCTCTAAATTAAATGATCAAAGCAAGGTCGTGACAGACAAATTATGCAAGTGTAACGTCAGCGGTATGTTAAGACGTTTGCAGCAATAATATTCCTGATCTGTAGCCATTATGAAATTTCCTCTGTTTGAAGAAATATCTTAGATCGAGAAATATCACTGCTAATCGTGACGTTAGCTGATAATATTGTCGTCAGAAATATTTGTGTTATCATCATACCACTGCTGGTACACGAGCCCCGAAGAGCATTTAATGTTTTTTTTTTCCTTTTTTAAAAGCTGTTGCATTTGAAGTACTGTCATCGGCAGAATAAACTAAAAGGGGTATTTCAGTCGGTTCTGCGGCGTGGGGATAATATTACGGCAACCGAGATAGTAGTAATAACAGAAAGTTTCTCCAGAGGTGTTGGTGTTGACTTCCGTTTACCTACCGAACTACTCAAGCAGTTGGATTCAGATAGTGTAGTGAGCAGGTAGTGCAATGCAACAACAATGTGCATTACCCGAAGCTATGGCGTGGAGAGACGTAGATAGGTTGGAAGCGGGACAGACACAGAGGAGAGGGAGGTGGATGCAGGAATTGGAGCGTCCAAAAGTGTAATTTCGAGGACGTGGACGCGATTTCAGACAACAGGAACCGTTAAAAGAAGGCAAGGCCAAGGTTATCCACCGATAACATCAGCAAGAGATGACCGTTATCTCCGGTAAACATCCCGTCGAGACAGGAGGCTGAATTCGACGCAGCTGCAACGTACCCTCCAGGCAACAACAGGACGCGAAATTTCAACAGAAAGAGTCCGAAATGGCCTTCGGGAATGTGGGATCTAGGCACGGAGGCGTATGGTGTGTGTCCTACTAAATATACGACACCGTTTAGCCTGCAGAAACTGGGTGGAGGTATATCAGAATAGGAGTCGAAACGAATGGCGTCTGGGTTCTGTTCACGCGTGAGTCAAGAATTTGTGTTCAGCCGGACAAACGTCGTGGAACAATTCTGCTAGTGTGCAGGAAACATCTCCACATCCTGGTGGTGCACGAATTGTGATGAGCAGTGTAAAAGAGGAAAGGAACTTCATGAGGATGATACAGAAAAAGAATGTTGATGATGATGATGATTGGCGTTTTAGGGCGCTCAACAGCGAGGTTATCAGCGCCCGCAGAAAAAGAAAACATCGTGGGTTCGATACGCATTATGCAGAGTATACTGCAGAGAATAATGGAGGGAAACGTAGAAGGAAAAAAAGGATGGAAGAATGGTATGTTAAAATTTGAAGAGAGGAAGAAGCTGCAAGCAAATTAAGGAGGGTTTCCAGGAGAGAAAGACATGCCGGATGTCCAGTTGATTTCTGTCCGAGGACTAATTTACTGAAAGAAGAAAAGTATCAGTTCACGTCCCTGGTAGTGTGGCAGCATACTGGGATCAGTAAAGTGCTCGCACTCGCAAATTCATTGTTCGCTTTACTTCATATAAAATCGTACGAATTCCCAGTACGGGACAGTTCGGTACTGTTGGTATTTATTACCAACAACTGACAAGGAGACCATACGAATATCGGATTTCAGAATTTCTTTATATTTGCAGTACGTGAAGTTCAGAGCTCAAATAACAATTGAAACGTGTCCATAAAATATAAGAAAATAAGAAAATGTCTAATATTGTGCCTCCTGTTTTGTATCGAGTAACTTGCTTGCAAGAAAATGTATAATATCGCTTCTACTGTATGTATCGAGTAACTTGCTTGCAAGAAAATGTATAATATCGCTTCTACTGTATGTATCGATATGTGTAAAGTTTCATCTCTGGCAAAGATCATGTATTGCATAGCATTGTAGCTCGTGCAGAGACACAGAGAGTAACACTAGTGGTTCAGCTCGCTTAGAGAGCGGTTGGGTTGTGTGTATGGCTCCGATGTAGAGCAGAGGCTGCTTTGCCAGCAGGTCAGAAGTTGTATCATGTAAGTAATGTAATGCTGTTTATCAATAATAAGCAAGTTAACCCTGTTTCATATTTCATTTACGTAATTAGAAAATTAACCCACTTCCTTCATTTGATAATTACTTGATTTAGTGGAGTGTTGATTTGAATAATATTATTGAACATATTTCATTATTGGTGCCATAGTAAGATAATAGTTGATCTGGATTTCAATAATTGGAGGCTGACCTATATAGGTTCTCACAGTCAAGCATTAAGAAAGTGATTTGTGGTTTTTCTTATATCTTTCTCGCAGTCAAAATTCTTGAGTATAGTCAGTGTCTGTTTCAAAAGGTTACATGACACAGTGGTTTTGTTAAAAATATCCGTTGCGCACATAATCAATTTAATGCACTGTTTCTTATACATTAATATCAGGGCCATAATTAAACCAAATAGCTAAGTTAATGAACAATTTACTGTCTGATTTAACGAAAGGTTCAACATTCCAAAACAAGGGTACAGCTTTTATCTGGCGACCTTCCTGCCAGGATAGTTCACAAACAGGATCGTGACGTAGTTAGATACGTAGTCTTATTTCAGTTAGTTTGTCTTTTCCACTAACCAACTTACCTTTTGGCTCTTAATTTAATTTTTGTAGCACCATCCTCTGTTGTAGCAACAGTAGCATAGTAATTGTTTCTGTAGTCTGTTACTTACCATTCTTGAGATTGTGTAGTATTGTTTATAGTAGATGAATTGAATATACAAATAATTGCATTACTACTGAACAAGTCTTTCTTTTATATTGTCTGATGTTTGTTGTGATGAAAGCCATGGAAAACGTATTACCAAATGACTTCATGCAAATTTTATTGTCCAAGCTCTCTAAGTTAAATGAGGAACAATTTCAGAAACTAAGTGAAAAACTTGAGAATAGTCAATTACAATTTCAGAAATTAAATGAAAAACTTGAGGAACAATTTCAGAAATTAAATGAAATACTTGACAATAATCAATTACAATTTCAGAAATTAGATGAAAAACTTGAGAAATTTGAACAAACGTGCGATTCGAGGTTTGCGAGTATTCAAAGTAGTATTAATAAAATAAATGAGGACAACAATCGGTTCAGGGAACAACTGCTCAATACTTTCAAATGTGAATCTCAGCAAATAAGACAGGATATTCGCGACGAGATTAACCCGGTAGTGGAAAGCCTTGCGTCACGAGTCGAAAATATAGAAACCACCGAACTCGCTCAATTGAAGCAACAGAGTAATCTATTTGATGAAAAGTTGCAGAACTTCCAGTCAGGCACGACGGAACAGATCAATAAAATTAATAAACAGGTTGAGGATCTCACGGTTAAAATTACCCAAATCAGTGATAACACTGACAAAAGTTCTGATGTAACGCATCCTACCCCGTTTAATGAAACTAATGAATATCTCGCCCTTGACCGTTTCAAACAAGGTCAAATGACCATTAATCAGCAATACAAGGCTGAGGTCAGAAAATTAGATGATCGCCGGTCGCAACAAAGCCCGCCGCGTTCAAAACGTTATTCAGAGCACGACGATAAACCAAAAAATAATTCTTTCACTAATGAAACTTACAAACAAAGACGCGACAATGAGAACAGTGAGTTTCATGATCGTGAAATTAACCGTGGAAATTTTCGTGGCCGCAACCGAGGTGGTGGTTTTGGTCGCGGAGGACGCTACAATAATTACTATCATAACAGCAATACTTCGAATGATACTAATTGGCGTGATAGACGCAATACTGATAGTGATCGCGAGACTGAAAATAACAATAATAACGCTGAGAAGCGTAGTCGGGAGGGCACACGCGATAATTCTCGTGATCGCCTTCCGCGACACGAAAACACGAATCGGGGCCAAAGCAGATCGCATACCCCGGAAAGACAAGAGCAAAACATTGAAATCAGACCTGCTAATCCATGCTCTAATTCATCAAAAAGGATTTTCAAGGCATAAATTTGGGGTAGAGAGTCCATTAATCTGTTTTGGACACACCAAGTGGCGATTGGTGCCCCGTTCTCGAGCTGAGTGTCACTATTCTTCCGCCTTTCCTTAGTGCGCTCTATCCACCTCTTTTTCTCACTGTTACTTTCCTCTAACTCTGAATACTTATACTCTGTGCTACGCTGGGATATTGTCATACGAAACTTTGATTATCTTGCAATTTGCATATAACGAACTCTGTGGCTGTGCAAGACAAATAAAATTAATGGAAATTTTTGATTGTGTAATCTAATCAAGTTCCTATGTTTCAGAAAATATTCTTCTGTATTACTAATTGCATAACTTACGAAGTTCTGAGCGAGCGAAGAAGATTTTGAGTTGACATGGGCAATTGGTAAGCCAAGAACATTATGGAGGATGATGAGTAAGGCAATACACAATATGTCATGGTGGTCTTTAAAATGCATTATTGTTTATGGATAAATGATGGTAAGGAAGGTATTGGTAACAGTTAAAGATGTTTGATAAATGTAATTACGTGGACGAGATTAAGCAATTATGAGGAGAATCGCTATGTTGCTAATGATGACGAGATTATACAATGATTATGAAGCAATTATGAGGAGAATCGCTATGTTGCTAATGATGACGAGATTATACAATGATTATGAAGTAATTATGAGGGGAATCGCTATGTTGCTAATGATGACGAGATTATACAATGATTATGAAGCAATTATGAGGAGAATCGCTATGTTGCTAATGATGACGAGATTATACAATGATTATGAAGCAATTATGAGGAGAATCGCTATGTTGCTAATGATGACGAGATTATACAATGATTATGAAGTAATTATGAGGAGAATCGCTATGTTGCTAATGATGCTATGTTTTGTTCTTTTCTTATGTGCTTACTCGCACTGCCCTTTTGTGTTTTCTCTTTGTGCTTATGTGCACCACTTTGTATGTTGATGCATTGTGCCTTCAATGGCATGTGTGATTGGTGAGATTCATATCCTTCTGATGCTCTGTAATTATTTGTAATTATGTGTAATGAATATTTCTAATTATGCTTGCAGCTATGCGTATTGCTCTTGCAATCAAAGCTTACCGCTATGCTCACTAATTATATACCTAAGCCCTACCACTATGCTAATTAATTTTATAATGAAGCTCAATGACAATGTATGGTTATGCTTATACGTTGCACACAGCCATCTATCTTGCAAACTTGCAGCTTTGCCATAAATTGCGCCTAGTTAAGTCTAGAAAGATAATGCACAGAAATACTTTGCTTTTGCTTACTGCTATCTGCTAAATTTTATTGATGATCTTGTTGATGAAAATCTGCAGCTATGCCTAACGAATATTACGTCTGTGTTTATGTTATTGGATGATTTACTGTGATGTACATCTATTACTGTGCCAAAATTTGCACTAACTGTTTTGTTTGACCCTACTGTTGACTCAGACAGACACAGACATGACCTGATGACTTGAACCTCTTTTGATATTCTCACGAAACTACCCTGATGTGTTATACCTTAAGGCAATGAAATATGTAGCTCAGTTGAGACAAAAGCCTGGCCATGGCAACTTATGTAATTTAAGTGTTATACTTTGTGGTAATGTAATCACCACCATAGTGATATATATTAATTTAAAGAGATATGAACAAATGGTAATTGGAATGTCAATTTAAGTTATATCATGCCAAGTTGATGACAAGCACCCTCAATGTATTTCATACGATTATGTGTTTGTAAAGCAATATGTACATAGTATGTAAAGCCTTGTGCTTATATGAAATGACACTAATGTTGTAGATACTCTAATATAAGAATTAACTTACTCATTAGTATTCAAATGTATCCGTCTTCAGGACACTACTTGTAATGTAAAAATATGGTTTAATACCATGACCCCATCTGTACCACTTGAATTTGTGGGAAAATATTTCTGTAGATATGTTCTAATCAATGACTTTTCTTTCAGTCTAAACTGAAATATCATGACTATGTTACTAATTTGTGTGTAAAATGCTTTATTTCATGTACTTTGGACACGCATGGGAAGTGGCGATTTCGCACACGAGATTCCAGAATGCACACAGAACAATGGACGAGTTACTATACACCACTGATTTTGGGCCTTTTAATGAAGATGTTTGTGGATGATGTTTGGCCATACAGTACTGTCCATTGCAGCCTTGGCCACCCATCACCAGTTTGCTGCGGATGCAGTCGGCTAATAGCTCTGTTGGTTGGAGCACACTTGGTTGTCGAATTGCATGGAGGAATACATCAGAACCTTTTCCCCATGACTTCCACTTCAATGCAACCAGTCAGCCCGCCTACAGTGTGGTGTAATCTTACAGTGTTTTGTGTTCGTGTGCAGACCTAAAATGAATGTTAGGAGCTAATGTGCTATTCGTGTGCATATACTATTCAGTGCCTCCCATTGCAAACGTTGTCCACAGGCTCATTACCAGTGTTTAGGTATATTTCATGGTTCTTTTACAGTCAGTGACCAAAATAAAATTGTGCTCTTGATAGATACATATACTTTGTCAGAAATGTCATTGTGCCTATTCGATTGACAAACGTTATATTGAAACCCTATTGTGCTGAAGCAGTAATATTATTTTGTACATGATCAGAAGCCTATGTAGCCAAAAATTTTACATGTATGTTCTAGCATCCATGAAAGTATAGCATTTTAAATGCATCACAGAATACAAAACTGACACTCTATCTTATACTAAGTGCACTAAAAAATTTACATAGACTACATTGTGCACAAGATATAAATGTTCATTTTATGTTCCCAAAAATACTGATCTCTTGTACAAAATTTAAACCCATGGAACTTACACTACTGTCTGTATTACTTGTAATTACCACATTTTCTTTAAAGAATGATGACATTAGTTAAACTATCTTTTGTAAAACTTTGTATAAGTTCACGTTTATTATTGTATATTTTGTTTTTCCATTTGTGTATTACTTCTAGCTATCTCATTTTCTCCACTATATCATTTGTCAAACTATGTTTTCTGAAATTCTATATATACTTATGTTTACCATTATGTATAATTGTCATATATTCCACTTATTGCTGATGTTCTGTAAATTTTAACATTTGCTTATGCCTGTCACACCCTGTACCACTCCATGCGTGACTTTTGATGGTACTGTTCTGTAAAATGGCATGTATTTATGACTGTCACATTGTTTTTTTTTTTTGAATTTTCTATGTACTCCATCTGTTGTTTTGATCTTGTTATATTTCGGATGTCATTAATGGATTTGTGGACTTGAAATTCAGTAATTTTGCTGGCTAGGCAATGCCATTGGCATCACCCACCCTACAAAATTTTAATAGGTAGGAGGGGGGTGATGAAACGTGTCCATAAAATATAAGAAAATAAGAAAATGTCTAATATTGTGCCTCCTGTTTTGTATCGAGTAACTTGCTTGCAAGAAAATGTATAATATCGCTTCTACTGTATGTATCGAGTAACTTGCTTGCAAGAAAATGTATAATATCGCTTCTACTGTATGTATCGATATGTGTAAAGTTTCATCTCTGGCAAAGATCATGTATTGCATAGCATTGTAGCTCGTGCAGAGACACAGAGAGTAACACTAGTGGTTCAGCTCGCTTAGAGAGCGGTTGGGTTGTGTGTATGGCTCCGATGTAGAGCAGAGGCTGCTTTGCCAGCAGGTCAGAAGTTGTATCATGTAAGTAATGTAATGCTGTTTATCAATAATAAGCAAGTTAACCCTGTTTCATATTTCATTTACGTAATTAGAAAATTAACCCACTTCCTTCATTTGATAATTACTTGATTTAGTGGAGTGTTGATTTGAATAATATTATTGAACATATTTCATTATTGGTGCCATAGTAAGATAATAGTTGATCTGGATTTCAATAATTGGAGGCTGACCTATATAGGTTCTCACAGTCAAGCATTAAGAAAGTGATTTGTGGTTTTTCTTATATCTTTCTCGCAGTCAAAATTCTTGAGTATAGTCAGTGTCTGTTTCAAAAGGTTACATGACACAGTGGTTTTGTTAAAAATATCCGTTGCGCACATAATCAATTTAATGCACTGTTTCTTATACATTAATATCAGGGCCATAATTAAACCAAATAGCTAAGTTAATGAACAATTTACTGTCTGATTTAACGAAAGGTTCAACATTCCAAAACAAGCGTACAGCTTTTACAATCAGCCAAAGCAATTCGACGCAATTCTCCAAAATTATCGATAAAATCGACTTTGAAGTTTTGCAAAGCACACGTAAGTACCAATAATAAAAACAGTTACACAAGCCGGCCGCTGTGGCAGAGGAGACTGAGGCACTCCAGTCACGGTCTGCATGGCCACTACGGTTGGGGGGTTCGGATCCCCCCTCGGGCATGGATATTTGTGCCGTCCTTAGTATTAGCTAGTTCATAAGTAGTAGGGGCTGTGCAAACCGTGACTGGCGCGCCTCCGTTGCCCCGGCCACCGCGGCCGGCTCCGAGAACAGTAAGGCAACTGTAGTTCATAGTTCAAATATTCCCTAAACTTTATTGTCAGAAGTTGTAAAATAATTTATTTCGAAGTACATCAGTACCCCAGCAGCCTTCATTCGAAAACTTGAGAAGTTATTTTCTAAAAGAAAAGAGACGCACTAAAATTTTGTTTGCACCTAGTAACAAACTACGTGTTTTATTACAACCTCTACCAAAAACTTTTATAAGTTTCGAGGCAATAGTGATCGATTTCAACCGCGCATTTTATTGTAACTTTTTTACTCCTGATTTAAATAAATTAATGAAGCAAAAAAAAAAAATGTATCAATAGTTGCAACCAGACAGTTACTTTCTAGGCTGCTGATTATGTCATGAGGAAGGCGGAAGGAAGGAAGATTAGGGTTTAACGACCCGTCGACATAGTGGTTATTAGAGACGGAGCTCAACCTCTGACAGTATGAGAGTCAGTGATGGGGAAGGAAATCGGCCATGTCATTATGTCATTTCAATAGAACCATCTCGGCATTCGGCTGGAGTGATTTAGGGTAATCACGGAAAACCTAAAGCAGGATAGCAGGAGGTGGGTTTGAACCGCCGTCCTTCCGAATGCGTGTCTTTGTTACCGAGATACGAACGCATTACGCCACACCTGACCTTGACTCCATATTGCGAAAGATTCACCAGATCTAGAGAGCCAGAATGATGCAGAGCAGTTTTCTTGCGTGTTTGAAAGGTGCTTTTTCGAGCTAGGTGCTATTCCATCTACTACACTCAGATTTGCAAGTGATCTTTACTTTTATTAGCAAATCTGTACATCTCGTTCCCAGTGGGTAATTAAGCTTAGCTAAGACGATTTTCGCGCTGTCAAAATTAAGTGAACTAATGTGAATACTTTAAGTCTTGGTTGTGTCTCTAAACAAGACATACAGTAGAAATACAGTATTATCCTTTTATTACCCTGTGACATCATCGAAGATTCGTCATGTCCCTTACTGTAATCTCAAGGAAATAATACAAGGGACAGATATCTAGCTAGATAAATACACTGTGCTTCGACAGCTGATTTATAGAACTTACGTAAAGTCTTAACCAGGAAGGAAGGAAAATGGAAGTCTTTCAAGCAGGTAAAGGTCGGATTACGAAGAGTTCTAGAAGGATATCGCTCGTGTCTCAGAAACGCCGTCACCATTATTGCATTAGGCGTTTTATGGAAACCTAATCTGTACGGCTTAAAGGCTTTTCAATTTCCATAATCACGAATACGAGTTACCTGTCATTATTCAAGGCATAAATCAGGAAAGCAGAATGAGAAGGGAATCGGCGATGTTTTCAAAGGAACCACCAGGAAATAAGCAAAACCACTGAGAACCGAACAGGGATGACTTTAGGAGGATTAAATTCCACTTATACCGAAGATGACTCCAGTGTTCAGCCACCTGGCAGTTTGGTCAGTAAGTCTTAGTTACCAGTATGATTTTCAATACCTAATGGCTTAACATAATGTAGTGTGTGGGGGTAAAGTTAACCTGTGAGAAAGGACGTAAACATGATATCTCCTTAGTGCGACAATCTTCTTAATATCTTGCCGGCCGAGGGGACTGCACGGCCACTACGGTCGGGGGTTCGAATCCCCCCTCGAGCAGGGATATTTGTGCCGTCCTTAGTGTTAGCTAGTTCATAAGTAGTTTGTAAGTTTAGGGACGACCCCGTAGTCAAGTCCCAAAAGCTCTACAAACATTTGAACATTTTTTCTTAATATCTTAGTCATAGAGCGTCATACACTGCTTCCGTATAGTCCCATAAAGCAGCTGCGAAAAAAGACTGATCAGAAAAGGTACGCGTCGAAACGTAGTAAAGGGATATATCAGATCCACTACCATAAAATACCTAGAAGTAACCATACAGAGAGACGTGAAGTGAAATGATCACCTAAAACGAACAACAGGCCAAATTCATTGGGAAGCTGATGTACACTCCAAGCAAGGAAAAAAAACACGAAGGAGCTATGCAAATTGGTCAGTTTGGTTTCCGTACAGGTATCGATGGAAGATGTTGAACCGTAAATTATGACGGCTGACGAGTGAATGTAATAATACTGCAGAGCAATTTCTCTGCGCAGCTGTCAAGGATACTAAATAGGAGATATGCCGATACCTCGGCATAAAAAAGTTTAATCAGTTGTACAGTAAGCATGCCTCGAAAAAAGCGCGTGATCAGCACACGCAGATGTCGGCACTTGACAGGGTCCTGTAGGTGGAGCCAAAGGAGGCGGTTGGAGTGATCAGCTAATCCAGAACTGACGCTGGGTCGGTTTTGTTACTGTGGTTTTGGCGTGGTTAGTTTAAGGGGTGACCAAACGTCTTTTCTGTCGTTAGCTGATACTCCTCATCTGTTAACCCAATACTTAGCCATATTTGTAATTTTTCCTTTCTGAATGGTCAATTACCTGACAAATTTAACTACCGAGTAGCGAAACCGCTTTATAAAAGGGGAGAGAGGGATAATGTAGAGAAGTTTGGACTCTATGCCGTCAAGTTCTGCTATAGTTACTGAAAAGGCTGTAATTTATTGAAAATACTTTGTTTACTCCCACTTACATAGGTAGAAATGATCATCAGAATAAAATACGAGAAATCAGAGCTCGAACGGCGAGATTTAGGTGTTCTTTCATCCCGCGCGCTATTCGAGAATGGAATGGGAGATAAGTAGTATGTATAATGGTGGTTCGATGAACCCTCTGCCAGGCATTTAAATGTGATTTGCAGAGTATCCCATGTAGCTGTAGATGTACATCCAAGGTTAATTGATCATTTCGGTTCCTGTAATTTGCTGTCAAATGTACAGTTTGTTTTCGGAAGTGGTTTAACAACCGAAAACGCTATAGCCTCTTTTCTCTACGAGGCACTTTTAAATAAAAAAACTACTAACGCTAGGCATGTTCTTTGATTTAACAAAAGTATTTGTGTTGATCACAAGATATTGTCGAAGATGTTGGAACATTATGGAGTAAAGGGAGTAGCTCACAAATGTTTCCCCTCTTACTTTAATATCAGACAGTAGACTGCGCTGTTTACCATTCGGACAGTTTCTAAAATAAGTGATAGTTCAACACGAAAAGTATTCTACTTTGCTTATTTATTGTGCAGAAACTGGAGGTTCCAGCTATATGAGGGGGTAGGCTCGCGTACCTCCTGTCGAGCCCTGTTTAGTAGCACGGGGATTCTGACCTTGACGTCTCAGTTTGTTGTTAAAAACCTCTGCGGGAAACCACGCACTTTCAAGGCTAAACTGAAACGTTTCCTCGTGGCTCACTCTTTTTATTGTGTCAAGCAATTTCTTGAAATTTGTTTTAAAAAATCAGCTAATTTCTGTGTCATATTGTTAGTTCCTTTTTCTTATGCATAGCCCTTCGTGTGCATAGGATTGTTGCATGTTTCACTTAATCAATTAGTACTCCTTTGTCATTATCTGATGTGGTGACTCGTTCCACGATCATCGAGGATTGCTCTTCAATTATGTCCTGCGGAACATGATAAATATTAAATAAATAAAGCCTCTGGGAGGAAATACGTGTTTTCAACTGCCTACGCTTAGTGTTAAACATGTGAAAATGTTACAATGTAGATATTTATGTTACCCGTACGTTATTTTGCTTCCAATTATATTCTTTGGCGTTTTTGATTTTAGCACTTCACCACTAGTACCAGTAGGCACATGCCATTTTGTTTGTATTGTGTTTTTGTTTCGGGTGGTGCGCTGTTGAATGTGGGTTTGTCCTATCTTTGCTTTACGTCACTAGTATGTGTGTGCGTGCGTACGTGAGTGTGTATGAATTTATCTCTTTATTTACCGTCTCATTTCTTTGACAAGATTTAGCAGTGAGCTTTCATTGATGTTTGCCTGTTCATTTATTGATTGTTTGTTTTCGTCTTTGGCTATGGCTATTGTTTTCTTGTCTTTGTATGAGGTGTTTGTTGTGGTTGTTGGTCCTGATAATTTTCATGTCTCTGTCTATATTGGTTGGGTAACGGTTGGGTTGTTTTAACTGTTCGGCAAATGTGGAGTGGTTTGTTTGATATTTCCGACATCTGATGTGTTCTTTGTATCGCGTTTCCAAATCTCTGTTTGTCATTCCTATGTACTCTGAGTCACAACTTTGGCATTCAAGTTTGCATATTCCTGATCCTTGGAATACACGTTTGCCACGGTGTACCATTAGGTTTGTTTTTGTGTGGTGTTGTCATTGTGGGTGTTTGTGTGTTGAGTATTTTGCCATTTTTTGGTTTTGTTTAAAATTTTGCGTTTGTTCCGTATTTGTCCTTTAATTTTATGATTGAGTTTTTGTACTACTAGGGTGCCGTAACCATTGTTCCTTGCTGTTTTTTGTATGATTGTGTTCATTTCGTTTTGATAGTTTTTTCTTGCTGAGAGGGATTCAGTTTAGCCTATATAACATGTGTCTAAATGCAGCAAGTTTTTGGTTTTGGGGATGATTAGCGGTAGAATATACGATGATGTCTGTCGCTGTTGGTTTTCGATAAATGTTGAACAAATGTTTTCCCTTTTCTTTATATATCGTTATATCAAGGATTTTTTCTGTCATTTTCTTTTACAATTGTGAACTTAATGTTTTTGTGGGCTTTGTTTATTTAAGAGTGAAGTTTATACAGAATGAAGTTCATACATATTTTTTTTTCATTTGGCTCATCTAGCAGACGTATAATGTCATCTACATATCTGTATACTATACGAAGCTAGCGAGTAGACAGGCCTGGGCACTTAGCCGGGTCACGTGATAAGAGTAGTGCTGAGTCAACGCGATCGCGGAGCTGACTGGCTGGCTGCTAAGAGACAGTGAGCTGTGCCCCAGTGGCCAGTTAGCTACGCGATCGCGTTGACTCAGCACTACTCTAGCAAAATGTTCAAATGTTTGTATAGCTTATGGGACTTAACTGCGGGGTCATCAGTCCCTAAACTTACAAACAACTTGTAAATTACCTTATACTAAAGACGGCACAAATATCAAAATTCAAATGTCTGTAAATCTATCGGACCAAACTGCGTGGTCATCAAACTACTTAAACCTAGATAAACTAAGGAGAACACATACACCCATGCCCCAGGGATGACTCGAACCTCCACGGCGAGCAACCGCGTGCTCCGCAGCGAGACGCTTTAGACCGCTCGGGGCACAAATATCCATGCCCGAGGGGGGGGGGGGGGAATTCGAATCCCCGGCCGTAGTGGCCGTGCAGACCCTGACTGGAGCGCCTCAGTCCCCTCGGCCACCGCGGCCAGCACTACTCTAGCCTTTATCAAGTGTCCAGCCTAAGTTCCCAGGCCTGTCTTCGTATACTGTAAGAGAATATTTTGCCACAAGGGGATTTTAAGAACGGAACCCAGAAGTAAACAATAACAAATGTTTTATTTGGACGTGAACAGCCATCTGATGACGAACTTGCACGTTAGAAACCGGTAACGGCGCTATTTTTTAAAATAATAATTGGCATCATTAATTTTGACGAGTTGCTGTTTCCTTTATTACAAGCTTCAATCTGTATTTTGTACACAGCCACAATCTGAAAATATCAGTTTTCGACAAAACAGTGTTAAAAAGTCTCTCACACTAGTCGTGTGGGTCCGCAGATTTGGACAGCTGCGGCTGAACGCAAAGTGCGAGGGCAGAGTGGTGAATCGCCGTGTGACGAACGCCGTCGCACAGGCGACAAATCACGGGGGCCTAATCGGCCATCAGCGGCCAATTAGCCCCGCGCGGGAACAGGTCCTGCCGCTTTAAGCAGTCATTTGTATACGTAATCCTCGCGTCTTCGCCGTATTTTTACGTGCGGTCCTGGGCGGCCCTCGCAGCTAAGCTCACACGACTCTGGCTCGCTGCAAAGCTCGGGTCCTGGACGTGGGGAAACTGTTCTCTGTATCCGAGACGACTTTCGTGCTACCTCTTAGCTACGTAAGAACTGAAGGTCGTAAAAGCTTAAGACTCGCGTGTTTCGCTTTTCCGCTCAGACACAAACAAGTTTTTGTGTAACTGTGCATTTCGTCCCGAACAGGTTTACTGGAAAAGAAAATGTACAGAATGGAGTTCGTAATAACCTTTCAGTGAGAATTTCAATCTTCATACTTTTTTAGTATGAACAAATTGAACACTGTATTTAAGACAAGGTATGAGAAAATAAACATATTTTCCTCATAACTGGTTAGAGATAAATTTAAAAAAAGAATATTATCTCTGACTTTTTCACGCTTGCTGTCAGTAATTTTAAATTATTAGACTCATTAATGAAATCTGCAATACATTTCGTGCTGTCATCACTTCATCTGGGATTTATTTTTACCACGGCGCAACTAAATTAATGTGTATTATGCACCGTGAAGCGAAATTCGCGCACTCAGCTTTCAGAGCGCGATTATTCACATGCCAGCAATAAAAACCTGTCTGTTACAAAGTTTCGTCTTGCGCATATGTGTGTTCCATATGTCAGAGTGTTTCACAACTACACAATTACACAAACAAACTTATAGCAGATGTAGAACGTGTCTTGAGGAACAAAATAAGAATGGAAATCCTTGCCTGGAAACGACATTCAACGACGCTACGGACAGTGCAAGTTACAAGCAGCGTCGCCTGCCGCTAGACCTCCCCTCCAGCATCTTCGACAATCAATAGCTTCGTTGGATGACGTTTCAGGACCTGGCTTTCCGTACTCATTTTCTTCATCAAGAGGCCTTCTAGATCCCCTAGACGTTTCTTAGTGTAATAGTTCTGGAACACACTGACGTTTGGAACACACACACACACACACGCCCACCCACCCACCCACCCACACACACACACACACACACATACACACACACACACACCCGTCTCAGTGTTTGATGTCCATTGCCGGAAGTATGCACAGTAAGAAATTTTGTGAATGATATATTTTTATTTCTGGCATGTGAAGCCCAAAAGTGCGAATATCGCTTCACCCTATGTATAAGGACTGCATAAAAGTAATATTGTTTATTAAGGTTTTTATCAAGTGGCGATCTACAGCAGCAATGTATTTGGAAGAGAGTCGTTTTTTCGCCAAAAGCTGTACAATATTTTTATTTATTAGACTCTACCGCTTTCGGCTCTGTCTGCCATCAAGCAGGAGACTGAAAATAACGCCATGGGCACTACTTTTAAACAACGAAGAAGAATTTGCAATGAACAATTTCAATTCTACGAGGGGGAGTTAGAAAATAATTTTTCCCTGCCGACTGTGGTTAGAGTTGTGTATGAAAGGGGGAAAAATAGAATGAGACCTTAAAGACAAGACATGTCTTTATTTTTCTATATACATTCCAAGTATATTGAGACATTTGTCATGTCGCCTTATACGCTTCAAAAAGGCGTCCAGGGAAAAAAATCAGAGTGTTGCACACGGAAGAAGCGTTGAATGGCTTGTTTGTTAATATATATATATATATATATATATTCAGGGAAAAAAATCAGAGTGTTGCACACGGAAGAAGCGTTGAATGGCTTGTTTGTTAATATATATATATATATATATATATATATATATATATATATATATATATATATATATTCAAATGTTTATCAAGCTAATAGGACTTAACTGCGGGGTCATCAGTCCCTAAATTTACAAACTACTTATGAACTAGCTTATACTAAAGACGGTACAAAAGCCCATGCCCGAGGGGGGATTCGAACTCCCGATGGGGATGTGACGTTTCATGGGAAATATTAAAGATCCTGAGTTAAAAAAAGACCTCGCGATAAAACAGGCACTACAAAGATTTTTTTAAATGAGAATATTGTAAGTTTCATGAACCTAACAGTTTGTCTGATTATATCAATTTCTAACTATTTACGAAACACTAGAATTGTTATCAATTAAGTATTGATAAACCATATACCTTTATGAACATTTTTTCACTTGTAAATTGTCGTTACCTTACAATTTTGGTAAAATCTTGAATTTCAGGATCGATCATAAGACGTCAGGTGCGGACTCGTTTGTTTACAGGAACTGACATCTCAAAGGTTATTGTATCACGCCGGCCGCGGTGGCCGAGGACACAAAGGCGCTCCAGTCACGGTCTGCACGGCCACTACGGTCGGGGGTTCGAATCCCCCCTCGGGCATGGATATTTGTGCCGTCCTAGTTCGTAAGTAGTTCATAAGTAGTTTGTAACTTTAGGGACTGATGACCCCGTAGTTAAGTCCCATAGACTTTACAAACATTTTAACATTTTTATTGTATCACCTAGCGACCGTGTAGCGAAATACGCATCACTTACCTTTAAATAATTAATTTATTGCATGAATTGTAGCCTTTTTTATCAACTTTTGTAACCAGTTAAATTATTTGTTAACCACTAAATCAAACTGATAAATTTCTTTAAAATTTGTAGTCAATTTGTTTGAAACAGAATTTGCAAACGTCACGTGACGTATTCGCGACTTTGGCGCCAAAATCTATGTATTTAAACACGCCGCTACTGACGGCAGTTGAGGGAAGCTGAGGGCCGTTGAGGGCAGGTGATGGTAGTTGATGGCAGTTGTAAGCTTTACACAAAATATATACAATGCTGTACAATGCGAAAGGATGGAAGACTCAATAAAAATCAGTTCTCATGTAACAACGACTTTATTTAGGTAGAAGAACCTTGGAGAATGTGCTGCTATTAACTTGAGCAAGAACTTTTTTTTTTAAGTTTGATTCGTTGTGTGACTTGGAGTGCTTTAGTAATAAGCAACCCTAGCGACGACCTAAGCCCTATTCACACAGGCCACGCAATGTCTCAGGGAACCCCCTGTCGCATCGGAGCGTAGTGCACCTCGATTTGTTTGCGGTCAGCATTGCTTCCAAAGCGCCTTCCGCCGAGAGTCCTCTTCAAAGCTGGAAACAGATGGAAGTCACTTGGTGCGTGATCAGGACTGTATGGCCGATTGTGTAGGCGCTGCCAACCAAGAGTTTCAATAGGGTTTTGTGTTGCCGTCGCCGAGTATGGTTTCGCATTATCATCCAGCAGCAGAATGCCAGATTTGAGAACGCCAGGCCGCTTTTTCTGAATCACCTCTTACAATTTCGACAGAGTGGCACAGTACCGCGCAGCATTGATGGTTGCATCGTCAAAAATATCCAGCAATAAAACTCCTTGGACTCCCAGTAAACGATGGGTAGCAGAAGGAGTGCTTTTGAACGTCTTTCGGACAGGTGATGACGGATTTTTCCATTTCATGGATGCGACCTTCGATTCGGGCGTGTAATGGTGGATCCAGGTTCATTTCCTGTCACAATCCGAAACGGAAAGTCATTGCAATATTCATGGTCGACCTCTACCCGATGGTGTATCGGTGCCTTGCACGTGCACGTTCACTTGCTGTGTCATCTTTCGCCCATAGCCGTTCAAACCTTCTTCCGTATGCAACGCCCTGATGTTTTCCTGGACGGCTTTTTGTAGCTTATAAAGCGGTACGATTTTTAACGGTGTGTACTAATTTCCTTATCAGAGTTCACTTTTTAAGCCGCAGAGAGAATTTGTGTTATCATGGGATTTTGCATTTATATTTCACCTTCGTGAAACTACTCACATCCCCACGTCCCATTTTTTTCCGAAACAGTCAAAAACTGTTTGAAGAAAAAGTGGATGCATAATTGTCTCGATGTGGAAGCCCTTTTGATGTATGTTTGCTATATAAATATTTATTGCCCCTCTATGAGGATCTGCATTTTGCAAGGAAGGAACGAAGATTAGGACTTCGACAATTTGGTCATTGGAGACGGAGCTAACGCTCGGAGATTTGAGTAAGGATGGGGAAGTAAATCGGCTATGCCCTTTGAAAGGAACCATCGCGGCATTTGCCTGGAAAACCTAAATATGTCCGTAAGTGGATTTGAACCGCTGTCCTTCCGAATGCGAGTCCAGTGCGTTACCACTGTGCCACCTCGCTCGCTGTCTTGAGCAAAACACTGGTTTCTAGTTTTATATACCCATACGTGTTTCATTGCGGTTGTTGCATCTTCAGTGGATCTTTTATTGCTTTAAATTGAACAACAGAAATATTTTTAATTTTATTGGTTATTATAAGTTCATGTTGTTAATTAGAAATTTATACAAGAATTTTATACGTGTATATATATATATATACCTCGTTTTACATGTTGAAGTAGTTACGTTTTCCTACATCATATGTGTAATTCTTCGTTGATATAATCAGTAACGAAATGACACTTATATACATAACTGTTTTATAAGGAAATATTAGATCTGCTTTTATTTTACTTCCCTCTTAATGAGTCCTATTACAGATAAACTTTTAATGTGAGAGAGAAAAGCAGTAAATATAAAAATTTGAACATTATTACAATCTGGTGTATGCTTGGAAATAACTTTTTAGAGCAAAGTCAGAAAGAGACACAGATAATTTATATGATTAGTAAGAAACTAGTTCTAAAAAATGCACGTAAGAATCCAGATGAAGGCGCAACTGTCGTTTGATAACGACTTGATTATTTTGTACCATTCTTTTGAACAGAGCAAACTTGAAAGAACAAGGTTGCACCGAGAACAGTACGGAAATGAAAACTAAACACAAAAGAAGATGTTTATAGTTGAAATGAGTACCATGGGTTCACATTAGGGAGGCAAACAACGCATGTTCAGTTACTTCTTCTTTCTACACACTCGAAAGGACCTAAAATAATTTATCGTTGTGAATTAGGTGAAGGAAAATCGCACAGCGAACTGCGTTATTGGACACGGCAAAATGTCAGACACAGAATGACGTAAGGTAGAAAGTTACGGAGGCCGCCAGATGGTGCGATTACGTTCAAAGGTGACGAGCATATGCATTGTAATGCAGAAATTTGTTGACTGCTGGCGTGACGTGTGGTTACACGAACACAAAGGAAACGTAAAAGCTTTTCTTTTCTCCTTTCGTCTCCCCTCTCTCTCTATTACGGATTCAAACGCACTCTCATGCCCCAGAGGCGATACAGCAGCGCCGAGTTTGGGCCTGTAATTATACTGTACACTGCTGGTCATCCAAAATGCAACACCGAGAAGGATCGGAGATACCACAAGGAAGTTTATTTTGAAGTTAAAACGTTGTGCAAGTGTCGCATAATTTGTAATACAGCCCTGTGTGAATTGAGGAAGATGAAGACATCGGTATTGTGTGTTTTCGTCATTGCTGGTTATAGGCGCTGCTACACGCGTCGTTATTGAATCACAGAGGCTCCGGATGTGATTTTGGGCTAAGCAGTCCCTGCTACTTCCACGTACTGACACAGTTGATCTCGTATATCAGCAGGTGGTTAACATCCCACGGCAGTCATTACAAGCTGCGGATAGGATCTAGACTTGTCGGTACCAACACAATCATTCCAATCGCGATTGCGTCGGCTTCACCACGATGGTGGGATTTCAGTCAGCAGACGCCTTGGTGAGGGACTCTTCAACTGGTGCTTTATGCAACGCCCAGTGGTCCCGTGTCTAGTATTATGGTTTTAGGTGCTAGTGGACGCCACTCCTCCACCCACCTAATAGGTAGTAATTCAATACGTTAATAAGAGGTTTTCAGGCAAGATCGATTTCTTCTTTTAATTACATGACCGGTTTCGGCGTGCTAGACGCCATCTTCAGACCTGTCGTAATTTTTTACGTCACTGCTATTGCAACAATTTTTAACATAGCACATTGGTATTTATCAACATTGACGTGTCATCCAAATAAAATTTACACTTCAATATTAAGTTCAGTACTGAACTTGATTCTGAAATGCCTCTGACTTAGACCTTGATAAAGATGGATTCAGTCGTTTTATTATTGAGGTGTACATTTTATTTTGATGAAACATCAATGTGGATGTATACCAATTTGCTATGTTAAAAATTGTTGCAATAGTAGTGATGTAAAAAATTACGACAGGTTTGAAGATGGTGTCTGGCACGCCGAAACCGGTCATGTAATTAAAAGAAGAAAGCAATCTTGGCTGAAAACCTGTTATTAAACAATTTTTGATCGCCCCAATAATGTGTTCCTTAAATACATTAATGCATACACAATTAATAATAATAATACATAATTAATATATTATTAATTAAATTGTACGCAGTATCTTCTATGTCATTACATCTCAATATCAATGTTTGTTTATTTTCACCAAATGTAGTTTTTCAAACTTTCCATCTTATGAAAGTTACGTATTATCTTGTTCGTTGTTCGCGTCTCCGTGAAAACTGCCTAATTTATTGTCTATTATTTATTTGCAGCGTCTGTTACGCTGAAATGGTAGCAATGAGCAAACATTTCAAACTGTGTATTCCCATCGAGAGATACGCTATGATAGGTGAAGAGAAAGAATTAGTGATAGGGGCGCTGCATTAATAGTAGGCTATTCGACGAAATAAGCAGAGGAAGAAGACGTAGTTGTTCAAGGAGAACAAAGTCATACTATAGAAGATGTGACGAGAATGAGACGCTGCCGCGTGGTTTGTTTGTTTGTTTGTAAATCTATCTGACTCAACTCACAATGTTCAAATGTTTGTTAAGCTTATGGGACTTAACTACGGGGTCATCAGTCCCTAAACTTACAAACTACTTATCAACTAGCTAACACTAAGAACGGCACAAATATCCATGCCCGAGGGGGGATTCGAACCCCCGACCGTAATGGCCGTGCAGACCGTGACTGAAGCGCCGCAGTCCCCTCGGCCACCGCGGCCGGCCTGACTCAACTGTGAGGTTATTAGTCCGTAGCTTACAAACTACTTAAACCAAGGTAAACGAACCTAAGGACAACACAAACACCCATACCCGACGGGGGACTCGAACCCCCGACGGCGAACGGCCACGCGCACTGCAGCATGGCGCCCCAAAGCGCACGGCTAATCCGCCACGGCCGCGTGGTCTAAGGCATCATGCTGCGGACAGGGCGGTCGCTCTCGCCGGGCTCAAGTCCTCCCTCGGACGTATGTGTGTGTGTATGTGTATGTGTGTGTGTGTGTGTGTGTGTGTGTGCGTGCGTTGTCCTTAGTTCAAGTTAGTTTAAGCAGTTTCTAAGTCTAGCGACTGATGACCACTGCTGTTTGGTCCCATAGGTTTACAAACGAATTTGACTGACAGGCTGTGAGAGTTGAATTTGGAAGACATATAAAAAAATGTTCAAATGTTTTTTAAGCTTATGGCACTTAACTGCAGGGTCATCAGTCCCTAAACTTACAAACTACTTACGAACAAGCTAATATTACGGACGGCACGAATATCCATGCCCGAGGGGGGGATTCGAACCCCAGACCGTAGTGGCCGTGCAAACCGTGACTGGAGCGCCTCACTCCCCTCGGCCACCGCGGCCTGCAATATTACAGGGCCAGTAAAAAAACAGGCACAAAGTTCAGAACAACAACGCCTGTTGAGAGAAGACTAGACATATCAATGTCATTACTGTCCCCGCAGTTTGTAGAGCTTTGGATGAAGGCTTGTGTAAACGTAATTCAGTTAAATTAATAGCACTGAAACATATGTAATTGATAGTATATTTATTTGTGTTTTCTCATTATTGCAAATCGTCATGTTCAATTAAGGAAGCTCTTTTAGCCTTCAAGTCATTCACTCTACTAATGAATGTGACAAGGGATTTGCTGTTAATGATCCCCGTTTCACGTCCACGTTTAGTACACACTGCTGCCTCCTATGTACTATTACATTCATTTCTGTTTCATAAAAAGCGCTGTAAAATTAAAATGTTGTCATCGCTCTTTCATTGTACCGTATTTTCTTTGAGTGGTGTTATTTGTGTTCGCGTGTTCAGATTGTTTTGGTAATTATTGTGTCATATAGATATTCGTTAAACAAAGCTGTAGTTTAAACTTACGGGTGTTGTTGTTTTCAGTTTAAGCTGCATTTACATTTGATATTTCTTATCGACATTTAATATTTCGTTTATCTTCGTTACGTGCAGGCTGAGTGCTGCTAGTGGGTTATGTAGTACGTACCAATTTGCCAACTTTTGTGCCTTACGGATTTCGAACGTACATGTCACATCTCCAGACTAAGTGGTAATTCATGTGTTGTCTGCATTTCAGTTAACGGCACATTAATCTAAATACACTGATGTACACCGTAGCCTTGGCGTGGGTCTTGTTATCTAACAAGGATACCACATGGGTATCGGATTTTAGAGTTTCTCTATATTTATGATACCTGAAGCTCACAACTTAAATAATAATCAGCCAAAGCCATTCAACACGTCTCAAAAATTCTCGAGAAAATAAACTTTGAAGTTTCGCTAGTATAGTAAGTGCTAGCTCAGGTGGTAGCGTTTTGGCTTTCCAGCCATAGGGTTGATGGCTCGAATCCTGGCGTGGCAGTTTTATTTTTATTTTTTTGTTGTATTGAACTACACAAATTTATTATCTAATGGTAACTTTTACGAAAAATTCAAGTTTTTTGTCTGTTCGTAATTTTCTATATTTTATAAAAGGTCGTTAATATTGTTGGTTTCAATAATAAAAAAAATCTTACATTTTTTACAGTAGTGGTTTCACTATTAGTTGACGACGGTAGTCGTTGATTGTTCACTTTGTGCTACAATGGTGTTTTTGAAAAGTCATCTCCATAGCTACTAATGGCTTCCTAAGCAGTTAATATACTCGACCATCGTTTTACGTGACGTCAACGTTTTCAGCTCGTCTACATACACATAAACACAAACTGACACAACACGTAGAAATAGAGGTCCCAAAATGTTTTATATAACCCAACTTTAAAAGGAAAAAAAATTATCACAACCCAACTTTAAAAGGAAAAAAAAATTATCACAATGGGATTCGAACCGACGACTCTATGATTGTGGCGCTAGAACGCTTCCACCTGAGCTACACCGACTGTTCCTGGAACTGATTTAATTATTGGTACTTACGTGTACTAGCAAAATTTCAAAGTCGATTTTCTCGAGAATTTTTGAGAGTTGCATCTAATGGCTTCGGATGATTGTTATTTGACTTCTGACCTTCACGTATCAAATATTAAATAAATCCGATACCCATGTGGTCTCTTTGTAAGTGGGTTTGACCTACGATAGTCGATCGCACGTACTACTATTCTGTAAAGGATTAGGTATATTTGTTTCTTTACTCTGTAACCTAAGTTCATACTGTTTTGAATATGTGTTTGGCGTTAACTTACGTGTTGATTTTAAACAGTACTGAACAGGCCTCGAGAGGCTTACTGGGTACTGACCGGCCGCCGTGTCATCCTCCGCCCGAAGGCGTCACTTGATGTGGTATGGAGGGGGACGTGGCCAGCGCCCCGCTCTTCCGGCAGTTGTGACAGTTTTCGTGACCGGACCCGCTGCTTCTCACGTAAGTAGCTCCTCAGTTGGCTTCACAAGGGCTCAGTGCACCCCGCTTGGCAACAGCTCTCGACAAGCCTGGACTGTTAACCATCAAAGTGCTAGCCAAGCTTAACTTCAATGATCTAATGGGAATCGGGGTGTCCACTGGGGTACGGCCGTTGGCTAACTTTTAAACAGTAATTTATGACATTTCCCACCTGTTAAGTGTCTGTTTCCTAAGGCGTTAAGTTGAATTGTTAACGGCCGATTAGATGCACATTTGTGCTGTAAGTTTAGTGCCTTTAGACTTGTGAAATTAACTATTTGGTCAGGACCTTCTCTTATCGTATATAAAGTAATTTCTGTTCCTTGTGATGTTCATGTGAGTGACATCAAAAGCATATTTCATAATGGTGTTAAGAGGCATAACTATCAGTTTCTTGCAACTTGTCTTAGTACATTTTCTTCACAAATTATTTGATTGCAATTTCGTAATTTGACCTGAAACAAAGAGATAACATTTGTATGTCCCTGCCACAGTGTACTTACGCAATAAGGAGGAATGATACAATTTATTTGAGAATAATATGTTTAGTTTCCTTTGCTAAGTGCAGAGATAAGTGACTTAATCACGGACTCTGGAACTTGTTTTTCTGAGGTACTTGCTTTACTAAAGAAACGACACTGTACAGTAGTGTGTTTGGTTATTTGGACACTAGTATCTTAAAGCTCCCCAGAATATGTCTGTCATCCGCCTGAGCCCTGTCGCGAGAGGATAATAAGCGAACACAGGCGGCACGGAATGTTCCATTTCATCGGCCATCTGATTACACTGCTACTGGGTCCTTCCTTTTCTTCTGATGTCAGGCTTGTCGAAAAGTCCGGTCGGTGATTGCGGAACGACTGGCCCGTGATTCACCATCCGCTACTACAAGAGATCAAATTTAGCAGTGTGTGGAAGCACTATGTACTGCTATGTGGTGTCGCACAAGTACAAAGTGCGCGCCACTTACTTTCGCCGCGCGCCGTCATGCACGCACGGCGCGGCGTTCTCACGACGACAGCCACGAGCGCCCTCTGGGACAACGCCGCTCGTGGCCACCACTGAAGGACTTCGCACTTCGGACTGAGCTAGCAAACAGTTACGACCTTCGTAATCAGATAGGCACGATTGAAGACTTCGCTATTGTACAGGCACTAGGCAGGCCTCCAACAACTATTTATCAACATTCTGCAGTACTATGTAAAAGTTAAGTATTGTTACATTCTGTGCAATATATCTCTTTCTAATTTACTCGAGTGTTTATAGTTTCTGGCTGCTCCCCTACGTACCTGCACCAGCGTGTCGGTTTCATTCCACTCGGCCACCGACACCTACGACGAGGCTGGGACACAAAAGCGGCGACGAAGTCGGGACACAAAAGTGGCGACGAGGAGTGATAGAACCTTGGACCAGCCCGCTTGCAGCAGCCAGACAGCAGCAGTCGGAGCATGCAGAAATTGCTCCCGCCCACCCACCCTTATTATAAGATTTTTGGGGGAACATATTCTGTTACGTATTTTGTGGACTTTTTTGTTGCAGAGCGTGCCCTCCTTTCATATTGCATTTGTTTTGTTATAATTTACTTGTATGCGCGGCGCCTAATCGGTCAGCATGGCCACTACCCCGAACCCAAACTTAATGGAAATTATTCAGTTACAGACGGCGCAAATTACCCAGCTCCTGCAGGCTGTGGCCGAGCTCACAGCGCAGGCAGCTAACCAACAACAACAGCCGCCGCTTCAGCAGCCCACACCTGCCGCCGCAACACTTCCTACGTTTCGCCAATACAACGAACGTGAGGAAGAATGGAGTGATTATCTGGCGCAGTTTCAAGAACTCGTCGCGGCTCATCAACTTACAGGTCAGACTGTTAAGCATCTTTTATTGTCTGTGGTGGGCCCCAAAACTTTCGTGTTACTGCAAAAACTATTCCCGCACGCATCTCCTCGTGATGTAGACTTTGACCAAATTGTAGATGCACTGAATGCTCATTATGAGAGAAAAGTTCTTGTAGCCGCTGCACGATACCGATTTTTCAGACTTAAAAAATTACCGCAGCAGTCACACCAAGAGTGGATTACGGAATTGAAGGGCTTAACCCGCAAATGTAAATTTACTTGCTCTTGTGGACTTTCGTATAGTGACGTGATGTTGAGGGATGCAATTACGCAGAACATTCAGGACCCCAGAATTAGAGCAGCAATTCTGAAACAGTCTGACCCCTCATTAGACAGTGTACTGCAGCTTATTGAAGCTCATGATACTTTTGACTTAGCAGATGTAGAAATGCAAAGCCACAGTGTAAATTCAGTGCGCCGCAACGGACGCTTTCCTAGCCGTAGTTCTCAGTATAGCACTAGTGATTCTTATTTTTCTACCGGCCGTGCTGAACAGACAGTGAACAGTAGCCAGAGTAAAAGTGCGACGCAAAGGTCGCCCCGTAGTGTTAGAAACAGTAATTTGAATAACGGGCGCCAACGCTCATTTCAGAAAAATGTACGTAAATCTTGCCCCCAGTGTGTGTCTCGCCACAAGCGTGCTCATTGCCCTAGTCGCAACGCAACCTGTTATCAATGTGGCAAATCGGGACATGTGCAGTCTGTGTGTATGCAAATTAAAAACTCAAAGAACAGTAACGTTAGAAACAGTGCTTCGCAGAGTGCGAGAACAGTTCATTCTGTAAATGTTATACGGGCTGTGGAATTGAACACTGCTTTCCTTGGATCTCAATTGCAAGAAAGTAGTACTGCACCTATTGCAAAACTATATAGTGCACCACGTAGCAAGCGCCGACGAGCGCGTAAAACAGTGCAACGGAAAAGGGTTCGGGACAAGCAAAATGACTATGAACAGTGCATTCCGGTAGTGAAAATAGTGCCTTCTGCAACTGCTCCTTGTAATAGTGCCCAGTACTGTGTAGCTAGTGACAGTAGACATCAAGTAGCTACTCAAAAGTGTAGTGCAGTAGTTAGTGACTCTGCAGTAGCCTCGCATTGCGTGGACGCCGATCCGGCGGTAGTGTCATCTAGTGACAGTGTGGTTAATCCGCTGTGTGCCGAGTATGCGCCGCTTCCTACCGCACGCAACCCGCGCAAGCGCAGAAAACAACATGTATTAGACGTTGCCCACATTCGCGCACCGGTCGTGCGCCAGAAGCACAAGCTGTTTGTTACTCTCTCTATAGAAAATAAGACGGTGCAATTTCAGCTTGACACTGGTTCCGCTGTTACCTTAATTAATAAAGATACTTATGAACTTCTGGGTTCGCCAAAATTATCGCTGTGTCAACAAGTGTTAACAGCTTATACAGGTCAAAATATTCCCGTGCTAGGAACGTGTAGCCTGCCTGCCTCTTTTCAAGGTGTTACGAAAACAGTTGCTTTTGTTGTTCTTGAGGCCAAATCTACGCAGAACATTTTTGGATTAGATGCTTTTGACTTGTTTGGTTTATCAATTCAAAGAGATGTGCTTCAGATTTCGTCAGTAGTGCCTCAGGACAAAATCAATGCTTTATGTGAAAAATACAGTGATTTGTTTTCGCCGGAACTAGGTTGTGCAAAAGACTTCGTGGCACATGTCACTTTAAAAGAATCTGCAGTTCCAAAATTTCGTAAAGCTAGACCAGTGCCTATCGCCTTGCGTGATACAGTTGCCGAAGAACTTAAACGTTGGCAAGATAGTGGGGTGATTTCTCCTGTTTCTGCGAGTCAGTGGGCCTCGCCTTTAGTAATTATACCCAAGCCGTCGGGAAAACTTCGTCTCTGTGCAGACTTCAACAGTGAACAGTCAAACAATTGTAGACACTTATCCCCTGCCCAGACCTGACGAACTAATGGACAAATTAGGACAGTCTCGTTTCTTTTCCAAGATTGATTTAGCAGAGGCATACTTACAGATTCCACTTGATGACGAGTCCAAAAAGTTTTTCGTCATTAATACTCACATGGGCCTTTTTCAATTTCAACGCCTACCCTTTGGCAGTTCTTCCGCTCCCGCTATATTTCAGCGTTTTTTGGAACAGCTGACAGTTTCTGTACCGTGTTGTTCGAACTATTTAGATGATATTGTGGTATCCGGACGTACAGTTGAAGAACATTTAGCAAACCTGGAGTGCCTTTTCAAAGTTTTGACTGCAGCAGGTCTACGTTGTAATAAAGCAAAGTGTTCGTTTTTTCAAACTGAAATAGAGTACCTAGGCCATGTGATTAATGCCCAAGGAATACATCCCTTACAGTCACATCTTCGAGCAATCAAAGACTTGCCTCCTCCTAAGAATGTGCATGAATTGCAAGCAGTGATGGGAAAGCTTAACTACTATTTCAGGTTTATTCCCAATGCCTCTCAGATTGCAGCTCCACTGCATCACTTACGTAGGAAGAATGTTCCTTTTGTTTGGTCCAAAGATTGTCAGGTTGCCTTTGACAAACTAAAGTCTGCACTACTCAGTGATGCATGTTTGATTCCCTTTGACCCACAGAAGCCTGTAGTGCTAGCAGTTGACGCCTCGTCGTACGGTGTGGGTGTTGTTCTGTCGCATCGTATTGGATGTCACGATCGTCCTATTGCCTTTGCATCCAAGCTACTGACGCCGACGCAACAGAATTACAGTCAGATAGAAAAGGAGGCCTTAGCAATCATTTACGGCGTCACAAAGTTTCATCATTATCTCTATGGCAGAAAATTCTATTTGTTGACAGACCACAAGCCTCTCACGTCGTTGTTCTCACCCACAAAGCCGATTCCGCCACGTACGGCACAAAAGCTTCAGAGATGGTCCTTGATATTGTCTAATTATCAGTATGAGATTTTGTACCGACCTACCACTAAACATGCTAACGCGGACACACTTTCCCGACTTCCGGTTGGCCAGGATGTGTCATTTGATTCTTCAGAAATGGCATGTTGTCAGATAGACTCCAGAGATGCTACCGCTGTCGCAGATTTCCCTTTGAACTCTCGTCGGGTTGCACAGGAAACAGCTGCGGATGCAGACTTAAGTGTGGTAGCACGTTTTGTTCGCTTTGGTTGGCCTGCCAGAGCCAAAGACATTGATCGGCCTCTGGTTCGACGTTATTTTGCACAACGTCATGCATTATCTTTAAGTCAGGGTGTACTGTTGTTGCATACCGACAACGACCAAGCAAGAGTGATTGTTCCTCGTTCCCTGCAACGAGAAGTGTTACGCCTCCTGCATCAAGGACATTGGGGCATTGTTAGGACAAAGCAACTGGCCAGACGTCATTGTACCTGGGTTGGTATGGACGCTCAGATAGAGAACATGACGTCACAGTGTACTGTTTGTGCGGAGCATCAGGCGGCTCCTCCGCAACGTTTCTCAGACTGGCCACGCCCCAAGGGACCATGGCAACGTTTACATATTGACTTTGCCGGACCATTCTGGAATACGCGCTGGTTAATCGTTGTAGACGCTTTCAGCAAGTTTCCTTTTGTGATTGCCATGAACTCAACGACGGCGTCTAGTACAATCAGTGCCTTAACATCAGTGTTTTGCATCGAAGGCTTGCCTGAAACTATCGTCAGTGACAATGGACCTCAGTTTGTTAGTGCGGAATTTCAACAGTTTTGTCGTGTGAATGGTATTCAGCATATTACCACTGCACCTTTTCACCCTCAGTCCAATGGTGAAGCAGAACGTTTCGTTCGAACATTCAAGTCTCACATGGAGAAGATGAAAGGTCAGCACTCCAGGCAGCAAGCTCTTCAAATTTTCCTGTCTACGTATCGATGCATGCCACGTGACGGCCCGTCTCCTGCCGAGCTGCTACACGGCCGCCGTCACCGCACTCTCCTTCACCTGCTGCAGCCTCCCACGCACCGAGTCGGTTCGTATGGCGCTACGCGTTTTCAGGTTTCTACGCCGGTGCTGTACAGGGTGTTTGCTGGAAACAAGAAGACATGGTTGCCGGGCACCATTCAGCGCGTGCTCGGGCGCAATATGTTTGTTGTACGTTCTTCCACAGGGTCGGAGCTGCGGCGCCACGCAAACCAATTGCGCCTGCACAGGCCGCGCGATCCTGTCTCCGGTTTCTTGATTCCAGACCCAGTTCACCGCCAGGGAGCACAACCACATCGTTCGTCCCCGGACTACGAGATCGTCCCGATGGAGATAGACGCGACGCCGCCGCTGTCGCCGCCGCAGCTGACAGCGTCACCGAGAGGGACTCCGGGACCGTGCGTGCCGCCGCCGCCTGGGCCACGCACCTCAGAAGATGACCTGCTCCCTCTGGGCGGGGGGGTGCGCCATTCCCCAGGTTTCGGCGGGTTCCCTGGAGGATCGCAAGGCGGATGCCGGGGCGCGGACGGCGTCTCGATCCCGGCCTCAGCTACGACGCCCGTCCCACCAGTAACGCCCCCGCCCAGGCCCTCCTCCCAGTGCCGTCGCCGTGGCCCTCAGCCCTACGCCACGACGGCGCGGCGGTTTGGGGGGGAGGGGTGTGGTGTCGCACAAGTACAAAGTGCGCGCCACTTACTTTCGCCGCGCGCCGTCATGCACGCACGGCGCGGCGTTCTCACGACGACAGCCACGAGCGCCCTCTGGGACAACGCCGCTCGTGGCCACCACTGAAGGACTTCGCACTTCGGACTGAGCTAGCAAACAGTTACGACCTTCGTAATCAGATAGGCACGATTGAAGACTTCGCTATTGTACAGGCACTAGGCAGGCCTCCAACAACTATTTATCAACATTCTGCAGTACTATGTAAAAGTTAAGTATTGTTACATTCTGTGCAATATATCTCTTTCTAATTTACTCGAGTGTTTATAGTTTCTGGCTGCTCCCCTACGTACCTGCACCAGCGTGTCGGTTTCATTCCACTCGGCCACCGACACCTACGACGAGGCTGGGACACAAAAGCGGCGACGAAGTCGGGACACAAAATGCTACATGTCAACAACACAGCCAGGGCCCCTTTGATACAATGCTGAGGCGTGTAGCAGCAGTTGTACCCAACAGTGGCGCAGTTCCTCACTGCTGATTTCGTCATCTTCCTCACTTCACATGAGACTTTTGTTTGCAATCATGTGACTGTGCAAGGATTAGCTGACATTGAGGAAAGTAATACAGTAGAAGAAGAATGGGTACCTCTAAGAGATAGAGTAGTGAAGGCCTCAGAGGATCATGTTGGCAGAAGGACAAGGCCTAAGACAAATCCTTGGATAACACAGGAGATACTGAACTTAACTGATGAAAGGAGAAAATATAAAAATGCATCAAGTGAAGCAGGCAAAAGAGAGTACAGGCGTCTGAAAAATGAGGTTGTCAGGAAGTGCAGACTGGATAAGCAGGAGCGGCTTCAGGAGAAATGAAATACTTGGAAGAATATATAAATAGGGGAAAGATAGATACCGCCTACAGGAAAATAAAAGAGACATTTGGAGACAAGATAAGCAGCGGTATCAATATTAAGAACTCAGACGGAAAACCAGTACTAAGCAAAGAAGGAAAAGCTGAAAGGTGGAAGGAATATATAGATGGTCTGTACAAAGGAAATAAACTTGAAGGCAGTTATCTATAAATGGATGAAGTACAGGAGTACTGCGAGAAGAATTTGACAGAGCACTAAAAGATTTGAGTAGAAACAAGGTCCTTGAAGTATATGTTGTTCCGTCTGAACTGTTATTATCATTAGGAGAGGCAGTCATGAAGAAATTGTTCCACCTTGTTCAAAAATGTTCAAATGTTTGTAAAGCTTATGGGACTTAACTGCAGGGTCATCAGTCCCTAAACTTACAAACTACTTGTGAACTAACTTATACTAAAGACGACATGCCCCAGGGAGGATTCGAACCTTCGACGCGGGAGGCCGCGCGATCCGCAACGTGGCGCTCCAGACCGCTCGGCTACTCCCGCGCGGCGTTTCACCTTGCATGCAAGATGTTTGAAACAGGGGAAATACCCTCAGAATTCAAGAAGAATATAGTGATTCCAGTTCCGAAGGAAGCCATTGAAGATAAATATGAAAATTACAGAACTATCAGTTTAACAAGTCATGGTTGCACAATACTATCACGAATTACTTACAAACGAATGGAAAAACTGGTGGAATCCGACCTTGGGAAAGATCAGTATGGATTTAGGTGAAATTTAGGAACACGTAAGGCAATACTCACATTACGACTTACCTTAGAAGCTAGATTAAGGAAAGGGAAACCTACGTTTTTAGCATTTGTGGATCTGCAGAAAGTTTTTGACAATGTTGACTGGAATACACTCTTCCAAATTCTGAAGGTAGCAAGGGTAAAATATTGGTAATGAAGAGTTATATTCAACCTATCCAAAAACCAGACATCGGTTATTAGAGTCGAAGGACAAGAAAAGATATCAGGGGTAAAATATAGGGAGCGAAGAGTTATATTCATCTTGTACAAAAACCAGACAGCAACTGTTACAATGAAAGGGCATGAAAGGGTCGCAATGGTTGGGAAGGAAGTAACACAGGGTTGTAGCCTGGTGTTCAATCTGTACATTGAACATGCTATGGAGGAATGCAAGGAGAAATTTGGAGAGGGAATTAAAGTCCAGGGAGAGGGAATAAAAACCTTGCGATTTGCTGAAGATATAGGTCTGTCAGAGACAGCAAAGGAACTGGAAGAGCAATTAAACGGAATGGATAGTACCTTGAAAGCAAGGTGTAAGATGAACATTAACAAGCGTAAAACGAGTGTAATGGAATGTAGTGTCAAAAAATCAGGCGATGCTAAAGGAATTAGATTAGGTAATGAGACAATAAAAGTAGTCGATGAGTTTTGTAATTTGGATAGCAAGATAACTTCTGATGGCCGAAGTAAAGAAGATATAAAATGCAGAATAGCTATGAGAAGAAAAGCATTTCTGAAGAAGAGTAAGTTGTTGACATCCAAAATTAGTTTAAATTTTAGGAAGTCCTTTTGAAAGCATTTGTCTGGAGTGTAGCATTGTACGGGAGTGTAACGTGGACGATAAGGAATTCATACAAAAAGATGATAGAAGCTTTCGAAATGTGATGCTATAGACGAAGGGTGAAGATTAAAGGGGTAGATCATGTAACTAACGAGGAGGTGTTCAACAGAATTGGGTAGAAAAAGAGGTTCTGGCATATCCTGACTAAGAGAATGAATAGGTTTGTGGGACACATTCTGAGACATTAAGTAGTCGTCAACTTAGCATTAGAAGGAAGTGTGTGGGGTAAAAATCGCAGAGGGAGACCGAGGGACGAATATAGCAAGCAGATTCAGAAGGATGTATATTGCCGTTCGTATTCTCAGATGAAGAGGCTTGCACAGGACAGGGTACATTGGAGAGCTGCATCAAACCAGTCTGCGGACTGAAGACCACAACAACAACATATGATATTTGAGCAACGTGTTATCTTCCAAATAAATTTGGCTGTCATATAAAGAAATGCACAAATTGTTGATAAAACTCTTCTGTGTATTGGACCGCATCGTCAATATATCAAATATTTCACCGACGTGAAACCCAGAAGATGGCCGCTTGCAATAGTGGCCGAAACGTCGGTGAAATATTTGATATATTGACGATGCAGTCCAATACCCAGAAGAGTTTTATCAACATTAACATCGGCCGCGGAAGCCTTCGTTAAAATGTACAAATATTTGTAAACCTATTGGACCCATCTGCTATGGTCTTCAGTTACTAGACTCACAAATTAGTTAAAACTATGGACATCACATACACACACACACAAACACACACATACACACACACACACACACACACACACACACACACACGGGGCCGAGTGAGGACTCGAACCCCCGACGCGAGTGGCCTCGTGATCCGCAACGTGACACTCCAAACCGCACGGCCATTCCCGCGCGGCATTTAGTGTTAATTACATGTGGATACTGTCTGCTAAGTGTGAATGTGTATCGAAAGGTATTTAAAAAGTCATAAATTGAAACGTTACGGAAAATGCTGCAGCTGGACCGCATTAACAACGAAAACGTTCTAAGGATAATTTTTTCATATGTTTCGTAATGTTTGAAATGATATGTGCAATTTGTTGGAAGTCTCTAAGTGTTATTTTCGATTGATAGATGCACAAAGGCGGCATATTTGAGCGCCGTCAAATGTTCAAATATTTGTAAATCTATCGGACCAAACTGCGTGGTCATCAGTCCGTACCTTACAAACTACTTAAACCTAGGTAAACTAACCTAAGGACAAACACACACCCATTCCCCAGGGAGGACTCGAACCTCCACGGCGAGCAACCGCGCGCTCCCCAGTGAGGCGCTTTAGACCGCTTTTTTTTTTTTTTCCGGCTACTCCACCGCGGCTGAGCGGCGTCAGCTGAAATACAAACACAGGGCTTCTAACTGTAAAACTTGCTTTGTTACCTTATCGTGTGACATTTAATGCAAGATTACAGTATTAGAGCACATAATTTTTAAGTGGCTAATATTTATATGAATTATTTAAAATCAAGTTGTTTTACGTCCTTGAAGTCGTTATATAGGCGGTGAACAACAGCTGGAGCCGTATCCCAAAATAGTCTTTTAGCAATACAGATATTGACACCGGAAAACCTTCTCCCTTATTTTCTTTTCTACACCCATTCATAACAGCATAAACACTTCATGTCATAAGGACTCATCATTACGTTACAACTGCACATTTGACATGCTATACTGAAGAGAGAAAAAGTATCATGGCTCACTATTTCATTATGATTCACTGTGAAACATGAAAATTAGTCACAATATTTCGGTTCTAACTTATTATTATGCACCCTACTTACAAATGACACGTAGTTAACTGAACTGTTCTGTCAATACTATTTAACAATGACGCGTTGAGGACGCCTCTCTGAACCACTCCCCTCGAACTACATATTTATAGCGGAAAAATGACTTCAAATAGCTTGTTTAAGTAGTTTCGTTTCAGTTTACCTACTGAAGTGTTTGTCTTTTTTTTAATACAAAAAGCAAGTAAAATCCAGAAAAACCATATGAACTGCAGATTTTCTCTGGCCAAGACTCAAGGCTGTTCGTGAAGTTTATTCAGTATTCTCTCTTGAAGTCTAAAAAGTACATACCGCCACCACTTACGAATAGTATTAGTTGAAATAAGGTACCAACTGGAGTTGATTTTCCTAATACAACTAATTTTTCGACAAGTCAAAGTCGAATAATAAGTCACTAGACTTTGAATGACTGTTCTGACATTTCATAAATGAGGAAATATTGATTGGCGGTCCCTCGGGCATGCAGACGGATAGATTGATCGTTCCACAACGATCAAACTATCCGCCTGCATGCCCAAGAGACCTTCAGTCAGGATATTCGTCGGTAAAACCTACGAACATACACGAGGAAATTTTCTCCAACGCAAATAATGCACTGTGTTCCAAACTATTCGTGTTTTAATTTGTGAAGAAACATAACAATAGGTGAAAAAATTATGCTTCTGAAACAACTTGCTCCATTTTCTTGTAAGGTCTGACCAGCTCGTCTACTCACTTTATCGTCATTTAATGTAGAAACGCAACTGTTTACACAGTTTCTTAATAGTGCGCCATTTGCTTCTCTACGTGGACTCTCTTTCAACTATGACCACTGTGATAACTAATTTGTGACTAATAACTGGAAACACTCGCAAATGGAATGAGCGCTAGCTAGAGTAATCCAGGAGCAGTTACTTTCAATGGCTTGAAGCTTACTGTTTGGTACAAAAACTTCGGCTGTACTTACCGGATGACGAAGAATGCTGTGTCTCATGGCGGAAAATCTTTCCACGACTGACGACAGAGAACGTCGTGTTACTATCCGAATCCTCACATCAGCAGATAACGGCACCTTGGAGATATCGACTTGCAGAAACATGAGTAACGCGTCAACCAGCGGCGATATGATTGCTGCTGATGTTAGACACACTAAGAGTACACAAGAACCTCGTTTATCCAGCCCCCAATTATCCGGATTTCCGGTTCGTTTCTTTTTCTTCGCGAAAATGTATCGTACAGAGATATTACTGTAGTACGGTGCACTGCATGTACCGTTATTATATTCGCACCGCAGGTAACAAAGTGATCGCCGGTCCCATGCTTTCAGTTACATTTACCATGGTCATTATTTATCTGTTTCCTACCAGTATTGTGCTTTAGCATAGTGAGAGAAATGGCTTCGAAGTGGAAGAAAGTGGTGGATTAGATGGACAAAAATTTGGAACCAGTAAACAGAATAGACAAAGGAGAACAACTGAAAAACATATCCGCAAAATATGGTGTAAGGACATCAACTATATCGTACTCCAAGACGAACCGAAGAGAAATTGAAGACGTTTGATTTAAAATGATTACTAATTTGTAGAATCGTGGTACAATAATGCAACCAAAAAATGAAACACGAAATGGACAAATCATTCATTTGTTTCCGTGAAAAAAAAAAAAAAAAAAAAAAAGAGTATTGAGCTCTAATGTCCGGTCCAGTTGTGCAGGAAAAGGCGCTTTACGGAAAGCTCCCCTGTCGCGTTCCTAACTCCACTGCCAGCCAAGGTTTGTTGGAAAGATGGAAATCTCATGTAATACGCCAGCTGACGGGTGAAACTTTTTCCGGGGGATACAATGGATGCAGAAAACTACAGTAAAGAATTTGAAGAAATTATTTCCTCCAATAACTTAATCTCACACCAAAGTTATAATGCCGACGAATCTGGATTTTTGTTAAAAAACATCGAATGCTGACCAGTAAGACGTTGGATTACGAGGTTGATGACTCCACATGGGGATTCCAAGAGGTGTAAAGAATGATTTACACTTATGTCTTGTTTTATATTTACTACAAGTTCACCGGATTTCATCCGGTTCCACCTAGTCCGGACAAACGAGATTCTTGTGAACATTAATTACAACTGGAATGAAACTTTCACTCTGCAGCGTAGTATGCGCTGATATGAAACTTCCTGGCAGCTTAAAATTGTGTGCCGGAACCGGGACTCGAACCTGGGAACTTTGCCTTTCGCGGGCAAGCTCTCTATCGACTGAACATCTCTTAGGTTGTGGGTAAGCCATGTCTCCACCATAGCCTTTCTTCCAGGAGTGCTAGTCTTGCAAGGTTCGTAGGAGAGCTTCTGTGAAGTTTGGAAAGTAGGAGGCGAGGTACTGGCGGAAGTGAAGGTGTAAGGCGGCATCGTGAGTCGTGTCGGGATAGCTCAGTCGGTAAAGCGCTTGCCCGCGAAAGGCAAAGGTCCCAGATTCGAGTCCCGGTTCCGGCACACAATTTTAATCTGCCATGGAGTTTCATTAATTACAACAACCAACGGTGCTGTTAACGCAAATCTCTGTGAGAAGAGCGCTCTTCAGCAGGGATAGTTACAAGGCTTAAGGAAAAAAAAAAAAAATCCTTCATTAGATTAGAGCTAAAGTTAATACCTTTGCGATGCTTCTAGGTGAACAATACACTGTTCAAAATAATTAATGAATCAATTGAGATGTCTAGGTTCTGAAGTCTGTCATCGGCAGAATGAAATAAAATGGTTCGATGTCTTCTGTCGGTTCTACGGAGTGGAGACAAACAATATCGTGGTCACAACAAAAAGTTCCTGCAGAGAGGCTGGTATTGACTTCGGTTTACTCTATCAAACGAATTACACAAGCAGTTGGGTTCAGATAGTGTAGCAAGCAGATAGTGCAATGCAACGACAACGTGACCTACCACAGATTGGTTGGAAGCGGGACAGACACAGAGAGGTGGCTGCAGCTATGGGAGTCTCCCAACGTGTAATTTACAGGACCTGGGCGCGATTTCAGACAACAGGAACCGTTAAAAGAAAGTAACGCTAAGGTCGTCCACGGGTAACACCGGGAAGAGATAACCGTTATCTCCGTTGAACAGCCCGTCGAGACAGGAGGTTGAAAGCTACGCACCCTCCAGGCAGCAACAGGACGCGCAGTATCAACACATCGCCTTCGGGAATGTGGCTTCTAAGTACGGAGGCCTATGGTGTGTGCCCGCATAAACGGAGCGGAGGAACATCAGGATTGGAGTCGTAACGAATGGCGCCGGATTCTGTTCACAGATGAGCCAAGATTTTGTGTTCAGCCGGACAATCGTCGTTCCATCATCGCGAGAGAACGCGAAACCCAGAAAAATCATACTACATGCAGGAAACATCAATAATTATCATGGTGGTGGACGAATGGTGTTGGCAGGAATTTATGTCGTTCAGAATGGCGCATTGTTTGATCAGAGGTATAGAGACGAGATCCTTCGATGTTTTGTTATGCTCTACGCTGGAGCCATAGGAGATGGGTTCCTTCTGGTGGACGATAACGCTCGTCCTCACAGAGCTGCACTGTTTGTCAACATGCTTGAAGCCGAGGGCTTTGAACGAATGGAGTGGCCAGCTTGTTCACCCGAAATAAAACCGATTGAGCATGTCTGAGGTGCACTTGGCAGACGCATTGCAACCAGACTCGTACCTCCCACAACGGCTTCAGAGCTGGATATTACACTCATCGAAGAATGGGTAAATTTCCTTCGAGAGCTGATTGGTAACTTCATACTGTCCATGCCACGCAGCTGTGCAACTGTACTAGCCGTCCGAGGCGATCACACACCATATTAGAATGACTTTTTCACTATTATGGCAGCCCCATGGTGCCTCGCTCTTATGAAACGCCATGTAATCCTCAAGATAAATAGTTGTGACAGCAAATTATCGTACCGTATCACACACAAATTACAATTGTAACCGATATCTGAATAAAATACGTTACCATATGTGCATTGTGTATGGTATCTCACCTGATCCTCTAATTGTTTCGAATGCTCTTTTATAGAACTGCTTGTCATGGAGCCGCCACCATCCTGCACAGTGCCTTGTTGACTTTTCGGTCCATGACTGTGGAGTCTGCGCCACACTCCAAACCTACGATCAACTCTTACCAACTGAAATCGGGACTCATATGTTCAAGCCAAGGTTTTCAGACGTCTAGCACTCACCGCTTCGGTCACGTGGTTAATTTGAAGCAAAAGAGACGGTTCCTCCAAGACGAGGCTCTTCCATTGCACTTCGGTTGTGCTGACCCCTGCGATTACTCGGATGCATAAAAAAAGATATAATTAAAAAAAAAATCCCAAGATAAGAGCTGCAGAGAGTTTCGTGTTGTTAGCAAAAGCGCTCGGGTTAGTTGTCTGCCATAGGCCAAATTACACCGCACTCTCCTAACGCGTACGTTCGTCACAGTCCCACATTGATTTCTGCTGTTACTTCACGCACCGTTGATCGTCTGTTAGCACTGACAACTCAATGCGAACGCTTCTGTTGTCGGTCATTAAGTGCAGACTGTAGGCCACAGCGTTGACCATGATGGGAGGTAATGACCGGCATACGGTGTTCTGCTCACACTCTTGACACTGTGGATCTCGGAATACTGACTTGCTTAACGATTTAGAACGTCTCATGCTTCTAGCTCCAACTACCGTACCGCGTTAGAAGTCTATTAATTACCATCGTGCGGTCACAACCACGTTGGCAACGTATTCGTGTGTCTTATCGGAGTACCAATAACGGCTCACCAAATGAACCGCCATTTTGTACTTCGTGTTCGTGATATTACCGCTGTCTGTGAACATGTATTTCGTTACCCCACGTTGTGGCAGAGAAGGTTCCATATTGTTATATGAAATAATGAACCATATAGTCGTAACAAAATGTTGACTGGAATATACTCTTTAAAATTCTGGTGTCAGGAGCGGTAAAATATAGGGAACTGGAGGTTATTTACAACTTGTACAAAAACCAGATAGCAGTTATAAAAATCGAAGAGCATGAAATGGTTCGGAAGGAATGAGACAGGTTTGTAGCATCCCCCCCCACCCCCAATATTATTCAATCTGTTCATCGAGCAAGTTATGAAGGAAAGCAGATAAAAATTGGAGAAGGGATAAAAGTTCAGGGCGAAGAAATAAGAATTTTGCGATTTACCGATGACATAGTAATTCTGTCAGAGACAGCGAAGAACCTGGAAGAGCAATTGACCGGAATGGACAGTGTCTTGAAATGAGGTTATAATACAAAAAATAAGGGAAATGGAACGTAGTCTAAGAAAAACAGGCGATGCCGAGGGAATTAAAATACTGGGTAGCACCGTGGGTCGGAACCTTCGTTAAACTGTAGGTCCCCCTATAACTGGCTGGGTGAGTCAGTTCTAAGGTCGAAGGAAGGCAACGGCATACCACCTCCAAACAAGACCATGCCTAGTACAGCACTGTGGCGTTTTAAACTGGGTAACAAAACAATAAAGCTTGTAGAAAAGTTTTGTTATTTGGGCAGTAAAATAACACATTCATGGTCGCCGTACAAATGATATACAATGCAGAATGGCAATGGGAAGAAAAGCTGTTCTGAAAAAGAGAAATTGGTTAACATCGAATTTAAATCGTAGGTAATCTTTTCTGAAAGTATTTGTGTGGAGTGTTGCCTTGTATGTCAGTGAAACATCGACGATAAATAGTTCATTCAGGAAGAGACAGAATCTTTTGAAATGTGGTGCTACAGACAAATGCTGCTGATTAGGTGGCTACATCGCGTAACTAATGAGGAGATAGTGAACAAAATTCGGGAGAACAGGAATTTCTGACATATCTTGAGTAAAAGGAGTCGTGAATTTAACAGGACTGTGTAGGATAAAAATCGCACAGGGAGTCCAAGAGCAGGTTCAAATAGATGTGGGTTGCCTTCTTATGATGAGATTGCTCGAGATACAGTGTGATGGAGAGTTGCATCAAACCACGCTTCGGATTGAAGACCATAACAACAACATATTTGTAATGTGTAGCTGTGTCCGCTATCCCTCTAAGGATCTGTGAACGTCTTCTTAGCAGTGAAGCAACTGCTTAAAACGAAACCGTACGTTTCAGCTGGCTGTGGTTCTAAAATAAAGCTGCTATGCTCGTGACGCCTCTAACCTCTTTGTTCGTCCTCTTTAATACAATATCTCATCCTCTCCTTTGCATTTCACTTCCTGCGCATAACAGTGTCCACCTCTGTTTGCTTGAAGCGTACCTCGGTAATGGCTAGGCAGCTTTCAAACATGAGTGTGCCACGCCTCAGCACTTGCTTACTGAGTTGCAGTGTAAATATTTGGACATGCAGCCACCCGGAATGCGAATGGCCTCTGACTTTGCTAATGACGCACTATTACGTTTCAAAACAGTCAAAGTGAGCGTGGTTACAGAGAAATAGTATGGCACATTAGGCGACATACCCTTTGGCTGCATGTCGTGACGATTTTGAAGAATTTCTGCTTGTTGGTCCAAGACGTGAGAAATAAAAGTGAGACCATCAGCCTTGTCGAAGACGAAAAAGACGGTGTCAGTCACAGACCTGAATCTACTGACTAGTAGTAGTCTTTGAAGACTACTGCCAATAATAACCAAAGATTTTTATGATAATTCAGGAAAGCTTTCTTGACGGACATTGCTGAGGAATAAATGAGTTATGCGGTTGATTGAAAGGTTGCTGAGGTATATAATGAATTCAGTATGAAATAGCGATGTTTCCATAAGAATACGTGAAAGATCCATATGCATTTTCCGGCATTCCAACATCCGCGCCGTGTCCGACTATGTATTCCAGGCACTATTGGGAATCATCGCCGCTGCTTGCGGTATGCAGGAAAATTCTCAACTCGTAGCAAACCCTGGCGTAAACATTCCTATGCTGTATTTTATTCTCATCACAGGTCATATATTGAAATTCATTAAGGATTTACACAGGTTTTATCGTCCTTTCTACGTTCTTAAATTCTATTGCATAATCAGTCCAACAATAGATTGAATGTTACGATCTCCATCCATGTTACACTTTCAAAATCGAAACGCGGCACGGACACTAAATAACCGTTCTACTCTGCACGCAGGCTATTTTGATCCATAGGATTTCTTTTAACACTATTCCCATTTATTTTTGAGTAATCATTGAGTCACATTATTATGTCCACTGTCTATTTTCTTTTAACTACTACTATAGGCATAGTCTGTTCAAGTAGTCAGCGAGGCAAGGGCTATCAATTGTTATTTGACGATGGTTGACGAGGAAGAGGGGGAGGAGCGTTTTAAAAGTAATTTAAAAGAGGGGATGTGCGATGACTTCTATACAGAAAGTAATTATGAATTAAATTCAATTTATTTTATAGTAATTTTTTGTAAATTGCTTGCCTAAAATCTATCTGTAAAGTCCATTAAGAAAATAACCCATTAATAACTTAGGGAATTAGAATCCTGTGTAACAGGAGCAGCGGAATTTTATATAAAAGTTCAGAATAAGTCAAGACCTGACTTTACTTACATGTTACAAAAATATTCTAATATTTTAAGAAAAGTCATTAAGATATCAAGTAGTATGAACTGTGCATACTGACAAATTAATAACGCAGAATATATGACCAAAAATATATGAGCTATTGTTAAACAAGGGACAGAAACTGGATTTGGCACCAACGTTCTTCTGGGAAATTAATATAATTCCAAAAAGCCTACATAATATAGTTCATATGGTGTTGATGAAGTTTCAAACAGAATTCTGAATAGCTATTCTAGCTTAAGAAGTGTCGTTAGTGATATACATCACTGGGACCAGGATTTTTCCAAACTGATTAAACTATGAACCTGTTAAATTTATTCGTAATAAAAGTGGCAAGGAAGAATTAAATATTAATCATCCAGTTTCCTTACACATAGTTTTCCAAAATGTTCGAAAGGTATTGTACACAGGTCTCAAATTTAAGTGTAAGTTATTTATTTAGAATATAACACTTTGGATCCAAGGAGTATTGCTCGACTAGAATGCTATTCGTACAATCACTTATCAAGTATTACGAACTTGAAATGACAAAATATCGGTAGTTGGTATATTCATGTTCATTCAAATATTAAATGATTTGAACAACTGGACATAAGCTGTCAGAATTTTTATGTGATTTTTCAAAGGTTTTTGATTGTGTAAATTATGGAATTCTTTTACATAAGCTCAAGTATTTTGGTATAAGTGGGACTGTGGTTTAGTTCTTACTAAATTCGAAGAGTGTAGAAAGTTGAAGTAAGTGGTTCACATAATGTGCAAAAATGAGATGTTCCCTCAAACTAGGGACATATTACAAAAGGTGTCCCACAGGAATTTGTCTTGCTGTTCTTACTATATATTTATGACTTGTCATTCTGTATTCACGAAGCTCGTGATTTTTGCTGATGATACAAGTATTGCAATCACACATTTAAAACAAGAGTTAATTGATGAAATTTAATGTCTTTAAGAAAATCATGAAATCCTTCTCTGCCAATGGACTCTCGTTAAATTTCGATAAAACACAGTATATGCAATTCTGTGCAGTAAATGGCATGGCACAATAAGTAAACACAGACTTTAGACATACGTCTGTATCTATTGTAAAATATTCAAAATTTTAGGTGTGTGCATTGATGGAAAAGTTGAATTAGAAGGAACACATAGATGAACTGCTACATTTTCTATTAGGATTATTGGAAATTTTGGTGATGAACATCTCAGTAAATTAGCATACTATGCCTATTTTCATTCACTTATCTCATACGGCATATTTTATGGTAATTCATCACTGGGTATAAAAAGTATTCACTGCTCAGAAGCCTGTAATCAGAATAATTGCCCACCCAAGATCACCTGTAAGCATTTACTTTAGGAAGTAGGACTCTTCACATTAGCCTCACAATATATACACTTATGAAAGTTATCATTAATGGCAACACAACCTAATTAAAAGGTAACAGCACTGGGACTAATTACAACACTATGACAAAGGAAGATCTTTACTATTCAAAGTTGAATCTAACTTTGACCCAGGAAGGGGTAAATTATGCTGCTGCATTCAAGTCTTGTCACTTGCCAAATAGCTTCAAACGCCTGACAGATAGTCAACTATAATTTAAAAAGAAATTAAAATACTTTTTGAATGAGAACTCCTTCTACCCAGGAGTTTAATTTTTAGAAATAAATTAGTAATTTCAATAAAGGAAAAAATTAAAAATTAAAAAAAAATATATATAAAAGAGTCCATGTCTTCAAATATTATGTAATGATACCTTTTGTTAAATTGACATATTCCACATCATTGCGAAATGTTATATTCATTATCTACGCAAGAAGCACTAATCTAAACCAATCCACGGCATTTGATTTTGGAGATCATCTTCAGTACTTTGGAAACTCAAGTTGTATACAATTTATGGCTTTACATACAATTGGTTTGATTCATACTTAGCGAACAGGATGCAAAATATTGTGCTAAATAACTCAAACAATGTGAAAAGGGGATAAATTTTGAGAAGCACTAAACAGAGTAGAATGCTACAACTTTTTGACGATAACTTGACCTGAAAGAAGCCTTACTAATAAGGAACCACTGGAGCTTGGGGTCGCAATTTCCAATTCTAGTAAGGCTCACTTAAAAGTGCAGTGTAAACAGTTATAGCAGGAAAAATATTAACTACATGTGCATAAGGAGGGCAACAAAATGAGTGTCTGGGAGGTGATCAACATTCTATGGAATGCAGTTGTTACACTTCACGAAATAGTCATAGTCGAATTAAAGCAATGTTCAAAACAAACCATTAACTTGCAACAAGAACACAGAATGAAAAATGGAGCACCGAAGTGATCAGAAAGGTTCGCACCATAAGATCAAAGGCTACCAGATTAGATCATCTACACGACATTTCGTAATGATGTGGAACGTGTCAGTTTAGTAAATGGTGTCTATACATGTCAATATTTTAAGGAGTTTTCAATTTTCATTTTTTAAGATATATCTAAAAATTCATCTAAAGTGTAGGAGTTGCCAGATTTTTTATGCAACTTGGAAATTGACTGAAGACTTTTGTAGCAGCATTATTCACCCCCTTTCTGTGCCAAAGTTAGATTTAACCTTGAATAGTGAATATCACCCTTTCTGTTAGTGTTGTAGCTTTGCACACTGCTATTACTTTTGAACTGGATCGGATTGTCAATAACAAATTTCATGAGTATATATATTGTGAAGCTACAATGCAGATCCCCAGATCCTTAAATAAATCTCTGCAGGATGATCTTGGGTGGGCTCCAGCAATTATTCTGATTACACGCTTTTGTGCAATGAGTTGGTTTTTTTTTTTTTTTTTTTTTTTTTTTTTTTTTTTTTTTTTTTTTTTTACCTAATGTTGAATTGCCCAGAATATGATCATATATGAATCACTGAGATTCACTGAGATTTATATCACCAAATTTTGCAATGACCCTGATAGCATAAGTAGCTGAACTCAAACGTTTCAGCAGATCTTCAATGTGTTTATTCTAATCCAATCCCTCGTCAATACAAACACCTAAAATTTTTGAATATTCTACCTTAGCTACAGATTTATGTTCGAGGTCCAAATTTATTAATGGTGTCATGCCAATTACTGTATGAAACTGTATATACTGGGTTCAATGAGAGTCCATTTGTAGAGAACCACTTAATAATTATCTGAAAGACCTCATTTACAATTTCATCAGTTAATTCCTGTTTGCCAGGCGTGATAGCTATATTTGTATCGTCAGCAAAAAGAACTAGCTTAGCATCTTTGTGCATATAGTATGGCAAGTCATTAATATATATTAAGAATAGCAAACAAACTTTCCCTCCTGAAAAGTGTGTGACACTGCACTGAATACCTCCTGGAACCACTGTACAAAATCAGCCGCTGGATGTTTGTTTTTTCCATGTCTATAATACATAGTATTACACTATCATTAGATATGCCTTAAAGGATAAGCCGGTTTCACCATACATTCTACGACAGATTTTCGCGTTCTGTTGCATACTATTAGTTCTCATGATCCTATAACACCAATATAATTCTAAATCCACTTCTTAATGATGGATACCTAGATGAACGTCCTGCAAGGTTTGTAACTCCGAAGGGGTCCGCCTTCGATCTTGATTGTGCGAACCTTTGTTATCACTATTGTACGACAATTTTCATTTGGTGCAAGTTAATGGTTTGTTTTGAACACTTCTTGAATGACAAAGGTAGAGGGGACTTGTGTGTTCTAGCGCATTTCACGTTCCCTTTCAAATTACCCCAATTATGCTATCTTCAGTTGTTCATAACAACAACGTTACATGTCACAACATCCGCTATGGTGCCGGCATGCCCACACACCATGCCATCAACGGATTGTTAAGTCCTGGATTCCCAGATTTCTGGATCCTCAGATGCTGGTATCTCTGGGTGTATTGGTTCGATTCAATACATGTGAAATTATCAAATTATATTCTTCATAAAGAGGTACTATTTAATAGGTCCCTGGATCCTCGAAAATTATCTTGCAATTAGATGTTCTAATTGTGCTGACAATTCCTGGAACCTTGAATCGTTGTCCGTGCAAGAATAATCTTCAAAATATCCTTGGAGGTATTGCTTCAACCTGGATACTAGGATCCATGGATCATCAACACAATCACAACATAATTTTTGAGGATTCAGGAATCAACTAAATCGTACCTCATTATGCAGAATATAATTTGAAATTACTCATGTATGGAATCGAACCAATACATCCAGGGATCCATTGATCTAAGGAACCAGGACGTAGCACAGTTGGGCAATCACGAGACGTCACTATGGGATTCTGGGCATGCTGGCAGCTCAAGAGGTGTTGCAACATGTGAACCTGTTGTCCTAATGACCAAATTGAGGATATCGTAATTGGGTGACTAGAAGTCACTTGAACTGTGTCAGAATACACAGGTCCCCCCTACTATCGAATTGTAATATCTATTCCATACAAGACTGGGCTCTGCACCTGCTGGACAGTCACTTTCTGTCGTCATTCTGTTGCACATGGCGAGTCATTAGCAGCTAATATTTTCCCGGGCGTAATTGTTAATGCAAGACTTTCAAATGAAGTTCACTCGAGATTGAACTTGCGAGCTCGCACTCAGGGTGAGCTTTGTGAGTTCAATGAACAATTAAGTTCAGCTACGTTTGCTCTTCGGGTAATTGCCAGTCTTGGTGGCCGAGGGGACTGAGGCGCTTCAGTCACGGTCTGCGTGGCCACTACGGTCGGGGGTTCGAATCCCCCCTCGGGCATGGATATTTGTGCCGTCCTTAGTTGTAGGTAGTTCATAAGTAGTTTGTGAGTTTAGGGACTGATGGCCCCGTAGTCAAGTTCCTTAAGCTTAAACAAACATTTGCATTTGCCAGTCTTGGAGTCAATCTCCTGAGACGTTTTCATAATTCTACTGGAAACAAACGAATCAACTACCTGACACATTTGCACGTATGCATTGAACAATGTCTCATGGTAACTCACCACATACGAAGTAGGTACTTATAATATGAATGCATTGTTTCGCGGCGGGTTATGTTGATAAACTTTTCTCGGGCTTCCAGCCGCGTCATGTGGTTTCCTGTCCACGACGTTTCGACCGAGATCTCCTCGGCCAATGTCAAATGGTAAACTGTCGAATGATTGCTGCTTTCGTCCTTATATACCTGCACTGCGATCTGTGACGTCAATGGTGCTCCGCGACATGACCATAAAAGGCAATGTTTTGGTCGCGTGCCTGCCGCGCCCGCTTCAACCTTCCGATCGCCGGGTTCCAAGCCGTGCTCAGCTGCAAGCCGCCGTCTCTATTAAGAGTGTTGTCAGCTATTTTGGCCTCAATCGCCTCTTTTTTACACTATCCCAGAAACTGTTCGTTCTTGTAATATGGATGTTTCCTCAAACGCAATACGATGTCTGTTTTCAAGTGCATGCTCCACAATTGCTGACTTTTCGGGATAACGTAAACGATAACATCGTTCATGTTCCACACAGCGCTGTTCAATAGTGCTTACTGTTTGTCCTATATAAAATTTCCGCAACCACAAGGTACTTTATATACTCCAGGTGTTTTTAGGCCTACATCATCGTTAACAAATCTCATCAACTGACGTGACGTATTTTTGAAGGAGCCCTGAAGACCGAGTCGACATTACTTCCGCTCGCTGCACCCAGGTCCTTAAAACAGACTGTTTCTGCGATGGATGATGATGTGGCGTGCAGGTGCCGGTCGGTGTGGGTGGGTTTTCTGTAAACACCATGGCTGCGACATCCATTTGCTTTACGGCTGACGAGGACGTCAAGGAACGGCAAGGCACCCTCTTTCTCCACCTCCATCGTGAACTTGATCTTGTCATGGATTCTATTGATGTGTTCGAAGAATTCAACGAGTTTTTCACGTCCATGCGGCCAGACAACGAACGTGTCATCAACGTAACGATAAAAACAGCTAGGCCTTACAGGTGCTGTGTCCAGGGCGATGTCTTCAAAGTGCTCCATAAACAGGTTTGCCATAACTGGAGCTAATGGGGTACCCATCGTGACGCCGTAAGTTTGATTTAAATATTCTCCACTATGCAGGAAATACGACGATGTCAGTGTATGCGTAAATAAATCCACAACAGTGTCGTCGAATAACAGGGAGAGCATATCTATACAATCCTTAACAGGGACGTTTGTGAACAATGATACCACATCAAAGCTGACCATCATATCCTGTTCTCCAAGTCGCAAGCATTTGATTCTGCTGATGACGTCGGCCGTATTCTTGATATGGTGCTCACAGTGACCGCCGTGTGGAGTAAGGAGGCTGGCCAGATGTTTTGCAAGTCTGTAAGTCGGCGCACCACTGGTACTCACGATTGGACGAAGAGGTGTGTTTATTTTATGAACCTTCGGAAGGCCATACAATGTAGGTGGTCGAGGTGCCTGTGGATCTAGATTTTTAATAACACTGTCTTCCAGTGAAGATCGCTTGAGCAGCTCGGACGTCTTCCTCAGTATTTTGGAAGTTGGGTCCCTCGATAATTTTTTCATATGTCTCCTCCAGCATCTCTCGAGTCTTCTCGTCATAGTTGGCTCGTACCATAATAACGGCTGCCTTGCCCTTGTCAGCTGGTAAAACTACGATGAGAGGATCATTCCTGAGCTGGCGAAGGCCATTGCGTTCTGCTCTTGTCATGTTCTGTTTTGGTGGCTTAGATAGAATTCGGCTTGTTTCCCGACGAATTTCGTCTGTAGTTCACTAGACATCTTGCGAAGTGCTTGTTCCACATCACTTATTATATCAGCGAAAGGGATACTCCTCGGAGATGGTGCAAAGTTCAGTCGCTTTTGAAGTGCCGATATGGCACCCGCGTCGATGATTCTCGCCATCATACTAATAACAGTGCGTTCTGTTGTACTTTCTGTCCCATGCTGTTGCTGTGAAAGCCGGTTGAATTTCCCTTTCTGCCTTTCGGTGGTTTTCATCTGAGATGACATCTGTTGTGCTGCTGTGGCTACATCAATCCAGTTTCAATCCAATACTGAATGTAACTTCGTCAAATACATGTGAACGTCCATTAATTCGCGGCCGTTAGTATCCAACTGCTTCCGGGTATGATGTATCCTATCTCGCAGTAGGGCGAAGCTCGCTCGACGGAAGATTTTCCTGGTTGTAGCAGTATTGACATGGTGTCTCACCACGGCAAAACGTGGAATCATCTTCTCTTCTCGACAACGCAGTAGAAAGAGTAGAGAACTTAATAAATTAGCCTTCTTGACACGCAGCTTCCCAAGGCATTGTTTCGCAGTGAGTTATGTTGATAAAATTTTCTCGGGCTTCCAGCATAAAAGTTAACTGTAACAATATATGGAGGTCTTAAACAGACATCACCTCAAGAAGCTACGCATTTTAACTTCGACGTCACAGTACGTCAGTATGAGTATTAGGTAATGAAATTCGCCATATCACATTTTCAGAACAGAAATATCCCTAAGCACTACACTAGAGAGAAAAGTCGGATTCCTAAACCAGTACTGAAGCTATCAGTGGTTCAGAAAGGAGTTCAATATTCAGCAACAAACATTTTTGATAATTTGCTCAATAATGTACAACGTCTGACAGGTAGCAAACAAAGAACTAATTTAGCCGAAATTCATTTTTCCAGGTCAATTTCTTCCATTCCATGGATGAGATTCTATTTAAAAACTGGTTGCAAGAAAAATCATTGTTATTAAGTGTGGTTACATTAGCGAAACTAAATAAATATTCTGTTCATTAATGTTAACACTAATATGACTTTTCCACATCATTTTGATAAAAGAATCGTTGAAATTGTGTATGAAACATGTGGCTAAGTAACTAACATAATATGATGGTTCGTCGAAGAAAATTAAATGGACAGTCTGCAGTTTTAGTATGCTGTTTAATTTTATCTATCAAAAAATAGAATTCATTTATGGAGCTTTTAAATGAAAATCATTAGAAGACAAGGATGAAGACGACGGAAAATATTGCCCTTCACTCGTGCTCCGACTTAAGAAATTAGGCGGTCTCTGAATCTGTCCTCTGCTCTTCTGCTGAAAGATCGTAAACTACCAGAGCTTTCCATACGTCGGCCATCACTTGCTCCCTTTTATTTTCCCCCTCATATAACCACCAGAGTGCAGCTTTTACTTTACACGACGGGGTTTATTTTACTGTCTCCATATGGACCATCCTTGCCACATTTCTCAGAGGAAAATTCCTACCAAAACTGCCAGAAGAGAATAACTGCCATCTAGAAATACTTGCAGAGATAAAAGAAGTCGGACCTGCCGGTGTTTTAACGTAGCATTCACCTCACAAGAATGTGAGTAGTCACCATAAACGTGACGTGCATTGGATGCCACGGTTAAACTGGGGGTAGGCTAGGAACATACAAGTCGCCGAAGTGGCGTCCAGTTGGAAAACTTACACCAGCCCACTGAGACACAAGAAATTATACACCAGCTGAAAAATGCTCCTGCCGGAGCACAGAAAAGGCGAATATGCTCTCTGACACAAAAGTTTGGAACCAGCTGCCTCAATCCTCATTCCGACTTCCTCACCAAAAATTTTGGCATGCGAACATATTCGCCCTTTTTTCGGCTGAATGTGAGTAGGACAGAGACAGTGCAACAGGCAGAGAGAGTCATATATGATAGAACAGAGAAAGTGTCAGTTCAGGAGAAAGGCATATGCATGAAAACAGCAGTGGGAAGCGAAACGAGATGTCGGAAGTCAGGAACAGTGGCAACAACAAACTAAGACAGATGCAGATAGTAGCAATTGGAGCTAAAGAGCGGTATTTTGGCCGTATCTTGCTAACGGATTAACATTTACGAAAACCGAGAAATGTCGTTTATATATAAATTTCTACAGGATATATAATAAATATTTGAACTGTTTTCTATGGTTAGTTATTTAGATATTTACGATTGACGGTGCTAAAAGGGCTAAAAATCGAGTTTTGTGATTTTGTGCAAAACTGTGGTAAGTTTCAACTTCTTGAGCTGGATAACGGATAACGATATCGAAAAAATTTAAAAACAGCCTCGAGAATATCATTATAAGAACGTATGGTAAATATTTCGAAGATTTGCAGTGAATTGAAAGTATCGAAGCGAGCAGCCCCACACTTCGTTTTTTTGGTACCCAAAAATCATGGTTCTTTGAGATTTTCTCAGAAACCGCCCATGAATGAATGGTACTTTCGTAAGCCGTTTAAAGCCCACCACAGACTACACGTCATATACAAAAGACAACTGATTTGCTCAATTTGAAAATTTTGACGATGTACTGTATGATAGCTATAGTATACCTATTCTTCTGATATGTACACAAATGATCACTAGGCCAAGATCTATCCAGAACACTTTACCCCTTCACTCTGAGATGAATAGAATCTGAGATATGGGCCCCTAAAGAATCGGAAAATCGCACACGCCGTTTACGAACATATTAATACCGCTCACTGCCGTGCGCGGTATGATTATTGTACTAGTAGTGAAGGAGCAGCTAAGTCGCAGACACATCAGGGAAGGTTCTTCGCTGAGGTTTCACCAGGATTACTGTGTTCTGAAATTCTCTTGCGTTAGCAGCCCAATAATAGATTTACGTTGCCATTTTAGCCATCGTACACCTCTCGGAAAAAAAGTTAAATGTTTGAATAGTCTATGGGACTTAACTACGGGGTCATCAGTCCCTAAACTTACAAACTATTTATGAACTAACTAAGACTAAGGACGGCACAAATATCCATGCCCGAGGGGGGATTCGAACCCCCGACCGTAGTGGTCGTACAGACCGTGACTGGAGCGCCTCAGTCCCCTCGGCCACCGCGGCCGGCCCTCTCGAATCAGATCACTGGTAAACATACAGCAACAGTAAATGTCTGTAAATCTATCGGACCAAACTGCGTGGTCATCAGTCCGTAGCTTACAAACTACTTAAACCTAGGTAAACTAACCTACGGACAAACACACACACCCATACCCCAGGGAGGGCTCGAACCTAAACGGCGAGCAACCGCGCGGTCCGGAGTGAGGTGCTTTAGACCGCTCGGCTACTCCACCGCGGCCAGCTACAGTAAGCCACATACATATAGTGTGTATAGCAAAGAGACAATTGTGGAACAAAGATTTAATATAAAAATTCTGGAGAGGTAAATCATAAAGCTTTATACAGTAGCACCAAAGCAAACAACGGAGAGAACGGTAAACATACACTTATAAACTGGATACTCACAACTACAGAGATTATTTATAACTAATTGCATTGTCCGGTTCGCGGAAGTTGCATAAAGCCTTGTAACTGTTATTTCTACGCCTACAAATTCTACATTCTAGTGCTACAACTAAGGAGATACCCTCAGTGGCATTTCAGTCTCGGCTAAACTCAAGCCGGTGCTTTGTACGTCGGTCCCAGCCAGCTATTCTACGGCCACCACAGCACGTGTAACTATGACTACTGCCAGCTGTGACTGCCTAAGATCAGCGACCTACGGCACATTATGTGGGCAGACTAGAAGCGAGAAGTGCGGTGAGTGTCCTCACGGCCATGTGTCGGATGTGCTGCGTCGCGGACAGCCGGCGGCGCACGGCGCTGCAGCTGCTGTGGCTGCTGCTACGGCTGTGGTGTCCGGCAGCGCGGGGCCTCCCTGCTGAGTAGCTGCGGCCGCGCTGGGCCAAGCTGCCGCGTCTCGAGCGACGCGCTGCGCCCGCAGTTTCCACGTCCTCGTCCCCGCTGTCCGACACACACTGCAGCACAACACCTTCTGTACCAGCTGTCTTACCACAGCTTCGCAGTCAACCACTGGGGCATTCTTGCGTCTCAATGATTCGATATGTCTTACCATATGTCATATCTCATTGTGATTGTATAGGGGGAAGGTAGGTAAAGTTGACGAGGAGTCTAAGATGACGAATTGTGAATTTCTCCGATGAAAGGTGAATATAAGATGAACATTAACAAGAGCAAAACTAGGGTAATGGAGTGCAGTGTAAGAAAATCATGTGATGCTGAAGGAATTAGATTACGTAACGAAATAATAAAGGAGGCAAATGAGTTTTGTTACTTGGGCAGTAAAATAACAAATCATGGTCGCAGTACAGAGGTTATAAAATGCAGAATGGCAATGGGTAGAAAAGCGTTCTTGAAAAAGAGAAATTTGTTAACATCGAATATTGATTTAAGCCTAAGGAAGTCCTTTCTGAAGGTATTTGTATGGAGTTTTGCCTTCTATGGGAGTGAGACATGGACGATAAACAGTGCGGACAGGAAGAGGATTGAGGCTTTTGAAATATGGTGCTACAGAAGAATGCTGAAGATTAGGTGGGTGGATCGAGTAACTAATGAGGAGGTACTGAACAGAATTGGGGAGAAAAGAAATTTCTGGCATACCTTGACTAAAAGAAGGGATAGATTAGTGGGACACATTCTTAGACATCAAGGAATTGTGAATTTAGCGTTGGAGGGAAGTGTATGGGGAAAAAATCGCAGGGGAAGACCAAGAGATGGATACAGTAAGCAGATTCAGACAGATGTAGGTTGTCGTTCTTATGTGGAGATGAAGAGACTTGCACAGGATAGGGTATTGTGGAGAGCTGCATCAAACCAGTCTCCGGACTGAAGACCACAACAACAACAACATATGACTTCAACTGCGAATGGGCAATGTTGAAAATGTGTACCCAGCTGGGATTCGAACCCGGGTCTCCTGCTTTCTAGGCAGTTGCGCAGACCCCTATACCACTGGGGACACAGTGATCACCGCACCTGCAAGGACTACCTAAGCACGCCTCCCGACAGACACAAATTCCAGCTTTACCCTGCCCACAGTGATTGATTTGATTTGATTTTCTCAGGGAAGCCAAAACAGTCTTGGTCCAACCCGCCACTGCCCGCACCGAAACTAAGTTTATTGTGCGGTATTGCTCCCTGTATATCTAGTAAAGCCAACCAATGCCCTTGAACAGAGCAAGGAGTCCCTTTACCAGTTCTTTATTAGACACAATTTCTTTGGGTCAGGTTGTCCCAAATGTTCTGTGCGTTTTACTCTCCAATGCAATGCATTCGAAGATTAGATGAGATGCAGTTTCATCACCGTCATCACATATCCTACATTTAGGGTCCTCTTCTGTTATTCCCATTGTATGTAGACGTTTTTTGAAATTCCCATGGCCTGTCAGCAATCCAACCAAGAGTCTAATCTCTCTCCTGTTCAGGCCCAGGATTGCAGAGCTTCTTTTAAAACATGGCTTTGGCATCATTACCTTGCGATGTTTTTGTTGATAGACTTTGGTCCAATATTCTACGTGCTGTCTTCTAAGCCAGTTAAGTAGCTCCAATTTGATCATTGCTTTGGTGATTGTAGGAACACGTTCCGGTCCAATAAATGGAGTCTCTGCCCCCATCCTGGCTAATCTGTCAGCATGTTCGTTGCCACTGATCCCCGAGTGGCCAGGGACCCACAATAGGTGTACTATATTGCTTTCCCCTAGCTCCACCAGAACCCTGTAACATTCTGCAACAATTTTAGACCTTGTTGCAGGAGCTGCCAGTGATCTCAGGGCTGTCTGGCTGTCTGAATAGATGCTACGGTCTTTGTAGCACCTATGCAAATTCTCCTCCACAAACGCCCTGATGGCAGTGATTTCGGCCTGGAATACTGAGGCCAGTTTCCCTAGAGAGATGACGCCCTCCAGTCTTGCCTGCACCCCGTATAACCCGGCCCCAACGCCCTGGTCTGATTTTGACCCGTCAGTGAACCAGGCAATATCCCCCGTACGGTGTTGAACTATTTTCTTCCACTGCTCCCTACTTCCAATTGTAATATTGAAAGGCTTGTTGAAGCAGTATGGGGTTATGATATAGTCGGCTGGCATTTCCCGCGGTGGCCGAGGGGACTGAGGCGCTTCAGTCACGGTCTGCACGGCCACTACGGTCGGGGGTTCGAATCCCCCTTCTGGCATGGATATTTGTGCCGTCCTTAGTTGTAGCTAGTTCATAAGTAGTTTGTAAATTTAGAGACTGATGACCCCGCAGTTAAGTCCCATAAGCTTTACAAACATTTGAACATTTTGGCATTTCCCCAACCTTTCCTATATTTACCTCACTCACTATTTTAGTTCCAGTTTTTGCCAATTTTGAGTCTGTATGCTGCCCACAGTACTCAAACTCGTAGTCACTAATTCCCGTAAGAGGCATATACTGGCAGGCATATATATATATATATAATATGACGGGCAATGGTCCTTTCGTTAGTGGGGAGTGGTGGGCAAGTTTGGAGCCCTTACTCTTACGAGAATTAGTACATAGTGACTACGAGTTTGAGTACTGTGGGCAGGGTGAAGCTGGGATTTTGTGTATGACGGGAGGCGTGCTTAGGTAGTCCTTGCAGGTGCGGTGATCACTGTGTCTCCAGTGGTGTAGGGGTCAGCGCAACTGCCTAGAAAGCTGCAGACCCGGGTTCGAATCCCGACTGGGTACATATTTTCAGTTTCGCTCATTCGCAGTTGAAGTCATATATTATCTGAATATGAAAACAATAACAACTGCAGGATAGAGAAGTGACGTCTGTTCTTTCGGAATAGACGCCACATGTATACTGTACAGATTGTGAAACGTGCATTATGGTATTGCTTCCTTAGCGCGCACTCTGCAGGCATGCCTGTTGAAATAGAACCGCTTAGTCATTTTGTTTTGTTGACAACAGAGGCTCGATAGTGGGTGTTGTTTTTGTAACAATTTTTCATGCGGTTTAAATAAGTTTCATGCAAGCAATACTTTTGTATTAATGAATATGAGTTCATTCCTCTTAAATCTTGTGGATTTAGTGATGTTTTAATAATGGTTTAATGACTTTATCGTGTAAGTTTGCGTGCATGTAAGTTCTGCAATTACAGAACGAAATCCTTGAAAAAATTGACATGGAGATTTATTTGTTTCATTCCTCATGCATCTCTTCTTTTTGTTGACTTTTACCAATAATTGTACTTTTGAATTCTGTCTAGTTAACACATCTCCAGGGCGCGATCTGCTCTGATAGTGAAAATGATGCCAAAGATATCTTTTTAGTAATTTTGTATTACTGCATAACTAATTTCTCCTGTCTAGGTGCCAATTTCAAATGCTTAATTTACATAAAATAAGTACAAACTTGTGGTCACTTATAGAGAGTGCTATTTGGTTTGTTTCATATTATATTCTAAATAAAAGCGAGTAATAATAAGTGGAGTATTCTTCGAGACATTTTTTGAATAACGAACAGACGCCAGAAACGCTGGTGCTAGCCTCTTAAAAAGTGTTTCTGTTCGTTATTTTGAAAAGTCTCAGAGTACTCCATTATTAGTGACGTTTATGTAAAATGTAATATGAAACAATCCATTTTTAAACTAGAGCACTCTCCCTAAGCGACCACAAGATTTTACTTATGTAAAGGAGACCTCTGAAAATGGCGGAAAGACTGCTGAAACTTGTTACGCAGTAATAATAAAAAAAAAAGAAAAAAAAAGATCTTTGACATCATTTTCACTTTCTGAAATAATTTATACTGCAGCAGTCACTTTTTACTAATATTTTTATTAGCACGACGCGTTTATGCAGCAAGCTATTATCATTGGGTGCATTTCACAATTGCAGGTTCATTACTGATTTGTTATATTTTGTGTTGTGAATGCCAGTGAGGTTACGGTTGGACGTTTTAACCTGTTCAGGAAGATACAGCTATTTGAGGATTTATGTTTTGTAATTAAAATATAAATACTTAAATACTCAAGTAGCTGTATCTTACTGAACAGGTTACAACGTCCAACCATAACCTCACTGGCACTCACAACACAAAACATAACAAATCTGTAATGAACCTGTAATTGTGAAATGCACCCAATTATGACAGCTTGCTGCAGAAACGCGTCGTGCTAATAAAAATATTAGTAAAAAGTGACTGCTGCATTATAAATTATTTCAAAAAGTTTATAATACAGTCGCAGACCTTATACCAATCCACATAACGTGGATAAATTTATATAATTTTCACTATTTTGTATTCTACTTAGGACTAATTCAATCAAAAGACAAATTCAAGATTTCAACTTGTTTGCCACGAAGAGAAAATCACCAGACTTCTGATTTTTATTTTTCATTCATGGAGAGCGCTTGGAATTGGTCTACGTATGAAATCTGGATTGCGCGATAATGAACAATTATTCAATCAATGCTGAAGAAATCATTACTTTTTTTAATAATTTCACTATGTCTCGTCAGAGAACAAAAATAAGACAAAAGTGTTTGGCATACAATGAATTAAACTATCTTGGGAAGAACTTATCGATTTAATTATGGAAAAAAGCGTTAACCATTTGTTGTAAATCTTAATCTCTATGTGGAAACGTTAACCTATATATAGACGAAAAATTCGTGTAATAACTCAGGAAATACACCGAAAATGCCTTGTAAATGAAGTGAAACTTGTCTGTGTTCAAAGTTGAAAATAAATAAATAACATAAAAACGTAAGGTCAGCATAAATTAAGGCTTTCTTCAGACTACTAATATTTAATTATATACAGCTGCTACGAAAGTGACCACAAAAATGTGTAAGATAACCCTTACATGTTAAGCGAATGAAAACTATATTTTGAAAAATTTATTCATTTAAAAATGTGTGAAATGTCTACGTAATTTTTATGTTGCATAAATGTCACCTCTTTGATAATGTACAGTGTAATATGTGTGTATTCTATGTACACGTAATGACTTGTTGTCATCTTTTCAGTATAATGTATATTGTATTTGCAATGTTTATTTTATTTTATAATAACTATTTTGTAAATGTATTTTGTACGAGTTGTATTTATGATACCTTGTTTAATTATGTAAAATGTTTTGCTTTGTGTGGAAAGTCAAAGATCGATAGTTGCATAAAACAGCTCCTCTCAGACCAAAAACATTGTTAGACTGTGGCGCTTGCTAGTTGTAGCGCAGGCAGCACAACAGTATCTTCCGCCCCGTGACAATTGTCGGACGTACATATTGCGACTCGTACGGAATGGCCGCGTCGTCTAAGGCTTCATTCTACGGACTGGGAGGCCGTTCCCACCGGAGGTTCAAGTCCTTACTGAAATTTAGTTTAAGTAGTTCATAAGTTTAGGTACTGATGATCATAGCTGTTTGACCCAATAGGTTTACAAACATTTGAACACCTTTTGTTTTTGAGAAGTCGCGGTTTAATGCCGAATCTGACTTCCTGCATTACATTTTCGTTTAAGGGTAATGTGAAGCGCCAGGCTATCAATTGTCAATGAATGATACGGATAGGATGTGACACTGTTTGACTCATGCATTCCCCAGTTCTTCGAAATCATTCGAAACTGGGCCTAAACAAATTTTCTGAGATGTGTACATCAGCTACTGGATATTACGACACGAATTTCAACGTACTGTTAGAATAAAGTGAGTAATATATCACTAAGTTTTAGTTTGTCGAGCATGCGGAACATTGGTGCAAAGCCCCACATCGTATTCTCCCTTTGCTACCGAAATAAGAGTACTATCAGTTACTCAATGTCGAGAGCCACCTCACAAGCGTTTGGCAGGGAACTGGGCTACGCAGATAGGTAAATAATGAGCTATCCCTGGAGTATAAAGGCAACTTAAATCATTTAACAAAAGAAAGTCTTCCGGTGTATACTGTTTACCAATTACGTTCCTCTCAGAATACGCTGATGAAATAGCCGGATAACTAGTTATCATATACAACGCTCGCTCATTGAAAGATTTGTCTCCAAAGATTGGAAATTTGCACAGGTATTCCAATATTCAAGAAAGGCAATAGGAGTGATCCGCAAAATTACAGTCCTCTATCACTAACGTCGGTTTGCAGCAAGATTTTGGAACATATACTTTCCTCAAATATTATGAACTACCTCAAAGATAACGACTTATTGACCCGTAGTCAACATGTATTTAGGAAGTTTCGTTCTTGTCAAACACAGCTAGCTCTTTACTTACATGATGTGATGACTGCTATCTACATAAGATCTGGAATCGATTGCATATTTTTACATTTCCAGAAGGCTTTTTACACTGTACCACGCAAGTGTCTTCTAATCAAATTGCGTACTTATGGAATATCGCCACAGTTGTGCGATGGATTCGCCATTTTCTTTCAGAAAGGACACAGAACGTAGTAACTGTCGGAAAGTCATCGAATAAAACGGAAATGATAACTGGCGTTCACAGGGAACGTTTATAGGGCTCCTACTGTTCCTAATCTTTATAAATGATTTAGGAGAGAGTGAAAGCAGTTATCTTAGAATGTTCGCGCATGAAGCTGTTATTTGTCGGAAAGTAAAGTTACCAAAAGACCAAAAGCAACTGCAAAAGGATTTCGATTAAATATCTGTACGTCAAGAAATGGCAATTGACCCTTAATAATGAGTAGTGTGAAGTCATTCATATGAGCACTAAAATGATTTCGTTAAATTTCACTTACACGATAAACCAGTGAAATCTAAAGGCCGTAAATTCAACTAAATTACTTGGAATAGCAATTAAAAATGTTTGTAGAACTTATGGGACTTAACTACGGGGTCATCAGTCCCTAAGCTTACAAATTACTTATGAACTAGCTAAGCCTAAGGACGGCACAAATATCCATGCCCGAGGGGGGATTCGAACCCCCGACCGTAGTGGCCGTGCAGACCGTGACTGGAGCGCCTCAGTCCCCTCGGCCACCGCAGCCGGCAATAGCAATTACAAACAACTGAAATTGGAAGGAAAACATAGAAAATATTGCAAGGAAGGCGAGCCAAAGGCTACGTTTCATTGGCGGAGAAGAGGATGCAACAGTTCTGCTAAAGAAACTGCCTATACTACACATGTGTGCCGTATTTTGGAGTATTGCTGCTCTTTGTGGGATCTCCATTAAAAATGGGACTGACGAACGATTTAGAGAAAGTTCAGCTCGTTTCGTATTATCGCGATAGGGGAGAGAGTATCAAGGAAATTATGCATGAGTTGCGGCGGAAATCATTAAAACAAGGATATTATTCGTTGTTGCGTGTTATTTATTGCAGAATCTTCTTTCAACAACTTTCTCTAGCGAATGTGCACATAATTTGTTAACATCCACCAACGTAGGGAGACATGGTCATGTAAAATAAAATAAGAGAAATCAGATCGTAAACGTATGGATTTAGGAGTTCCTTTCTCCTGTGCGCTTTTATGGAATGGAACTGTAGTGAAATATCATAAAAGCGATTCGATGTGATGTGCAGAGTATTTATATAGATGTAGAACAACAGTTATGGACTCTGGTGGCTGTTCTACTTGTCACAGAGAGTTGAAAGTCTGTCATTTCCATCTGCACGGCCACTACGTGGTTCGAATCCCCACTCGGGGATGGATATTTGTGACGTCCTTAGTGTTAGCTAGTTCGTAAGTAGTTTGTACGTTTAGAGAGTGATGACGCCGTAGTTAAGTCCCATAAGCTATACAAACATTTGAACATTGTCATTTCCATGTTCGCCGAGATTATAAGCATTTAAAAGTTACATTGACATGTGGTCATTTTTGTGTGCTTTTCTTTTTATTGATACGAAATATACCAGGGGGATTTGGGAAGTATTTTTCTTGTTGACTGTTGTCTGAGTTGCGTATGAAAGGAAAAAAAATAGAATGAGACATTAAACATAAGAATTATCTTTATTTTTCAACATAATTTCCAAGTACATTGAGACATTTGTCATGTCACTTTATAAGCTTCAAAAAGCCGTCCAGTAAATAAATCAGGGCGTTTAATACAGAAGAAACGTTGAACGGCTTGTTGGACGTCAGCATTGATTCCAAAGCGCGTTTCGCCAAGAGTCTTCTTCAAAGCTGGGAACGGAAGTCACTTGGTGCGAAATCAGGACTGCATAGCGGATGGTGTAGACGCTCCCAACCAAGAGTTGCAATTTGGTTTTGCGTTGCCGTCGCCGAGTGTGGTATCGCATTGTCGTCCAACAGTAAAACACAAGATCTGAGAAGGCCAGGCCGATTTTTCCGAATCACCTCTTTCAGTTTCGACAGAGTGGCACTGTACCGCGCAGCACTGATGGTTGCATCTTCCAAACTTTCCAGCAACTCCTTGGGCGTCCCAGAAAACGGTGGGTAGCACTTCACTTGAAGTCGGAGTGCTTTTGAACTTACTTGGGAGAAGTGATGACGGGTGTTTCCGTTTCCACTCCATGGATGCGGCCTTCGATTCGGGTGCGTAATGATGGACCCACGTTTCATCTTCCGTCACAATCCGAAACAGAAAGTCAATGCCATATTCATGGTCGACGTCTACCCAATGGTGTATCGGTGTTTTGCACTTGCGCGTTCACTTGCTGTGCCGTCTTTCGCCCATAGCCGTTCAATGCTTCTTCCGTATGCAAAACCCTGAATTTTTCCTGGACGGCTTTCTGAAGTTTATAAAGCGGTTTGAAAAATGTCTAAATGTACTTGGAAATTATGCAGAAAAATAAAAATATGTCTTATGACTCATTCTATTTTTTTCCCTTTCGTACACAACTCTGTCCACAGTCGACAGGGGAAATTTGTTTTATAACTCCCCCTCGTACATGGTGATGTTTATTGATGACAATATGAGGATGAAACAGGGTGCTGCCTATCGTTTGTAGACACTGTAAGCACGTTTCTCGATGGAAAGAAGAAAATTTTCGTCATTTGCTAGCACACGGATTATTGCATTATGTCAACAAGGACTTTTATCAAGAGAAGTTGCAAGGTGAATAGTCATGAGTCAGAATAATGCGGTAAGGACTTGGGATCGTTTTCAAACGGCAGGTAATGTTTATAACTTGCACCGTACTGCTCGCCTTTGGGCATCACCTGCGGAAGATGGCCGTTAGCTGCTACTTCACGGAATCCCTACCAACTAACATTATGATAAACAACGACTTCGTGAAGGCCAACGGGAGACAGATGTCGGAAACACACGCTATAATAACCATCTGTGTACTAGACAGCCATGGAGACGCACGGCCTAAAACATAAGCAGCATGTTGCATGGTAAAGATAGGCCCAAAATAATCAAGAACTGACTACAGAAAACTTGTGCAATGTGCTCTTCATAGGTGAATGCCACGTATGTCTGATACCACGTGGTCGGCGACGAGTGTTTGGAGACAGTAACGCTGCACACGAGAGGAAGGCCTATACTGTCAATCGAGTACAGCAAAATGGCGGATCGAAGATATTCTATGCGGCTATCATGCGGTTATTTCGTTTGCCATTGTTGCCTATGGCGAGCAAGCACAAGGCTCTATAAAACAGGGATAATATCCTCCAGCCCATTGATGAACAAATTTCATCAATCACGTCTGTATTCCACTACTGGATCAGCTTGCATGTTCCCTCCAATACGAACCCAATTGAACATGCTTGAGATAAATTGGCAAGAACTGTTCGAGTACATCCTGATCAACCACGAAATATACGCGGGTATTGCAGGGCTGCCATTGAAGAATAGGATGTATTAGACTAGCAGAAGTTAAATGATCTCAAAGACAGCATGTCACATAGGCTTACATTCATACACTACTGGCCATTAAAATTGCTACATCAAAAATAATTGCAGATGATAAACGGGTATTCATTGGACAAATATATTATACTAGACCTGACAATTGATTACATTTTCACGCAATTTGGGTGCATAGATCCTGAGAAATCAGTACCCAGAACAACCACCTCTGGCCGTAATAACGGCCTTAATACGCTTGGGCATTGAGTCAAACAGAGCTTGTATAGCGTGTACAGGTACAGATGCCCATGCAGCTCAACACCACAGTTCATCAAGAGTAGTAGCTGGCGTATTGCGACGAGCCAGTTGCTCAGCCACCATTGACCAGACGTTTTCAGTAGGTGAGAGATCTGGAGAATGTGCTGGCCAGGGTAGCACTCGAACATTTTCCGTATCCATAAAGGCCCGTACAGGACCTGCAACATGCGGTCGTGCATTATCCTGCTGAAATGTAGGGTTTCACAGGGATCGAATGAAGAGTAAAGCCACGGGTCGTAACACATCTGAAATGTAACGGACACTGTTCAAAGTGCCGTCGATGCGAACAAGAGGTGACCGAGACGTGTAACCAATGGCACCAAATGCCATCACGCCGGGTGATATGCCAGTATGGCGATGACGAATACACGCTTCCAATGTGAGTTCATCGCGATGTCGCCAAACATGGATGCGACCATCATGATGCTGTAAACAGAAGAGATTCACCCGAAAAAAAGGCGTTTCCATTCGGGTACGCAGGTTCGTCGTTGCGAACAACATCGCAGGCGCTCCTGTCTGTGATACAGAGTGAAGGGTAACGCAGCCATGGTCTCCGAGTTGATACTCCATGCTGCTGCAAACGGCGTCGAACTGTTCGTGCAGATGGTTGTTGTCTTGCAAACGTCCCATCTGTTGACTCAGGGATCGAGAGGTGACTGCACGATCCGTCACAGCCAGGCGGATAAGATGCCTGTCATCTCGACTGCTAGTGATACGAGGCCTTTGGGATCCAGCACGGCGTTCCGCGTTGCCCTGCTTACCCACCGATTCCATATTCTGATAACAGTCATTCGATCGCGAACAACGCGAGCAACAGTGTCGAAATACGATAAACCGCAATCGCGATAGGCTAGAATCCGACCTTTATAAAAGTCGGAAACGTGATGGTACGCATTTCTTCTCCTTACACGAGGCATCACAACAACGTTTCACCAAGCAACACCGGTCAACTGCTGTTTGTGTATGAGAAATCGGTTGGAAACTTTCCTCGTGTCAGCACGTTGTAGGTGTCGCCACCGACGCCAACCTTGTGTGAATGCTCTGAGAAGCTAATCATTTGGATATCACAGCATCTCCTTCCTGTCAGTTATACGTCTCGTCTGTAGAACGTCATCTTCGTGATGTATCAATTTTAATGGCCAGGAGTGTATAAGGTGACATGAAACTGTATTGAATGAGGTTACTACACAATGAGCTTACCTCAAGAAACTGATTTCAGTTTGTATTTTAATATAAGAGAAGTGTTTTGTTGGGTTTTGTTTGTCAATTAATTGGAAGGCTAATTACTTTATAAATACCAGTTCACCACCAGTTTGGTGGGTGTTGGGAAACTTTATTTTGTGTGTGATTCTTGTGTCATCCGGTCCTCAGCAAGACGCCTTCTCTCTGTATTTAAGGATGTAACACGACTGACTCAGTGACAGGGCGGACCGCAATTTTAAAAGCGGAGAGCTCAGTCCCGGATGTCGGCGAGTCAAAGCCGCCAGCCTAGCCGGACACTGGAGGGTATTTTTAAAGCTCTTCGCCACGCGAACATCACACTCGTGGGCCTCTTCACGCGCCATAAAATCTAATTCCGCGAAATGCTGCGATGTGTTCTGCGCGAGTGCCCGTGGAATCTACCATTATGAGCTCCTTTGACCTAGGAACCCGTACTTTTGAGTATCTGATTTATGTTAAGAGAGGATACAGCTAGATTTTAGACGAGTTTCTCTCTAGTGCTAAATAAGAAAAACTTGAAATGGAACATATATTTCATAGTGTGAGTGGTGCGTGTTTGCTTGCAAAACTTTGATATTATTAACTGATCTCAGAGAGCACAATGATAGTTCCAGCAGATCACCGTGATGCAGAGCCCCTCTCGGCAAAGTAGACCTACATACATAGTGTGAAAATTCCAGAAAACCATATTCAGTTATCGGCCAAATCATTACGATGTCACAACTAGTAATATGTTGGCCCAAATTTGAGGGCTTTCGTTGTATGTATATGTCCATGTCATGTGACCAGGTGTAAACATCACCGAAGATCTTAACTGGTACACAGAACATGCAAATACAACTTCTGTCAATAAATTTCAGTGAATGAAGTAAGAACGGTCGATCGAGCAACACAGAGGAATCACAACGCTGCACCTGAGTAGCGGCCGGTGTTGATAACCTGACCCCACCGTAGTTCAGCTGAGTATTAGACCTTTTGGAGGAAATGCTAGTTTTGTGGGTTGGTTCTGAACTGAGAACAGAACAATGAACGAGCAAAGGATCAATTGAAAGTTGTGTTTCAAGCTTGTCAAGTCATTTAAGGAAACACATGCGAGACTGGTAGGTGGCTTTTGGGATCAAGCACTGTCTATGAAGTGTGTGTATGAGTGGTTCTCCCGTTTTCGAGGAGACCGGCAAAGTGTTTCTGAGAAATATCGTTAGGACACGACCGGCGACCGCCGTCAGCGACGAAGAGATTGAGAAAGTCCGCACATTAATCACGAAAGATCCTCGATTAACTGTACGCATGACAGCGGTTGAACTGTAGACTGTCGCGGTGAAATGGCGATGCGCTTTAAGGTATCTTGCTGCGGAGCTCGCGGCAGTTCCCAGTCTGAGGTTCGAGTCCTCTCTCGGGATGGGTGTTTCTACTGTTCTTAGGTTAGCTTAAGTAGTTTGTAAGCCTAGGGACTGATAACCGCAGTAGTTAAGTCTATAGATTTACAAACATTTGAACACATAAACTGCAGATTAACCATGAGTCCGGCGACAAGTACATACAAAGAAGTTAGGGACGAGGAAAACGTTTTGTCGTCTTGTGCCAGATCACTCGACTGACGATCAGAAGCAGGCACGTTCAGAGGCATCACAGGATTTTGTCGAAACAGCACCTAATTTCTTGAAGCGTATTGTCACTAACAAGGGAACACCATCAACTGGACCTCATATTTTCTGAGAAAAAAACACTTGAGCTAGATGTCAACTCCAAAAATCGATATCACGTGAAAATTTGGGCCACTATTCAGATACTACGTAGTTACGGCCTCCACAAAGTACAGCTTTTAAACATTCGCGCATTCGGGTTGTTTCTCACTCGGCCCGCTTCACTGCGGCCGCTTAATGCCCCAACACGTTGTGCTGTGCAATGAAGGGACAACAGCGAATCCCCGGTAAAAGTGAAATTTGAAGAGCTAGTGAAATGGAGGAGGAAATAATATTACAAAATGTAACATACGTACTGTAACTCTTTCAAGTTTACTCCACTTCAATAGTGTCAGCTTTACATCATCAAAGCAGCTATCAACATCACTGACGACCTCAATTCCACGCCCAAGCTCCGTCGAAGCAATGAAAGTGCTCGATGAATCAGACGATGGTGAAATACAGCGTCATTATCGTCGACGTCATCCTCTTGTAAAACTGCACCGTCCGTAAACCCGATATTTTCTACTATATCCAGCTCTTCATCAGTGCAGTTGTCTATGATATCTGCAACGCAGTTGAAAGATATAAGGAAAAATCATACAGAAAGCGCCATGTATTTTATTTTACCGTGTATAGTACGTCTAATAAATGCAAATGATTATGCTTTCCAGTGACGACTTTAATGAGGTCTAATTCTTTGACATTTAATCGTTGCTGATTAGTCATCATTCCATATCGCTCCTGGAGATGTCGCACGACAGCGTGTGGCTTAATTTAAATCGCGAACACAAACCTCTTACCAGAGTCTGCTCACAGCACTTCGCGTTCGGCCTTTAAACGGCCGCAGTGAAGCGGGTCGAGTGAGGACCAACCCGAGCGCGCGAATGTTTAAAAGCTGCACATTGAGGAGGACGTAACTGCGTAGTATCTGAATAATGGCCCAAATTTTCACATGATATTGATTTCTGGGGTTGATTTCTAGCTCATGTGTTTTTTTTTCTCAAGAAAATATGAGGTAGAGTTGATGATGTTACCTTGTAAGGCTGAAATAGGGTGTATCCGGTGTAACTTTGAAACGAAACGGCAAAGCTTTCTCCGGCATCACCTAATCGGGAAAAGTTCAGAGCCGAAAAATCAAACGATGCCATTCACCTTCTTGGATACTCAATATCTACCTGAGAGAACTACGTTGATGTGCTACGTACGTTAAAATTTTTACCCGTTTCATGCGACGTCTACGCAGGGTACGACCCAAATGTATAACAACGATCCTGGTTGTTTATTCACTGCAAAGCACGCTCACTCGCTCACTCACTCACACACACACACACAAACACACACACAGCCAATATCGTCAGACCGTTACTGCAGAAAATGGGGTGCAACTTGAACATCCGCTACACTCGTCGGATCTCAATTCTGCCGACTTCTTCCGTTCCCTAGACTCAGGCTCGCTTTGAAGAGATCAGATATTCATGACATCTAACGGAACGTGGTGAGGTGATAGAACAGCATCTCAAAGGAACACTTCGTGCAAAGTTTCCACGATATGTACCGCAGAGCTCAGCTGTGCATAGTAATGGAAGTGACTATTTGGAAGGGCAGTAAGGTAACTGTAGTTCATAGGACTCTTCGTTAATGTTACAGGACTGTTAGAGGTTGTATTATGTTGGCCTACATTTGATGGCTTTCATTGTATGTACTTTGACTGGCAACAAAAGTGATGCCCTCAGAATGAGTGGTTCAATATTATTCTACTTCGGTCCACACTCGTACCATTGAGGTGTGAGTAAATAATTAAATTTATACAGCTCTCTAAAGTGGAGAACCCTACCAAAGTGTATTCGTGATGTCAGCGCTCTGTTATTGGGATGTTGGTATCAGTCAACTGCTATGAGCCGCAAAGTGAAGGAAAATTTTTAAATATAAATGGAAGCACCCGTGGTGCCTCATATACACGTTAGACAGCCTACCGCCAATTGAATGCATTTGAGAATTGCCGTATGGTTAATCTGAGAAGAGGTATGGTAGAATCGTGCAAATGCGAGGTATGTGGGCCATTCAGATGTGTCACAGTGGCCCAATGTTGCAATCAATGGTTACAGGACACCCAGTCACGTTGAACAGAATCGGATTGACCAGGGAACATCATCCCGTGGATTGACCGTCGTATGGTGCACCGAGAAATTCGTGACCCCATGATCTCGGCATCCGTTACCCCCAACTTGTTGGAGACCCAACAACACTGTGTCAATTCCTGTACAGTGTCTCTATGACTCGCATCTGCCGATTGGGGTCCTGCTATCCATTGACACCAGAATTGATGGCGTGCCCGGGAGGCATGGAAAAATGGCGCCGGTCGCGGTGGAGCGGCCGAGAGCATTGAGGCGCTATCTACGATGATGGATGCCGTTTCCCGTTGGGGATTCGAATCCCCCCTCGGGCATTAATTTCTGTTCCGTCTTCAGTATAATCTAGTTCATAAGTGGTTTGTAAGTTTAGGGACTGATGACCCCGAAATTAAGTCCCATAAGCTTTACAAACATTTGAACATTTGAAAATGGCGCCGCATTACTTTTCAGTGACGAGTCTCCCTTCCCCACAAGCTCCGATGACCATCGTTTCACCATTTAGTGACGTCAAGGACAGAGAGCACTATCTGGAAATATTGTGGACAGTCACACAGGCGTACCTCCTGGCCTCATGATATGGGGAGCCGTAGAATATTCGGTTAGGTCACCTCTAGTCATGTAATTTCATTGGCTTTCGCAGCATAATTATTCTTCGTAATTTCGTTGGGTCTGTTGCCATCCACCACACCATCGCATTGACGTCGTTAAGACTGTGGCAAGCAGAGCCTATGTTTTTTGCGACGCAGATAGTCTATTACATGAACTTACACACTTAGCTTTTGCATTTCAGGAGCTATGGAGTTGAATATCCACAGAAGTTCGTGAAGAGAATCCTTGGGAGATTTAATATACCAAGTGTTTCGTCCACCAATGAAGATTAAGGCACTTCTGGGATGCGTTAAAGATGACCTGGGACTTAGAAAAGCGAGTCTGGGAAGGCTCCTTCAGCCTGAAAAATCAGTGGTGGCGGAACATTCTTTAAACGAGGGACATAAGATGAGGTTTAACGAGACTCTTACAGTCGCTGGCCCGTCCGTGTTTTTTTTTTTTTTTTTTTTTTTTTTTTTTGGGGTGGGGGGGGGGGGTGTCAGTGTTTGCAAGGAATAGATCGATATTTGTCGGATCATTTGATAATCAGAGACAAGGGTTTTCCGCTTAGCAGGATGTGGAATCCGGTTTATCTGACGTGAAAAAACATCGTACTTTTATGCAACCTGCTAGAGTGTTGGTAAACAACCTACGAGTACGATATATCGCGGTCATCGCTACTCCTCCATCGGCTGCGCCGCAAGACCTGTCTCTGTGCAGTGCCTATGACGGACGGCGCATGTAACATACACCACTTGAGGGCCTATGTAGAACTGCGGCATCAGTCGTCAGCGGGTTTCAGCAGCAACAGTTTCTCCTGAAGATGGCGAACCGTTAGATCGCCGAAATATTGAGTCACTTGATTGCAAGTTTCGTAGAAGTCCAGAAGAAACTGCGAAGAACTTCTAGTCATGCTTTGGCGGACAATAACGATACAGCGATACTTCATCGACATTCTGGGGCCGCACATCCTACCCCTGACGGCACAGCACCTTGTGACAGTGCTCCAACAAGAGAAAGAACTCCCTCACACAGCGTGTTGAGGACCTCCTGAAGCCAGAAAGATGCTCGTGACTTTTCCATCAATGAGCATGTGTGGCATGAATTTGGAAGGGGCCTCCCTCCCAGTAGCTGTGAAGGGACAGCTGCAACTACTGTGGACAAACTTGCCTCAGAGGAGGATGCTAATGCTATTTGACACAATTTCGAGCCACGTAAGGGCATGCATTACGGTAAAAGAGGTAGACACACAAAGGGGTTGTGATACGCTACTGACATGGCGGAAGTGCGCCGCTTGAAACTGTCAGCGGCCTCGTCTCTTTAATAGCGCATTGTCATCAGTTCAATGAAGTCACATAGTCTTTCGCCTTACGTAGTTTCATTCATTTGCAAGCAGTCCTTCTGAGTGTGACATTTATTTCTCAGACCGTGTACTGCAATTTGTGTGGCGGAAGGCACTTTGCGAACCACTGTCGCGTATGGTGCGCGGGAAACATGATTGCCTGTATGCCTGCGAATGCGCCCTAATCTCTCTAAACTTCTCCTTGTGATCGCTTCGCGAGATATACGTAGATGCGAGGAAGAACTTTGAGAGAAGCCCGTACCGCGATACAGAACGCCTCTCTTGCAGCGTCTGCCACTGTAGTTTCCTAATCATCTCCGAGACGCTTTCTGGCTTACTAAATGAGCCAGTAACGAAGCATGCTGCATTGTATTTTCTCCATGTCACTACCTAGTACAGATCCCACAATGAAGGAGTTTTCTATTCTAGTTTATTTCTTGACGGATTACACTTCCTGAGGATTCTTCGAATGAATCTCAGTCTGGCATATGCCTTACCGACGACTGATTTTATATGGTCGTTCCATTTCAAATCGCACCTAATGTACACTACCAGATATTTTATGGAAGAATCTACTTCCAGTGTTTCTCTGCTACTGCGAAGTTATAAATAAAGAATAATATATGTACACAGTACTGTACACTTGTGTTGAGGTTCACTTGCCATTCCTGCGCCAAGTATCGACCCTGGAGATCATACTACTTTTCATTAGCCTTTCCCAATGTTGCGACTTCTCGATGAATTACTGTATCATTCGCAAAAAGCATCGTTGAACTTCCGATGCTCTCTACAAGGCCACTATAAATATTGTGAAATAGAACGGTCCTACAACACTCCTCGTCTGACATTACATTATCGTTGAAAGACGACCGTCTGTCATCTTCCATATATATATGTATAGTTTCTCTAAAGTTATAATTTATTTAATGTCGCTAGATTATCATTTTGTTAAAACTTGAACCCCGCTCTTTTCAAGGCTTGAGGAATAGCAGTTTTATTTCATGTCTTAGAATATTTGTTAATATTGCTAGGTTTTTCTTATTTTGTTATGTTTATAATTTATTATTATATTAATTAATGTGACATAAGTACAGCTTCTCCGCTACGCCACTCTCCCTGTCAGAATATGCAGTTGTTTTACTTTTAAGTGGGTGCGAGAATCTATGGCTGTCTGAATGTGGGGAGTGATAGCTCGCTTTGCGTGGTTTTTCTGAGACTGGGCTTCATCCGTCTCTGTAATCGCCCGCTATCGCGTGTAGCTGTATTTCATTCGGTTCCTTATATAATTCTAAGCATTTCTATGGGTTACATGCAGCAGTTAATTTTCATTATTCTTCGGAAACTGAATTTATTCAATTGTATCGGTTTTCGGAACCACGTAGATTCGAGTTCCGACTTCCTGGGTTTGCGGCTAGTCGCCTGAATTCACGCCACTTCTCATATAAAACCAGTACCTAGATCGATTTCTAACAGACTGCAACTTAAGAATCCACCGTGATTTAGTATAATGAATCCGATTTTCAAACGCTTTACCTTCTGTGGAGCGAGTTCATGTAACTTAGCCGCGTGTCGCCGTTAGCTTGTTTGCTCGCGGTCCAATTCAGATGTAATTTAACTTGGCTATACAAGCACACCATCTCAAAACAGGCACGACAGACCAGAGCCAGCTTCAAAGTGTTTTTGTATATTGTGTTTCGTGCTACCTCCGACTTGCTGAATTTCGCCTACGATAGCGGCGCCTACTTCCGCCTCGTCCCAGCACGCTGTTTTTGGTGATTTTCGCTGTGGCATTGCGTGTGCGTGAGGGAATAAGTGTTGTTTGTGAATCGTTCCCTCCAGTAGCGTTAAATCATGTATAATTTAGGCTGGGCACCGTCCGCATAAATCCATGTAAGAGATGCATTTTATTGTATTAACAAAATTGGTTCTCCATTTTGCTTTTTTTCTATCTCAATAAACAAGTTTAAGTTCAACATATTCCGTAAGTTGCCTATAAATCGTAGTTTTATAGCTCCTTCCCTGTTTTATTTAATATTGTTTCATAAGTGCTGGGAACATGCTCAGATGCAATGTTTCTTACGACTAAATTCCGTTGCGCCATAAATGTTTTCTTAGCCACCTTTCTAAGTTAACTCTAATTGTGGTGGCTTGCTTATTAATGTCTGTGTATGATAACGTGTGAGCTGCTATGTATATTGACCACTGTAGTATTAACTTCCTGATATTGAAGTAATTTGAAACGAGTCAGTTCTCAGTTTGGGCCAGGGAACAAGGCTTTGAGGCAGGGAGTAACCAATAGTTCACAAGGACCTCATTTATTGATTTTAGTGACAAAGCAAGGCTCTTGTTACATACAGTGGTCTACTTTTATCGCCTGTAGACTTCTCTCCGATAGCCTAAATGGTTTTGCTGGCGTTGATATCCAAATGATCTGGGGAATCCGTCTTTGCCAAATCCTGTCTTCGGTCCATTTGGTACCTCACTTTAGTTCCGTGAGAGTCAACAGTATGTCCACCTTTTTTGGTGTGTAATACACTGTGAAGCTTTTGCGGATCGGCATTACGGAAGTAAATCTTTACACGGTGTTAACGATGACTGATTATAAGGGACCACAGAGTTGTACATCGAGACGAACAATTTGACACCAGAATGAAAAATGTTCCCATCACTTCAAAACGAAAGTAGAATATGTCCTGGCCAAAGATATAAAAGAGAAGAAGTAGCTTCTGTACAAATCTGGCAGATTCAGAAACATTAAAATAAAAAAATCTTGGCTTTTCGCGTATGTAAAGTAACAAAATTCATAACACAAACTCCGACAATAGCATTTAGTGAACAGTCCTGTAACATTAACGAAGATGAACTATGAACTACAGTTTCCTTCAAGGTCGGATTTTGGGGAGACAGGGGCACGTGCCCGCCCCCAGACGGACCGACGAAAATGAGAGAATGAGAGGGGGAAGAGGGAGAGACAGAGAGATAGATAGATAGATAGATAGATAGAGAGAGAGAGAGAGATGGTGAAGAATGGAGGGAGGGAAAGAATCTTAGCATTAGAATAATTAACCTTTACTTACGGGCAGCATGTAATTGTGAGTTTAAAAATGCAAAATCGCTGTAATTAACATAATGTAATTTGACATTTTTGTATTATGCTTTCATTTAATTGCTTCTTGCTCTTTTTATTGTCAGTAATTTACGATAAGAATAAATAAAAGTTGTTTATTGTTTCGTGATTGCTTGGAAGATAATTGAACTATTTGAAAGAAATTGATTTAACTTATTTTGGAATGCTTTTATTCTGAATTAGGCTATCTTACAGAATATATTACATTCTAAATTGGGTGTGTCGTCTACTTCTTTCCAATCTGTATTTGCGAAATAAACTTCTTACTTGTTTTTTAACCAGAGTAAATAACTGATTAGACAACTGTGAAGACTCCCTGAAAATACATTCCTTTTTGCAAATTAATTTTGCTCAGGAATGAATATTAAAGCGATCTGATTCAAACAGGATTGATTTATTTAGAAGTGGGATGTATTTTCATAGTGCAACGAAAAATATTAGGAGAACTTAAAAATATATCTGAATGCAACGTAATAAACACACCTTTTAATTTCGTGACAGATTTGTGTCTCTTTAGTCTCCTTTACATAAAATATACTTGATATCGCAGCTCGGCCGTTCCCTGCCGCCCCCCCCCCCCCCCATATTACGCTACTGGTGTGATTGTATTAATCTGAAACTTGTTTGTAACTGTACAGTGAATCATTTATTGTGTTTTAATTAATGGGATATAATAATCCAGTGCAGTAAATATTCGAGCCGAAAAAGAGATTTAAGATATTTAAATGGTAGACATTCTGGCAGAAATGGTCGGTGGTCGTCCTACTGAGCGACGTGGTGCACACTGGACTTTCATTCGGGAGGACGGCGGTTCAAACCCGCCTCCGTGCATCCGGCCGTGAGTTTCCTAAACCACTCCTGACAGATGCCGGGATTATTCCTCTCAAAAGTCACAGCCGATTTCCTTCCCCATCCCTGACAAAAACTCTTCTAGCGCGTGATTCGCCTATAATGACCACGATGTCCGTGTGGCGTTAAATCCTAATCTTCTGCCTTTCGTTTTGGTCGTTAATGGCATCAATTATGTCTCGTATAAATTATCAACTGCATACGGAGCTTGCCGAGCACCTGGTGGCTTCTCAAGAGTTGGCACATGTCAGTTCAAGGATATGATAACGAAACTGACACAGCCTCAGAGATTGCCAAGCAAACTATCTGCAGAATCATTAGAGATGTGATGGCTGCTACAGATTACTCATCGTTCTGCAGACTTTAGAGAGAGGGAGACAGAAAGAGAGAGCGAGAGAGACAGAGGGAAGAAAGAGAGAGAGAGAGAGAGAGAGAGAGAGAGAGAGAGAGAGAGAGAGAGAGAGGGAGTCGAGGGGGCGAGGGGGGAGGGGGGGCAGAGGGGTCGCATAGTAACAAAAGATACAGTTTGTGTAAGTAGTAACACAATGTCTACTCACAGTCAAGCGGAAATTTCTTTACTCAATGTAACACTCCCTAATGAGTGAGGGAGTGATCTGCATATTGAATGGAACGTTGTGTGTCAGTAAAGATATTTTTCTGCTGTTATGGAGTCGAGTGAAGGACACTGATGAAACGCGTAACTTGTATCATAGGAAGAAAAAAACGTCTACATTGCGAAAATTTATAGCGTCGTATCGACTCCTGTTGACGCCCCGATTAAGTATAGATTTTATTTTTACAGTGAACTTTATTTCACAACTTCAAAGTTTTTTTAGATCTGATTATGGCAGATGCCGAACGACGCCGTAAAAAAAGACTTTATAGCTATCTAGAGGGTGTTAATCATATGTTATTCATATGTTCGAGGACTCCTACGGAAAATTCATTTCTTTTAAAAAGCTTATCCATACTCTACTGGAAAACAGACATTTTCCTTTCTTTCTATATAAATGGCGAATGACAGTGGGAGAAGTCCGTTAACCTCACTAAGACAATCAAACAACAATCAAAACCTGATGAATGGGACAAGATAGCTTGAAAATTCGTTCAGTTAGTACAGTCTACAAAGAGTAACAGAGTAACTGCAGAAGGGATAAACGTAATTTCTTCTTGTTATCATCACAGCATAATTCTGTCCTCTGAAAGTTTGTATAGTGACAACATCAGTAACCAATTTTGCTTATAGGGTAGCTGTCACAAATTTTTCTTTCTAGATATTTTTGAGACCGAACTATGATACATCGGCTCCTTGCTGAAAGGTTAAAAGCAGCGTAGCATTTCCGGAAAGTCGCTCTCACACTGATCTTGTACGACAAGAAATATGCCAACATTTAAAATCTTGTTTTAAATTTTTTATTTAATTTTTAATTTTATTTTTTGAATGAATAGAGTTATTCTGTCGACGCGGAGAGCTTTCGAATAGTTCGCGTGTGGGTTCGCATGCACAGGCATAGAAACTGACTGACCAGGAGACGGTCGAACATGTAAGCCACCGATTAGGATTTAGTTTTGCTTTGACGTATTATACTGAATATAAAGAGACACGTGTTTTGGCTTTTAGCTAGACGCACAGTAGTTTCTGAAAAGATCAAGTTCAAAGTTGATGGAATATCGCGTTTTCAATGCTATACATCGAAAGATCGTCTAATATATATGGTTGAAAGGTAATAACGTTCGAGTAATTAACGTTTTTGTGTATTCGTGCTGTGGCTTGGGTACTCGATAACATGAGCGACTTTCCGAGCGTCGTAGCCGGTCGAGTGTGGGTAGTCTTGTATGACGACTCCATAAGGAGTTGTGTGCCCGACCAACATAATATTATAATAACAAAATTTTCCTACTTGGTGGTATTATATAAAATATTTACTTAAAAATATAGTATATAGACTTAATTCATTGAATTTGCATTTTTAAGTCCTGGGAACTCGTGTACACCGCATATTTTTTTTTACCATTAAAATACGAGGGGGAGTTGGAAAATAAGTTTTCCCTGTCGAATGTGGGCAGAAAGGAAAGGAAAAAAAAAAAAAATAGAATGAGATATTAAAAATAAGAATGTATTTATTTTTCTACATAATTTCCTAGTACATCGAGACATTTGTCAAACCGCTTTATAAGCTTCAAAAAGCCGTCCAGGAAAAAATCAGGGCGTTGCATACGGAAGAAGCGTTGAACGGTCTGTTTGACGTCAGCATTGCTTCCAAAGCGCCTTCCGCCGACAGTCTTCTTCAAAGCTGCAAACAGGTGGAAGTCACTTGGTGCGAGATCAGGACTGTATGGCGGATGGTGTAGGCGCTCCCAACCAAGACTTGCGATATGGTCTCGCACTGTCATTCAATAGCAGAACTCCGGATCCGAGAAGGCCAGGCCGCTTTTTTTCGAATTACCTCTTTCAATTTCGACCGAGTTGCAAAGTACCGCTTAGTTTTGATGGTTGCAGCCTCCAACAAGTTCAGCATCAAAACTCTTTGGGCGTGTCAGAAAACCGTAAGCAGCAGTTTACTTGCAGGCAGAGTGTTTTTGAACTTATTTTGGACAGACGATGACGGATGTTTCCACTCTATGGATGCGGCCTTCGATTTTGGCGTGTAATGGTGGACGCGCGTTTCATTCCCCGTCACAATCCGAAACAGGAAGTCATTGCCATATTCATGTCGACCTCTACCCGATGGTGTATCGGTGTCTTGCACATGCGTGTTCACCTGCTGAGTTGTCTTTCGCCCATAGCGGTTCCACGGCTTCTTCGGTATGCAACGTCCTGACTTTTTTGCTGGACGCCTTTTTGAAGCTTATAAAGCGGTTTAACAAATGTCTCAATGTACTCGGAAATTATGTAGAAAAAAAATCGCACTGACTTGTTTTATGGCCCACTTTAGATTTGTAGTTTTATAAGTTTTCGCAAACATTTTGGACTAAAATAATAATCTAAATAATAAAAAAATTGATAATAAGAGTGTCTGAAACCCTTTTAGGAAGAACAAATTTAGGTAGTGGCGGTTTCCGAGCCACCGACCTTTAGCGTCATAGTCCAACGCCTTGCCCTACGCTCCGGCTATCAATCAAAAGATAACTCCTTTAATCTCATACTATTGATGGCCGTTGTTAATTGATGCTAATATGGCATTTGTAGACACTAGATTATCATTTATCGTACGAAGAACGATGTGTTTTTGTTAATTCTTCAGTGCGCCATTGCTTTAAAATGACAACGTGTAAGTTACAATAAGAAAATTATCAAATACGCAACGCAAGATGGCGTCTGCCAGAGAGAGTTCTGGGCGAGGAATGTCACGTGACATCTGCGAACGGCTGCTTTTTGTTAATTCAATGGAGGGTGTCAACACTCCGTTATTTTTGCAAATATCTCTCAAACGATACGAGATAGGAAAAAAACACAAGGGAACAAAGTTGTAGAGAATTTTCTCCTCTACAAATTCGTTTATTCAATTTTCGCGTCAGATGAAAGATTCATTTGCAATTAAAATTACATTACAAACGGCTTTTTTTGGTATTACTAACGTATTTCTTGTCCGATATATTTCAAAAAGCGAGGCTCTGGTCTCTGGTTGCCAACAATTATATCTGTAAAATTTGGCGCCGATCGGTTGAACGGTTCGACTTAAAAAGTGGGAACACGTTACAGACAGGTAGAGATCGTCAAATCGCCGTTATTTTTGCGAATATCTCTGCAACGATCCAAGATGAAAAAAAAAAAAACATTATAGAGCGAAGTTGTAGAGAATTTTCCCCTCTACCAATTAGATTATTCAATTTTCGTGTCAGATGAACGGTTTGTTTGCAATTACAATTATATTACAAACGGCTTTTTTTGTTATTACTACCGTATTTTTTGTCAGAAAAATTTGAAAAAGCGAGGTTCTGGTCTCTGGTAGCCAACAATTGTATCTGTAAAATTTGGTGCTGATCGGTTGAACAGTTCGTTTTAAAAACAGGGAACACGTTACGGACAGACAGACAGACATCCCAAAATCGCCGTTATTTTTGCAAATATCTCCGAAACCATACGAGATACGAAAAAAACATAAGAGAGCAAAGTTTTAGAGAATGTTCTCCTCTACAAATTCGGTTATTCAATTTTCGTGTCAGATGAATGGTTAAGCCGTTATTTTCAATTATATTTCGAGCTGTCAAAGGACGATTGCAAAGGCCCACTTTTAGTGTTACAGCCGTAACCTAAAGTGGGCCAAAAAAGATATGTTTCCTTTACTGTCTCATTTTTTTGTTTCCTTTCATACACAACTCTGCCTACAGTCGACAAGGGAAAGTATATTCCAACTCCCCCTCCTACATAAAAGGCCTGTCAGGCTTGAGTTATATGTTCAACTTCGCCCATTAGTGGCGTATGACAAAAATCAGTGTGTTGTGATTGAATTTGTTAGACTGTGATGTAGGTTTGAATGTGTGCAGTCGTGATATGTGTTGGGTTTCGATTTGACTGCTGCTCATAGTTACGGCCTCTTGTAAGGGGACTGATGACCTAGCTGTTTAGTCCCCTTAAAACCGACAACAACAACCTCTTGTAAGAATTCGACCTGTTGCGGTCGGTGTTTGGAGACAGGGCTAGGTACAAGGGCTGGCTCACACCTTTGTTGTAGCGCGTGCCGCTGTGGCCCCGCTCCCGTGACGTCATCCGGTTACAGAAACAAGTGGACCGTGGCTGCCGAGTGGCTGAGCTGAGCGCTGATTTGTGTTGTGTTTGGCACCCATTTTTGTACACGTGTTTCGTAAGTGTTCCGTGTAGTGTGGTGTCATTGAGCTATAGCATTTACAATGGTTAACTGTTGTATTACGACGTGTTGGGCCTGCAAAAGCAATTTTTTCTAGCACAGTTTCAAAAGCAATATCAGTTTTATCTGGAAATAATGAAGCAGCACATTTTTTGAACTTATGAACAAGGTTTTCGATGTAATGAATTACGTATATAACGTGTAAAGGTTTTGTACAAATTTGTGGAAATATGACGATAATTGTTACTTTCACAGGCCCCGGCTTTGCACGGCTAATCTTTAAACTAATTAACTCGAGAACTAATGAACGTATCGTGATGCGTTTTTTTAATTGTAGAGTTCTTATAGATCTAAATAAAAGTCCAGGAGAGCATATGTTCAACTTTTATAGATTTCCCACAATCACTATTTATGTAGTCTGAAGCTATCCGGCGCCAGCGCCTTTGGAGTGAAAATTGTAAATGTGCTCCAGTCGTAAAAGTTAGACAGATGTTCTCACGGACTTTTGTTTAGATCTTTCAGAGTTCTGCAATTTAAAACAAACCGCATGACGATGCGTTCAGTAGTTCTCGAGTAAAATAAGTTTAAAGTAATAATAAAAAAGAGCAAATGGTTGAAGTCGCGAAATAAGTAATCTTATGCAATATATGTACCGCATATTTAATACTATATTCTTTTTCACCTTAACTGCTGACATTTAAATTACTTGCCTTCAGCTAAAAATCACGTGTAAGACATACTGAAAACAATCACCGTTAAAACAGTAATAATAGCTTAGCGCTGCCGCGCGACGCGGTGCATGTACCCGCGTGACGTCAGAGCGGCAGCGGGCCGGGTCCACTTCCAGCGGCTACTTGGCTACTTGAGCCAGCCCTGGTTCCTAGCCATGGTTTGGAGAAGCGGCCGGGCAGCAGTGGGACGCGGACGTACCCTGAGGTGCCTCCAGGACCAGGAGCGCTCGTCGAGGCTGACCGGCGCCGCGAAGGAGGAGCGCAGCCCAGGCGGCGTCTGCTCCACCTGGCTCAGGCTCGTCCTCGTCAGCAGCTCCAGACCCGCCGCCGACATCGCCCGTCTGCAACCAACAACCAGCGTCAGCGGCCCGTCCACATCCAGGTCACTAGAGGCGGAGCATAGTATCGGATTATTGGGGTAAGGATAGTGGAGGGAATCGGCCATGAGCTTCGAATGGAACCACCCTGACATTTGCCTGGAGTGATTTAAAGGGAGGAGGTGTGGGGTGGGGGGGGAGTTGGTCCACTTTTACGGAGGCTTGGGTGAACAGTCAGCGGTTAGTCTACAGTAAGGCGGCCAACTTTATCAAAACTCAATGCGGGACATTTCGAGGATGTGAAGGAGGACGAAGATCACGTGACACACTGTGCCAGTTTTTCTCAAACTAGGAAGGAAATTTAGGCGAGCAGACTATACCTACACATTTAGTTTTAAAGTACATATCTAACACGTGTGACGTGTCTGACAATTTTTAGATTATTTTTACATATTCGTTTTTCGGATCATCTTCGTTGTCTATGCTACTTTTATTTGTTCCAGCTGTTAGAGCACCCTGCTCCACACATTTTTATAAGTAGCTTACTGCACCAAAAGAATTATGTTTTGCAGTAAATTCGAATTAAATTAAAAAAAAACTACTTTTTAAACCATTTGGACTACTCTAGTATAGAAGTTCTTCCGATGAAGTGCTAAGTTTAATTTTGCCTTATTACATGCAATGGTCACTCTCTTTCGTTCTTGGATTTTCAGAATTTCATCACCTTCTTATTCCTGAAGGAAGTAAGATAAATGCTGATATTGAATTTACATGTCAGATGTTTAAATATGTTATACGGAATACTGTGATAATATTACGCCCCGGTGGAGTGACCGAGCGGTCTAAGACGCCTCGCTGCGAAGCGCGTGGTTGCTCGCCGTCGGAAGTTTGAGTCCTCCTGTGTGTGTGTGTGTGTGTGTGTGTGTGTGTGTGTGTGTGTGTGTGTATGTGTGTGTGTTTTGTCCTTCTTTTAGTTTACCTTAGTTTAAGTAGTTTGTAAGCTACGGATTAATGACCACGCAGTTTGGTCCGATAGATTTACAAACATTTGATAATATTACGTCGTGTTTGCCACCTTCAGCACCGAAAAATATTCCATTACTCTTATTGAAACGAGTTAAAAAGGCACAAAAATATGCCAAAACAGATTTTTTTACCAAGACATCCTATCACCAAATGCAGTACCAGCTTAAAACAAAAACAACTCCTACTACTAGCAAATCCGTCATTTTAAAAAGTCAGATGGTGTGTCTCGTTATTATTATTATTATTGTATTTAATGTACGAAGACTGTCATTTATTGGTAGATGATGCAATGTGAAGTTTTCTTGCAAGCAGTATGACGTAGCGTGCCGTACGCAAATAGTTTGGGCTTATGATCTTAGACCAACAATTTGAAAAATGGGGGAATGCGGGACGCTTTTGCCATTTTGCGGGACACTTTCAGTGATTATCCTAATGCGGGACAACCATCCAAATGCGGGTCTGTCCCGCAGAATCCGGGACGGTTGGCCATCTTAGTCTACAGGGGTACCAAATATCTTTCCTACCTGCAAAGGAACACTGTACACTAGAAATAGCTTACAAGGAGAGGACTCCTACTATTTTTCCACGTAGGCATGGTGGAGTGCCAAAAGTGGGAACTACATAAAGCCAAGATCTTAACAAATTGTAATAAAACACCTGCTTGACAAATTCGCCATCCCCAGAAGAGGCTATAATTAATTACTGTAATTACAATAGATACACTAGTAAAGTATGATTAGTAGTTTGTTGATGTATACAATGGCACTTGCATAGGATTCTACATATCTGAATTAAGTTCTGTAAATCATAGGAACATTTTTAATCAATGATAAATTCTATAATTCTAATTTTTGTAGCCGCGGTGGAGTAGCCGAGCGGTCTAAGGCGCCTCGCTGCGGAGCACGCGGTTGCTCGCCATCGGAGGTTCGAGTCCTCCCTGGGGCATGGATGTGTGTGTTGTCCGTGGGTTAGTTTACCTTAGTTTAAGTAGTTTGTAAGCTACGGACTGATGACCTAGCTGTTTGGTCCGATAGATATAAAAAAATTTCGTAGTTATTGTAATTGTGATATGTATATTATTATCACGTACACGTATGAACTCAAATGAGTATAAGATAAATTACTGCTCGTATTACAAACCGTATTATACTGAGAGAAGCAATTAGTCGTAATTAATGAAACGAGTAATACAGGATGTGAACATCATCAGTTAGTACTTGAGGGTAGATGCACAATTAATACAAAAGCTAGATTCGTTGTTATTACTGACAAAATTGTTAATTGAACCAGGACAGTACCATCAGTGGCGCAGCCAGGATTTGGTTCTGGGGGGGGGGGGGGGCTCATATTTTTAAAAATAAAGCCTACTGAATTTATTAATGATAAAAGGTTCTTATCGTTCGCTATTAGAAATATAACAATCTCGCCGATGTTATAACTGTTTAATTAACAAGAGACTCTATGTGTAAAAATTGAACTAAAATAACACTATTGATGATCGTAGTTTTTGGCGGCATTCATAAGATTCCAGTCGGTGGCGCCGCTGACCTGCTAAGCAGCGGGTCGCCGCATATAAACAATCGGCTCGTAACTTCAGCTTAACAGTAACAATAGCGGCAGCATCAAAGCTGGTCGCGGCGGCATTAAAACCGCTCACAGTAACAGCAGCACACTTTCTCAGTGGCGGCATCACGTTGGGGACCCGTTGTCACGTTAACTTGTGATTTATTACATGTGTACTGTTTCAAATATCCGGTACCGGCCTGTTTCTTTTTTCAAAAACCATAAAAATATTAAAATTTTAAAAAAATCTTTGGGAGGTGCTGGGGGGGGGGGGTTTCAGCCCCATTAACCCCCTCCCCCCCCCCCCCTTCGGTGGCTGTGCCACTCAGTATCATACTAAATTATGAAGTTGGCGGTTAGTTTCCGTTAAAAGAAATGCAATTATGAAGCTTATTTAACTCTGTCTTGTTCTAATATTAACTGCTATGATTGTAACTATTGTAATTGTTGTTTTACTTAAAACCTTTGATGGATTATTGAGTAATTTTTAAGAAAGTGTATACAGTGGCCTGTTTAAGCCACTAAAGGTCCAGGAGGGCAGTTCTCTGTTAGAGTTGTCGGGAGAAGTTGTTGTACAACAGTTGTTGACATGTACACGTACATTCTCGCCGCACAACATCTGCGAGCGAAAATAATTGGCAGTGTACCTGAATTCAGTTATTTAGCCTATATACACGTAATCCATGAGTGGCTGTGTAGCAACACAGCCAAAAACAAGATTCTTCAGATGAAGACTTACTTCTAAAGATATGTATATACAACCTATATATTATTTACATTATACATACAACTGGAAGCTTATGTTTTTACAGTTATGATATTCCCTGTGCAACGAGGTGGTGGAAGACTCCTTAAGTCCGCAGTCTACAGTCTGCAGTAAATGAGACTGCACACTTCATTATTTACATAAGATTTTCTCTCACAATCCAGACAAACGTTATGAAATATTTAACTAGTTTAATGTTTTAAAATAAAAGGAATTTTGATACAGCTGTATCAACTGCCCCTGTGGCATTGTGTTTAGCAAACGGTGTTTGCATTTCAAAACATGAGGTAGGGGCACCTGGAAACTTGACGTGTCACACCTGGAAGATCAAGCATGTCTCCAAACATTAGGGAGAGAATGCGACTACAAATGTACCTCGTACAACTCTGATATAAACTGGTGACTCAGATACGCCAAACTAAAAATACGACTATTCCTGATTAATTACTCACGAGAGAAAAGCTTTTGGTACAAATCCACCATAGAATTCAATTTCCAGTGTTTAAGGGACTTGTACAAGTCAGATATAATAATGGTGGACAACTATGAAAAAAATTAAAAAGATGAAAGCAAAAATTTTGCCACTTCGGGGGAAGCAACTCAACAGCTACCAGATCAGGTCACGAGTTCAGAACACTACACAGCACGAAATCACTTCAGTATAAGTCATCCGTGAAAGCAAAGAGCATTTCACAAAATATTGTCTGAAATTAAAACTGATTATGGAAGGAGGGTGACGACGAATACCAAGATTAAAGAAACAATAATGCAGCATTTTACCTCTCCCTGTCTAATCAACTAGCTGATGGACAGCTACAGGATGAATTATTTAGTAAACTTCATGGCAGTATAAGCCACGGAGAAGCGCAAGCACTGATTTCGAAAATGACTGAAGACGTCGAGGAGACTATATACGGAAGCTCGAAAAATTAGGCTCCGGGAGCAGACGGAATTCTGGCAGAATTTTATCAAAAATTCGTTGCACTATTAAAATCCAATTTCACTCTAATCTGTAATGCACTCCTAAACCCTAAAAATGAAATATTGAGAGAATTTCGAGAGGGACTAATGGTGTTAGTGCCCAAAAATACCGAAACTACAACTACAGGCAAACTGAGACCAATTATGCTGTTGAGCACCGATTCCAAAACTTTGGACGTATCCTTGCGCACAGGCTGAAAACAACTAGTCACTGGTGCTTGCCAAACATGTGTGGGCAAAGATAGGAAAATCATGCAGACTCTTTGCGAATACAGAGACATAATTTCAAAGACCGATGTCTGCAAAATAAAATGCGCAGTCGTGTCACTTGATTTTCATAAAGCCTTTGACAGAGTCAATCACAATTTTCTACTTCGGACTATGAGTGCAATGGACTATCCACTTACGTATAAATCCGTCTTATGCAACACACAAATGAACAACTCATTCAGAATTGTCATCAGTGGACAGATAACCCGCGCAACTGCAATAAGCTCCATTAGGCAAGGTTGTCCAATGAACATGATACTATTCGCCATTGCCGCAGTGGAGTGGCCGAGCGTTCTAAGGCGCCTTGCTGTGGAGCGGGCGGTTACTCGCCGTCGGAGATTCCAGTCCTCCCTCGGGCATAGGTGTTTTGGTTGTCTCTAGCATAAGTTACTTTAAGTAGTTTGTAAGTCTAGAGACTGATGACCGACGTAGTTACCTCTCTTAGATTTACAAATACTTGAACAGTTGATCTATTCGCCATCGACAAAGAACCCCTGCCTGCTTCCCTTACAAATCATTTACAGGGACTACAGATAAACGGAGAAAAGATCGTTGCAATACATACGCTTATGAAGTTGGTTTTTGGTCAGAAATGCCAATGAAGTAGACACTGAAACTCAAGTCGTAACAAAATATGAACAGGCACCTTGAGCGAACTTAATAAAACAAAGTCTGTAATATTTCACGTTGGCTGTGGAATCGGTGCGCAGTCACAAGGACGATTACGCGATCTAGTAACCACGAAGAGTTTAGGCATTGATTTTAGAAACAATATACGGTACACTGTTGCTACGTATTATAAGAACCTGCTCAGCAACATATGTGCCCGTGTGCAAGAACATAGTATTATGAAACTTTAGAAAGTAACTGCAGAAAATGTCTGCATTACCTCCAAGGTTAACTAGGTTACACAAGTATTGCCACTACCTGCAACCATGACCAAATGCATCACATCTACACTAGGAGACTTCGCATGTCGTGAACGAATTTTTAAAGTGAAGTATGATACTCTGATGCTCCCTGCTAAATGTGGCGGATTAAACGTCACAGATAACAGCAAAAAAGCACAAGCCTCGTACCTTCTAGCACATACAAACAGTGGAAAAAAACCGGACGGCAGGCTTACTATATATATATATATATATTAAAAGAAATAGCTTCTGTTGACCTTAATCCACCTATAAGTGTCCAACACATTCCCCAGGGATTTTACTGTCCGGAATACTTTTTACAGGATTACTGTTACTTACAGGCAAGGATTCCCAGAAAGGAAATAATAAAGGTAAGCAGTCCACAATCCGAATATTAGTTTGAACACCACAGTGCTTAACTAGGCATGGGCCTATTTGGAGGTGGTATGCCGTTGCCTTCCTCCGACCTTCGAACGGACTTACCCAGCCATTTATAGAGGAACCTACAGTTTAAAGTGGGTTCCGAACCACGGTGCTACTCGGTATTTTTCACATGAGCAATACTGCAAGAGGTGAAAGAAGTGAAAAGTGACATAAAAATCCTAGGACCTGGCGTGGATCGAACCTGCGACCTTTGGATTTGCATCCTGGCACTCTACCACTGTGCAACCGAGGCACAATAATAAAGGATTTCTGTCATAATCTCATGAACGACACGAAGACCCATAATAATATAGACAAAAAATACCCTCTCTATAACTGGAAAGCATACTGGGAAAATATTCACAGAAGACACCTGTCATCATATGCCAAAACAACTTGGTATTCTGCTGTAAATAGGAAAATTGAGACAAGCACAAAAGTTTATTATATTCGATTGACAGACTCTCCGTTGTGTACAATGTCGTTATATGACAAATATGACGCAGCGGGCCCACAGGAATACAAAAAATTGTAAAATGAATCTACTGCTGCTGTTCTCAAACTATTGTGACGACGTAATATATATATATATATATATATATATATATATATATATATATATATATATATATATATACTTACACGTTGTCAAGGTAACGCAATTCAACATCACGTATATGCATTCAAAGTACCCTATAGCGATGTTAATTTCAGGCGAAATGTTTTATGCACAAATTAACGTGCAAGCTCATTAAATGGAATCGTCACAGCTCCTTATTTCGTCACAGGGTCTGACTTAGTAATGACCCTTTTATTATTCCTCTGCATTTGATAATACTGCGTAATGTGAATATCTTGAGAATAAGAAACACAGCAAAGTACTCTGGTGCAAATGAATTACATTAAACAAATTTATACTGTTCTAATATCTTTCAGCACCTTTCCTTTCTACGCAACGGTCCGCCATATTTTTTTTCAGAAAAAGGACACTGCTGTGACGATTATCTTTTTGACACTTCAAAACTCATTACTCCTGTATCACAAGTATTCAAACTAACTACGAGGGTGTAGGTATCAACTACTGAAAGGAAACCCACAGACTACTAATAAAAACTTCATTTAAGAAAGATCACACAACAGTGAAACTAATGGCGTGCTTGTTCAAATGTTCAAATGTTGGTTAAGCTTATGGGACTTAACTACGGGGTCATCAGTCCCTAAACTTACAAACTACGTATGAACTACTTACGAACTAGGACGGCACAAATATCCATGCCCGAGGGGGGATTCGAACCCCCGACCGTAGTGGCCGTGCAGACCGTGACTGGAGCGCCTCAGTCTCCTCGGCCACCGCGGCCGGCGGCGTGCTTGTGCAATCAACTTTACAACAAACTATTACATATAAATACAGTATAAATATCATGTGGTGACGTCCTCTCACAATGAAATAATGTGAGAGATGCCTGACTCATCACATAATATGCTTCTATAAAATCAGTATCTGCGGCCACTGCGGGCAGATTCACAGAATGACCTGCATCCTTACACTTCCACAGACAACGCAGAAGTACTGTCCCACCTCGCAGCTACAGTCGAGTGCGGGAACAATAGCTAATATACCAAGGTACGTGTATGTCTTTGGCGTTTACTGCCAACCTAAGGAGACGTACCAACATAACGTTCAGTTTGTGCCATCTAGAACCACCATCTAGTGGCACCATTTCATAGAACACGGTGCACTATAGGATCTAGTGCCACGGTCTAAGGCCATCCTTATTTCTTGTACCTCCGAACAAATCTATTTCAATGTCACCCGTGAACTAGAAGACGGTGTGATTCTTCAGTTTCTCCCGGCGTATTTGATACACCCCAACAACAAATTCACTATGGAGACTGAAACGGAGGGTAAATTGCCGTTCCTTGACGTCTTGGTCAAGAGAAGAGCTGATGGCACCCTGGGTCATAGTGTATATCGGAAGGCAACGCACACTGATCTGTATTTACACGCAGACAGCTGTCACCACACTTAACAGAGGAATGGGGTACTTAAAACTCTAGTACCTAGGGCGCGCACTATCTCCGTCGCAGAGAGTCTACCCCAGGAATTGGAACACCTGAGAACTGTATTTCGAAAAAATGGGTACTCAGAGTGGCAGATTCAGCGGGCTCTCCACCCGACCACTACAGCACAACCTGTGGAAACGAATGAAAAAACGAGGGAGGATGTAGGCACTGCGTTCGTTCCATATACCGGCGCACTCTCGGGGAAGGTCGCCCGCATTTTGAAGAAACACCAGGTTGGAACTGCCTTTTGTCCGCCGAATAAAATTCGTGCACTGGTGGGGAGCGCCAAAGATGATCTCGGTTTGAGGAAGGCCGGCATGTACCAGATTCCGTGTCAGTGTGGCAAGTCATATATTGGACAGACGATGTGTACCGTCGAGGATCGATGCATTGAACACCAGAGGCACAAACGACTGATGTATCCGAGCAAGTCGACGGTCGCTGAACATTGTTTGTCGGAGAATGGAGTATGAAAGCACTAGGATTCTGGTACAGACGTGGAGATACTGGGACTGCGTCGTTAGAGAGGCCATTGAAATTCGCACAAGTGACGACCTCATAAAACGTGACTGTGGCTATAATCTTAGCAAAGCTTGGGAACCAGCGATTGGGTTAATTAAGAGTAAATCTATCAAACGTAACGTAGTGACGACCACGGCGGACAGAGCCCTCACACCGACGTCATCTCAGACGCCGCCGCAATCGGTTCCACTGCGCGGCCGCGACGCGGGGCGCGGACCGCGGAAGGGGCGCGGGCCGCGGAAGGGGCGCTCCGCAGGCCGAGGGTATTTAAATGGCCCGCTACCGGGCTAGAACCCAGTTCCCTTCGAGCAGCCGTAGCGTGCGGATCTCCGTGCCGGCGCGGTTCCAGGAGCTCAGTCCGTCAGTTCACCTGATGATGGCGACATGTATGATCGCCGAAATATTGTGCCCGTTGGACACTATAGACCGGCAGTACACCCGTGGATATTTTGATTAGAAGACGGTGGTCTCGCAACCAAGGACGCGGAGCCTGCAGGTCGCCGGTTCAATCCCTGGACACCTGTTAATTCACGTCGCGCCGTCCCGCCGGTCGACAGGTCACGAACGCACACCTAGGGAAGAGAATCAAAGGAACACTGTACCCGAGGTATTGCTGCAACCATTATCGAGCCGCTCGTAGCAACGCCTGCAAGATAGCCTATGTCGCGTTCTCCGGCCGTATTCACACCATGAGTCTAGGAAAAAACCCCCATCCATGCCCACAAATAAGTTGGAACAACAAATAATCACTGCATATTAGACCCGATATACCAAATTACATTACAAATTTACATCACATTACAGTATAAAGAAAATTCGCAATTTTTTAAAACTAAAACAATGTTAAGTGATGAAGAATTATACTTTACTCCATTCATTGTGAGTCATATTAGGAGACCCGTGTAACACGAGACAGCAGGAAATCCCATATCTGGACTTAAGAAACGGAAGAAATTTCATAAATTAGGTCATTTAATGGAAAAGAAAATTTTTCCTGTAGAAACAGATTCAGAGAAGTTTTTTGTATCCCATCCTCGTCGCCACTTTTGTGTCCCAGCGTCGTCGCCGCTTTTGTGTCTCATTTCCGTCGTAGGTGTCGGTGGCTGAGTAGAAAGACCGACACAGGAATGAAGGATGCACGCTTGTGCAGGTAGGAGGTGACCAGCCAGTGGGACAGCAGAAACTAGAAACACTAGAGTAAATTAGAACGAGATATATATTTCTTAGAGACTTAGTAATACTTAAAATTAATTGATTTTTCCGTCGGTACTTGACAGAACATGATAATAATATCAAAAAGGAACAACTTCCTGATGTTCTGCAAAACTTTTTTATTGGTCACAAACCGGCTTTCGGCTTCTTAGGCCATCATCAGGTGACAACTGAATGTAGTACACATGTTTTCAAAGATGTTTTAGATTTACAAAGATGTTATCACAGACAATCGATACTTCACAGGAAAGTTCATCGCAAAAACTTATTTATGAGACTTATTAACATTTATATAAAAATATAATAAATATGTGTAAAGAATCAAAACTAATAGGATTATTTTTGTGGAAAAGGAAGGTTGAAAATAAAACTTATTTTAGTAGAGGTGTAGAGGGGAACTGGATCTGATCGTTTAATACTATACTAGCATCCTGAGCCAAATGTTTATTGATTTCCAATATTTCCAGTAGTGTCATCTTTCTGCTTTTCTTCAGGGGATGTAGAATCTCACAGTTTACATCATAATCATGGCCTTCTTTGAGCAGATGTTCAGCAAAGGTTGAATCTGTCTTTTTTAACCTCCAGCTTCTCTCCTGATCTGATAATCTAACAGCTACAGCCCTGCCAGACTGACCAACATACAGTTTCCCACAATGTTTGCATGTGATCTTGTATACACCACTCTGGGATAGGGGTTGAATTTCGTCCTTACTATTGAATAAATATTTAGAAATGTTATTAGTATTGTAAAATGCAGGCCTGTAATTTCGAGATTTTAACTTTCTACCAATTTGATCTGAAATTTTGCCTAAATATGGGATGACACACCAGTTTTTCTTACTATTAACTTGTTCTTGTTGGCCAGCATATAAAAGTGTTCTGGTGTTTCTGATTTTCTTCTTATTCATTATACTGTCAATAAGGGCAGGGCTATAGCCATTACTGGATGCTATATGTTTGATTGTTTGTAATTCTGATTGAAATGCAGAATCAGATAATGGAACAGATATGAGGCGATGGACCATTGAATGGAAAGCTGCATGTTTATGGCTGTGTGGATGCTGGGAACTAGCAGAGATAACTGTATCTGTTACTATGGGTTTTCTGAAAATACTAAATAAGTGTTTCTTTGTGCTAATGTCAATAGCAAAGTCAATTCGTGACAACGTAAGTCTACATCTAAAGGTGTGTCATATGTGTATTGTGGCCTTCACACATCCGTACGAATTCGATTGTTTTGATCGTAAAGTGCGTGAAGATATTAACTCTATTGTCCACCAAATTTATCTGCGCCAGCATGAAAAGCTGCTAAAGTTAACTAGTGACAAAACACCTGCGACATCGGAGGTATCTGTAGCAACATTACCTATTCAAAAGTTTTCTGATCGTATCACAAACTTATCCAATACAGTTATTACTACAGACGAACTAAAAGTGTTAAATAAAGGTATTAAATATGCTCCACCTTGCAACATCACCAGTAAACAGTTGGACATACTGAAAGTTGATCTTGAGCTCGCTCTAGGACAAGACATCTCTTGTAAACATTTAGTAGCTCATGAAATTAAAAATGCTCATTCTAATTTTGATGTATTGTCACGCAACGAACTTAATACGTTGCAGAAGTTTAAAAACAAAATAATTTCAGATGATGTCATTGTTTCTAAAGCTGACAAATCAAACAGTTTGGTACTTATGAACAAAAGTGATTATGTCAACAAAGTGAACCTGTTCCTTAATAACCCAGATTTTAAGCAACTACCTAAAGATCCTACTGCTAGTTTCAATGAACAAGTCAAAGCCACTATAAAATCATGTAACAGCATTATACCTGAAAATAACATCCGAGTGCTAGTGAATATGAACCCCTTGGCTCCTAGATTATATGGTTTACCCAAATTACATAAAGATCTGATTCCTGTAAGGCCAGTAGTGTCATCATTTTCTGCTCCTTGTTACTTATTAGCAAGAGAGCTAGATTACATAATTAAAAAGAAAACAAGTTTTAAACCAAAATTTGGAATCAAAAATTCCATAGCTCTTGTTAACAAAATTAAAGACATACAGGTCCCACCTAATTCTAAACTTGTATCGTTTGATGTCACCAGTCTGTTTACAAATATTCCCACTGATGAAAGTATTGGCATCCTTACTAATCTTTTGCACAAATGTAAAGTAAACCCTGTTGAAACACATGATATAATCATTGCTACAGAGACATGTGTGAAGCAAAATTACTTCCAATTTGAAAATAAATACTACAATCAGTCTGATGGCCTAGCTATGGGTTCTCCACTTAGTCCCATTCTATCTGAGATCTTCATGGATCATTTTGAGCAGATGTTCTTACAGAAGGAACCACTGAGGTGCAAAGTTGGATATTGGTTCAGGTATGTGGATGATGTGCTGTGTTTATGGACTGGTACCACCAGACAATTAGATTCCTTTTTACAACACTTAAATTTCCAACACAATAAAATTAAGTTCAGTATGGAACTAGGAGGATCTTCTATAAACTTTTTAGACCTTACTATTGACATTAGCACAAAGAAACACTTATTTAGTATTTTCAGAAAACCCATAGTAACAGATACAGTTATCTCTGCTAGTTCCCAGCATCCACACAGCCATAAACATGCAGCTTTCCATTCAATGGTCCATCGCCTCATATCTGTTCCATTATCTGATTCTGCATTTCAATCAGAATTACAAACAATCAAACATATAGCATCCAGTAATGGCTATAGTCCTGCCCTTATTGACAGTATAATGAATAAGAAGAAAATCAGAAACACCAGAACACTTTTATATGCTGGCCAACAAGAACAAGTTAATAGTAAGAAAAACTGGTGTGTCATCCCATATTTAGGCAAAATTTCAGATCAAATTGGTAGAAAGTTAAAATCTCGAAATTACAGGCCTGCATTTTACAATACTAATAACATTTCTAAATATTTATTCAATAGTAAGGACGAAATTCAACCCCTATCCCAGAGTGGTGTATACAAGATCACATGCAAACATTGTGGGAAACTGTATGTTGGTCAGTCTGGCAGGGCTGTAGCTGTTAGATTATCAGATCAGGAGAGAAGCTGGAGGTTAAAAAAGACAGATTCAACCTTTGCTGAACATCTGCTAAAAGAAGGCCATGATTATGATGTAAACTGTGAGATTCTACATCCCCTGAAGAAAAGCAGAAAGATGACACTACTGGAAATATTGGAAATCAATAAACATTTGGCTCAGTATGCTAGTGTAGTATTAAACGATCAGATCCAGTTCCCCTCTACACCTCTACTAAAATAAGTTTTATTTTCAACCTTCCTTTTCCACAAAAATAATCCTATTAGTTTTGATTCTTTACACATATTTATTATATTTTATATAAATGTTAATAAGTCTCATAAATAAGTTTTTGCGATGAACTTTCCTGTGAAGTATCGATTGTCTGTGATAACATCTTTGTAAATCTTAACATCTTTGAAAACATGTGTACTACATTCAGTTGTCACCTGATGATGGCCTAAGAAGCCGAAAGCCGGTTTGTGACCAATAAAAAAAGTTTTGCAGAACATCAGGAAGTTGTTCCTTTTTGATATTAGTAATACTTAACTTTTACATAGCTCAGTACTGCAGAATGCTGATACATAGTTGAGCTAGAGGCCAGCCTAGTGCCAAGTCTTCACTGGTGCCTATCTGATTCCTATCTGGTTTCTATCTCAGTCCCAAGTCAAGGATGTCGTTCAGTGGTGGCCACGAGCGGAGTTGCAGCAGAGGGCGCTCGTGGCTGTCGTCGTAAGAACGCCGCGCCGTGCGTGCATGGCGAAAGTAGGTGGCGCGCACTTTAGACTTGTGCGACACCACAAAGTTGTTGCCGTATGTTTGTGATAGTAACATGTACAACGAAGGCGAAGTTATCATGCTAAACGAGAACTCTGACAGTCCATTCTGGCTGTCGAATATACGAAAAGGCAAGTCACCAGTGTTAGAGGAAATGAATCCCAATACTAAATACTGGAGGACACTGAGAAGATGGCCAGAAGATTAAGGAGATTTAATTTCATCTATGTACACAGTGAATAATGTTATAGATAGAAATTGTAGATCTGTTTTATTTAATAAAAGTTTAGTTAGATAAAAAGGTGTTAGAGATCGGATTCGTATTGAAAGGGTCGCGGGTTTGACTCCGCCCGGCGGCAAATATTTTTGTGCTCCTTGGCAATGCGTACACTACTAATGTTACAATTAACCGCAACATCATACAGGTTATTATGTATTTATATGTGCACAATATCAGCATTGGATGACATTTTCTAAAACAAGCGCATTATCTTGCAAACGGTACTTAAAGTGCAAACTACATTCCATTATAGATCACCGGCTATCCTTGCAAATACGCAGTAACGAGTGTGTGTGTGTGTCTCTAAAGCTTATGAGACTTGAGTGTGAGGTCATCAGTCCCTAAACTTACAAACTACTTATGAACTGCCTTATACTAAAGACAGCACAAACACTCATGCCCGAGGGGGGATTCGAACCCCCGACGAAGAACGGCCTCGCGCATCGTAGCATAGCGCCTCAATGCGCACGGCCGCTCCTCCGCGGCTACTCAGTGACATTCTTCATTGCGCGTGGTTCTCTGCTGGACCGTGCGATGAAAGAAGCTGTTTACAAAATGTCAGTCAAGTTTGTTTTTCTATGGAGACATGGAAAAAACTATCTCACTACAAAAAAGAGACGTTTATAACACGCGTAGGATGCGGTCAAAATTGTTTCCCGTGTGCCCGGTCCAGCGTCCATACCTTCTTACTTAACAAAAGGAGAGAAACATACGATGGTTTGTTCTTAAGACCAGCTAGTCTGGAAGGAATCTGCCATGATGGATTTCGAAGTTGCAGTCGTCTAGTCAGCCAAAAATTTGCTCTTGGAGCAAACGTTATCAGTTATAACTATCAATTTAATCAGTGCTTACGGAGGCAAGTCCAGAGTTGCGGCCTTGTTGCTGCACATAAGGAAAATGGCCGTGCGCTGTAAGGCGCCTTGCTGCATAATGCGCATCTGCTCCCCGTCGAAGGTTCGAGTCCTCCCTCGAACATGGGTGTGCCGAGGGGATTGAGGCGCTCCAGTCACGGTCCGCACGGCCACTACGGTCGGGGGTTCGAATCCCCCCTCGGGCATGGATATTTGTGCCGTCCTTAGTTGTAAGTAGTTCATAAGTAGTTTGTAAGTTTAGGGACTGATAACCCCGTAGTTAAGTCCCATAGACTCTACAAACATTTGATTGAACATGGGTGTGTATGTTCTGGTTCGCATAAGTTTGTTTAAGTAGTGTGTAAGTTTAGGGACTAAAGACCACAGTGGTTTGATTTCATAGCTTAATTTTTTATTTATTTATTTTTATCAGAAAATTCAGGTATTTTACGAATATTTTGTAGAACAGTCGCTCGATAATGAACACATGCGAAGGGATATGTGAAACTGCATGCGAAAGCGGCACCGCACATTAGTATTCCTGCAGGATGTAATCGAAGAGTAAATGCGTTAGTTTGAAAGGTTAACCCAAATTTTTACTCCTGATTGAAGATGCAGAATATTACGGCCATCAATATTATCGATTACTTTTAAATCTAGATAGGAAACAAGTCAGCAATTAAGACAAACGATACAATTTCAAACGCCCTAAAGAGACTCTAAACTTACGGCAACATGAAATCATTTCTGACTTGTGTGGCTTATGCACAGAAATTACAACAAAGAAAAGGTTGCAAATACTGTAAAACAAGTAAATATGGAAAAGATGTTTAAAGCACGTCAGTCTCGTAGTTACTGTAAATAGATTGTCACTCTAGCATCAAGGACTTAGGTGGAAAACCAATTCTGACAAAAGAAGGGAAAAATGAAAGAATATATAGAGTGACTGTACAAAGGAAATGAACTTCGAGACAATGTTGGAGGAGGAGAAGAGGAAATAGATGAATATGAAATTGGAGATACTATACTAAGGGAAGAATATGACACAGCACTGAAAGGGTGTAAGTTATTTTAAGTGGTTTGTAAGTCTAGGGACTTAGGCCCATGCCGGCCGCAGTGGCCGAGTGGTCTGCGGCGCGTCAATCACGGTCTGCACGGCCGCTACGGTCGGGGGTTTGGATCCCCCCTCGGGCAGCGATATTTGTGCCTTTCTTAGTCTTAGCTAGTTCATAAGTAGTTTCTAAGTTTAGGGACTGATGACCTCGTAGTTAAGTCCCATAAGCTCTACAAAAATTTGAACATTTGACCTTATGTCCGTAGTAGTTTAATAAGTTTACAAACATTTGAACATTTCTTCAGTTAACTTAAGAATTAGAATTATTAGAACATTTCGACTGTTACAAGCCACTGAAATAACATCAATGTCGAAGTTGAATGTGCGGGACCGGGCTTCAAAGCCTGATTTCCAACGTCAGGCCAGTTGTCACCGTTACTAGGTTATCCACACACACTTATCGTCCTGTTCAAAGTCACATATTATCAAACACTACCGCAGTATTCAGGAGTAATAGCTTACTTCAGGTAAATGAGTAACACACCACTTTAATTGTCAATGAAAAGAGTAACCAAAAGTCGCTTGTCTTAAAACTTCCACAACGCGCTAAACAGGGGTAACAATAAGTGGCATAACGGACGATCCATCTTATATCACAAGAAATGGCACAAATACTAATGTTTTCAATTTAGAAATACAGTGGAAGAAAATATGGATCCAATTTACTTCCTCACAGAATCTGTAGTCATGTGAGACACACAATCAAAAATATGGGCTGTCCTTTCTTCTGTAATGACCTTGTGGATCGAATTATTTTGCAATAAGAGTTTTGTGTCACATTAAACATTGTGGACTTGTGTGTGTCTGTTAGTAAAGCGATACTAAAGAAGCAGGCAGTGGGCTTTCGCTATTAGACATTTGTGTTGTTTTCACAACTACACATTGACGAAAACTAAGCCGCGGTGGAGCGGCCGAGCGCATTGAGACGCTATGCTACGATCCCCGTCGGGGGTTCGAATCTCCCTTCCGGCATGGATGTATGTGCCGTCTTTAGTATAAGCTAGTTCATAAGTAGTTTGTAAGTTTAGGGACTGATAACCCCGTAGTTAAGTCCCATAATCTCTACAAACATTTGAACGAAAACTAAGCGAGCGCGTCAGTTGACTTATGCCCGCCGAATACTGGCGTGCATGACGTCAGCTTCCCCCACCATCGCAGCTCCGAGCTGGGACAGAGAGTGCTCGTGTGCGCTCCTGCTCGTTGGACTGCCCTGAAGCCAATCTTCGACATCAGATAAATAACTCCGTTTCCAGATTATGACAACGACTGCAATGTTTTCCTCGTCACCCAGTAAAGATTTATCCCAATTTGCATTATTATTTCAAATATTAGTTTATGTTGCCATGGGATTGCCAATTCATTATATTTATTTTAGAAATAAAGTTGTATAATTTGGATATAGTCACTAAAGATGTTGATAGATAACTAATTAGATAAAAAAATTATGACAAGGTGTTGAATAATTGGTTCCATGAACAATAACTAAAATAACTGACTTGGTTGCCCATGAAATCTCACGACTTTTTATGGTGGAAGGAATTCTTTGTGAGACTTGGATTTTTGTACATTTTATGTTTTTGATGGGATATCATTTCTTTTTGTAGGTAGGTCTTTTCTGTAAAATTTTTTGTACATCAGCCACGGATTTTTTTTAAAGCCCATTCCCTGTCTCTTTGGTTCGGTGTGGTTTCGTTCGGTTTGAGGTAACAGTATTTGGGAGTCTGGAAAGTCGATTATATTGATGTTGTTCAATCCTTTCATCAGGTACTGCAACCTGCGGTAGATCATTATACAAATATCAGCAAGTTATTGCTGTATTTCGCATCAGTTCGTTGCAGATAAGGAATAAGGAATATTTTCCTGTGTAAGTGAAAGTAGTATTGTTATTTTGCCTTGTATTTATTGAATGATCAGTTTTTCATACAATAGTTAATAATTCAAAATTGATTATTTTAGTGAATTACAGTTCACAAAATTGTATGGTACGAAAATGGTTACATATAATTGCATAAATCTTTCTCCTATAATCAGTAGAATTAAAACTTATGAGAGTTACAAAATAAAAGTAATTTCTTCCTTGAGAAGAAATCAAGCCTGAGAGCTTTAATAATAACTATTAAATAAAAGAAGAATTGCTTTAATTTACATCATTGTGGGCTCCACCTGGAAATACTTTTAGACATGATGATGATTTCGTATAACATGTTTGGAGCGACTTGCGCGTCTGTGATGGTTAAATGATGATGAGGACGACACAATAACTAGTTCCCGAGTGGAGAAAATCTTTGACCGGAGCGGAAATCGAACCCGGGCCCCTGCGTAGCAAACCACCACGCTTGGCATAATTATTTAGTGAACTTGCAGTATAATGCACTCTGCATTAGTTCCGTATTTCATTCCCCACATTTTTTCTGAGATACAACTTAATAACTTGTATTTCACGAATGTCTATTTCTTTTTGGAGATAATCCTCCTCCTTTTCTTCTCTGGTATAATTTGTTGTACATCAGCAACGGATTTTCTTAAAGCCCACACCCTATCCCTTTTTTTTTTATTTTTTCTCATCGGCTATGATGCAATAATTTTCAACATTCATATTGACAGCACGTTGGTGCCCGAACCAATTTTGCACTAATTTTCTTCTTTGATAAAGATTCTTCAGCACGCTGGCGATCGCATTAATATTGCACTAATCTCCTCCACACATTTGTCCAATATTCTTTGATGAAGAATCTTAAACGTGCCGCCAAGACCGATCCACACACATAACCTCTTAGATCATGACAAACTTATAGGCAATATATGTCTTTGATACATTCTTACTGAGCATTGAACTGTATGACCTAAAAAAAAGTATAGCCTAAGAAGACAAGCCACAAACATGATAGGTGATTATAAATGTATGTTCTGTTTTGTATACTACATCTTTGTGTAGTACACGATAGGATTTTAGTTACGGCAGTGGCGGCGTAATGTGCTGAAGTTGGCAGCGATGACGAATGAGATACTTCGGAAAACCAGTCACGTATAATGAGAGGCATGGTCTTTCGTGTTGACTATGACGTAAATAATAAATTCTGTTCCTGCCCTGTAATTGACAGGTTCTTGTATGTACCCCTCATAAATCTAACATTTCATTGTCCAACAGTTGCACACTACGCCAACGCCTTAAGTAAAATTCTACCTTTACGTCAAAACTCTAAATGTGGCGTAATTATATCAGTTTATCCATATTTCTTAGGAGTGTTATATCCGTACACAAATAATTGTTGATACGTTGTTTAAAGTGACAGGGATACCAATATTACTGTATTCGGTAGTACCAGGCTAGTAATGTGTGTCATTGGTTCTGCCGAGGATTGATTGTTTTGGCACCGAAAACATTAATATTATCGGACGTCGTTGTCTTCCTTTAGATGTTCATAGTACATCGATTTCTTTGAATTTATGTTAACACTGATGTTACCATCGATGTTTTCTAATATCGATCATCCCTAGGACAGTAGTTGGTAGCACTTCAGTTTTTGACGTCCGCTTTTTATTAGAGATGGAGAATTTAAATCGTCAAAACATGTATTTCGTTTTACCACTTTTTATTGATATGTACATTCATGAATACTATATTGTGCTCATCTACAGCAAACTATCTTTCGAATTATATAAGTTTCATTGGCCTCCTGATAAAATTATCGCAGAAAATCGGTGCTTCAGCATTCAAGTACTCGTCTTCCTATCTCTGCCGTGTTGTGGTTTGAAACCATCATCCCGGTCTAACGTTTTAGCCCGCGTCATGCGACGGAATTGTCGACATTACGAGCAACAGTTTTCTCAGTTATAGCTGAAATCAAGCTAGAATGTAGATGTCATTGGTAATGTTCCATTTACAGCAATTTAAGCTATATAACCAAGTGCCACATGTCATTTCTGACGACTCCTCACTTAGTAGAAAGGTGACGAATATGTAAAAGAAAAAAAAAACACCCGCACTAGGAATCGAACCCGCGACCTTTCGCACGTGACTTCATCGGTCTACTACAAGACCATTACGAATACAGGAATAAGGAAATACAGCAACCAGTCGCCTTTCTTATGTATTTATTCACCACGACCGGTTTCGAACTGCCTGGCAGTTCATCATCGGGTGGTATACATTTTTATAGGTTCTTCACCTTTTGATGAACTGCCAGGCAGTTGGCTGGTTTCTGTATTTCCTGATTCATTTAATCATCACGGTCGGAGGTTCCACACATACAGAATGGATACAAGTTTCATTACGAATACAATCCTTGTACGTCAAGCTAGCAGATACTATTCCATCAAGCGAAAATGTGTTCGTGAACGGAATTAATATTTACAGATATTTTAATTTTTCCTTCAAATACAGGCTAAACACTACCGAAATACAAAATCTGACGTTTGTGTGGCTGCTAGAAGTACCTAATTTTGATGATCGGCGAGTCAGCGAGTGACAGAATTAACGATTTTCGACTGCTAATATTTAGTAAACTATAAGGTATAGAATAGTATAATTTGAAAATATAGCTAGTTATAGTAGATACTCTCGGTAACGGAAAATTCAGGCTTCTAACTGTATCCACAACGGAGGCAACGGATTCGAAAGTTCCGTCTGCTGCTTCGAGAAAAGTATGGTACGGCCGTGTACTCGACTGGCGTGCCCCCAGAATCACCTGTAACTGCCAGTGCTGCCACCTTACTGTCTTTGAGTAGCTATTGCACGTTGAAGTAGAATATAATTGGTATCACACTGTCGTGAGTGGCTGCAGCTGTCTGGCTTGCTCACCTTATTAGAGTACCAATGGTGGGGTAGACATTCCTTACTGTCATTTTGTCACTAAGGAGAGAGCTCCTACTCACTAAGTCGTATGCGAGTAATCAGTATTTATTTTGCCAACTTATCTATCTCTTATCGGAAGGTGATATAATACCGTTGTTGACTGTAGTCCGATCATCGAATGGGGACGCTAGCATTTATCAATCCGATTAAGATGCGTTATGGCGATAGGTATCGCCGTATTTGATATGCACCCACCGAACACCGTCTGAAGAGAAGGCCTGCGCTCTGCCGTGCCACCTATAGGGCACCTGTATATAGACGGGTGGCCGAGGGGACTGAGGCGCTCCAGTCACGATCTGCACGGCCACTACGGTCGGGGGTTCGAATCCCCCCTCGGGCATCGATATTTGTGCCGTCCTTAGTCTTAGTTAGTTCGTAAGTAGTTTGTTAGTTTAGGGACTGATGACACCGTAGTTAAGTCCCATAAGCTATACAAACATTTGATTTTTTTTCAATTTCTGCTATAGCGGCAGCTCCCGCCGCCATTTTGGTTCCAGGCGGTGATAGCGTCAGGACGTGAAAGGCGGAGTTTTTCTGCTGTCATTGCTTTCAAACGTCGCTTGTTTCATTTCTAACACACGTACCAAAGAGGAAATATATATTTGTATCCAAAATTAATCTCGTCGTAATAAGTTATTGTAATATGGTTTGACAAATCGTTAAATATGTTTCCTGGTATTTGTTCACCTGGGTGTGTATTGTGAGCAACTCTTTCGCATGCGACAGCTCACTTTTATGGGATACCACATACACTACCAAAGCTGCGCTAACATGCAACAAATCTCCGTTTTCGAATGCCACAAATTTGATCCAGAATAGGCCACTCTCAGGTTGCTACTTTTTTACAACGTATTTTTCAGAATTCATATAACATATTTTTTCAATGCACAAAATATATCACCATTATAAACTAGGATGCAGTAAAAAATTTATATATACGAGATATTTTAATTTCTCATTTAACAATTTACTTTCTCATTGGCCAATTTTACTTACGGCCTCGGTGGCGTAGTGTACTGACGTTGTCAACGACCTTTGAATGCTCTTTGAAAACTCGAACAGGTAGAATGAGAGAAAATAATTTTTCATGTTTACCATCTTCTTGTATGTACACTTGTCCGGTCAGTAAATTAATTATCCTCCTAAAGCGAACATTTTCTTTCCAACATTAGCAAATTACGCTGCCGATGCTGTAACTAAAATTAACATCACAGTAGCTGTAACTAAAATTAACATCGCAGTAGCTCCAAACATCGTTACGATGCGTATGAGCCATTATAACTAGTAAAAACCAGTATTTAAAAGTAATTAGTATTGTTATTGTCTAAATGTTGCTACTGTATTAGTGCGTAGCGTCGAATCCTTCGCTGAAAAATAAAATAAAATAAATGAAAAAAAGTGTCGAAACCTGTCGTTTAGAACGTGTAGGAATTGTGCATAACTACAAATAAGTCAACCCACCTCGCATAGTTTTGAACACCTTGTTGTTATCCATTTGTCACGACGACAGTATATTAACAATATTTTACGCCCTTCAGGATTCATTGGAAACGAAAAAGAAAACCAATAACCATTTTCTGAACGATTAGAACAATTCGGACTGCATGCTGAAAGCGTATTGACTGTCCTCTTCTACAATCGCGCGTCGAAGCGAAGGAACGAAAATGGCGGATGCCCATGCCCGTCTATATCCAGCGACCTACTCTGCGTGACGTGGCACGGCAGCGCGCAGGCCTTCTCTTCAGTCGGTGTTGAGCCACCACAACCATTCACAATTCGTCGTAACCGTGCCCCTCGAGAACGTTTTTGACGTTCTGTAGGATATCTCTGAATACTTTGCTAAGCTGGGCCATGCTTCGCTAAGACTCAGTCTCATATAAAATTTATGAGAAAGTGAATGGAAAAAATAGCACTGACGTGTTTTACGGCCCACTTTAAATTTGTAGTTTTATAAGCTTTTGCATACATTTTGGACAAAAATAATAATATAAATAATAATTAATTAAGTAATAAGAGTGTCTGAAAGCCTTTTAGAAAAAAAAATTTGGTAGCGGCGGTTTTCGAACTACCGACATCTCGCCTCACAGTCCAGCACCTTGCCCACTACGCTACGGCTATAAAACAAAACAGGAGTTCTTTAATCTCTTACTATTGATGGCCGTTGTCACCTGATGTTAATATGGCATTTGTAGACATTAGATTATCATTTATCGTACGAAGAATGATGTGTTTTTGTTAATTCCTCAGTGTGCCGTTGCTTTGAAATGACAACGTGTAAGTTGCAATAAGAAAATCATCAAATACGCGAGGAATATCACGTGACGTCACCGAACGGCTGGTTTTCGTTAATTCAATGGAGGATGTCAAATCTCCGTTATTTTTGCAAATATGTCTCAAACGATACGAGATATGAAAAAAACGTAAGGGAGCTAAGTTGTAGAGAATTTTCTCCTCTACCAATTAGGTTATTCAATTTTCGTGTCAGTTGAACTGTTCGTTTGCAATTAAAATTATATTACAAACGGCTTTTTTTTGTTTTACTACCGTATTTTTTCTCCGAAAAATTTGAAAAAGGGAGGTTCTGGTCTCTGGCGGCCTACAATCATTTCTGCAAAATTTGGTGCTGATCGGTTGAACAGTTCGTCTTAAAAACAGGGAACACGTTACGGACAGACAGACAGACGGACGGACAGACAGACAGACATCCCAAAATCGCCGTTATTTTTGCAAATATCTCTGAAACGCTACGAGATATGAAAAAAAACATAAGAGAGCAAAGTTGTAGAGAATTTTCTCCTCTACAAATTCGGTTGTTCAATTTTCGTGTCAGATGAATAGTTAAGCCGTTGTTTTCATTTAAATTTCGAGTTGTCAAAAGACGATCGCAAAGGCCCACTTTTAGTGTTACTACCGTAACCTAAAGTGGGCCAAAACACCAGTCAAATCAGTACCCTCCTTTAGGTTGCTGAGGCTATGTGTATGTAGCTGTTGTGGTCCAAAACTGTTTTGATGCAGCTCTCCACGCTGCCCTGTCCGGTGCAAGCCTCTTCATCTCCTAATACGAACGGCAAGTTACAGCCTTTTGAACTCACATACTGTATTCGTCTTTCGGTCTCCCTCTGCGATTTTTACTCCACACACTTCCTTTCAATACTAAATTGTCAATTTTCTTCGTCAAGGTATGCAAGAAATTTCTTTTCTCCCTAATTCTGATTAGCACCTCCGAATTAGTTTCCGGTCTGCCCACCAGATCTTTAGCATTCGTCTGTAGCACCACATCTCAAATGCCTCTATTATCTTTCTGTCTGAACTCAATACCGTCCACGTTTCACTCCCGTACAATTCTACACTCGAGACAAATAGTCTCAGAAAGGACTTCCTATCATTTAAATTAATTTTGGACATCAGCAAAATTCGCTTCTTCAGAAATGATTTTTTTCCATAGCCATTCTGCATTTTATATTTTCTTTTCTTCGGCCATCAGAAGTTACTTTGCTACGGAAATAACGAAAGTCATATACTACTTTTATTGCCTCATTAATTCCTTCAGCATCGCCTGACTTTCTTAGACTTCATTCCATTACCATTGTATCTCTCTTGTTAATGTTCACGTTATACCTTTCTTTCAAGACACTGTTCATTCCGTTAAATTGCCCTTCCAGGTCCTAGCTGTCTCTAACAGAACTACAATGCCATGGCATGCCGCAAACTTTCTTCTCTCTGCACTTTAATTCCTTATCCAAATTTCACCTTGCATTCCTTCATAGCTTACTCAATGCACTGATTGAATAACATTGGTAAATACTACAATCCTGTCTTACTCCCTTCGCCGGCCGCGGTGGCCGAGGGGACGAAGGCGCTCCAGTCACGGTCTGCACGGCCACTACAGTCGGGGGTTCGAATCCCCCCTCGGGCATGGATATTTGTGCCGTCATAGTTCGTAAGTAGTTTATAAGTAGTTTGTAAGTTTAGGGACTGATGACCCCGTAGTTAAGTCCCATAGACTATTCAAACATTTGAACATTTTACTCCCTTCCCAACCGCTGCGTCCGTTTTGTGCCCTTCAACTATAATAATTGCTGTCTGGTTTTTGTACAAGTTGTATAGACTTTTCGTTCCCTTGCGACCTTCAGAATTTGAAAGAGTGTATAACAGCCAAAAGTGTCAAAAGTTTTCTTCAGATCTACAAAAACAAAAAAAGTAAGGTTAGCCTATCAGTTTTTCCATTCGTCTGTAAACAATTCGTGTTATTATTTTACAACTATGACTTATTAAACTGATAGTTGTGTAATTTTCACACTTGGAATTCTGTGAATGAGTGTAAATGCTATCCTTCTTTATCGAGATGAAAATAGAGATATCATTAAATACAAAAAGAAACTGTTTGTTACTTCGCGACTAAACCGCTGATTGAAGAAGCTATACGTTATACAACGTCTAAATTATGCAGGATATAAATATCATCGAAATCGGTTCCGCGGTTTGAAGACGTTGGCCTCTTGTGTAAGCATTATAGTCATTATGTTGAATCGTATTACGTACAACATATCAATCATTAAAAGTATTTTAGTAAATGTGATAAATTACAAACTTTAAAGAATAAATAGCTTTTCCAAGGAGTCTTCAACGGTCTCAGAGCGTTTAAGAGAAACGTTGATGCTCAGCTGTTCCATATTTGGAGTTATATACTTAGAATCAACAAATATCTTCAATTACACACTTTCCATAGTATCGTCGCAGATGGTGCAAAAAAAAAAAAAAAAAAAAAAAAAAAAAAAAAAAAAAAAAAAAAAAAAAAAAAAAACCTTATTCTTTTCATTCTCCACTCCGAGGAGTGGAGCGGGCTGTTTGAGATCCGGCCCATAAAGAGTCGCGGTTCTATTCAGCCAATTATCAGACAAACTGATAGTGGGGCAAAGGGGTCATCCCAATAGGGAATAAGTGGGAGGGGCTTACCAGTTCCGGCATACGCGTTACAACCAAGGAAAACCTCCCGCGAACCTTGGTCGGAACCGGGGGATTGGGACCAATTTATTTTATCTCCGTGACTTGCCCCGGGCTAAAAGAGAGAACACGATTGCACTCACGACAATCAAAGATCGGACGCCCGAGTTGTTCTCGTAATCTCATAGAGATCAGCTCGACCAACAGTGGACAAGCATCCCCCTACAGGAACCGCACCCGTGGGCACGGTGTCCTGTGCGTCCGCAGTTGGTGCAAGAGTCTCGCCCTGATATGCATCGCATCGCGGGATGTTAACTGCGAGTATCGAAAAAATGTTCAAATGTTTGTAGAGCTTATGGGACTTAACTAAGGGGTTATCAGCCCCGAAACTTACAAACTACTTATGAACTAGCTAATACTAAAGACGACACAAATATCCATGCCCAAGGGGGGATTAGAACCTCCGACCGTAGTGGCCGTGCAGACTTTGACTGGCGTGCCGCAGAACGCTCGGCCACCGCGGCCGGCTCTGCGAGTATCGCATCGCATATTGTATCTCCTCAGTGTGAAAAATGTCTAAGAAATCTCACCTACATTTATTTATATATAATTTATGTGTTCTCATTCTGTTATCAAAGATTGGCAATAAGAACTTTGTTGTGGTCTTCAACCCGCAGACTGGTTTGAAGCAACTGTCCACGCTACCCTGCCCTACATCCTTTTAAATCTGCTTACTGTATCCGTCTCTCGGTGACCCTCTACGATGTTTTTACGCCTCACACTTCCTTCTAATGCTAATTTGCCGACACCTTGATGTCTCAGAATATGTTCCACCAACCAATCCCTTCTCATAGTCAGGATATTCCAGAAACTTCTTTTCTCCCCAATTCTGTTGGGCACCTCCTCAGTAGTTATGTGATCTATCCATCTAATCTTCATCAGTCGTCTGTAGCACATTTCAAATGCTTACATCATATTTTTGAACTTCTTACTCCGCGTCCACACATTAGTACCAAAGCTGGTGCCTACATTGGCCAATATTATTGCGACAGCACCCACACATTGGTGCCAATATTCAGCTGAAGTCGTCGAGAGCCAATGTAAACGTTGAAAGGAGTACGTAATATAATTTTCACTTAATGTTACCTGTCATTTAGCCTTGAACATATTTTGTTTGAGAATCTTAAGCTGTAATTCTGTAGAAAACAAATTTATGTAATGTTTTGTATCATTTATATTAATCGATGTAACATGCTGAAGTCATTTGCCTATCTTTACTGTATGTTTTATCAATGGAGTGTGTTTTCCACTCGCAGCTGTTGCGTTAAGAGAGTCTTTGTGTGAGTGTCGTAGAGTGTAGTCGATGAGTGCAAGTCGTTGTGGAACTGTCGAGTAAGTCAGTCGGTGTGTAAGACTCGAAGAGCAAAAGAAAGTTTAAGGCTTTAACCGTTTCGAAGAGTCACAGCCAAGTCTGCAGATCTAAGTTTTGTAAGTAAGCTGATGTCATTGAATACAGTCATAAATAAGGTAGCGCATTGAGGCGCTATGCTCTGATGCGCGAGGCCTTTCCCCGTCGGAGGTACCAATCCTCCCTCGGGCATGGATGTTTGTGCTGTCTTTAGTGCAGTGAAGTTCATAGTTAGAGATTTTCTCAGTGTTAATGAAAGTTCAGATTATTAGGTCACTTAATGTTAGTAACAGTTAAAGTGATTTGTCTGATGGGAAGAGAAATAGTTATATCACGTAATGACATAAGAAATATTTGCAGTGTATGATATTTTGAAAACATTTTTATATCATTGAATCAGTCTGGTAATTGTTGTACAGATGGGCACATTATCAAGTGCAGTGATTTTGGTACCCCATTAATCCTAAATGTCTTTATTTGAAATGATATTTATTCAATTGACAAAAGGATTACAGTAACACCACGCTGGTTTGTTGACTCTCGCAGTCGAATTGTGCGTGTACAGTTTTGGTGCGCACTAGCAAATCTGAATATTTCATTTATTCATATTGCTTCTCACATACGAGATTAATGTGTAGACAAATTACGACTTTAATTACAGTTTATTTATTAACTACTGTACAATTTCAGGTATTATCCGTTGCACGTACACGTAAGTTTACTGCATTCCATGTCAGATGTAATTTAGTCTAACAGGGGCAGGGTTGCCAACGTCAGTGGTTTCCCACCGAATCTGGTGGTTTTTTAAAGCCGACGGTGGGAAAAAATCTGAGTTAGTGGGAGGTGGGAAAGTTGGTGGATTTTAATGAAATCGTATAAAAAAATAAAAAAATAAATAAAAAAATAAAAAAATTTGCAGATGTAATATAATCCTAATTTGAAATTATTAACGAATATGGTCAGATAAATGACTAGGAAATGTATCACATTATTGGATAAAATGTAAAATTCTTAAGAGTTCAAAGATATTAACATTGGTATGGCTCATTGCTCATTGTCGAGGACGAAAAACTGACATTGTATTAATGGTATGTATTTGTTACTACAGTACTTTATCAGATTTTTCTTGTTGTGAAAATGACTAAACATTGCAGACACTTAATATGTGACTGTACTTTCATTGTTAACTTTCTTTTTTCTCAGATGTGATTACATTGGAATATAGCTGAAATCTAGATCTTCTGGCATAAAGTAAAGATCTCCTTTCCAGACTGGATTACTTTGTGTTTTCAAGTTCAAATATTTCACAATTTGCTGTCTGTACCCGACAAGCATTGCAATGGCTCAAAGTAATTATTGTTTGTTTTTATATATAAAATGTTTACTGAAGTGCTTTTGAATAAACAATATTTTTTTGTATTTCCGTCTAGTGTGTATACAGATAAGTCAGGTACACAAAAACTCCTACTTTAAAATGCAGAGTTGCGTCCAAATTTCAAATCAATCGGTCAAGAACAAACGAATAGGCAGTAGTTTTTTTGCATGGGAGCTTCGGAAAGTTCGGTGGTTTTTGGTGGGATTTTACGGTCACTTCGGTGGTTTTTATCATGACCTCGTTGGCAACCCTGAACAGGGCAGAGGAAGGTACTAAGTGTCATTGCTTAGCCAAAGTCACAACAGAAAACTTATTTGTGGATTTTATCGGGCACTGTCACTTAACACAAACAGTGACACGATATTGTTCCGACACACACACACACACACACACACACACACACACACACACATTCATTAGTTCGCAATAACCATCCAAACACACACCAAATCGCCGTCGATACATTAACGGTTTTGCGTGTGTAAACTATAAAAGGAATCACATTTTAAAAAGATGATAGGGTGTGTTGTATCACTTCTTACCGAATACTACGAAATCAGTAAGTTTTACAATATGCTGCAATTAATCGATACACATAATTAAAACTTAGACCTCCTACTTTAAATGACTGAACTTAAAATTAAAAAAAGGAAGAAAGGTTTGGAGGGACGCTGTACCTGTTAAAATTCTTTTGGTATTGACGCTTCGGTCTCTTGCTACAGGAGACACTTTTAGAAATCTACGCTTCCTTTTTAAAATAACCATGTAATTGATATCAGTGGTAGTGCTTGAAGTTTGTAAAGCAATATGATGTTAATTTTAAAAATTGCATTCAGTAACTGAATGTGTCAAAAGTCTGAGAAGTTTTTAATTTCACTGATCGCACTTAAGGTTTGCTGTGGCATTTCGAATTTTTTGGTTGCTTTCACAAATGAATACTTTCTGATACAGTTCTAATATTTACAAAGAGATTTAGAAACTTTAAAATAACCGGCGACGAAGAACGAAGGAAGAAAGAAACAGTTTCGAGATGTGCAGACAACAAAGATAGAATGAAGCGTTGGCGCCAAAGGGTGGACGACGTATCCATATTGGCCCAACGGCCTGTGATGTTTTGTCAAAATACCGAAAAGCAACGGAGTCGAACCAACGTTGGAGCCAACATTGGTTCCAGTGCTATTTCAGCGATCCATACATTGGTTCCAGTGTGTGGATCCGGCCTCATCGTCCACGGTTTTCTCACATACTCAAGACAAATGCTTTCAGAAAATACTTCCTAACTTTAAATTATTATTGAATGTCAACAACTTTCGCTTCTTCAGCAACGCTTTTCTTCCCACAGCCATTCTGCATTTTGTATCTTCTTCATTTCTGCCATCCGAAGTTATTTTGCTACCCAAATTACAAAACCCATCTACCACTTTTATTGCGCCATTACCTAATTTAATTACTTAAGCATCACACGTTTTTTTGACACTACATTCCATTACCCTTGTTTCACTCTTGTTAATGTTCATCTTATATCTCGCTTTCATGATACTGTCCATTCCCTTTAATTTGCTATTCCAGATCTTTGGTGTCTCTGACAGAATTAATATGTCATCAGAAAAAGCAAGGTTTTTATTCCTTCTCCCTGGACTTTAATTCCCTCTCCAAATTTCTCCTTGCATTCCTTCAAAGCCTGCTGAATGTACAGATTGAACGACATTAGGGAAATGCTACAAACCTTAACAACCACTGCGACCCTTTAATGACCTTCGACTAATAACTGCTGTCTGGTTTTTGTAAAAGTTGAATATAGCTCTTCGCTCCTTATATTTTACGCTGCTACCTTCAGATTTTGAAAGAGTGTATTCCAGTCAACGTTATGAAAAGCTAGCTCCAGATCTACAAATGCTAATAACGTATGTTTGCCTCTCCTTAACCTATTTTCTAATGTGGATATTGCCTCCCGTGTTCCTACATTTCTTTTAAAATCAAACTAATCTTCCCCAAGGTCGGATTCCACCAGTTTCACCATTCGTCTGTAAATAGTTCGTGTTAGTATTTTCAACCATGCATGCATAAGAACGTACTGCAGCGATTGTTTCTCTATCCCTATTTTTAAAGAGAACTTAGTCACGAGTCTGTGATACGACTTACATACTTATCGTCCACTTGAATATTAACGGATTCTGCTTTCTAAAATTGTCAACTTCGTCGCATTAATACTTCACCGGTGTGGCAAGTGTCCTCGTTACACCTATAAAACAAGCAGTTCGCATCTTATTAAGGTATGAAAGACGTGCCGCGACCGTAATAAGTGGCTGTAAACATAAGTTACCGCTAATTGCCTGGAATGTGTGCACACTGAAATTGCTCATACGGCTTAAGGAGATGCCATGCCGACAACGTGTGGTATGAGTGCGAGGTGAGAAACGTTATTAATGAAATGCCAACATACGATGCCCAAGCAGATATAGAGTGAGTTATTATTACCACGTACTCAAGTAGCGAAAAATTAGACACGCCTGCCTAATAAATATCAACTGACTCTCTCAACTTGAGTAACAACATCTGCATGACGTACCATGATATCCAAGGCAGCTCATTTCTGGGCAAATCCCGTAATCAAAACAGTTGTATACATCTCTAGGATATCTCAGAAATTTCTAAACTTGGTTCCACGGCATCTGATGTAAGAAAGAAGGAAGAAATAATCGGCCTTGGCATTTGAAAGGAAGGGAGGGAAATAGGAAACGGACAGAAATGTGGGATGTATAAGGAAGGAAGGAAGCGTATGATTTAATGTAACGTCGACAGCGTGGTCATTATGGATGGAGCTCACGCTTGGATTTTTTGGTGGGGTTGGGGAAGGAAATCGGCCGTGCCCTTTGAAAGGAACCATCCTGGCATTTGCCTGGAGTTACCACTACACCACGCCATCACCTCGTTCGGTCAGGTGGAAGCATTCAGAGGTATGACGCGAATTTTAAAACAAATGAAAGACATGATAATAAAAAAAACCTTCTATTGGTTCCGTGTACTGTACTTAGAAATGTAATATTACAATTAACATTTGTTTAAATTATTTTGTTGTAATAGAATCACTTTTTCTTTATTATTGCATGTTTTGTAGCATCCAGTACCCCATCTTCTAACGAGTCAAGCAGAGTACAACTGAATCGTAGGCCTTTCGGAAACCAACAAATATCACTAATGTCTTTTTCAGCCCCACTACTGCCAGGATCAGGCAACGTAGTACGCTGTCAGACAGCTTCGAATTAATACAGGAGTCCGATACAGGGATTTCATTTAACGTGGGTTTAGTGAGACAATGGTGATAACTAAATTGAAACATGAAGATAAAAGGCGTAGCAATAGGGTACAAGGTCAGACATAACGAGACAGAAAAAGAAGGAAAGACAGCACCAAAAATCAAGCCGAAGTAGCAGAAAAGGTCGAACTGAATATTGCATGTAATAAGATTAAGACATTGAACACTGGGTCTGACTGGAAGATAGATATCTAAGTGGTTGAGAAAGTCAACAGTTTTCTTTATTTGGAGGAGTAGGTAACTGGTGGAATACAGAGCAACAGTAGCATAGTAAACGGGGCACAGCTTTTCCAGTAACTTCGGTATGCAATGAAAACAACACATGGCGACAAAAATCTGGCACGGAATGCCATAGTATGGCATTACGCCGTAACTGCACTCTATGCCTCAGAAACAATCACACTCGGCAAGAGACAGTTGCAAGAGGAGGAGCGGGAATTTTTGAGACACAAATAGGGCGCCAAAAACATGGGGATATCTGGATAGACAGAACACGACAGGATGTATGAAAATATTGAACCTATATCGAGCGAGGTACGGAGGAGGTGGTTATGATTTGTTGGGCCCATCTTGAGGATGGACGATAAGAGGTTGACTAAGATGATATGGAATGATTTGTGTCATACGGGAAACAACTGCGTGAAGGAAGTCAGACGATTGGAATGCTGTAGGAATAAAAGAAAGGAATATGCAGGCAGTGGTTTCAGAACAGGGAGAACTATAAAGGGTTAGTGGATGGTCACAAATGGTCGGACACCGAAATCAAAATTGTCTGAGCAGAGTAAAAAAGAAACAGAAGAAGCGAGAGAATGAAGAGGTATAGGGAAATACGTCGACATGAAAAGCAAGTCACATGTGATCCTGAAGGGTGCTAACGAAGCAGACAAAGAAGAATCTCTTTTATTACTATTAGAGAAAGAGCGTCTCGCAAAACCGTTCGTATTAGAACGGTTTTATGATGAGAAACGTTTGGGAATTTCTGGGATAGATTCACATAAATTCATAATGATGGATGGTGTTAATATATACGATGCTTCTCAACTAAGAAAATTGTTATAATAGTAACTCTTGGGAGCAATGCCTGTTTCGCTGAATAACGTGATCACCTAAAATAATTTTAGAGACCTTGATAGTTAACTTTTCTTTCGGTTAGTCCTAAAGAACCACTGAAAACCATGATATAGTCATAGAAATTATTATTATACTTCACAGGTTGGACGGTGTTAATATATATGATGCTTCTCAACTAAGAAAATTGTTATAATAGGAACTCTTGGGAGCAATGCCTATTTCGCCGAATAACGTGGACAGCTAAAATAATTTTAGATACTTTGCTAGTTAACTTTTCTTTCAATTAGTCCCTAAAAACCATGATATAGCCATAGAAATTATTATTATATTCACAGGATGGCTAAACAGTTTTACGAATTCGAAATTATCAAATATATCGAACGTTTCCTCTCGTTGCAATAAATTCAACGGAAAAATTGAACTTTTGTGCTGGACCGTGATTGGAACCCGGATTACACTCTTCGGTCCAGTGGTCGCCTTAACCAATTAGGCTATCCACGTATACTTCCCTTCCTGCCAAAATTCTCAATGAATAGCACACTGCGACCGTAGGGCCCTCCGCCCATCCTTTACTCTTGCTCGCAGCCTGTGCGGGTTCCGGCAAGGGATTGATCATAGTTGTGCATCCGCACAGAAATAGTCAGTTGCCTGCTGGGACACATACACACGATTATTGATTTGTCCGAAAGAACATGCACCACATCAATAATGGTAAAACAGTTTTATAATAACCGAAGGAAGTTCTACATTAATAGCTGTATGTAAACAAGGCTATGTAGGAAACAGCGTAAAACAGGACGAAAATACATGTGTCTATTGGTCGGCAGTTCCGTTTGTACTCCTTGCACTGTCAAAATCTGATATTCCCATTCATTACAACGAGCGAGGGGGCGCAGTGGTAACACACTGGACTCGTATTCGGAACGACGGCGGTTCAAACCTCTCTCCGGCCATCGTGATTTCCATCACTCCCGGCAAAAGGACACGGCTTATTTTCTTCTCCATAACTAACAAAAACTATTCGAGAATGTGCTCCGTCTTGAAACAGTGAATCTACCTCAATTACGAGGATCGTCCACAAGGTAAGATCCGTTTCTATTTCTATCGACGGCAGCGCTACGATCGTAGTTCTAAGCTTGCGCAGCAATTACTCTGACTTAAGAACAATACATGTTCGCCATTTTTGTATCGCTGCTGCCGACGTGTGCTTTGTAGTGCTTCTTTATAATGGCAGCAGTAATAGAAAATGCCGTCGCGTGTGAAATCAGATCTCTGATTCGTTTTCTAAATGCAAAGAAAGTTAAACCAAAGGTATCGGCAAATGTGCGAGGTGTACGGACAAAATGCTATGAGTGATTCAATGGTTAGAGGATGGGTGAGACTGTTCAATGAAGGACGTGAGCAAGTGCATCAAGAAGAACGAAGTGGACGCCCGTCTGAGGTTACTGATGAACTGGTTCACACAAATGAAGATTAAGCACAAACTAAGTGCCCTTGCTGTGGAAGTTCCCCAAATCACATGATCACTAATTCATGAAATTGTTACTGAAAACCAGAAATTTCGGAAACTTTGTTCACTTTGGATACCCAGAATTCTTAGTGAACAAGGGAAAAAAATGGACAGTTTTTGGCACGCTACAATGAAGAAGGCGTTGGTTTTCTTTCTCGGATACTCACGGGGAATAAAACTTGGGTATCGTACTACACTCCTGAAAGAAAACGGCCGTTAGTGGAATGGAGGCACACTTCATCCCCAACGAAGGTTAAGCCTAAGCAAATCTTGGCACCTCGAAAAGTCATGTGCACCGTTTTTTGCGACAGAAAAGACATTTTCCTGATTCATTTCTTACCACGAGGCCAAGCAATCGATGCACATGGTTACGGCAAGACTATTAAGAAACTGCGCCGCACAATACAGAACAAGCGCCGAGGATTACTGTCAAAAGGCGTTGTTTCTTTTTCTATTTTTTTTCCTTGCACGATAATGCCCGACCTCACACGACGAATGTGACCAAACAACTCTTACGGGAATTTTACTGGGAGGTGTTTGATCATCCTCCGTACAGCTCGGACCTCGCTCCTAGCGACTTTCATCTCTTCCTACACCTAAAATCTGTCCGTGCTGGTCAACATTTTAACGATCGTGACGAGATGATCGCGACGTCATGAAAGAACATGTTACCGCATCGTTGAATACAAGGCGGCAACCTTGTATGGAGAAGGCATACAAAAACTTGTGCCAAGCTATGACAAACACCTACAAAATTTCAGAAGCTATGAAGAAAAGTAACAGTTGTAGATTTTTGGCAATAGATATTTTTTCAGTATCTGAAGACGTTTGTTTTATATAACCAAACGTAATGTACTTTGTTGACATACCTCGTATTTTGTTTCTGCAATTCCAGTTTCTACATAGAGCAATTTAAGCTCAGTTGTCACTTTTGCTGTAAGCGAAAAATCTTTAATACCTTCCACTCCCTCAAGAAAACTTCCTTTCTCTTTCATAATAATCCTTGACACGTGAAGTTCCTTTATGATTACAACTGTCTCTCCTAAAAGTCAGCAGGAGCATTTTCTCCGGTGTTTCTGCAGATACTTGCAGTGCTGTTTTCGCAGTGTTTAGCTGGAGTCAGCCCAAGCCAATTCCGCCCATAAAATATTTTAAGTGACGGCCAAGGTCCACGGAAAGTGTTGGTTTGTTTGCCGTTTCAAATGTTTGTAAACCTATTCGACCAAAGTGCTGTGGTCATCAGTCCTTACGCTTACAAACTACTTAAAGTCACTTATAGTAAGAACAACACAAACACACACACAAACACACACACACATACACACACACACACACGAGCGCGCGCGCGCGCGCGCGCGCGCGCTCGAGGAAAGACCCGAACCTCCTACGGAAACGGTCGGCCGTTCCGCAGCATTACGCCTTAGACCACGTGGCCATTACACTCGGTTTGGCGTTACAAACAAGATAATCTGTAAACCGGAATTTTACGCGCGAATTTGATAGAGTGTATGTGTACCAACAAGCAGAGTAAAATACGAAGAATAACGAGCAGTATAGCAGCAGCAACTGAGCAGCAGTTTTTGCATGGCGGTGATAGCAGTCAGTGTGGACTAAGAGTGGCTAGTTTTGGGGACTGGCTAGGTTACTGTCTAATCTTCGTTTTTACAGTCTTCCACTTTATATACTTTGCGTTAGTCTCGCTAAAACTCAGAATTGGCTTGCTTGATTGGCATATGTTTCTTTCGCTTTAATGCAGGGATACTTTTTGTTTAAGGAAAACTCAAAGGGACAGCTGGGGGAAAAATTCTACAATCCGACACCTATTATCCCCTCAAACGGCAACCCGCCATACACAAGTGTTTGGGAGCTGCAGCCGCAGGAAGACACAGGGGGCACACTATTACCTCTTTGATTCATCATAATATTAATACACGAACACGAACATTTAAGTACCGATTTTTAATCTTTCTCTTACATAAAGAAGAAAACTACCTTTGTGTATTTAGTTCATACAAATCAACGCTTTTTGTTCGATCTTGATGAAATTTTGCACACTTGACCATAGAAACAAGAGGATACCTTAGAACAGACTTTGAGACCAGTCTTTTAATTATTACTAACTTCCCTCATGCATGAATGTTTTTATGGAGAAGGTCTTTATAAACCTCAAGTCTTCGCACAGAGCATGGCAAAGAGTACCTTGCAAAGAACTTTCAGTGTTCAACTGTTCACTACGAAAATCGACAAATATACAGGATATCCCACTTAAATTTTTGACGTCAAGAATATTACAACAACAAAAGATATTTAAAAACTATTGTCACGGGTACGAACGGATGAAAAGGGCTTAAGAAAGTAAGTACTACGAGAAATTTGTAATGAAACCTCTGCTCCAAGGGAACAGACATTGTAGATGGTCCACCGCTACATATATATTGCCGCGAGAGACCACGTCCACCGACTGCTGGCGTGCCGTAGGGGATAGCGTCACGGACTGCGGTGCTGAAGGTCGCCGGTTCAATCCCGCCCACCGGCAACAATTTATTTATTTGTAATTAACAATTCCAGAATGTTCTACATCTTTCTTATGTTCACTTGTATATTCTACTTGTTTCTTATGTTAACTGTTCTTGTAATTTCTGGTAAATTCTGTCTGTGTATAAATACCAGAGCACTCTGCCCGAGAGTCAGTCAGTGCTGCGTGTATGTTAAGTTCGTAATAAACGTTTTCTATATAAGTGCTGTGTTCAGTTGCCTTCGAAGTCAAGCCTACTTCCATTGCAACGCAACAATACTATTTATTTTATTTATTCAAATAGCACTTTTAAAGTGCACGTTAAATCAATAAATCAGTTCTTGCTTTCTTACTTCTTCCTTTCTGCCCACATTAATTTCATGCGTTCTGACCTCTGTCTTCGGAGCTGCTCCCTTTCTTTTTCTCTCTTCTTCCCTGAAGATCGCTTTCTGAATTATGACTGTGTTTGCTTTGTAGGTCATTTGAAGTCTGTGTAAACCACACTGCTTGTCCTTTAAGCTTCATTATTTTATTAAAGATTTGTTTTGTCAGCCTGTCTTTTTCTATTCTCCCGAAATGTCCAAAGAATCCTTACTTCTGTGCAACTTCGACTGGTAATTACAGAAAATTGGTGAAATAATAAAGTTGCTGCCTGCATGACCCAAAATGTTGGAAATGAGCAAATTAAGTTTTTATACCAAAACTGCTCTAACAGATGCATCTACAGTACTGGAAAAATTGACGACATGGTTAAAGTTTCTCCGGCTTGAGATGAAACTGTTACGAGAAAATTCATTACTTTCCTTTTCGTCACTGTAACATGATTGAATTTTTTTCTTCTAAGAATAGTTTCCATTCTTTTATATGCCATTATATGAAATTATGCGAAAGAGAGCTCAATCTGATGATCAAGACGTTCTAGTTATTCGTCCTTCAAATCTCCAACTTTATCCCATTGCCCTTGCATCTTTGCGGAAGATGGTATTCTTCTGAATATAGAGCAGCTTTCGAATGTTCTGTCACACGGTTGGTTCAGGTTTGTTTCTTGTTCTTTATCTTCTTTATTACCCGAAATGGTGGCCTGACAGTAGTCTATACGCTGCTCTCAACTCTTTAAGTGCGAATGACGGATATATCCGTCCTCCGTGTTTCGTGACTCATAACTTGTGGGAATGTCCAGATTTCGCCCTTACATTGCGACTGTAGTGTTAAATGAGCTTCGTCCACTACATGGCAGCTCTCTTCAGGCAACACAGAGTATTCATGCCTAATTATAACAGTTGGATCCAGGTCGTGCGTCGACAGTTTGCGTCCAGGAAAGCAGCCTTTCGCAACGGAGAAAATAGGACGTTTATCAGATAGAGAAATAGAAAAAAACTTCTTTTAGAAAGTGACGATAATTTCAGTGACAGTTCTGAAACTTTTTAAGACATGGATGTTGAGACTTGCGAAAGAGACTTCGATTCAGAAAGAACTGCGATAGACGGTACCTAGCGCATTTGTGCATACTAGTTCAATTCGTAATCAACATTGCTGAGTGGTAGTATAGGTACTGTTATGCTTCTGAAAGAATATGACATGATGACTTCTTTTGAGTGTATTGTGAGTGATTCTTTGTGCAAAATAATAGCTGAAAAGACTAACTTACATGCACGACAGTTCATAGCTTCTCAACCAAATTTAGCACCACGCTCCAGGGTTCGCAGCTGGCAAAATACTTCAAGTGATGACGTAAAAGCCCTTACTGGAATCCTCGTGCTCCAAGAGCTTGTACACAAACACAACATAAATAAAAACTGTGGAAAAAGCACGCAGCACCGTAGCACCATGGGGCGCCGGCAAATATTGTTCGTTGATGAAGGGTCTCGAGCGCGCGAACGTCACACTTACACACTAACTGGGTTAAACGAAAAGTTTACATTTCGCGCACAAGAAAACAGACAAAAAAAATTATACGAAGGTAAAAACAGTGAATATATATATAAACATGGCGACATAAATGGACGTTACAAACCCATACATGGCGATGGTGATAGAAGTAGAACACAGACGTAGAAAACTTACAATTAAAAAGACGGATGGCTTAGATTTTCTCACTAAGATGTCGGCCGCAGTATTAAAATTTTCACATCACAAGAAACACTAGCACTTAGTACACCATCACTGAACACGAGCCCCACCTTCGCTGCTTAAAATATCAGGGAGGGGAATTAGTGGAGGAGGGGAAATCCAAAGTCGGACGGGGGGGGGGACAGAGAGATAAAAAGGGAGTAGTGGAGGAGGTCGGTGAGTGCGTAAAGATTGGGGGAGGGGGAGGAGGAGCGAGAAGGATTGGAGAATTAGGGATTGGGGGATTTGGGGGGGGGAAGGGGGAGGTAGAGGCAGTCCAGGGGTAAAAAGTGGGGGGGGGGGGTTGGTTCAGATTATTATTATACCCTTTTCACGGGAATCATTACCATAAAATATTTTGTAGATGTAATAGACTTCACCTTTTTACGAAGACGTTCCGAAATTTTTGCTCTTTTGTCAATCGGTTGAGGTATTACAGCTGATGCGTTCCCGCTTCGCTGACGCAAGTTATAACTCACTGCCGCTAGTAGGATTCAGACTACTGCGTTTAAGATGATAGTGTGTAATGTAACTACACTGCTGGGTATAAAAATAATTCACATTTAATTAGTATTTAGTGTCCAACGAGTACATATGGAGTACGTGACGTTATTAAATTTGCAGATCAATAGCGTAAATGTTACTGAAGTACCGGGTGCTGATCCATGTTGAAACGGTCATATTTGTACGTGGTGTCGACTACACAGGCGGCAATGCAGGCGCCGATTCTGGCATCCTTTCGTTCATACAGATGGCGAATATTGACCTGTGTTACATCATCCCACGCCAGCTCGACGATTCATATGGTTCTGCAAGAGTTGTGGGTTCACATCATATCCCGCATGTGCCCAGTGGCCGAGCGTTCCAAGGCGCCTTTCTGCGGAGGAGCGTCTGCTCCCCGTCGGAGGCTACAGTCCTCCCTCAAGCGTGGGTGTGTGTGTCGTCCGTAGTATAAATTAAAGTACACTCTCCGCCATTAAAATTGCTACATCACGAAGATGACGTACTACAGACGCGAAATTTAACCGACAGGAAGAAGATGCTGTGATATGCAAATGATTAGCTTGTCAGAGCATTCATACAAGGTTGGCGCCGGTGGCGACACCTACGACTTGCTGACATGAGGAAAGTTTCCAAAAGATTTCTCATACACAAACAGCAGTTGCCTGGTGAAACGTTGTTGTCATGCTGCGTGTAAGGAGGAGAAATGCATACCGTCAGGTTTCCGACTTTTATAAAGGCCGGATTTTAGGCTCTCGCGATTGCGGTTTATCGTATAGCGACATTGCAACTCGCGTTGGTCGCGATCTAATGACTTTTAGCAGAATATGGAATCGGTGGGTTCAGGAGGGCAATACGGAACGCCTTGCTGGATCCCAACGGCCTCGTATCACTAGCAGCCGAGATGACAGCCATCTTATCCGCATGGCTGTAACGAGTCGTGCAGCCAGGTCTCGATCCCTGAGTCCACAGATGGGGACGTTTGCAAGACAACAACCATCTGCACGAACAGTTCGACGACGTTTGCAGCAGCATGGATTATCAGCTCGGAGACCTTGGGTGGGGTTACCCTTGACGCTGCATCACAGGAGCGACTGCGATGGTGTACGCAACGACGAACCTGGGTGCACGAATGGCAAAACCTCATTTTTTTTTCCGGATGAATCCAGGTTCTGTTTACAGCAGCATGATGATCGCATCCATGTTTGGCGACATCGCGGTGAACGCACATTGGAAGCGTGTATTCGTCATCGCCATAATGGCGTATCACCCGGCGTGATGGTATGGAGTGCCATTGGTTACACGTCTCGGTCACCTCTTGTTCGCATCGATGGCACTTTGAACAATGGCCGTTACATTTCAGATGTGTTACGACCCGTGGCTCTTCATTTTATCCCTGCGAAACTGTACATTTCAGCAGGGTAATGCTGTACGGGCCTTTCTGCATAAGGAAAATGTTCGACTGCTGCCCTGGCCATCACATTCTCTAGATCTCTAACCAATTGAAAACGTCTGGTCAATGTTGGCCGAGCAACTGGCTCGTCACAATACGCCAGTCACTACTCTTGATGAACTGCGTTATCGTGTTGAAGCTGCATGGGCATCTGTACCTGTACACGCCATCCAAGCTCTGTTTGACTCAATGCTCAGGCATATCAAGGCCGTTATTACGGCCATAGGTGGTTGTTCTGGTACTGATTTCTCAGGATCTATGCACCCAAATTGCGTGAAAATGTAATCAAATGTTAGTTCTAGTATAATATATTTGTCCAATGAATGCCTTTTTATCATCTGCATTTCTTCTTAGTGTAGCAATTTTAATGGCGAGTAGTGTAGTTTGTAAGCTCAGGGTCTGATGACCAGAGTAGGTACCTCCCATAGATTAACAAACATTGGAACATTTTGAACACATGTGCCTGACTGGAACAAGTCCAGAGATCGGGTTGGCAAAGGAAGTTGTTGCACGTCTTGCACAACACGTTGCGTTTCACGCACACAGTGTGGGCCAACATTTTCCTCTACAACATTATCCTGGGACAACCCATCGTTTTACTGTTGGAAAAATGACAGAAGGACGGGTGGTACAACATCTGCACAACACGAAACGGGAACGACAGCTGCAGTTTATCGCACCCCAGGCTATAAGGCCTGGGCTGGGGCGTCTGTCTCGGATCAAGTCTAATTTCGTAAGCGCAAACGACCATCACTTGCGTGTAGGCAGACTCTGCTTTCATGTGTGAAGGCCAAAAAAGCAGCCATACCATCTACCAAGTGATCCTCTGATGGCGAACTGACTACTTAAACTAACTTAGACAGGGCCAACACACACACACACACACACACACACACACACATATGCCCGAGGCAGGTCTCGAACCTCGGCGGGAACGACCATCCAGTTCGTAGCATGACGCCTTAAACCAAGCTGCCTTTTCACGCGACCGGTTGGCAACAGTTCGTGCTGACATTTAATGGACTCACAAACCCACTTATCTGTGGTAGAAGTAGAGGTAGGATCTGCCATTTCTGCTTTTACAATACTACGATCTCGTCGAACGTCCAGAACAGCATCTACAGCTGTGAGAATGTTCAAATGAGCATTGCAACCAGCATAGTTGAACATCTTACACATTACTTCCAACTGGTGTGGCAGTTCTCCGAAAGACCCCTTGGAAGGCCACAGTTTGCCTCTGTAGGAAACACGAGTGCGTATCCGTCTAATGGCGGCTGTTCGCTCCACACGATGATATCACACAGGCGTATAGCTGCAAAAATTCCCTGTTAGTTACAGCTCTGTAACTACGCTACCCGTTGTTGGACTCAGTTGAAACCATTAACAGTACATTTACTATCCCCCTGGCGACATCTGCCGTCATCGAATCAAAGTAGACAATTTTTTTTTTTTTTTTTTTTTTTTTTTTTTTTTTTTTTTTTTTTTTTTTTTTTTTTTACGGAAAAATATGTCACTGCGTGAGAAACAGCGCTCTGTAATCGATTTTCGAACCACAGAAAAGTGCCTCTTACTGAAATCCACAGAAGAATGATACCTGTGTTCAGTCCTGATTGTATCGACATCAATAGTGAGTAACGTTGGGTTGTTCGTGCTCGTACTGACGTGGTGCTAACAGCGTGTGTGCAGAGCTCAGAGTGCACCACCAAAATGCCTTCGAGGACTTTGCGTTGAAGCGGTTCAAGTAGAGGCGGACTTGTGGCTCCGACAACAAAATCACTGTCACACTAATCAACAACGATCTATTGTTGTAACAGATGCCTTCGTTAGCAGGGTCACTGTGTCTAGAAACAAATACACAGGCTATATCTAAATACGCGGGGCCGTGGTAGAGTGGCCGAGCGCTTTAATGCGCCTTGTTGCGGAGCGCGCGGCTGCTCTCCGTCGGAGGTTCGAATCGTCCCTCGGCCATGGGTGTGTGTGCCGTTCCGTTATCGCAAGTTAAAGTAATTTATAAGCCTAGGGACCGATTGCCGAAGTAGTTATGCTCCATAGATTCCGTCCGGGGATTCGATAGAGGACCGGACAACAAGCTGATCATTTCCCGTAAGCATATGGTTTATTAGTTTTCGTTACCGTGTTACAGACATTTGTTTACATAACAGACCACTTCACTACGCAGGGTGGTAATGGTTTGTTGGAAGACGATACATTGGATTAAATTCAGCGCTTGTGATTCATGTCCGAGCGAGGTGGCGCAGTGGTAACGCACTCGCATTCGGAAGGACAGTGGTTCCAATCCACCTCCGGCCATCCAGATTTAGGTTATCCGTGATTTCCTAAATAACTCCAGGCAAATGCCGGGATGGTTTCCTTCAAAGGGTACGGCCGACGTCCTTACTCATCCTTATCCAAAACTCCGATCGTTAGCTCCGTCTCTAATGACCCAAGTTGTCGACGAGAAGTGCTTCATGCTAGAGAGATCAACTGTGCATCAGCGATTCCCAAATAAATGTATAAGGCGTCATGGACCGACACCGTGGCTTGCTCTTTCTCCCAACCTCAATTCATTAGACGTCTACTCATGGAGTCATTTGAAGGTCACGGTGCATGCCATACCTACTCATAACGTGGAATTGTGGCATCAGCATACAGAGCAAGGGTGTCAGCACATTCGACAGAAACCTGGAATAAAGAAAGGAGTGAGACAGTGACGCCTATATTACAACTTATGGTAGCTATTTTGAATACCATCTCTAGAGAACTGTAAGTAGTAAATTACTCTGTATCAATGACCAACTGCATGGTGAAGTGCTCTATGTTATGTACTCAATAACATATGCCAGTAACATCGCAACGAAGGAAAATAAACCCTATGGGTTCAGGACCGTGTTCTGGATGTTGTGAGGTCCTGCATTGAATTCCCGGAGCTTTCCCACACATTTAGGTACACCCTGTGTAGATATGAAGACGTAGCATGTTAATAGCGTCTGTTTTATTTAGAAAACTTTGTGAGTTTTCACATAAAAAATCCGGTGGCATTTCTTTTCAACACGCCTTTGTATTTGTTTCGTTCATTGCGTGAACGGTAACTAATTATTTTTTTAGATGGTCCAAACTTTGTGAAAAATTGCTTTTTGCTTATGGCAGGTAATACACAGTTTTTCTCTTGATAAATGTTCCGCCACTATAACAATGTAGCGCCAATAGATAATACTCGATCATCCAGTTCTATGCTGTGGACGTCCACGCATAAACAAACATATAGACCATCCTAAGTTGTAGGCTATGATCTGACGCCTACTAACTGCAGTTTATCATTGCAGTCAGTGCGGTGCCGAACGGAACTTCTCCCCCTCTTTCTTGTTCTTTTCAATATCATCATCTTCTTCTTTGACACTACAGCCCTCGGTGGGCCTTGGCTTCCTCAACAATTTTCCTCCATTTCTCTCTGTTCTCAGCTTTTCTCTGCCATCCTCTGATCCCCATCTTGGTAAGGTCAGCCAGCACGTTGTCCATCCATCTACCTCTTGGTCTGCCTTTCCTTCTGGTGGAATAAAATCTAGCCGGCCGCGGTGGCCGAGGGGACTGAGGCGCTCCATTCACGGTCTGCACGGCCACTACAGTCGGGGATTTGAATCCCCACTCGGGCATGGATATTTGTGCTGTCCTTAGTATTAGCTGGTTTGTAAGTTTAGGGACTGATGAACCCGTAGTTAAGTCCCTTAAGCTATACAGACATTTGAACATTTTTAATAATATCTAGCATTCATTATTCGTCTGGGCATCCTGTCTTCCTTCATCCTTTCCAAATGTTCTAACCAACGTATTATGAAATTTAATATATTTCACTTTATCTTTCCCTTGTACAAGTTCTTGTATTTTATGGTTGTTTCATTAGATTATGTGATCAAAAGTAACCGGACATCTGACGCCCTCTATCCGTAATGCCCAAACTTAGCCTTGGTGACAACTTCCACTCTCGCAGGCATACGTTGTCAGCTGCTGGAAGGTTTCTCGGGGAATGGCAGTCCATTCTTCACGGAGTGTTGCACTGAGGAGAGATATCGATGTAGGTCGGTGAGGCATGGCAAGAAGTCGGCGTTCCAAAACATCGCAAACGAGTCCTTTAGGATTCAAGTCAGCACTCTGTTCAGGCCATTACAGGGATGTAACTGTAGAGTAACCACTCTTCCACAGGCCGTGCATTATTAACAGGTTCTCTATTGTTCTGAAAGACACAATCCCCATCCCCGAATTGCTCTTCAAGAGTGGGAATCAGTAAGGTGCTTAAAACACAAATGTAGGCTTGTCTTGTGATAGTGCCACGCAAAACAACAAGAGGTGCAAGCCCTCTCCTTGAAAAACACGACCACACCATAACAATACCGCTTCCGAATGTTACTGTTGGCACTACTCACGCTGGCAGATGATGACCACCGGGCATTTGCCATTCCTACACCCTGCAACCCGACACCACATAGTGTATTGTGATTCGTCACGTTTTTCCACTGTCCAATCGTCCAATGTTAACGCTGTCTACACCAAGCGAAGCGTCGTTTGACATTGACGTGCGTTGTGTGGCTTATGGACAGCCGCTCCAACATGAAATCCAGGTTTTCTCACCTCCCGCCTGTCATAGTGCTTGGAGTGGGCTCTGATGCAATTTGGAATTCCTGTGTGATGGTCTGATAGACAGATGTCTTCCTATTACACTGTACAAACCTCTCCAACTGTCGGCGCTCTCTCTCAGTCAACAGACGAAGTCGGCCTGTTCGCCTTCGTGCTGTTAGTGTCCCTTCACAATTACACTTCACTATTACAAGAAAAACAGTGGACCTAGGGATGTTTAGGAGTGCGAGAATCTCGCCTACAGGCTTCTGACACAAGTTCAAAACGTTGAAATGTTTGTAAATCTATGGGACTTAACTATTCTGGTCATCAGGCCCTAGGCTTACAAACTACTTAAACTTACTTATGCTAAGAGTCGCAAACGTCATCGCTGGCCTTCAGTCCGAACTTTTTATAATTTGACGACTTTCAACCACCATATCTTCCACCCCCTTGTAGCTATCGGCATGGAACTGCTATGATGTACAACGGGAGACGTCGGACAACAATTACACACAGACCAGTCGTTTGCGTTCTGTAGTTTTCGCTGCAGAGCGAAATATTAACACACACACACACACACATAGTAGAATTTTATATACACCGATAACTTTCCATCCCAATATACTCCACCATTTTATCATTATCAACACTCAAGCAACAATGTAACCAATAATACCATTTTCAAAGAGTAAATATAATTTTCAAAGAGTAATTATTGTTCCGCATTTCGCGTTATATTCTTCAAATTACTAAATATCTATCAGATCGCTATAAAACCGTGCCTAAAACCTTCCTCAGGTATAAATTAGTAACAGTACAAATATTTAAGTTTTAAGTCTCTGCAACTTTTCGTTCGTACGTGATAAGCGTACACCGAACAGACATTCAAGCTATCCGATCGCCATAAAACCGTGCCTAAAGCCTTCCCCGGGTAGACATTAGTAACTGTACAAATTTTTAGCTCTTTATGTCTTGTGGTTCAGACGTGATAAACGTACACCGAACAGACATCCACATTTATAGATATAGATGTATATTTTTCGGGGTGTTCTGATAGTTTTGATCACATAGTGTACGATATTTTACTGCTTGCACTTAAATTAGAAGGACTTCTGCGTAACATTCAGTGAAGTTTTACATATTGCACCTATTTGACGAGTAAGGATCCAATTCGGGGCAATGGCCTGGATTAAATATCTGAAAGGTACCATCAATAGCAGTACGAACTATGGATTCTTTATTCTCTGCCTAGCTGTTGGAAAACATTTCTCAAAGTGTCTTGCTTCCGTATGTATGCGAGGTGGTAACACCTAGAAACATATAATTTAAAGTTGTTATCCACGCCACATGGACTTCAGCACATGACAACGATAGGTGGTATACAAAAAATATCGTGTTTCTAACATATAGTATTCCATCCTTTTTCTTTGGACATTTATCTTTTTTACCAACACCGCTTTGATGTTACCGCAGTTTTGTCGTCCTTCCTTCCACGTCATTTAGTTACAACTTTGTATTGTCGCTCAATTCCAGATAACAAACCTAAACGGAAAGTGCCGAATCTCACGTCAGTACGCAGTGTGCTGAAATCCTGACGACTTATCACCAAATACTTCTCGTAACTGATATTGTGAAAATTTCTTTGTTTCCGGGTAAAAGAACAGCGGGATGCGTGCTGACAAAGAGAATCATGTTGTACCCAATGTCGAAATTCTTGCGATTTTGTAACGGTGTATGCGCTTCTTGCCAGTTCGTCATCGTTTTCGATAATCAGAAGGCGTAACTGGATACACCTCGTCCACCTGCGATATGTCGAGGCGTGTTTGACTACTCACCATTTGTACTCAATATTAATAATCTATAGGGTGTTACTCTTCGTGTGGTACGCGATAAATCTGAAATCCCACTAGAAATGAAACCTCTGTGAAATATTTAGCGAGCACACCGTATCATATTATTCGACTCCTGCGTTCCTCAGGAAGGAAGGAAGGAAGTTTAGGGTCTTGTCATTAGATTTGGTAATAGTGGAGATGTAAATCGGCCATGCCCTTTCAAAGGAACCATTTGTCTGGAGTGATTTAGGAATCATGCGAAACCTAAATCTGGATGATTGGAAGTGTATTTCAACCACTGTCTTTCCGAATGCGAGTCCAATGTGTTACCACTGCGCCACCTCGCTCGTTGTGTTCTGCAGATACGACGGTGTTGTATGGTGTAGTACTGATGTCTCTAGCACACTGTCTTTAAACTGTGCGAAAAATGTTCGGTGTCTCTCTGTATCAATTAAACATGCTGGAAGTTTCGATTTAACGCTGCTCGGAGTTTATTGGACACGAAGGGTTCAATAGAATTAAACGTCCATGGAGGGGAAAAAATTAAATAGAAAATTTTTGACAACATTGTCTGGGAATCAGCGACCTTCGTTAGTATTTAACTGTAAGTCAGTTATTGATGATATTCGCGTTCATTGTTCAATGATGAACGCGATCATTGAAATACTCTCAGTTAAAAAAAGGACGGAAATATCTGTGACTCTGTTCAAGAAGGTATACAACACATTGATGGACGGTCTAGGATATGCATCCCTCTCGATTACAAACATTGGCTCGTCAGCAGATACCTGCCACTTTTAATTATGTGTGTATGAAACAACGAATAACAGTTTTATGCATTCATCCACAAAAAAGTATTACAATGCCCCTGTAATTCCCAAGGTTTTAGGGATGTTTTCCTACGTTTATAAGGTGACTGTTCGAAACGAAACCCGATCCGGAATTTACAAAGTAGGAAGACAATAGTCTTACTCCCAACTCACCGGGATACTGGAATTTTACTAATAACCACGAATTTATACAACAACCAGCCCTATTTTCGTAGAACGTAAGAAGGAAAAAATATGTCATGGAGGTGTACGACGTGGCTGTACACGAAGTTCAGCTTTCGTTATCCAAATGTCTTTTTAGATGTTGCTAAGAAATCTTTGTGCTTCGAGTTAACGGGCGGAACGTCTCTTAGATCAAACGAGACGTATAACTTTCTGATCAATCGCAACTTCACACCTTTAGGAGACATATACGAAATGTACGTTCCATCAAAGTACTTCTGACATACGATAACTAGTGATTTGGGACATCGTCTGAATAAGTAAATGATTGACGCATCTGTTTTTTATGTGACACATTTGAGAAGAATTCTATGTGGTCACCACAGGTGAATCTTTTTTTTAAATCCTGACTTATTCCCGTAAAAGGTGTGGACGTATTGTAATTACCAGCTAGTAATTCAATAAAAGAAATCAGATCGAAAACGAAAAGATGTAGGTGTTCCTTTTTCCGGCTTACTATTAGAGAATGGGAAGGTAGAGAAGTATCGTAAAAACGGTACAATAAACGCTCTGCCGAGCACTTACAAGTGATTTGCAGAACAACTGTTTGGAACGTTCTATCAATCGTTCACTTTTTCTACAGTAGAAATCCGTTCCTTATCACTCAGTCGTGAGAGAACAGATGCGTGAACGTCCTCACCGTTAAGAAATCTCTTTCACGCAAGATGTTCTGGACATTGCCCTCTCTCGTCGATGTGAGTTACCTTGCTTGTCAATCAGCATCGCCGACGTTTGAGCGGCCTTCGAAAAATTGTTTTGATCACTTGATTGCAGATGAAGGTGACAGTGCGTTCGGTCCATATGGCGTCAGAATTCAAAGGTCGATAAGTGAGTAATCAGAGATTTATGCCTATAAGAATCATAGTTTCGTGTAGTTGGAGTAGGTTCATAGGTGCAGTATGGTTACAGTCAAATGTTCAAATGTTTGTATAGTCTATGGGACTTAACTAAGGGGTCATCAGTCCCTAAACTTACAAACTACCTATGAACTACTTACGAACTAGGACGGCACAAATATCCATGCCCGAGGGGGGATTCGAACCCCCGACCGTAGTGGGGTTACAGTCGGGAACTATGATGCACCTAATCATACAATGTAGGCTTTCACGCCCGGCGTCAATTTCACTTAAAATTTCCGGGCTGGTAGACTGTGGTCGATGGATAAAACTCTTCCCTAACGTTTCATCTTCAGCTGCGGAAGACTCAGCCTCCGAAGATCTCTTCCGCATCTGAAGACGAAACGTTAGGGGAGAGTTTTATCCATCGACCACAGCCTATCAGCCCGGAAATTTTAAGTGAAATATGATGCACCTGTTATCCGAATCAGGGCAGAAATGTGTCCTTTACACTCTTCTATGTTCCACTCTAGTAGCTCAATGGTGTTAGTGAGGGACGATAAGTGTATATTTCGAAGTCTATAGACAACTATAAATGTCACTGAATAGCTGTAAGCAACTTGACATTTGCTGCCATACACCATTAGCGCCAAATTGTGTCGCACTGTCTCGTTCCTCGTAGTCCCACATTGATCGCCGCGGTTATTTCATGCAGTGTCGTTGGCCTGTTAGCTCTCAGAACTCAACGTAAACGTCGCTGTCTTCGTTCTTTTATAAGTTCAGCAGATAACGAAACCCAGACGGCGTATGCTGCCGGCGTCGAAACGGCGGCGCAAAGACGATAATGATGTTCAACCACGAAATGATGACGACCCCATTCGTCAACCTACACAAGTCACTAGTCAACAGCGAGATCGTAGGCGAAACAGTAGACAAACCAAATATCTGCCAACGAAAATGGATGTCCATAAGAAAGACTAAGATTTATCATTAAGCGAATACCATTCTGATGAACAAACAACAAGATACGCAAAAAAATTTACCAAGGTGGCAATACCAGCATCTGTGGCCAGGTTTTGTAGGTTGCCTTTGGGCCATAAGTTGAAGACCGGAACTGTCCCCTCGAACTCATGCAAACCAATTCGCAGTCGGAAAATAAAAGCCCCCACTCCGTTCCGAAAAATAAACAGTACCAAACCAGAATTATTTAAGATAAGGACCAATAGAGGCAAAGCTCTCGAGCCGGCCGCAGTGGCCAAGCGGTCTGCGGCGCGCCAGTCACGGTCTGCACGGCCGCTACGGACGGTGGTTCGAATCCCCCCTCGGGCATGTATGTTTGTGCCGTCTTTAGTATAAGCTAGTTCGTAAGTAGCTTGTAAGTTTAGGAACTGATGACCCCGCAGTTAAGTCCCATAAGACTTACAAACATTTGAACATCTGAAAGCTCTCGAGTGGTCCGCCCGTACCCATCAGGTCGGAAATAAAATACAAAAAAAGTGCAGGCTGCCGAACAACGCGTTGTTCATGGTGAAAGGTAATACCTGAAATGTGACATTTCGATCATTCTCTTCAGATTGTAAACATTGCAATATTTAATTTCCGAAATGATGGAATGTGTCATGCGTCTATCCCAGACTGCCATTCCACATTCAAAGTCTTAATTGCCGTCAGCAGGCCATATTCACATCGGAAATGTTTTCACATTAATTACGGAAGTACAAATTAAAGCTCGCTCTGTAATGCACCGTCCTTTTAAAATCCTAGGTTCACGATGCGTTTGCCATTTTTAGCTATCTCATTACATTTGTCAACTCAGTATACGACTGTACCACAGTTTTAAGAACTGATCACATCACGCCTAATTCCCAAATGTCCAGCAGAAGAACAATAAACACTTGAGCCGGCCGCGGTGGGCGAGGTGACTGAGGCGCTCCAGTCACGGTCAGCACTGCCACTACGGTCGGGGGTTCGAATCCCCCCTCGGGCATGGATATTTGTGCCGTCTTTAGTCTTAACTAGTTCATAAGTAGTTTGTAAGTTTAGGGACTGATGACCCCGTAGTTTAGTCTCATAAGTTGTACAAACATTTGAACAGTTGAACATAAACACTTGAAAACATTTGCAACAGAGTATACGGTATTTATTCTTGTAAAATAATTTGGTATTGTACTATCTAAAATCACATATACATAGATACTCTGCAAATCACATTTAAGTGCCTGGCAGAGGGTTCATTAATCACTTTCATTACCTTTATGTACCTTTCCATTCTCTAATAGCGCGTGGCAAGAAAGAACACCTAAATCGTTCCGTTTTCGATCTGATTTCTCTTATTTTATTGGGATGGCCATGTCTCCCTATGTAGGTGGGTGCTAGCAAAATATCTTCACATTCAGCAGTGACTGAAATTTCTCAAATAGATCTCGCCGCAACGAATAACGTCGTTCTTTTAATGATTTCCACCTCAAATCGTGCAAGATTTCCTCCCTATAACGGGATAAAACAGAAAGAGTTGCATTCTCTGAACCTTCTCAATGTCCTCCGTCAGTCCCACCTGGTGAGGGTCCCGCACTGGGCAACAGTACTCCAAGAGAGGACACACAAGTATGATGTGGGAAGTCTGTTTGGTGGAGCTGTTGCATCTTCGAAGCATTCTGTCAATGAAACGTAACCTTTGGTTCGCCTTCCCCACAATATTTTCTTTGTGTTCCCTCCAGTCTAAGTTGTTCGTAATTGTAACTCCGAGCTATTTGGTAGAATTTACGACCTTAAGGTTTGACTGATTTATCGTGTAATTGAAGTTCAGCTGATTTCTTTTAGTGGTCATGTCCATCACTTCACGCTTTTCATTATTTACTGTTAATTGCCAATTTTCGAAACAAGTAGAAATTTTGTCTAAATCAATTTGCAGTTGATTTTGATTCTCTGTTGACTTCACTAACCGATAAACGACATCATCATTTGAGAACTAAGAGAGCTATTCCTAAATCGTTTATAAACACAAGGAAGAGTAGGGGACCTATAACGGTTCCCTGGGGAACGCCAGATATCAGCTCTGTTTTACTCGAAGATTTACCGTCAATTACTACGAACAGTACAGTAACAGACCCGTATTCAATGCGACATAAGACTTACCCAGTGCAGGCGTTCGAATGAAAGCGATATAAAGGTAGTAAGAAGCTAATGAGTACTTTCCCCACTGGTGTGCTCGTCCAATAATTCCTAGACGTTCATTTGTGTCATGGTAAAGTTGTCCTCGGCTCGATGGTTGAACATCTTCAGTAATTACATTACTAGTTCTATATAAACCAACAGTGAGATGACCCTATGAAATGATTTAACCATCAATCCTATACTTTAATATTCAGCCCTAATCATTCTCCAAATTGACAGTTAATAGATACACCGTGACCAAAAGTAGAAGGAATGTCAAGAGACGAAAATAAAAGCTACAGATCAGGTGATGTTCCGTATTCAAATGTCTTGAAAAGATTACAGTGCGATACAAGCAGTAACACTTGTCCATAATACCAGGTTTGAAACTGAAATAGTGGAAACACTGCTGTTGAGACACTATGCAATGGAATCTACTATTGTCACTGATAACACACGTTGTTAACATACCTACCTTACCTCCGAGGAGATGGACTCGAAGCGTTCCACGTCACCGGCGTGCGTACAATCGAGAAAAACACACTTGAGCGAGTGGTATAAGGTAACGGTGCCACTGTTTGTTTAGAAACAGGAACAACGGAGTTGGATAAAGATTGAATGTGTCAGAGGTCGTACAGTAAGGTAGTGTCATCAAGGTCTTCAAGAGGCGTGCGGGGAATCGGCATTGCCATAAAGAACAGTGGCACCATGGGTAAAAGCCTTCAACGAAGGTCGGCAAACTGTAGCAGACATACATCGGGCAGGTCAGCAATGCACAGTATTAGTTTTTGGAGCATCACTTGCGACCAGCTTTGCTAGGATACGGCTGGTGGTAAGCCTGACGTCCTCAGCTGCGCCATGTGAGAGATGTCTGATGCACTATTCTACACCACTGACAATATCCAGTATCGGAACTCAGCGAGGTTGCGTCCATCCTGCTTCCTACGCTACGTTGACGACACTTTTGTGATATGGCCTCATGGCAAGGATACATTGCAGCAGTTCGTAGACCACATGAACGGTGTCCATCCCAACATAGAATACACTGTTGAGATGGAGAAGGATGGTAAGCTTCCATTCTTGGACGTTTTGGTCGAGCGAAAAGCAGGAGGCCGGCTTGGTCATTCAGTGTATAGGAAATCTACACACACAGATCGCTACTTGAACGGCAACAGCTTCCATCATCCTGTACACAAGAATGCTGTCCTGAACATGCTAATACACAGAGCAAAACATATTTCTGACGACTACCATCTGGAGTCTGAATTCCAATATCTGAAGAGTGTTTTCAAAGAAAACGGTTACAGCAATTTCCGTTGCCACCAACATAAGGAAACTCGTGAATCAAGGCACGAGGCCAAGCCAGCAGCATTCCTCCCTTTCTGTGGAGCAACGACCAGCAAGATTTGACGCCTCCTGAAGAGACATGGACTGAGACCAGTTTTCCGGCCCGCCTCCAAGATAAGAGGCATGTTACGCCCCATTAAGGACAGTGCAGGTCTGCGTAATCCGAGTGTATATGGCGTCCCCTGTGACTGTGAAAGTATTTACATTGGACAGACTATTAAAACTGTTGCTTAACGTAGTGCAGAACACACCTGCCACATAAAACAAAAAGAGCTTGAGAAGTCAGCCTTGGCAGAACATTGCCTAACAAATGGTCATAAAATACTAATTGAAAACACGAAAATTCTGTCCCAGACATCATATTACAAGGATTTTGTAATAAAAGAGGCGGCTGAAATTAGATTAAACGTCAACAATTTCAGAAGAGACCAGGGGAATACACTCAGCAGGGCGTGGGGGCGGGCCCTGGACGTAGAGCGGAAACAGAGATCTCGCGCTAATGGCGAAGCGAGAGCGCCATACCAGGTTCAGATATGGAGCCCGCGGCGCGCTCCAAGTGACGTCACGCGGTACCGCGGCCCACCGGCCCGCGCAGGCGCTCTCCGGTCCTCCAGAAACTTCCAGACGCAAACTAACACAAGCATAACTAACAAACCGAATATGCAAAATCTATGTAGGAACCCACACCTCCGACCCATTTACCTCCATAGCAGGAGTCCCCCAAGAAGGAATCTTATCTCCACTACTGTACGCGCTGTACACATCCGACATACCGATCCCAACAACATCTGACGAAACAGTCGCACTGTATGCCGACGACACTAAGTACTGGTGCAGCGCAGCTAACACAAAGACCATACAACGTAAGACGGAATCATACCTACAAAAACTTGAAACCTGGATGACAGCCGGCCGCGGTGGCCGCGGGGACTGAGGCGCTCCAGTCACGGTCTGCACGGCCACTACGTCGGGGGTTCGAATCCCCCCTCGGGCATGGATATTTGTGACGTCCCTGGTATTAAGTAGTTCATAGGTAGTTTGTAAGTTTAGGGACTGATGGCCCCGTAGTCGAGTCCCATAAGCTATACAAACATTTGAACATTTTGAACCTGGATGACAAAATGGCGAATAAAGCCAAACCCGGCGAAGACCCAGACAATACTATTCCAACACAGACATCTAACGCGGAAAAAACAACAAGACACAAGAGACATGCGACTCGCCCTCTGGAACACCCCCTTAATACTGCCAAACTCCGCCAAATACCTCGGCATACACCTAGACAAACACCTCAACTGGCAGACTCACATACCACAACGACTTAACAAGGTCAGGAAACGACAAGGACTAATCCGACAAGTGTAGTGCCGCTTCCATGGATGCAACATGGAGACGGCGCTCCACACCTACAAAACCTTCGTCAGGCCGGTCATGTAATATGCACACGCTCCCCTGGCCGGCATGGCGAAGCTCCCAATGGAACGGTTCTACAAAACAGAACGCAAATTACTAAGAAGCATAGCCGGACTTCCCCCTCAAACACCCAGCAACGACGTATACGACATTACTAACATAATTCCCCTCCAGACGCGCCCGACAAAACTAATTACGGTAATTACGGAAAACACATACTGACAAAACGACCTGACATGGAAGACTTACTGACCGCCAACACAAGAACCCAAAGTACCCCCAACTTGCACCCACCATGTTTCCACTAACATATAACACCACCAGACTCGACATTAGGGAATAACACCAATAACATCAAATATTCCAAGCAAAACACTCCACACGTACACGATCACTACACACAGTCATCACATAGAAATAAAAGTTACTACAAGAATGTGTGTGGGGTGGGGGGGGGGAAATTGACACAACACACACCACCCTAAACCCTCATACTCGCCAAATGAAGCAACCTCACAACATATTCACACGAATAATCTCCAACCCACACAGAACCAACAACAACAACAACACACACAAAACAAAACCACGAATCATCACTGTATTTATATCATACACTACCTATGTAAAAGGTAGCCTGCATACTGATGTGCTATCTCATCTCTCATTTGTAACCTTTAAAAATGTAACTGAACCTTAACAATGTATATATATCATATATTGTCTATATAAATTGTAACATGTACCAATATGTATCTTTGTAGCTCTTTTGCAAACGAATAAATGTAAAATTGTAAATAAAAATAAAATGTAATCCTCTCAGGCTGATAAAGAGCACAATGCGCGCTCTGAGAAGGCCCGCTCTTCCCCATCAGGGAAAAGAATGAAAAGTGCTAAAAAAAAAAAAAAAAAAAAGGCAGTCCGTGATTTTACTCCTGATGACGATGGCGGAGCTTGCCATCGAAAGCTCGAGGATTTTATCCGACATGACGCGGCTTGTAAACCGAGAATATTTTATGGAAGAATGCCGTCGCGAAAGACTCCGAGGACACAGTTTGCAGTATTATTCATCACAGCAATTTTACCGTTGAAACTAAATAATTTTCCCATTCCTTAGAAAACATCCTTTACAATTTCAGTTGATTGTGCATTTCTTATAGATTACGCATAAAAGTGAATGTCATAATCTACGAAACTGCCAAAACGCGATAATATTTTGGACCTTACATGACGTTACACTACCTTACTTGTCTAATGATACAGCTGGTATTCTGACTGCCTCAGCGCCTTTATCAGCGGAAGTGAAAAACGCATGACAGTTGTTACAAAGAATATTAATTTATAGGCATTCGGAGAATTATCACTCCACGCAGCAGCAAAATCGAACTCCATAAAGGCTAGAGGAACCTGTTGACCGACCCCTGTCAAAAAGCTTTACTTTTCCTGTAAAGTGTTGAGACACACAGTGATACAATTTACAGTATAAACCAACCGACCTTCGACGTAGTAATATTACCATCCGCAGTCATTTATTTCTATAAGAATTACGATGTACTTGGTAAGGTAGTACAGATTTGTACTTACCGTTCAGTGATAACAGATGGATCGACCTAGAGTAGAGGATGCGAGGATACTTTTGACAATTTAACGGTAACGCGTCGACTACCACGCCTGCTAGTAGCTAGATGTCACGTGCGTGACTGAGTTTGTTTGCGGGTCACGTGCGTTACTTGGCACTTATTACTCGATGAGGTAGTGTTTACTCTTGTACTTAGAGTGTTCTGGACTGTCGGCACGGTACGGTACGGGATGCCCACGTTGTTTTCGTTTCCAAAGCCTTGTGCCGCAGGAGCAAGCACCTTCTAAGATATCAACTGTTTCGCAGTCAAAATACAACACGAATTATTTATAGACGAATGGCAAACTTGTGGAATCTGACCTCGGGAAAGTTCAGTTTGGATTTAGGAGAAATGTAGGAAGACAGGAGGCAATACTCACATTAAGACGTATCTTAGAAGATAGGATAAGGAAGGGCAAACCTACGTTTTTGGCGTTTGTAGATTTGGAGAAAGCTTTTGACAATATTGACTGGAATAAACTCTTCCAAATCCTGAAGGCAACAGGGGTAAAATATAGGGAGCGTAGAGTTATATTCAACCTATTAAAAAAAACAACAGACGGCGGTTATTAGTGTCGAAGGGCAAGAAAGGAACGCAGAGGTTGGGAAAGGAGTAAGACAGGGTTGTAGCCTTTCCCCGATGTTGCTCAATCTGTACATTGAGCAAGCAGTGAAGGAATGGAAGAGAAATTTGGAAAGAGAATTAAAGTTCAGGGAGAAGAAATAAAATTTTTCTGTTTGCCGATGACATAGTAATTTTGTCAGACACTGCAAAGAATTTGGAAGAGCAATTGAATGGAATGGACAGTGTCTTGAAGATATAAGATGAAGATTAACAAGAGTTCAAATGCTCAAATGTTTGTAGAGTCTATGCGACCCAACTACGGGGTCATCAGTCACTAAACCCACAAACTACTTATGAACTACTTACAACTAAGGACGGCACAAATATCCATGCCCGAGGGGGGATTCGAACCCCCGACCGTAGTGGCTGTGCAGACCGTGACTGGAGCGCCTCAGTCTCCTCGGCCACCGCGGCCGGCTTAACAAGAGTAAACCGAAGGTAATGGAATGGAATGTCAGAAAATCAGGCGATGCTGAAGGAATTAGATTAGGTAATCTATATCTATAAATCTGAATGTCTGTTCGGTGTATGTTTATCACGTCTGAACCACAAGACATAAAGGGCTAAAAATTTGTACAGTTACTAATGTCTACCCGGGGAACGCTTTAGGCGCGGTTTTATGGCGATCGGATAGCTATTTATCTATGTATATTAATGTGAATGTCTGTTCGGTGTACGCTTCTCACGTTCGAACGACAAGACGCAGAGACTTAAATATTTACACAGTTACCAAATTTATACCTGAGGAAGGTTTTAGGCACGGATTTATATCGATCTGATAGATATTTAGTAATTTGAATAATAAAACGCGAAATGCGGAATAATGCCGCTTTGAAAATTATATTTAGTCTTTGATAATGGTTTTATTGGTTGCATTGTTGCTTGAGGGTTTATAATGATAAAAGGGTGGAGTATAATGGGATGGAAAGTTATCGCTGTATATAAAATCCTACGTGTGTGTGTGTTAATATTTCGCTCTGCAGCGAAAACTACAGAACGCAAACGAATGGTCTGTGTGTAATTGTTGTTCTCAGTCTCCCGTTGTACACCATAGCAGTTCCATGCCGATAGCTATAAGGGGTGGAAGATATGGTGGTTGAAAGTCGATTATAAAAAAATTCGGACTGAAGACCAGCGATGACGTTTGCTACTCTATAGCAAGGAGGTTACATACAGCGAAACGTGATGCCACAGACCATATCTTTGATCTATGCGTGCTACAATGTCTTCAGCTCTTTCTCTGTAAGGAAATCATACGAAGAAGGAAATATAGGAATAAATAAATAAAGTAGTAAAAAAGAAATTTCTTTTAATACATCTCTTTAAAAATATCGATTTGACGTTTCGCGCAATATCTATCATAATCAGCCAACACGCGAGCGGAGCCGCGGGTTTAAGCTAGTGAGACAATAAAAGTAGTAGATGAATTTTGTTATTTGGGTAGCAAGATAACTTCTGATAAGAAGATATAAAATTCAGAATGGCTATGGGGAGAAAAGCGTTTCTAAAGAAGCGAAACTTAAATGTTAGGTAGTCCTTTCTGAAAGCATTTGTCTGAAGTGTAGCAATGTATGGCAGTGAAACGTGGACAATAAGGAATAAGAAATTCAGACAAAAAGATGATAGAAGCTTTTGAAATATGGTGCTACAGAAGAATGATGAAGATTAGATGGATAGATCACGTGACTAATGAGGAGGTGCTTAACCGAATTTGGGAGAAAAGGAGTTTCTGGCATGTCCTGACTAAGAGAAGGGATAGACTGGTTGGACACATTCTGAGACTGCAAGGCATTGTGAACTTAGCATTAGAAGTAAGTGTGTGCAGTAAAAATCGTTGAGGGAGACCGAGGGACGAATACGGTAAGCAGATTCAAAAGGATGTAGGTTGCCGAACGTATTCTCAGATGAAGAGACTTGCACAGGACAGGATAGCGTGGAGAGCAGCATCAAACCAGTCTGCGGACTGAAGACGACAACATCAACAACATCATCATATCCCTCACCCGAGCAGTTGGTAGAGGTAGAGGGCAGTTTTGTTTCCAGAGCGTAGGTGAAAGTAAGTGCAAGGGAGATGATGTACTCTTCCTGTCTGCGTCGTCAGTATGAATATGAAAACTTAAATATTGACGCTGTGTGTTGTGTCTTATTAAGTAATAGTGTTGGATGGTGTTTAATTTCATTGCTGATAATATCCGCTACGGTTCATTTTTTTTTAATTTGTTTAAAGGAAAACGCGGCCCTGTTTCGGGACTAGTGTCACATTTTCAGGTCTATATAAAATGTGCTTTCATGAATGTTTAACCCTTTAATGAATAGTGTAACTGATCAGCTACATACCTTATTTTTTCTATCATCTCTCATTTGTAGCTGCTTGTATACATGGTGTTACAAATGCCAGTAGCTCGTCCTGGAAATTATAAATTGCAGACTGCTACTGAATCATTTCGACAGTTAGCTGCATTAAGTTACTCCTAACATGTGCGTTTGATTACTTTATTATTCCTCCTTTGCCATGTAAAATAGTCAATCGCATACTACTGTTGCATTACGAAGTTACTTTCTGGAAATACGAGATGCATAATAGTACCTTTTACTGCTTTGGGTATATCATGGAAGCACTGTGTACCTGACCAGCTATGAACTTTTTGTTGCTAGTAGTGCATAATAATTTCAAAGATTGCTTTCAGTATTTTTCTCAGTATATAGACACTATATATTAATCGTGGCAATTTATTATAGCTTCAAATAAAAAGTCATGCATTAAAGTGTTAAAATAGTGGTTTCATGGTATAAGGCATAGCATGGCATAAATGCCATTAAAAATGAAGCACTATTTTAAACTATTTGAACATCTGTTATTGGACTTTCATGGACTCAAATTTTGCTTGCTCCTGAATATGGGATATAAGTCCCCAATCCGGGTTATACTTTCTGTTTAGTTAATTAGAGAAAAAATACAGTTGTGGCTTATCAGTGGCTATGTATATCAAGTCTTTTAGGTGTTCCGTCATGAGGAACAAGAATTGACTGTGTTAAGCCTGTCATACAGGTCGAGGAAGTTCAAAGAACCTCTTGCTGATATTTGGCAGGCGTTGTTACAGGCATTCTTTACTAGACTGCATAGCCCAAGACACATCTCCGACTGAAACATGACGCTGTCACCTTATTTCACCAAATGTCAAAAAGTATGTGTACATTATTGCCAGGACTCATGTGACTACAAAAGTTGGGTTATTCTGTATAGCTCACTGTGTATAAATAAATCGTGTTCTTTAATGGTGTTACTGTGTCTGTTTATCCATTATCAGTTTAGTTCAATTGTAAATTTTCCTCAAGTATAATGCTGGTTATAAAAATGCCCTAAAGTAGAATGTGGTATTTGTCTTTCTTAACAGTTCATCCATTAGTGTTGTTACGAATACTAGAGTCTGTTTTTAAACTTACACATGTATGTGACTTAATGTTGTTCTCGTTACACACTTTCACAATGTATCTTTTAAATTCGCATATTAGCTCATCCGCCGAATTTCGCTTGATTAACTCTTAATGCTTCCAAGTCATTTCGTTTCAAAAAAATTGTTGTAGTAGCATAAATAAACTTCTTGACGTTTGGTAAGTTACGATGGCTGCACCAGACTTCAGTAACAGAGGCGTCTTTGCCAGTCTAGCAATGTAAGTCTGTAGGGATAGTAAATTTCAGTCAGCCACGACAATCTGTCAGTGGACGCAGCTTGTTATGGTGTCACAGAATCAGTGGTAGGTAGCCAGTCGCCGCTAGCTGGTCTCGAAGTATCATAGCTTTCAGATGTCAAAAGTGTCATAAGTTCTGTTAGATCATAGCGTTTATGGGGAAAAAGTGAATTATCGGTGTTGTGTCGAGTTGCTAACTGAATTTCAGTGGTTACTTTCGAAATGAAATGCTACTGTGTCATTGTTCGTTACAATAAAATTTGCCTAAATTGGGAGCCTTGTTCGCCATAGATATCTAGCACTGTGGTGTTCAAACCAATCTTCGGATTGTTGACTGCTTTATCTTTATGCATTAATAAAAGACGAATGAACTCAGAGTACAATGAAATATCTGGTGACAGGAAGAACACCAGAAAAATTGCTTTGATTGCGAGGAAACGATTTTTAAGAGTGCTCACATTATATTCTGAAATATATATTGTTAAGATGAAACAATGAGATTATCAGTAAAGAAAGGAAAACAATATTGTCATAATACACATTAGATAGATTCAGTTCTCTACTAGTTTAGTGGGCGAACAATGCCTTGTGATTTTACATCTTGCTCGTCAATCTAGATGATCTTTCGTTGTAATACCTCTTACTCTTTGTGAGGAAGCTGTTGTTAACAAAAGCAGTTTCTTACCGTTCTTCAAAGTAGATACTTACAATTCCAAAATATGAACAAATTGTGGTAACTAGTTCTTGAAATCTGCAAAATATAAGAAAAATAAATATTGTTTAGATGGAGTAATTTACGTCTTTGTTAAAGATACGAATATTTTTACGTTCTTTCTTCTTCCAGCGAATTCTCTTACCAAAAGCGATATTCACTAATCTCATTCTTCTAAGCATCATGTTTAAATACACTTCCCTGTTCCATAAGTTCATTTTAGTGTCTTCTTCTTGTATGTTTTATTCTTATTCCAGGGATGTAGTACTACTTATGATATACGCAATTCAATCATCATTTCAGCAAAGATTACAGATGTGGTTCATGCACGATGGCACAGCAGAACACTTTCATCACGATGTTCGCGAACATTTGATACGGGTATTTCTGAGCTAGACATAATGTTGTGCGTTCAAGTCGCGAACACCTATATGTAACTAAGAAAGTGCCAAAAATATATATCACATATCTTAGTTACAAATTCGGATTTCGCACTGGAGTAAGAGAATTTTACGCGTACGTACCAGCTTAATCTATAGCTGTACCCCTTTATTGAGCCTAAGTAGCAACATATAGGGAAAGAACTCTCAGCTATTACGAAAATGCGTCCGTAAAATATTTGAAACAACTGATATTTCCAGAATGAGAAAATAGCTTGGGACTAGCAGAACCTACCTGCAATATTTCAAATAATTGTGTTGATAAGGAAGACGTAAAGCTCTTTTTAAACGATGAACGAACTTGTAATACATTGATAATAAGTTGCGTTAATGGCTGCCGTCTGTCGTGTAAACAGGGTTACTAGTATGATCGCGCTACAATCGACGTGGCGATGAAGAAATAGGGACAGTCCTAAATTCGGTACTAGTGGGCCCACTGCGCAGGCGCGAGCTAGTAGCTGTCTGCTGCAGTCACGGCTGCGATCAGTCTGCCATTTTGCTTTCTACTTAGGTATATTTTGACTTTTGTGGTCGTTTCATCGTCGCAAGGAACTTTCTGAGCAAGTGACAGTATTTAATTTTTATGAAAGCTTTTAACATTTGTAAATTTCATAATTATTTAATGATGCGCTCATGCGAAATTCACTGATGTAGTTAGGGAATGCAACAAAGCTGCTATTACTCTTTTAATAGATTCGCATAGCGAAGGTATGTTGGGAATAACCTGTACCACAGTAAGTTACGTCCTTTTTCGCTCAGTCACAGAAACTCGTAAGTATTCGTTAATAAAGCTTGAAATTATAGCAGCATCAGGTTTCTTTACGTTGTTGCAGTATGCCAGAAAGGAAAAAATTAGATATAATTCCTGAATTCACTTGGATCGTCCGGCATTAATTCTCTCATTACCATGCTGTATGCGTTGCGATTTTCTTCTCCTCTTCTCTGAAGCCACGGTTGCATCCGGCACCTGTTATTTCTTCAGCGTTGTACACGCATTCTAGCAACGAAAGCCAATGCAAACGCAGCCGTCGCTGTGGCTAATTTTACCACTGTTGAACGCGTTCCAGAAAATGTGCTACTGGCGTACAACCCCGCAAAACAATAAGAAACCAGACTCGCGACACATTCGCTTGTAGCGTTTACTCTCTGTTTATGTTTATCGTCTACACCCGCTGCCGCAATGTATTGTTGAGTTTATAGTTCGTGACTAGTACGCTAGAAGCGCTTTAGAAGACTTATCTATCTTGTCCGCTTTCGTTCATCGTTTGAAATGGGCTTTAATGACTTATCATAATTGGAGCATCGCTCTGGTGTTCATCCCCTATCACTGTTACACTCCGGCAAAGCGCGGTTCAGCTTTCTCCAAAGTTGTTCTGCCAACATGACACAAATAGCGAATTTCGATTCTAATTCATATCTGCACTATTATGTAAAATTGTAACGTCTGTTGTAATTGATCTCTTAGATAAGTTATATTCCTGTAACTTTCATGTAAGCAATATTGCGACAACTTTTTGAATTAGTACGTGGAAGAATGTGATATATGTTTCTGGATTTTGAAGACATGATGTTCATATGGGCAACGTCTACAGGATATAAAGTTTTACTTGTTATAATAGTGGCTTAGGGAGACTTAGCTTCCCAGCCACTTCAGTATAAGCTCCGTATCAAGGAACTAGAGACCAACGCCGAATATCGAGTTAGTTGAGAAACCGAATAAAAATGTAAAGATAGTTTTCGAATTTTAAGACGAGATATTTACGGTAAAGTTGGCTGTATATGTGGCTGTGATGTTGCAAATAGTACTGTTTTCCGTGTTTGTTTTTGCAAAGGAAAGTGATGGGTGTGAACCGACTTGGATACCAAGAGGTGTTGACGATCTCTGACATTTATCGCAGAAGATAAAGAAACATGAGCGGTTTAACTCACATGTGACTGCACAGCTAGAACACAATCTTTTAGGGAAAAATGATATTAGACAACAAGCAGACAATAAGCAGTCAGTTGAAAGGCACAATGATCAGATCCATAAAAATCGTTACGCACTTAGTAAAGTTGTGAATTTAATAAAATTTTGTTGTGTTTTTGAGTTCGTACTTCGTGGACAAAACGAATGCTCATCAAATTCAGGAATTTGTCGCGTTCTAATATATTTCACTGATGATGTTGCGCTTAGCGACCGCCTTCAGAAGGATATTGTTTTCAAAATCACTTCGAAACGTATCCAAAATGATTTACTTTCTTATATTCTGGTGGTTTATCATGAAAGAGTAAGAAAAGGAAGTGTCACTGCTGATTTTGACAGTTGTTGCAAATGAGAGCGCTAATATTTCAACAATTTTACAGTTTGTCGTCTTTATCAAATGTTTTTTCTCGGGGTAAACCTGTAGAAAGATTTTGGACTTTCTTGAATCCACGTGAATATGATCAAGAAACGTCGCCAGAACCGGATAAAGAATATAATGCAGATAAAGTCATTTCTCAGTGTTTGGTTGGTGCAGGTAGTTAAGTCCCTTAGATTTACAAACATTTGAACTTCAACCCAGTACGCACATTCCACAAGTCAATAATACAATTTACAAAGTCCGTGTGTGGAATACTCCTAACCTAACAAAGGTTCGAGAAGTACATTTAGTGTTGCGGGAATATAAAGAGCTAATTCGTAATCACTGAAGAAACACTTTCTACACGATTAACACAGAAGAACGTTATACATAATTGTTCAAATTAGAGTTCACAAGGCGTGGATTGTGCCTCCGATCAAACACGAAACAAGACTCATTTACATGGCGCGAAAACACCCTATGTATATCAGTTGAACAATGACTCTGAAAATTACGTATTGTTATTTATGGACATTAAATTAATTATAATTGAAAATTAAACAATTGAATGCAACAGGGCATAGTAAAGGTACCGTAAATAACATTGAGTAAATTGATATATAAGTCTCGGTTATATTAATCATTTCCAAATATAGTTTAATACCTACTTTAACATTATGAAAAAAGAATTTATTTAGCTTTGTCAGAAATACTAATTAGCATACTATCTGAACTACAACAATACGCCTCTTGCATGAACTAATTAATATTTCCTAATTAAACAAATCTCTGCAACGCTAAATAATAGAGAATAACTTCAGAGCGATGATAGAAAAAGGAATAACAAAAGTTTTGGAAAAGAAAATGATAACAGACTAATTAAATTCGTACCTGTTATTACGCAACACTGGTATCGGGAGGTACAGTAATGAAAGCAGATGGGAATAAATCTCAACATGCTTCGTTACAAAATCACCATCAAATTTGCAGATGACGAACAGTCAAGGAAGACCTTCACAGAAAATGTAGAAAAAATGAACAACTACAATATGTAAAAACGACGAATAAAAGGACCCAATGATGCTACAAGTGAAGTGTAACCAATCTGGGATAACAAAAAGAACCAGTGTTTTTCTCAAGGTAGACCTCTATAGAAAGAGGAAACACCGAAATATACGAGGCGCGTCCAGAAAGTAAGTTCCGTTTGGTAATAAAATGAAATTGTACACAGATACAGAATAAATTTTTATTGCACAAAATTCTACAACTCTTAAACTACTTTTCCACATAACTGCCGAAATTTTACAGGCATTTGTCATAGCGTGGCACCAGGTTTTGTATACTGTCTTCATAGAAATCTGCCGCCTGTGTCTTCAACCAGTTGGAAACAGTTTCTTTCAGCTCGTTTGGGGGAAGTCCATAGCGAGAGCACTAATTGTAAACTTACGGTTTTCCTGGATCTTGTCATCAATCGCGTGAACCAGTTCTTCTGTAACCGAAGGTGGACGCCTACTTCGTTCTTCATCGTGCACATCACTACGCCCGCCATTGAACTGTCGGATCCATCTTCTCACCATCGAATCACTCATCGCATTTGGTCCGTAAACATCGCAAATTTGCCGTTAAATTTCACTTGGTATCACTTTCCTCGCATTCAGAAACCAAATCACCGACCTGATTTCACAGGCGGCGGGATTTTCAATCAACGCCGACATTTCAAACAAGCACAATAAAGCGTATGTAACTGACAGCGATCTCCAAATGGCGCACGTTCTTCTCCTTGGTACACATCGTCTACAGCGCATGTGCGGAACTGCAATCGCAGCGCTGCAGCGGAGATAAATTGAAACGGAACTTACTTTATGGACGCGCCTCGTAAGTTTATGGTACGAATATGCGAACTACGATTAGAACAGTGAATCAGAAAAAAATCACATTCATTGACTGTTCCATCGGTTCTTGACAGAATATTTTATACGTTATGAATGAAAGACACAAGATAACTGTGAGATATTCTGCAAATTTATTGGTTTACGAACCGGTTTTCAGCTGTTACGCCATCATCAGGTAAAGATCACAAGTTTAACTTTCAAAGATCATAAGTTGGTAGATACATAACTTTCAAGAGAAACTAGAGCTTTGGTTTAAAACTAACCTGAGAGAAATTATTACAATTCAAGTTCAAGATCACTAATTCATGAAATTATCACTGAAAAAATCAAATTTAGATAACTTTGCTCACGTTGGGTACCCAAAATTCTTACTGAACAACACAAAAAACAACGGTTGAGCAGTGCACTTCAGTTTCTGGCACGCTAAAATGAAGAAGGCGAAGGTTTTCTTTCTCGGAATGTCACTGGGGATGAAACTTGGGTATCGTACGACACCCCTGAAACAAAACAGAAATCATTGGAATGAAGTCACACCTCATACCCAACGATGGTTAAGCCCAGGAAAATCTTGACAACTCGAAAAGTCATATGCCCCTTTTTTGGGAAAGAAAAGGAATTTTGCTGATTGATTTCTTACCACGAGGCCAAACAATCAAAGTACATGGTTACTACAAGACTATTAAGAAACTGCGCCTCGCGATACAGAACAAGCGTCGAGGATTACTGTCAAAAGGTGTTTTTCTTCCCACGATAATGCCCGACCTCACACGGCGAATGTGACCAAACATCTCTTACGGGAATTTTACTGGGACGTGTTTGATCATCCTCCGTGCAGCCCGTACCTCGCTCCTAGCGACTTTCATCTCTTCTCAGTTCTAAATTCTGTCCTTGGTCAACACTTCAACGATGATGACGAAATGAAAGACTACGTTACCACATGGTTGGATACACAGGTGGCAACCTTCTATGAAGAAGGCATACAAAAACCTGTGCCACGCTATGACAAGTGCCTACAAAATTTCGCAAGCTATGTAGAAAAGTACTTTAACTGTTGTAGATTTTTGTACAGTAATTTTTTTTCTTATCTGTACACGTTTGTTTTATATAACCAAAGGGAACTTACTTTGTGGGCATACCCCGTATATCTCACAACTTCTTTGAAACTTGTAATGTTTACCTGATGATGGCGTATCAGCCGAAAACCGGTTCGTAGACAAATACATTTGCACAATATCTCACAATTGTCTAGTGTGTTTCATTCATGACACAGTAAAAATCATCAGATGAAGAGCAAGGAGTGTACAGTTCGCCACTGCTCAGCACAGGGGAAACTTATGGGGCGTTATTGTAGATCTACATCTACATCGATACTCTGCAAATCACATTTAAGTGCCTGGCAGAGGGTTCATTAACCACTTTCATAACTTTTCTCTACCGTTCCATTCTCTAATAGCGCGCGGGAAGAAAGAACACATAAATCGTTCCGTTTTCGATCTGATTTTTCTTGTTTTATTGGGATGGTCTTGTCTCCCTAAGTAGGTGGGTGCTAGCAAAATATTTTCACATTCAGAAGTAAAAGTCAGTGACTGAAACTTCGCAAACAGATCACGCCGCAATGAATAACGTCTTTCTTTTAATGATTTCCACCCCAATTCGTGCAACATTTCCGTGACGCTTCCCCCCCCCCCCCGTAACGTGATAAAACAAAACTAGCTGCCCTTCTCTGAACCGTCTCAATGTCTCCTATCAGTCCCACCTGGTGAGGGTCCCACAAGGGGCAACAGTACTCCAGGAGAGGACGCACAAATGTGATGTAGGCAGTCTCTTTGGTGGAGCTGGTGCATCTTCGAAGCGTTCTGCCAATGAAACGTAACCTTTGGTTCGACTTCCACACAATATTTTCCATGTCTTCTCTCCATTCAAATTTGTTCGTAATTGTAACTTCTAGGTATTTGGTAGAATTTACGACCTTAAGGTTTGACTGATTTATCGCGTAATTGAAGTTCTGCGGATTTTTTTTAGTGGTCATGTGTATTACTTCACACTTTCCTTTTCTTTATTTAGTGTCGATTTCCAATTTTCGCACTATGTAGAAATTTTGTCTAAATCGCTTTGCAGTTGCTTTTGATCCTCTGTTTACTTCACTAATCGATAAACGACAGCATCATCCGCGAACAGTCTAAGGGAGCTATTCTGATTGACCTATAACGCTTTCCTGTGGAACGCCAGATATCACTTCTGTTTTACTCGATGACTTACCGTCAATTACAACGAACTGTGTCCTTTCTGATAGGAAATCGTGAATCCAATCGCACAATTGGGAAGATATTCCATAAGCACGCAATTTCATTAGAAGCCGCTTGTGGGGTACAGTGTCAAAAGCCTTCCGGAAATTGAGAAATATGGAATCGATTTGAGATCCCTTGTCGATGGCACTTAACACTTCATGTGAATAAAGAGCAAACTGTGTTTCGCAAGAGCGACACTTTCTGAATCCGTGTTGACTATTGGTTAATAGGTCGTTCTCTTCGAGGTAGTTCATAATATTCGAACAAAGCATATGTTCCAAAATTCTACTGCAAATCGACGTCAATGATATTGGCCTGTAATTTTGGGGATCACTCCTATTGCCTTTCTTGAATATTGGAGTAACTTGGGCAACTTTCCAGTTTTTGGGTACGGATCTTTCGCTGAGTGATCGGTTGTAAATTATAGCTAAGTACGGAGCTATTGCATCAGCATACTCTGAGAGGAATCTAGTTGGTATACAATCTGGCCTGGAAGATTTGTTTTTGTTTAGTGACTTAAGTTGTTTTACTACTCCAGGAACATCTACTTCTAAGTTTCGCATGCTGGCAGCTGTTCTTGGATTGAATACTGGAGTGTTCACTTCGTCTTCTTTGGTGAACGAATTTCGTAAAGCTGTGTTTAGTAATTGTGCCTCAGCAGTACTGTCATCGTACATTGCTATCACGTAGAGAAGGTATTGTTTGTGTTTTGCCGCTAGTGTACTTCACATATGTCCAGAATTTCTTTGGATGTTCTGCAAGATTACGAGACAGGATTTCGTTGTGGTAACTTCTATAAGATTCTTGCATTGAATTCTGCGCTAGGTTGCGAGTTTCAGTAAAAGATTGCCAGTCTTACGTATTCTGTGTCTTTTGAAATTTTGCATGCGTTTTTTTGTTTTTTTTTTTTTGTTTCTGCAACAGCGATCTGACCTGTTTTGTGTACCATGGGGGGTAAGCCCCCTCCTTTATTAATTTATTTGGTATAAATCTGTCGATTGCTACTGAGTCATCCCATGACCCAACTTCAATGATTTACAAAAAAATTGTTCAAATGTTTGTAGAACTTATGGGACTTAACTACGGGGTCATCAGTCCCTAAGCTTACAAACTACTTATGAACTAGCTAAGACTGAGGAAGGCACAAATATCCATGCCCGAGGGGGGATTCGAACCCCCGACCGTAGTGGCCAAGCAGACCGCGACTGGAGCCCCTCAGTCCCCTCGGCCACCGCGGCCGGCAATGATTTACAGAATTTAAGTTAACGTACACCTGGACGGTCTTGCCTCGATACTAGCCGCGACCTTTCCTATTTAGAAAACTTCCACAGTAGGAACGCAGTGACATAATTACGTCTGGAATTTTCCACAGATAGTTCCACTTTCCACACCGCCTAGTATGTAGTTCTCAAGCTCAACAGCACAAATATTCCTTTTGTACTTGGTGCAAGATAGATGTCTTCGCCGCAAGTTGTCGAGTCAGTCAACAACTTGGCTAATGAAACGGCCTGGTGCAAAGTGTGATCTCTTGTAGACAAATGATCTAGGAGTTGCCCTGCGGGTATTCTCGCTACACAGCTTCCCCGTTACAGTCTTGCGGGAGCTGCGCAATGTCGGTCAGAGCAGGAGTGGAGAGAGAGGGTACTGTGAGCGACACGACACTTTTCTATCGGCCATCTCGCTTTTGCACATAATGCAAGTCATGTGATACCACGCACAATAATTATGCTGCATACTACAGGTACAACGGACTCGCCGCGCACCAGTCGCGGTCTAAGCGAGTAAGCGATTAGGAGCTCCGGGGCAATACAAATGGAGCGCCCCCCCCCCCTACCCTCCCCCTTCACCACCAAATCAAAAATGTACAAATGTTTGTAGAGTCTATGGGACTTAACTACGGGGTCATCAGTCCCTAAACTTACAAACTACTTATGAACTAGCTACAACTAAGGACGACACAAATATCCATGCCCGACGGGGGATTCGAACCCCCGACCGTAGTGGCCGTGCAGACCGTGACTGAAGCGCCTCAGTCGCCTCGGCCACCGCGGCCGGCCCTTCACCACCAAGGCGACTACAGAGGTGTGAAAATTACTAGATTCGAGGTTATTTTTTTCTTAAAATGAAAACATTTTACAGTTTAGAAGTATTTATTCGCCAAACGTCACTACATTAACACTTTTGTGCATTCCTTTGTTCTTAACGAGCAATTCAGCGCCGCAGTGGCCGAGTGGTGTGCGGTGCGCCACTCACAGTCTGCACGGCCGCTACGGTCGGGGGTTCGAATCCCTCCTCGGCATGGATGTTTGTGTCGTCTTTAGTATAATATAGTTCATAAGTAGTTTGTAAGTTTACGGACTGATGACCCCGCAGTTAAGTCCCTTAAGCTTTACAAACATTTGAACAATTCACCATGTCTTGGCATTGCTTCTATGAGTGTTACTCATAGTGCCATATTTGTATCAGTTTATCTACATCTACATCTACATGGGATACTCTGCAAATCACATTTAAGTGCCTGGCACTTAATTATACTATTATACTATTTATTTATACTATTATACTATTTATCAATTATACTATTTATATAAATTAAATATTATATACTATTATACTATTTATACTATTATATTATACTATTATACTATTTATTACAATTATACTATTTATCTCCCATTCCATTCTCGAATAGCGCGCGGGAAGAAAGAACACCTGAATCTCTCTGTTCGAGCTCTGATTTCTCGTATTTTATTCTGACGATCATTTCTACCTATGTAAGTGGGAGTCAACAATATATTTTCGCATTCGGAGGAGAATGTTGGCGATTGGAGTTTCGCAAGTAGCACACGCCGCAGCGATAAGCGCCGTTGTTGTAATGATTCCCATCCCAGATCCTGTATCATTTCCGTAACGCTGTATCCCCTGTATCGTGACAATACGAAACGAGCTGTCTTTTTTTGGACTCTTTCGATGTCCTCCCTCAAACCCACCTGATAAGGATCCCACACTGGGCTACAATACTCCAAAAGTGGACGGACAAGCGTAGTGTATGCAGTCTCTTTTGTAGTTCTGTTACATCTTTTAAGGGTTCTGCCAATAAAACGCAGTCTCTGATTCGCCTTTCCCATGATATTATCTACGTGTTCTTTCCAATTTAAGTCTGAAGTAATAGTAATTCCTAGGTATTTTGTGGAGTTTACGGTCTTCACATTTGATTGATTTATCTTGTAAACAAAGTTTAACGGATTTCTTTTCGTACTCATTTGGACAACTTCACACTTCTCATTGCCGGCCGCGGTGGCCGAGGGGACTGAGGCGCTTCAGTCACGGTCTGCACCGCCACTACGGTCGGGGGTTCGAATCCCTCCTCGGGCATGGATATTTGTGCCGTCCTAGTTCGTATGTAGTTCATAAGTAGTTTATAAGTTTAGGGACTTATGACCCCGCAGTTAAGTCCCTTAATCTTAACAAACATTTGAACATTTTCATTATTTAGAGTCAATTGTCAATTTATCCATGAGTTGCAACTTCGCTGTAATGTTGATCTTTCTCGACTTTTCCTTCACAATTGCTCACAGATTCTCTAAAGCGTTCATGTTTGGACTATTCCCAGAATTGCAACATTTCTACTTTATTTTCAGCTAAGAACTGCGTAAATGATTTAGCTTTTTCACACGGTGCACCATTGTGCATGAACACAGACACCGTCAGGAAACCATTCCTTCACCTGAGGTAAAAACGTATTTTCCCAAACTTTCCTACACTGATTCTGATTCATAGTGCCTTCCACAATGTGAATTCGGCCAGTTCCCTTTGCTGAAATGGCAATTCACATTATAGCAGACATGGGACATATTACAGTTTGCGCTATACAAAGCTCCGAAAACTCTTCGTCAACCATTCTTCGGACATACTGGCTACTTTCTTTACATACGAATACTACTGACTTGTGAATGGAATAAAACATTTTAATCATAAAAGTCTGATTTCAGATGTTATACGCTCATATGAACCGTATTTCTATAAAGAAAATTTCTCCATATCTTTTCTTGAAGACAAATATTCATTTTTAAAAAGAATTTTTCCAATTAAGATTCTCAACTGCGTTAAATAAAGTCCAGTTACCTTGCTTCAGTGATCCCCATACTTATTTCTAACTTCATGAACCCTTATAAGCCTCTTTGCAATCATTGCAGTATTATAGTGCAGAATTGTGACAGAGAAATTTGTTGAAAAGTTAGATTGCTTAAGCAATCGCCAGCCAAGCTAGGCGGAAGCAGTCAAGGGCTCTATCGTAAATGCGTATCGTAAATGCGACGCCAGTCTCTCGTGACGACGGCAGACGATGTGACGGCGAGTTGAGAGCCTACAGTCAGCAGTCTGTTGACTGGGAAGGGAGACGAGGAGAGCGAGAGGGTAAATTTGTCAGCTTGTAAACATTTTATTACTACACGTAATCCTGTCACAAGAGGGAGTAAGATTGGGTTTATGTCAGCGGTTAAAGGGCTCATTGAGTCAACGCTTTACTCATAAGTAGGACACATTTGGTCATTAAGAACCGTCCCATACGTCATATCTTCAGCCGATTTCTATATATTTACTCCTGCTTTTGTAGTTACTTGGTTTTTAGAATCTGTGAAATTCAGGAGGGTAGTCGTCGATCCGACGATGATTAAGTTCAAGAACTTTCCTGAACTTCGTTGTAAGTAAAATGTCAGGCGAATATACATGATAGTAATAAATTGTACTGTCATAGCGAATGGCATAATTTTACTGCATAAAAAGCGGTAAAGTAGCAGGCGATACTCTTCCCTGTAATAATTTTGTTGGGATTGTGAGACAGAAGAAGCTTCGTAAGGTTTTTGCAAGTCTCTAAGTATTCTCGTTCTCACATAGCGGATGAAAAAAGTCTTGTTATTCAAGAATCGCATGATGGGGCAGTTTTCCTGAACTATGTGTCGCAGGTGTTTTATCCCCGATATCATTCGATTCATGACGGTAAAGAATATTTGTACTAAATCTGGTTCAAATAGTTTCAATATTTTAGAAGGAGATCTGGACCACCTCATGAAGTGAGTATTTTTTTGCGAATTTCATTGTTTCTGCGCAATATACCGTAGGTGGCTCTTACCACCAGCGTTTGTTGTCTTGTAATAAGGAATACGTGTACGAAGGTTTGTAGCTTAAGAGATGTGGTAAGGACATACAATTAAGACGAATTCGGCCAATAATCCCTTCTCCTGTGGACACGCATATGAGGCGCGAACTCTTACGGAAATCGGCAAAAATGCCCCGAGTTAGATGTGTATGGGTAAGTTGAAAATGTATGTGTGGCGGGAGGCGTGATAGTGGTCCACGCAGTCATGGTGATCACCTTATTCCAGTGGTGCAGTCGTCAACGGAACTACCTAGATACCAGCGTGGTAGCTCAGCGCGTACTTGTCCACAAAGGACCGATAAACTCGAAGAGACCGGGTTCGAGTCCCGGCTAGACACAAATTTTCCACTGCAGCTAATTTCGTAAATTCCTTTATGTCCATATTGGTTATAACTGCACGATCAAAAATGTCTTCTTTCGGATATGTCAGAGAGAACAGACACCACATAGCCTATACGTACTGTTTTCAAAACCGAACAAGTCCACAGACCGCAATAATGGGAGATATGTGTGGTTTTCTAGTTTATTGGACACCTGCTTTCATTCCCATTAAGTGTGAAGCTCGAAGCTGAACATAAGACTGAAATGGATGTGAAATTGCCGGCCGCGGTGGCCGAGGAGACTGAGGCGCTCCAGTCACGGTCTGCTCGGCCACTACGGTCGGGGGTTCGAATCCCCCCTCGGGCATGGATATTTGTGCCGTCCTTAGTCTTAGCTAGTTCATAAGTACTTTGTAAGCTTAGGTACTGATGACCGCGTAGTTAAGTCCCATAAGTTCTACAAACATTTGAACATTTGAACATTTGGATGTGAAATTTACTGTTGTCAGAACCGGACAAGTCCCACACGAAGTCTTTCAGAAGCTGATTAGTCCACCAGCACCAATAACAAACCGTCGCACATCGCGTGACAGTAACAAGTGTAATAGCTGTGGGTTTCGTGTAACATACTGTTTACATCTATGGTTTGTCTATTGTGTGTAGCGAAACGTGTTACATCTGATATAATTACTATAAGAAATTGAGGATTTAGCGTCGAAGACGGTTGTGGAATTAGGTAAATGCAACAAGACACGGAAGAAACAACGCAATCCACAGAACTGGAAACGCACAGAACATAAGGGAAAACGGTATGATTTCAGGATTTACTCCTACTACAAATGAGTGGTACACTGAGATACAATATTGTTCGTATTATAGACGTGGTATTTGTGATTTTAACTTCTCAGTCAAGTACAGCTGTGAATCTGATGTCAATAATGTGTGCTTTCTCCAACGGCGAGCCGTTCACAAAACGCCAGTTGTTGCGCTGGTGGCACAAAACGTTGACCATTCATTCCTTGTTTGACGTCGTAATATCACACCTGTGTTTTAGGTAACACGTACATGCCAGAAAAAAAAATCAAAGTATCCCAACTGCAGTCATAAGTACCAAGAGAAGAGTTGTCGCGTGTTAACCGTAAATGATGTGAAAAGCTTCTACGTAGTGTTAATACGTATCATGAGTGAACTTACAACAGGACTCTTTCATTTCCCAATATTGCTCGTCTTCCACGCCATTGCGAAGCAAAGTACGATCAGACAGTACAAAAAGGCCTAAAAGTGATGTTACGTACACCCTGACAAATGTGCAGGATAAAAGTGTATGTGTATGTCAGAAGCTTTTTCTCGGAATACTTGGCATAACGAACCACAGAGTTCTTCGGCTGCTCGATCGAATATAGAGGTATGGCTCCCCCAAATTCAAAATAAGAGGTTGGAGATCTTTACTTACATTTGTACACACAAAAACAGGCCAGTGTACAAACGTTCATGCAGAAGCTAAAAGAAACAAAATCGCACTACAGTTTAAGTAAATCTGAATTTCACATTATTATTATTGGCATCTCTAAGAGTGCCATGCTAAGATCTACCGGTGGACTCTTTAAGAGAGAATCAACGCCCAAAAATATAAATGAAGTGTCGTCTGCTATTTACAATGAACTCCAAACACTAGACCATCAAGGTATAAATGTAATAAGATTTTTCACTGATGTGCCCAGGCCAGAATAAAAATTTAACTTTGCTGACAATGTTGTCTAAATGGCTTTGTATTGCTCCTCTTATTAATGTTGAGATTTACTTTCCAGTAACTGGTCATTTGTTTCTGCCTCCTAACAGTTTTAGGGCGAATAGAGAAGGATCTGAAGAGAATCGACACCATTCTTCAACCAACTGAGTAATTTAATATGTTCTCCAACAATTGAACTGTAAGATTGGATTGGGGCATGATTGGATTGTACACGACTGGGAAACTGGAAGTAACTCTCTTATGAAATCAAAACAGTCTTTTCTCTTCTTAATTGCAAACTGTAGGACATTTCTCATCAAGAGGGCAATGGAAAACAATATTCGCATTAGAGTAGAGCAGTTTTACAGAAATAATGCAGGAGTGGAGGGCACAATTACAAAGAAATGGTAAATTTTGCTGTTCTATCCGTTGGTGGAAAGAAAGGGAAGAAGAAAAGATTAAGAACGCGGATAAGCTCTAGCAGACAAAGGTGACAAAGCCTAGGCAACATGAGTTTTAGAAGGACATTGTTATTAATATGGTAGGCGTTTCGGATGACAATGAAGAAGACTTTTGTGAAGGCAACTGCCATGAAACCACAATTTCTGTGTCATCTCCATTATTGTGTGATTACGAGTGTATCTGAAGATCATTTTATACGTGCCACAGTAACTTTATACCACTTTTTATCACCAGCAAATTATATTTTCTTTTATCATTTATGTGGTAGTGCAATAAATGTCTCAATTAAAAATCTTGGAGTGAGTCCGTCATGCAAAATCCCTTAGAAGATAGATAACTTGAGAAGTGCAAATAATAAGATTTGTAAATTGACAAGTCTGATGGAGCATTTTCAAAGGAAGGCGTCCAAGACTTCACTTCAAAATAGGACAAGTCCACTGTATTTTCGTTTGAATGTTCAAAAGTATGTAGGTATATGGGACTGAACTATTGAGGTTCTCAGTCCCTAGGCTGCCAAAGTACTTAAACTTACTTAAACTAGCCTAAGAACAACATACGCACTCATACTCGAGGTAGGACTCAAATAAACGACGGGGAGCAACCACGCGCTCTGCAGCAAAGCGCCTTAGAACGTTCGGCCATTCCTCCCCGGCTTTATTTTTGTACTTACCACCATATTATACACTGGTCAAAACAATCAGGGGATCATTTGAGCTGCGGCAGAATAGCCGTGCGCACTAAGGCGCCCTGTTATGATGCGCGGGGCCCTTCCACGTCGGAAGTTCTAGTCCTCCCTTGGGCATCGATGTGTGTGTTGTTCTTAAAATGAGTTGTATAAGTTAGTTTAAGTTGTTTGTAAGGTTAGCTCCCAAAACTTTACAAACATGTGAACACTTGAACCAGTTTAGATATCTAGGTTCTGAAGTATTATCATCGACAGAAGTAACTAAAATGGTTCAAGTGTTTCTGTTCCTTCTACGGAGTGAAGACTACAACACAATGGCAACGGAGATAGTTGTAATGGCAGAACGTCGCTGAAGAGGGGATTGGCGTTGACTTGTGTTTACGAAACTGATTACACTGGGTTCAGATAGTGTAGTGAGCAGGCAGTGCAATGCAACAACAACGTGACTTACCGGAAGCTATGGCATGAAGATCCATAGGAAGATTGGAAGCGGGACAGAGACAGCTATTGGAGTGCCACAGAGAGTTTTTCCCCGGATCCGGACGCGATTTCAAAGAACAAGAACCGTTTAAAGAAGGCAAGGCCAAGGTCGTCCACGTGTAACATCAACAAGAGAATACTTATCTTCGGTTAACAATCGGTCGAGACAGGACGCTGACTGCAACTCAGATGACGCACCCTCAAGGCAACAGGAAGCGCAATATCAACAAAATCCGAAATCTGCTTTGGGAACGTGGCCATGCACGAGGGCATCTGATGAATGTCTCATTAAAACCGACGCCGTTTAGCCCGCAGAAACTGTAGCGGAGGAACATCGGGTTTAGATGTTCAAATATTTGTAGAGCTTATGGGACTTAACTACCGGGTCATCAGTTCCTAAACTATTTGTTGTTGTTGTGGTCTTCAGTCCGGAGACTGGTTTGATGCAGCTCTCCACAATACCCTATCCTGAGCAAGTCTTTTCTACTCCACATAAGAACGGCAACCTACATCTGTCTGAATCTGCTTACTGTATCCATCTCTTGGTCTTCCCCTGCGATTTTTTCCCCATACACTTCCCTCCAACGCTAAATTCACAATTCCTTGATGTCTAAGAATGTGTCCCACTAATCTACCCCTTCTTTTAGTCAAGGTATGCCAGAAATTTCTTTTCTCCCCAATTCTGTTCAGCACCTCCTCATTAGTTACTCGATCCACCCACCTAATCTTCAGCATTCTTCTATAGCACCATATTTCAAAAGCCTCAATCCTCTTCCTGTCCGCACTGTTTATCGTCCATGTCTCACTCCCATACAAGGCAAAACTCCATACAAATGCGTTCAGAAAGGACTTTCTTAGGCTTAAATCAATATTCGATGTTAACAAATTCCTCTTTTTCAAGAACTCTTTTCTGCCCATTGCCATTTTGCACTTTATATCCTCTGTACTGCGACCATCATTTGTTATTTTCCTGCCCAAGTAACAAAACTCATCTACCTTCTTTATTGTTTCGTTACCTAATGTAATTCCTTCAGCATCACTTGATTTTCTTAGACTGCACTCCATTACCCTAGTTTTGCTCTTATTAACCAGCTAATACTAAATACAGCACAAATACCCATGCCCGAGGGGGGGATTCGGACTCCCGACCGTATGGCCGTGCAGACTGTGACTGGCGCGCCGCAGACTACCCGGTCACTGCGGCCGGCTCGGGTTGGAGTCGTTAAGGAATGGCGTCGGGTTTTGTTCACAGATGAGTCAAGATTTTGTGTTCAGCCTGCCACTCGCCGTTTCTTCATCTGGAGAGAACGCGGAAGAATCCTGCGTGTGTGTAGGAAACATATCATGATGGTGGACGAATGGTGTGGGCAGGAGTCAGAATTGGCGGACGTACGGACCTCTATGTTGTTCAGAATGACGCTTTGACTGCTCACAAGTATAGAGACGAGATCCTTCTCCCTTTTGTTGTGCCCCGCGATGGTCTCATAGGAGATGGGTTTCTTCTGGTGGACGATAACGTTCGGCCCCCCTCCTCCCACAGAACTGCTCTGATGAAGCTGAGTGAACGAATGGAGTGGTCAGCTTCTTCACCGGACCTCGAGCAGGTCTGGGATACACTTGGCAGACGCTCTACAGCCAGACCAACACCTCCCAAACGGTTACAGAGGTGGATATTGCACTCATGGAAAAATGGTGAAATATCCCTGAAAAGCTGATTGATATCCTCATGCCGGCCGCGGTGGCCGAGGGTACTGAGGCGCTTCAGTCACGGTCTGCACGGCCACTACGGTCGGGGGTTCGAATCCCCCCTCGGGCATTTGTGCCGTCCTAGTTCGTAAGTAGTTCATAAGTAGTTTGTAAGTTTAGGGACTGATGACCCCGTAGTTAAGTCCCATAAGCTGTACAAACATTTGAACATTTGATATCCTCATACTGTCCATGCCACGCAAGTGTGCAAGTATACTGGCGGTTCGAGGTGATCACACACCATATTAGAAGGATCGAAAATGACTTTTTCACTATTATGGTAGCGCCATGGTACCTCACTCTAAGTAAAAGCAACGTTAATCTAAAGAATTGAGAAAGCAAAATTTCGTACTGTATCACACACAAATTACAATTATATCCAATATCGGAATAAAATACGTTACCATATGTACCGGGTGTTCGAAAAGTCAGTATAAATTTGAAAACTTAATAAATCACGGAATAATTTAGATAGAGAGGTAAAAATTGAAAATGTTCAAATGTTTGTATAGCTTATGAGACTTAACTACGGGGTCATCAGTCCCTAAACTTGCAAACTACTTATGAACTAACTAATACTAAGGACGGCACAAATATCCAAGCCCTAGGGGGGATTCGAACCCCCGACAATAGTGGCCGTGCAGACCGTGACTGGAGCGCCTCAGTCCCCTCGGCCACCGCGGCCGGCGTAAAAATTGACAAAAATGTTTGTATAGCTTATGGGACTTAACTACGGGGTCACACTACTTATGAACTAGTTAACACTAAGGACGGGACAAACATCCGGCGTATAAATTGACACACATGCTTGGAATGACAAGGGGTTTTATTACAACCGAAAAAGAAACAAAGTTAAAAAAAATCTCTTACGCGCGTCGTTTGATGATGATCGTGTGCTCAGCCGTCACTGTCGTCATTCTTGGCCTGCCAGGTCCCAAGACCTCAGTCCGTGCGATTATTGGCTTTGGGGTTACCTGAAGTCGCAAGTGTATCGTGATCGACCGACATCTCTAGGGATGCTGAAATGTCGGCCGCGGTGGCCGAGGCATTACCGCCGGGCGCCGTGGCTCAGTGCGCCCGGTCAGGGGGCTAAACGCCCTCTGTAATGAAAAAGCTGAGCCAAATGATCAAAGAACGACCAAGAATGAACTGAACCGACGACCGGAAAAGATAGAAAAAAAAGGAGACTAAGGCGCTCCAGTCACGGTCTGCACGGCCACTACGGTCTGGGGCTCGAATCCCCTCTCGGGCATGAATATTTGTGCCGTCCTAGTTCATAAGTAGTTTGTAAGTTTAGGGACTGATGACCCCGTAGTTAAGTACCATAGACTATACAAACATTTGAACATTTCTTGATGCCGAAATATATCCAACGCCAATGCCTCAGTATAACTCCGGACATGCTTTGCGGTGCTGTTCACAACATATTTTTCGAATACAGCTGTTGTTGAGGAATGATGGTGAACATATTCAGCATTTCCTGTAAAGAACATCATCTTTGCTTTGTCTTAATTTGTTACGCTAATTATTGCTTTTCTGATCAGATGAAGCGCCGTCTGTATGACATTTTTTTAACTTTTTTTTGTTCTAATAAAACTCCATGTCATTCGAAGCATGTGTGTCAATTTTTACCTCTCTATCTACATTATTACGTGATTTATTAAGTTTTCAAATTTATACTGACTTTTCGATCACCTGGTATATTGTGTACGATATCTCACTTGATCCGGTAACTGTTTTGCGCACTGTATATCTGGGGATGCCAGCTTTATGGGCGAATTTGAATGATGAAGTCGTCTCTTGTTATCAGCTGAGCCAAGCCGTCGTTCTGCGGGAACATTTCGACAAGTTTCATACACGTTATGTTCGTGTTTGATAAAAGCCGCTGGTTTGTACCACAAATTGCCGCGGTGGAGTAGCCGAGCGGTCTAAAGCGTCTCGCTGCTGAGCGCGCTGTTGCTCGCTGTGGAGGTTCGAGTCCTCCCTGGGGCATGGGTGTGTGTGTTTGTCCTAAGGTTAGTTTACCTAGGTTTAAGTAGTTTGTAAGCTACGGACTGATGACCACGCAGTTTGGTCCGATAGATTAACAGACATTTGAACATCGCATCGCATCGTCGACCTACAGGATGCGACAGTGGAGTGTGACGTGGAGAGCCTTTGTCAGACCTGGCTGCAAGAGGCGGTACACAGTGTCTACTGCACACTCGCAAGTACGGCCGGTTGGCTGCAGCGCAGCCGTTGTGGCAGTCCACGGTGCGGCACGGTAAGGCGGCGTCTCCCACGCGCGCCTGCCGCCCGCCTGCCCTACATTGTGGCGCGGGCCCGCGGTGCACTACCGCGAAAAACCTGTTCTCTCGCCGAGTAATTAGGCGTTTTATATACCGCGCCGCGGCTGACTAAGGCCCCGCTTGCGAAACGCCGCCTGCTCTGGCTGTTTTGCTAGGAACGCTGCCTCCTGCGGCCTCACACCTCGTTCGCTTTTTTCCCCTTCGTTTTTGCAGTTAGGGTGTTGATTCAGTCCAGAATCTGAAGATCTCTGCTCATGAAGCTGCCCGCTCTATCTGGGTTTAATGAAACCGGGACGGCGGAGGATCAACAACGGGAATTACAATGTTAAAAATGCAATGCGCAACAAGAAAAAATAGTACCGTGAGATTCTTAAACATAAAATACTATTATGATTTTATCCATTACATTTTTTTTTTGAAAGCCTGCCACTGTGAGATAAATGGATTTATTTATAAAAAAATAAAACTGCCACCAGTCACGATCGATTTTTTTATTTATTTAGCACGACGCGTTTCGAGAAATAATTCCCATCTTCAAGTGCGTTTTATTTGTGATGTTTTGAGTATGTGAGTGCCTACTTCATTCTGCTGTCGTTGCTGTGATGTATAAATACGCCCGATTTTACTTTTTCGCTTGGGGAACTACGATCACAACCATAGGTGGAAACATATACGCCCCAAAACACTTCTCCTCAGAGACTAACCACATACGGTCGTAGGGAACACCAACTGGCAAACACGATGAACATGGCAAACCCCTGCAGAACAGCAAACTGACTGGCAATGCCATCTGAGCCCACAGCCGACCTACAGGCAAAGCAGTGAAACCATATTCAGCGCACTAAACACAAACAAACCTAAACAGTCCCACACACTTAGCCAATTCTATGACCGAACTGCCTAACTACCACGACAAACTTGGCTATGTTATAGGTATTCTACCACATCCGATGTTCACGGGTATTCTGCCGCAGCCGACCCAGGAGACTTCACAGGAGCTCAGCTGCAGCAGAACCTCGCATCAAACGGAATGATTCCCTATGACGAACCTAGCAAAGTTAACGGTACTGAGAAAATACTCATTACTAACATTACCATACCTTGCATGATCTGTCGCAGATAGCATACCGCTACTGCCCTTCAAACCTACCCCACGGTCGCAGAGGTTTTTTCCCCTTGGCTCTTCCCTTGGCACTTTTTTTCCTCTGTCCTTACATACCTTTACCCTTCGTATACCTTTCGACCAATTCTATCTCCAGATGCACCATATTAATGGGTGATCGTGCCCACACGTACGGATAACATCGCGGTTCCCACATCCCGTGATCCACCTTAGCAAACTAACCTGATTACGGAGGTGACAGTAGAACTTTTGTGATGGTTACCACGTTGGTGTGGGCGTGGAGGGGCCTAATCCTTGACTTTTTGGTTATCTTTATATGGAGTTAATCGCGGAATTTTTGAAAACGTTTTTACTTACAGTTTTCGTCTGGTCCATTTGTGGCAGCTCTCACACATCTCAAACATCACACACAATATTTTTGCACATAAGTACATCAGTTGTCACAAAAACTAACATACATATAAATAAACAGTTACAGAGATGTTCTAAACTTACGTTTACCAAAGCTTTGTAGCATAATCTGTAAAAATATATCTTTGGTAAACTTAAGCTTAGAAAGATACATTTTTACTGAGTATGCTACAAAGCTCCTTAAGAGATTTAGGTTATAAATGTTACAAATCATTAAATGTGACAACAGTATAAAGAAAATCAAGCTTCAATGTGTGGTATACTAAAAATACATTTTAATTACTTTTGTTGACACTACATTGTTGAATGACTCATTCATATTTCGTGTTTTCCCTGTTAGACATTTGCTCTGGATATCTGGATTTGCAAATTTATATAGACAGACTTTATTGCCAACATAACAGCTTTAGGTAAAGACCTCTTGTGGGTAAACGTATCTAAAATTCCATGTGATTCAACTTTTTTTTATATTTAAGCCACTCCCCTGAACAAAGGTTGTGGATTGGATTGTCATCTGTCGATATTTTATGGAAAAAGGTTGTCCATACAGTGTTCACCCATGACATCTAGGCTGCTTCCGTTGCTTCGGTTGCTTTTTATGGTCTTATCGTAGGATCACGATTATAGATGGATTTTACAACAGGCGACCCTAAAAGTATGGCTATCAGACAGTGGCGTATTCAACAGTTCCTGCTTCCTCCGTCGAAGTCGGTGCCATTTATTTCTGTAGTTGCTTGAGACACTCCCACTTTACTAGCATCTTGTTGCCGTACGGTCTGCTATCGTCTCCAATGAACTGCACAATATGAACCACACATTTCACTTTCGTTCCAGCTGCGTCTTTGCAGGACTGTAGCTGTGTCAGTGGCTCCGACAGGTGTCAGGAATTCAACGACCACTCTTCTGCCAAATACCTTCAAATGCAACTTATGTCTGTAGATTTCTCACTCTTTTCCTCAACTGCCTCACGTATTGCAGTCTTCATTCATTCTTCTGCTGCTTTTCCCACTTTGTCTAGTGAAATGTCTCTCTATTTGGTAAGAATGTAGTAGGGTGTGACAGATTCATTTTTCCCGTATAATATTTTCCATAAAATTCATTATCTTTGCACATTGCTTCTGGAGTTTACAATTTTCACATAACGCTTTCAAGCTACAACTAACCTACAGCGTGATACAGAGCATGGACATTGCCACTACTGGAGGCATAACTGGAGCGTGATTGATAGACCTGACTGCGACTGTGGACACAACAAACAGACACTACAACACATCGTCACTGAATGTGACTTGCAGTAAGGAAAATCGTAGCCCTTGTTTCAGTGTATTATAAAATTGATGTATTCAGAAGTTCGCGTAATGATATTCGCGTATTTGCACGTCTGTTATCATTTGCACCTATTTGCATGTCAGCTTTTAATTTCGCATTAAGGTACGTTGACACTGGCCACAAAATCGATGCCATAGCATGTGGCATTACGGCTTATATAGAAGTGGTGCTCTCACTGCCGTTTCCACTCAGTCCTGTCAGAATCCTAGTTGCATAGCTGCCAATATGGCGTCAGCGGAGAGTTTACGAACAGACATTGGTGTTGTCATTTAGTTTATCGTATTAGAATTGATATAAGAGTACAATAACAGGGAAATAATGTGTAAATGTTGTTGTTTTGAAATGTATTTTGAGTATAAACAACACTCATATATCAAAGACAGGTATAAACCAAGTATCACATGTAAACAAAGCTCCATTACTGAACCAATTACGAATATAAAAAAAGAAGTAAATTTTGATTGGGATCTGCTTATCAAGCTCTGTAAGAATGTCTGATATCAACATTACAAATGCACTACATGATCAAGTGATACAATAAGTGTCACTGTGATATTTGACACTTGACAATTACCTGTCATCTCTTCAAACTTGATATCTTGTCATCAAAACAACTATTCTAATCTAATGTTCTGGATGCTATTTACAATGTCATGGACGCTTATTTGAAACCTAATATAGCTATCACACTTGACCACAGTTATATACGACGACTTTTTAATTTATATCGAATTCGGAGGTTATGCTTCGTACAACTGCACTGACAGTTAGTGTAATACAGCTCATTCCCTTAATTAGGAGATACACTCAATCAGAAATTACAACATGAGCCTTTCTAAAATCCACATCGCAAATGTTTATGAGGAATAAAGATGCCAATTCCAGAATTTGAATACACTGCCAGCACCACACCTATTTTCCGCATTTTTAGAATTAAATAAGCTGTTGCACAACTACAAATCTCCCTTCAGTAATTACTCAATAACAACTGTTTAGTCACACACAGATCTTAAGCGTACACCGTATAAGACCATCATAAAATATGCAAATTAACTACATTCCGCTCATGAAAACTTTGTCCTGCATTCCGATGTCTCACTGTCACTGCTACCCAACAAACCATACATAAAAGCACAAATTTTGGAAAGATCTTTAATTTGATGAGCAAGTAAAAAGCACTTTGTTTGTAAAACGTAGGCATAAATACACGAAAACACCAACTACAGCAATAGCCTTCAGATAAAGATGGCGGCGGCTTGTTTTGATTCTGAGAAATGGTGTCACAAAGTTCAAATGACCTTAACTTTGAAAAGTGGCGACAGTTAAGTAGCGCCACACAAATATTTGCTGTTGCCACAGGCATTTTCCGTGACGTAAGTCAAATGGCGCCGTTTTCCTGGCCAGTGTCAACGTACCTTTAGTGTTAAAGATCATCATCATGGCATGCTGCACCTGAGTTATGAGAATAAAAATCGCAGCATCGCTGTCTATTAGTTATTTGGTATACTATGTAAGTAACAGTACCTCTATCGGTACTTTGCTATACTACGTTGCAATTCATGCATAGCATACACCAGAAACTACAAAATACGATACCTTTTCTTCCCCTGATCCGGTTTTCATGAAATGAAGCTTATATGTTGCTCCAAGGTCTTCTCAGTTGACGTATGAAATCCCATGAATGTTCGTATAGTACTCCTGAAGATTTTCTGTACTACACCACACTTACAACGATATCTTCCTTTGATCCGATTTTGATGAAATGAAGCCTATGTTACTCTCCTAACTATTCTCGATTTACCTGTGGAAACCCATGAAAGTTCGTGTAGTACTTTTGGAGATTATCCTTAACGAATGGACATCAACAATGGCTTTTAAACAAATGATTAAATTATTATATTTTTATTTTCTCTGATATGATTTTAATTACTGAAGCCTTTATGTACGATATGCTCAAGTTACGTATGAAAACTCCATGAAAATTTGTCAAGTAGTTTCGGAGATAATCGTGATCAAAGAGAGATACAGACATGAGGTTCGTAGATAAAAAAATTTAAATTACGATATTCTTTATGTCGGGATCCGATTTTTATGAAACGAAGTCTGTATGTTGTCCAGAGTTACGCTCAAGTTACCTGTGAAAACCCCATGCAAATTTCTCAAGTAGTTTTGGAGATAAGAGGTTTTTAAACACGACGGTTACTGAAAACACTTAAAATTACGATATCTTTTTTTCCGTGATCCGATTTTGATAAAATTATGCCTATATGTTGATCCAACTTTTCTCATGTTTCCTGTGAAAACTGCATGAAGATTAGTCCAGTAATTTTGAAGACAGAAGTGAACAGCGACATGACTACATTTATTATTAGTATAGATAATTCGTAACTTGCTGCAGAAATGAGTGCAGTATTACATCCAAATGCAAGGGGGGGGGGGGGGGTAGACGACTTCCTTTAACAATCACAAGAATGCAATGCAATTAATGCGTTGAAGCAGAATTGTAAGGTAAGGTAGGCTGTAAATGAACTTAGAGCTCAATTACATTAGCATATAATCGAAAAGTTTACACATAACATACATGTGTAATAAGTAGGGAAAATTGCCTGCTGATACGAGTGTAAGTGTCGGAGCACAAGCAAACATTCACAGTTATCTGCCAAACCATTTACAACTCCGTGCTCACTGAAAGCTTTTTGCGTTTATTACGATATACTTTCACGCGTGTCAGTTTTCGGTATTAATTAAGGTGCACCCTGTATACCTGTGAAGAGCTCATCCTGAACCTTATTATGAACTACGAGCAAAAGCGATAAAGTTATTGAGTGGTTGCACGAATAACAGAAAATCAATACATGATAACGTGTACGTACTCGGCTGGGTCGAGCAGAGTATTGGGCCAAATAGGTATTCCAACTTTAGGTAACGACTTTATTAAAGTCACATATTGTTATTTTGCATTCATTTCAGTTATCAATCAGATAATCCGTTGTATTATAATTTATATCTAGTTGGAACTAAAAATTCACGTCTCTTCATATTCCTAACCTGTTATTAACTAGCGATAAAAATTCTGTGCCTTTCCTTTTAGGTGTACCACAACTACAGTGCATGGGTATCAGTAAGGAATTAGTAATTGTATTAATTACCGGGCGCTGCCAGCTAAGCTATCAGCAATGGTAGACATAAACAAATAATTGCGTCACCCTTCTGTCAGCTTTGCTACATGTCAGTACCACCAAGGTCATCCTATGCCTACCTTACTCACTTTCTTCCCGTAAACTTCCTTTTACTAAACAATTTAAGTACAGGAAAAAACTCACCAAACGACGATCGCTGATCCGCAGAGCGCCAAGTAAAACTTTGTGAATGTGATTGTCTTTATACGTTCCTGTAAGCGGTTCAGAGATCATCTTTACGCTGAATTGCTCTTATCTCACGTTGTCAACATTCCAACCTGGGTCTTCCTTTCTATATTTTCTATTTAAGTTCGACAAATTTTATAATTTTTAAGCAGGTTTAATAAAAATTGTTTATGTTTCATGGATTTAACAAATTTTTCCCATTCAGTAAAACTGTAAGAGGTTGCTCAAATACTGCAATAAAAGGATGCGTCCCTGAAGATGATCAGACCAGTAACAACAATTAACACAGACAAAAATTAAAGTAAAAGAACAGGCAGCAAAAATAACAATCTTGAATTTGTCAAACCTGATTCTTTTTAATCTTATAATGCACAAATTAATCTAGAACTTACCCTGACATTGGGGTAGTAAAATGGTAAAAACAGGATTTCATAAGCATATGAAGCAGTCACATACCTGAAACCGAAGAAGGATTTCAAAGACTATTAGGGTACTTTATAAAACATCAGAAGAAAAGTAAGGAATCATGGAAATAAACAGACAAAAAAGTAAATGGCTAACAGTATCCAGGCAACTGTTAAGATGCAAGCGAGAAGTGGAAACAAAATTACTGAACAAGTTGCAGAATTTAACTACCTAGGAGTCTGAATAAGAAACACCATAAAACTAATTAATAAAGGAACATGCCAAAAAAGCAATGCAGATATTAGGATATAGGAAAGACGTAATTTGAAGGATTAAGTACATGACGGTAGACAGTAGAGCGCGTATTTATAAAACGAAAGTTAGACCAATATTAACCTATGTAGCAGATACAAACAAAACTAAAAAGATATTAAGCACATGTTAAATGAAAACGGTATGAACAATTCAGAGGAAAACCTGATAATATTCATAATACATAAATCAGAGATAAATGCCAGATTTAGTACATAGTTAAATTTAGCAATTATAAATGGAGTGAACATGTTGATAAAATGGAAAACGGCCGTCTCGCGAAAAAGGTTAAAGAAAGTAGACCAGTGTAAGTAAAAAAGAGAGAGAGAGAGAAAGCTCAGCTATGAGATCGACAGATAGCACGTCGAGAAGGGGGAAACAAACATGATGTAATTCTACATTAAAAAAAACAATAATAAGCATTATTGATAACAATTATAGAACAATTTTAATGCATGATTTAGAAAATGGAAAGCAAAATAAAATTTGTATCTTATTAGATATAAGAACTACAGTACATGAGTTTCAGTAGTAAAGAACAGATTTTATTTACTCAATTACTAGCATTCGTCATTCGGCAAAATCGCTATTTTTGAGAGGTTTCACAGTAGTGTTTAGTCAGCTCACACAGCAAGTAAACAGCAGTAAACAATTGTAATTCATACTATCTGAATTCAGTTTGTAAGTAAACAATACATATATTTATGAATAAAGTTTTGGATGAAATTTATAATTTGAAAAATACGTTGTTACTCTAGAAATACTTGGAAACATTGACTTATGTGATTAAAAATATCACAACGAACGTGTTTGAAATATCGTACGTATGAGATGTTGCTGAAACTTTACTTCGCAGTTTTTCGAACCAACGTAATTTATCTCACTATTTTATGAGTGTTTACAGCTGAGCTTTGTGTCTTTCGCATCCTTGCCCACTCCTAGTTTATGCTTCGTCTCTGGTGACCTCTACCTTTTTCTCCTAAGGATATTTCACCACATTAGGTGTATCACTAGTAGGCGTTTATTTATTTCCTCTTTCTTTTGAATTTTTATGACTATTGACTGTAGGCCTTGATCTATAATAAATGTAGAGTTCACTCATGTCTGAAATACTGTTTCAGTGAAAACAAACATTAGTTTATAAGAGCGGACAAATCTTTAGCTATTCATCGAAATTTATACAGACTAAAGAATGGGTCGCAGATCTGTACGCGGACTCCTTTACTGATGAAAATTCTCAAAAACCGAAGTCGGCCGTTCACTTCTGTCTTAAAAACTACTGGACGAATCTTCATGCAGCTTTCACAGGAAACATGAGAAACGTTTATTCAACATATAGGCATAATTTTATCAAAATCGGATCAGCGACACGCCTACATTTACAGATTTACTATTAGTATAGATAATTCGTAAACTGCTGCAGAAATGAGTGCAGTATTGCACCCAAATGAGAGGGGGTAGAAAACTCCCTTTAACAATCACAAGAATACAGTGCAGCTTGTACTCAAAGCTGGAGGACCTTGAATGTATCACATGTTTTAATTGCAATTTTAAAGTTTAATGTAACTAGTGATATGTATTGACAGCGTATAATGTACAAGATTTTAGTAGCTATTTGTAACATGCATTGGATTAGCACGGTTTGAAAAAGGCTAATGGTTTGATAATGGACGATAGAGTCTGGAACTAGTCACTGCCTTCAAAACTTTGCAACCGCGACGGACAAAATAATTGTTTTATTTATCGTTTTGTTTTGATTATTGATAGGCCAGTTTTTCAATACAAAAAATGTGTAGTTACGTCCATATTATATATTTATTAATAGAACACAGCTAGGGGCCACAATTAGATCTAGGGAATAATATAAATGTGTTTACAACTTAGAGACTAGGTCTGCGCCTGTTAACGTACGATGTTTCTTGTCCAAGTAGCGGAATATGTAAGCAACCACCGACCTATTCGGAAGGATGGTGGTTCAAATCCACGTCAGACCATCCAAATTTAGGTATTCCGTGATTTCCCTAAATCACTTCAGGCTAATTCCGGGATGGTTCCTTTCAAAGGGCTCGGCCGATTTCTTTCCACATCTTTACCCAAAAACCCGAGCTTGAGTTACGTCTCTAATGACTACGTTGTTGACGGAACGTTAAACCCTAAGCTTCCTCCGAAACAACCACCGACCGGGCGTCTGACAGCTAACAGTTTTCTGTGGCAGCAGGCAACCCTTTAGTACTCCAAGAGCAGTTTTCGAGTATCCTAAGACTGCCATTGACCACGTGATCGTCCCATGTCATTTTCCCTTAGTATACCAACGTAAAGTTTGTTGCATAATGGCTGCAGGTGTTACTCATCCTGTTGTTAATGGCCTTGTGGAACGTGATCTAAATAGATACAGGTGATGCACTGCTTCTCGCGGCCACTGCCTCATATATCGAGTGTATTGTTTGTTCTTTATCTGTCCATGTGTATTGTTCGTTCTTCTTTATCTGTCCATGTGGGAGGAGCCGAGTTATACCGGCTTTGGATTAAAAAAAACGTGGCTGCACTTCAGTCTGGTTTGTCTGCGAATGGAAAGGTGACATGGCTGCCTCTTACCAGTGTACACCATCTAGAGCTCTCCATAGGAGTCAATGTGTTCGTTTAAGGAGTGACTAGTAATATGTAGGGAGAACTTACAGTTGCAGACAGGCATAAATCGTTCTATTGTATGATCAATTTCTGTATTATTTTTTACTGATTTCGGTGTCAATTTGGTCAATATTCGTGTTTTTTTGCCAATTTTGTTTTTTTTTCCTTTTGTACAATTAATTTTTGCAACTGAGGTGAGATTTTTTCCGGTGCGCCCGTTTTATTTATTAATTTTTTTTATATAAACTTGCTAAATTCCACGTTATTGCGTCGCCAAATCGTCATCAAATTCGGTGTCGGTTATGGCAAATTTTTTGCCGATTGTTACCTATTTTAGTGCTATTTTTGCCAAATTCGGAGTTATTTGTCACTTTTCCTGTTTTTGGCATTCCCACTGCAATTGTTCGCCTTGGAAGCTCGGTGGCAGCAACCGCCAAGCAATAGGACCGGATTCGATTCCATCATCAGTTCCACGATCATCAACATGCAAGAAAAGACTTTCAGTAGCAGGCCGCACCCCTACTGGGATATGACGGCTATTAAAAACCCATACGATTATTTCATTGCCAGACTTGTTACTTTTTGGCCCACTTTAGGTTATGGTAGTAACACTAAAAGTGGGGCTTTGCGATCGTCTTTTGACAGCTCGAAATATAAATGAAAATAACGACTCCACCGTTAATCTGACACGAAATATGAATAAACAAATTTGTAGAGGAGAAAATTCTCTACAACTTTGATCTTTTATGTTCTTTACGTAACTCGCACCGTTACAGAGGTATTTGAACAAACAACGACAGTTTGACACCGCCTCTTAATTTTATATAAACCAGGCGATAGGAAATGTCACGTGACATTCCTCGCCCAGAATAATCTCTGGCATTTTCATCTGGTTCCCTGTATTTTATGATTTTCTTATTATAACTTACGCGTCTCCATTTCAAAGCAGTGGCGCACTGAAGAATTAACCAAAGCATGTCGTTCATAGTACGGTAAAGTATAATCTATTGTCTAAAATGTCATTTTAGCTGCAAGGAAATGCCAGAAATAGTACAATTATTGTTTAATGCCGTATTGTTTGCCGTGGTGTAGTGGATAGTGCGTTACGTTGTGACACATGTGATCGGTAGTTCGAAATCCGCCGCTACCAATATTTTTTCGCCTTGGTTTCTAAAAGGTTTCCGACAATCTTAATAATTACATAGAGCTATTATCTGCAATGTTTAGAGTTGTTCCTTCTAAAATGTGCGTTTGTTCTATTTCATGAACATGCCATGAAATACGTAACAACGAATTGAACACTGGTCTTCTGAAGCATTTGCCCAACAACGGGGAAGATAGTATGATAATAATTAGCATGTTTGCTATGGACGATTGTATTACGATTGTAGGGTAAGGTGGTACAATTGCGATCATTTCGGACACTTGTTATTGTAACTGGAAATATATTGAGAAAAGAAATAATTTTAACTATGGCATTTGTTCTTGGAGTTTTAATGAATATGTAACACAAATATTATACACTTACAAAAGTTGGTATAAACACAAAAACAGGTTACAGAATTGAGAAGAATCGATCGAAAATGTACCACACTAGGTACAATCGTGATCACTTCCTGGTACAATTTTGATCACTTGCATCTTCCACATATAAAGCACGTTTTCCCTCGGGCACCAACGCATACTTCGTGGTACCAAGCATTGCATTTTTGGCAGCGAATCCAGTCACACTCCAGTCACAAGATAAAATCAGAGAGAGTCCACACAGAGGCATACCGACCAATCTTTCTTTCCGCAAACAGTACGAGACTGAAATAGGAGGGAGAACCGATAGTGGTACACAAGGTACCCTCCGCCACACCCACACACCGTCGGGTGTAGATGAAGAGGGTGTACTAATTTTTAATTCCGGCAGTTTATATCGTCCACATTCCAGATGCCGTACCGGGGTAGAAGAGAAAATTAGTGTGCGTTAGTTTTCGACCGTCTGCCACAGCTTCAGACGCAGCTGCCAGCTGCCAGCGCTGGGTGGTTCGCGCATTGTGGAGAGTCGCGCGTTACACAAGCGGCTGCGCGGCTTGGCAGAGCGCCTCGCCTCGCCCCTGCGGAGAAAGCGCGCATCCCGCTTGCCTGCCACAGGCGCGGGCAGCAATTTAAGCAACTGGCGTGGCGTAGCGCAACGCGAAGGCGCCACGCCTTCACTCGTCGTCTTCTTATCTCCAAGCCGCCGACGTCTTTCCTGCTTTGCTATCTGACGTCTCACGACAATTCGCAGGGGACAATCCGCGTCTTATCCAGTCTGTTCCGGAACAATGTTCGCACGTCGGGAAGCATCGATCGCGACGGGCACAGTGTGGCATTATTATTATACAGGGTGTTTCAAAAGGGACTTTGCAACTTCGAAAATTAGTATATATTTATTAAAAAGAGATGCGGATATCGTTTTATTGTTGTTTCAAAGCAAAACACATCAAATTTTGACTCGCGTAGTTCGCTAGTGCAGAATCACGCCGCAACAAGCGCTAGCGGCAGTTACGTTAAAGATGGCTGCCTTCGCTGGACCCGAGCGTGCTAGTTGTGCGTTTTGGTTTGAAGAATAAATTCGGCGACAACAGTTCATCGTAAATTTCGTACCAAGTATGCTAAAGATCCTCCTAGTACTCCTACAGTTTATGAGTGGCATAACTGTTTTGTAGAAACGAGGTGCTCAGTAAAACATAAGAAAGTACCATGTAGTCCAAGCAAATCTGGCGAAGTCGTTGAGCAAGTGAGACAGAGTTTTGTCAACAGCCCTACGAAATCGGACTGGTGTGCATCTCGTGAACTGCAAGTCCCACATACAACAGTTTGGCGTGTGTTGAGAAAACTTTTGCATTTGAAACCGTACAGATCGTCGCTTTTACATGCAGTTAAAGACACTGAAAGATTGCCCAAACGAACTTCTGTGCAGATATGTTAGACCAAGTGGATGATGATGAACATTCCTTGGACAACATAATCTTTTCTGACGTGTCAAATTTTCACTTAAGTGGCAAGGAGTACGTAACTTGGCGTTTCTGCGCATGCACGACTGGCATGACGTCATTACCTTATGGGCCCAATCAGTGAACACAAAGATAACCTGGAGTCAGTAACGTGTATTACGAATGCATAACCTTATATCGTCTATATTGGACTGTGGTAAACAACTGCGACTGTTAATGACAATTAAAGTTCAAATAAGAACAATTATCTAAATCAGTCACTTATTTTTATTTCTCCCACGACGCGTTTAGAGAAGATGAGGGTCAGTGGCGTAACTAGGACTTGGCTTTGGGGGGGATAGATCTGCTTGGCGAGCAAAATTTTAGTTAGTTTCCAGACAAACTACCATCTACCACAACCATTGAAGAAACTAATTCTCTCCCATCCAATGAAAGATTAGGTAAAACACCCCAAGTTTTCAATCTTTACCTTTACCACATGGCTGTTATACGATTTTTTTTTTTTTTTGAGGCGTTCTGGGGGGGGGGGGGGGTTTCTATCCCCTCATCCCCCCCCCCCCAATAGTTACGCCACTGATGAGAGTGTCAACTCTCGAAACGCGTCGTGGGAGGAATAAAAATAAGAGACTGATGCAGATAATTGTTTTTATTTGAACTTTTATTACGAATGCATGTCGCTCGGCGCCGTATTGTTGAACATAAATCTGTCGCACTCTAACTAGTAGTTAGTAGTATTTTCTTACACCGAATTTTACATTCTGACATTTGTAATCGTTTGTTCTAATTGCTTTCGAAGAAAGTAACTCAAATACAATGGAAACTACTTCTGAAAATTCTAATACTATTCACAAAATAGTTGACACGTGGAATAAACCGCACTCATGAAACGAAACAGCAGTAAACGGCATGAGTAAAAACGACCAATTCGAGGTGTATGATGTAAACATTACTCTCCGTACAGTAATTTCCACTCAGTGAGCTCAAACGGAACAAGAGGCAAATATAGACCTGAACACGAGAAGTAGCGTCTACAACAGTGTAATTCATTCATTAAGTTAAATGTTATAGAAATACTATGTAGTTCTCAACAAAAATATAGTTCATCTATTGATCTGAACTCTGCTACGTTTCTTTTGAGTTCTCTATAATCATAAAAGACTCAGACTTTACCATAATTTAATTATGAGAGTAATTAATTGTTCAAAACTTAATTTTAATGGATGCATAGCACAAAAGAACAACACGACCTATACCTATATTGATATATGACTCAGAAAACGCGGAGTAGCGACTTTATACCTTACAATATTTCGGCATTACCGTTAACTGTACGTAATTATGAACAAATGTTACTATATGTATACTGTGTATGAAATCTCAACTCATACCGTAACTTTTGAGCTGTGTGTAATGAGTTTGAAGCTGATATTGTTCCATATTTCGTAGAGGTGGTAAAATTAAAATTATTACAAATTTTGATAATTGTTAGACTACATGTATTGTTTCCAATGTTTTGCAGAGTAACAAAACTAAAACATAATTTGCTCGCCGATCAAAACCAAAGGCCTGCTTTAGGAAAGTATCCGTAGCGTCGGGTGCCCCTGTCTCCTCCTCATCCCCCTCTCCCCCTCCTTCTAATCCTCATCCCTCCCGTGGACGGTTTCCGGACACCTGCAGTTCCTAGTGTAACCATCACTATGGAAGGCATTAGAACGACCAAGGGCAGGCCTTTTGACCATGATAATGGTTACGAGTATAATAAATAGAGGGAATCAAAGGAAGGTGTCCTTACATCGATGTGCTGACGCCGAAAATAGGATCATTGCAAGGGAAAGCTGCTTTCGAAGAACGGAGAAGTTTTGAGCGTATAAGAACATCTGTGAGAACTACCTGACGATGCAACCTTTATTAGTCGTATAAATAAAAAGAGTGTTTCAGGCCTCAGTATCCCTAAATAGCTTAATGACGAAACTATATAGTGCCATTTCGGTTCACTAGTGTTTAATCAATAAGCAGTCAAACTAGACTCAACGAAGCAAAAACATTAAACATCACTCAAATGATCCTCCTGAAACCAGAATTTACAGTTACATCTACCGCTTTTCAATTTGCAATATATTATTTGTGTAAGAACACCTATACTTGACACGTTAAGAGAATTTTTTATTCTTTATAAAATTTTAGCCATACTATTAAATAATAGTCAGTTCTAAAATTATTTCTTGGAACTTCAGAGTCTCAACTAGCATCTAAAAAGTCATGTTTTGTTAAACTGATGACGTACACTTTAGGTTATGAAAATATCTGAACCTTTGAATTGCACCTAAAATAGACACCCTAATACAGATCTGTTCCCAAGGTTTACAATTTCGGCAGCTATAGTGTTAAAATAATTCCTATATCTCCAAAATTAGACAAGGATAGGAATAATTTTACAGTAGATGGAGATGTCATACAGTAATTTTAGATATAGTCCTTAAAAATGAAAATCCCTTACCATATTGTTTATCTTTAAACATGTCAGTAAAAGCTATTGAAACTACGGAAAGAGCTTACTATTCAAAAGTAATTGTTACAAAAGAATATAAATGTATTAGACGTACTTTTCGTATACAGTAGAAACTTTTTGAAAACATATTTGATAATTTTGTCTGTCACTAACAGTTCAAACATCTCTGCAACCACTTATTCAAGGGTGATTTGCTTTGCAGCACCAAGGGTATCTACTTCTATGCTATGTTTGCGGTAGTTCTCATTTCGAATTGTGGAATATTTGCGTTCGTCTTCTTTAGTGAAAGAATTTCGGAAACTGCATTTAGTAACTCCGCTTTAGTGGCACTGTCATCAGTAACATTACCATCACGCAGTAAAGGCATTGACTGAGTCTTTCCACTGGTGTACGTAATATAGGACCAGAATCTCTTAGGATGTTCCGGCGCATTTCTAGAATGTCGCGTTGAAGTCTGCGCTAAATTTCGAGATTCAGTAAAACTTCGTTAGTCTTGGAGATTTTCCGTTCGTCTAAATGTCCTGTGCCGTGTACTATGGGGAATCAGTTCACCCTTTTATTAATTGATTTGGTGTGAATCCCTAGAGTGCTGTTGATGCGCTATTTCTTTGAACGTAAGCTACATATGCTTTTCACTTACAGGAGAAGTTGAGACTGTTCATAGGAAGACGTCAACCGAATTTTTATCTGTATTTTTTTAAAATATATATTTAGGGTTTAGTTTTAGTAAATATCTTTGTCACGGAATTGATCCTCGCTTCAACTTTGTGTTCACTAATCACTGTATCCGTCGTGATGCTCAGGTGTATTTGTGACTAAGAGGTCAAGTGTCTTTTGGAAACCATTTAAAATTTGTATGGGCTCGTGAACTAACTGTACAAAACAATTTAAAGAAAGCATTTAGAACAGTTGGGAAAGATACGAATGGTAGATTTAAATCAATGCCAACTAAAATTGTATGAGTAGTGTACCTATTTGTGATGACACTCAAGTTTTCTTTGAACTGTTCAGCGGTTATATAATCTAAGTCTAGAGGTCGGCAAAGGGAGCCATTTATTAATTTATTCCGGTTGTCGAGTATAACCTCGGCTCACGCTCATTCCCAGGAACTATCTACTTCAGTGCCGCTTGTGAGCTATTACACACATTACATTTCGATTACCTTAAGTTTTGCTTCTTGTTTAAGCTGTTGAGCAGATCATAGCAATTATGGCTTTTCCCTTAAAGAAACTAGGATGCTTTCAGTGCGACTTTGTAGATACCAAAAATAAACGAAGTAGAACAATAGTGTACATTATAAGCATAGCATTCTTTATTACTTCATTTCCTTATTTCAAACATTTTAAAATTTTATGTCGACTTTAGATGATCTTTCAAACATATATGCTCTTGGAATGAAACTTTCACGCTGCAGCGGAGTGTGCGCTGATATGAAACTTCCTGGCAGCTTAAAATTGTGTGCCGGAACCGGGACTCGAACCTGGGTTCGAGTCCCGGTTCCGGCACACAATTTTAATCAGCCAGGAAGTTTCATAGACGCTCTTACCTCTATTTTATGTATGCATTTTCTGTCACTGTTTTCAATATTATTCCAATACACTTTACTAAGAAATGTTTCACTGCAGGAATATCGGATTTTAGAAAGTAAATATTCGCATTCTCTTTACATCGTTTCTTTCGTGTTCCTACCATAGCGATGTACTGTTGCTATCGCAATCAGTAAGTGTGGAAGGAAGCTACCGTAAAGACGAAGGGAAAATTGATCCATATTTTTGCTTTGAAGAACTAATTACGTATTGACGACGGTATTGCCTTTGTTTCTCGTAAGTTATATTTCGTTTTCGGGATATTGAAAAGAAGGTGTACATTTTGCCAAGACGTCGAAGAAAAAGGTCTCTTACGGAGAGGCTTATCGAGTAAGATGTGGAGACGGCGGTTTGGAAGCAGACAGGAGTACGAGGAAGGGCGTCCCTTGCCTACGAGGAAGGGGAGGGGGGGGGGCGCTATTCAGCCTACCTGGCGAAGGGTCAGGTGTGGCAAATGTCCGGCGTGGCAACTGTCCGGTATTCTTTAGGAATGATGTCGACGCGTCACTGGGTTGAGAGATAATAATGAACATAGATAAAAAAAAAAAGGTCTTGGGCTTATCGCTTGCCGCGGTGGAGTAGCCGAGCGGTCTAAAGCGCCTCGCTGCGGTGCGCGCGGTTGCTCGCCGTGGAGGTTCGAGTCCTCCCTGGGGCATGGGTGTGTGTGTTTGTCCTTACGTTAGTTTACCTAGGTTTAAGTAGTTTGTAAGCTATGGACTGATGACCACGCACTTTGGTCCGATAGATTTACAGACATTTGAACATTTTTGCTTATCGCTTGCGGCCAAGGTTCGAATCCCGGCTCGGTACACTTTTCTGTTTTCCCCAATCGCAGTTGATGTCATATATTCTGCGAATATAATACAAGAAGGACAAAAAGAAGAAGATTGACTTGGGCTGGACATATAGGGAGGATGAGTGAAGGGAGGATATCTCAGGATGTGTTTCTGGGAGTTGTAGCTGGACAGAGGGACCTTGGACAATATAGGAGACCACCCATAGGGACACCGAGGGCATGGGACCAGCAGCAGGCGAGTGCTGGCACCACACTCGATACCGGGAGCAAAGCTGGAAGCGGGTAGGGCAGGCAGGCATATGGTCAGTAAGGCCCAAGCCACGGAGAAGTAAGTAAGTATTGCTTACAAAGGTAGATAATTATTGTACGAAATGTATTGATCTGAATACTTTGAAAGATAAGAAAATGGCAATAGTCTTTCATGCTCGGCTAACAACCACTAGATCTTGATTTTACATTAATATTAAAGTCTCACAAGGAAAGTACTTGGGCTCGAACAAACACTAATACATCAAAATCGTGTGAGAGATAATGTAAAGATCCCTTATTGCTCTAGCGATACTCCCGCATCTGCAAAACTCTGCAGTCGTCCGTTAGAGGCCACTGCGTGTGCCTTGCCACATTGCACTTTGACCTGTCGGTTCGCCAGTAGGGACGGTGCAGTGTGCCTCCAATGATGCGTTTTGTGACATTTGTCTGGTGAAGCGTCAAATGGGGCGGCGATTGGTAATCAATCCTCCTAATGTATTGCGATTGGTTGAGATGAAGTTACGAAGAACCCTCCTTCGTGAAGACGGTATTAGCGTAGAAGATGAATCATTCGCATGCTTTCTCGTATCTGTTATGGTACAGAAATATGAACATAAGTTAGATTCTGTTGTAACACTAACACATAATGATGATAAAATAGATGATAATGACGAACAACTCATTGCAAGCGGCAGTGCTACGGTAAGTGCGGGAAGAGGCGATGGAAGCAGTGGCAATGAATACCAATAGTCTTCCGAGAAGAAGGTTAAAGTTGCAACTATCATCACGGCTTTTGATGACATTACGCTAGAGAACATGTAGGATGATTATTACATAAGTTATTGTTACGATATTTGCATTACGTATGCCGTCTACAATTACATCTACCGTACTATCTAGAGCGTGATCGCAGTTTTGTAGAAAAACGACACCCACCAGCACATTGAGGTGTTCGTAGAGATCCTGCACGCAAACGTTCATACAGATATGTCTGTTCGAGCCCATGTACTTTCTTTGTCAGTGGCGTAAGAAAATATAATAATAATACATACTGATATTGAAACTCCTTGGATTTGTGAAACTGCTTACAACCTACTTATGAACGTCTCGGCAAGTTGGCCAAATCAGCAGATCAAATATTTCTCGACATAATAACGCGATTCGAAAATTTAAAATTACGATAACAGCTGCAATAGTCTACGTTCTTATATAACATGCACTGATTGTAAACTTTCCTCTTCAGATAACGTCGGAAGCTTAGATTTCGAAACTCTTTTATTTGTCAAGAGTGCTCTAGTCCTTTTTTCCCTTCTTAATTTCTCATCTGACCTGGATAGAATAAAATCGTATTAACTGATCTTACTTCATTGTAAAATTACATCATTTTTCTATGCTACTTATTCGGCAATCAGTATCATAATTTCTACAGTGGATCCTGATATTAGCTTTCACACACACACATAGACAGAAATGTGCGGTAGGAGATTTTAATCAATAACTGTACTTTATTAAAACTCTAAACCCCATGTCTTTCGTTAGTCTGTTTGAACACTATCTCCACAACCAATTTCCACGGGGTTTTCAATGGTAGCTTCAGCGTATCTTAGAGCTACATACAGGCTTTATTTAATCAAAATCAGATCGTAGAAATATAATATACCCCAACTAAAAATTGTAGGAATCTGCTCTGATTACGACTATGGCACTGTATACCAACAAGCAATAGACGGTGCTCATCTTGTAATGGTGCAGCTGCCATGCTTGCTGTATTAGATTTCTGATTAAATCCGCCTTATGCAAGACACCTTGTTTTAACACCCAAACCAGCAATACCTTATTCCAAAAACTAACAATAGAGGAAAATTATAACATGTAGAAAGTACTTAACGAATCTTTGATATCTGATGCTAGTACATTTAAAGTTAGAATTGATATAGCACTGTACATATCATATGTTGTTTGATACACCATTGTCTTAATACCTTGGTCATCTGATGCTTGCATACTTGAAGTTAAAATTAGACAAGTTCTTGAGTCCCCGATGAAGCATTTGTACTCCTGAATTCGGCGTCTTGTTCCATAGCAATTGACCATTACAAGCATTACTAACTGATCGACATTTGCAGCTACTAAGCTTCGTCTGATGAGATCATGTTTGTGATCGCTAAAACAAATATACATGTGGGACACGTAATATACTGCGTTCTCCACAGGTCACTATTTGTTGATTAAACGCTTTCCCGTTGGTAGCCAGAACAAGACTGGATTTTGTCTACGTCGGTAGAGAGAGTACCCTCCGCCTGCACCACATGAAGTTCTATAGACACTGACCTTCGTCTTGCTTTGAAGATTAAGTGTGCAAAATGTCCGTAAAATCGAAATAAAACTGTCCGTTTCGCCGAGATCAGCAGGAAAGTATCCTCCATCACGCACCATACGCGTCATATCTTCTGAACTGTGTGTTGTAGGTGGTTCAGCTGCCAAATCACTTTTAATTACGCTTACTGATGAAAAGAGAATCCCGATAGTAGATAAACATGGTCTTTTCACTGAAAGAGCAAACTGAAAATATCCCTGAAATCCGGTTTTCGTACCATGAGAATGCCTGTAAACCGAAAACAGTTTATTACTGTACTTCATGCACCAGTTGTCAATAATAAAATATATATGGCAACACGACATGTTTCAGGACGACATTATACCACTATCAAGTTCATAAAACTTATCTGCTGCTAGGAAGCATTTTAAACACATTAGCTGTGTATGTACATTGTCAAAAATAAAGCATCCCGCAGTACCAAGTGTTACTCAGATGACAGCAAGTTGTGCACTAGCAGGAGATAAGTTTTATGAACTTGATAATGGGATAATGGCGTCGCGAAACATGTCGTCTTGATATATATATTTTATTATTGACAACTGGTGCGTGAAGTAGTTGTGTGATGGCGTCTAAACAGACGAAAACGGTTTAACGGGTCAAATATAACAACAGTTCGAAGACACTCCTACGATTTATGATTTTCAGGTCACCTATATGCTGAAAGTCCTTATAACGAAATTGTACAAATTATATAATGATTTAATCATTCCTGTCCTAATTACATCAAACCTACAGTGAGGTGATAAGTTACAGGATACATCTTACCATTGTGTCAGATCTTCTGACCAGCTAAGTGCAGCTTCTCAACATGGCACGTAGGTTCAAATGTTCAAATGTTTGTACAGCTTATGGGACTTAACTACGGGGTCATCAGTCCCTAAACTTACAAACTACTTATGAACTACTTACGAACTAGGACGGCACAAATATCCATGCCCGAGGGGGGATTCGAACCCCCGACCGTAGTGGCCGTGTAGACCGTGACTGAAGCGCCTCAGTCCCCTCGGCCACCGCGGCCGGCAGGCACGTAGGTCCTACTCAACAAAAGTCCTCTGCATGAATACAGAGTTATGAACCTCTGTGACGTTGTTGTTGTGCTCTTCAGTCCGGAATCTTGTTTGACACAGCTCTCCACCCAACTTTATCCCAAGCAAGCCGCTTTATCTCCTCATAAGAACAACAATCCACACTCTTTTGAACCTGCAACTGTATCCGTTGCTTGGTCTCTCTTTGCAATGTTTACCCCCTCACAGTTCCCTCCAATGCTAAGCTGACGATTCCTTGACGTCTGTGAATGTGTCCTACCAAACCCAATAGCGATCCATAATTTCGAAAGATAAAAAGTTGGCGGTTTGCCAATGACATAATTATTTTGTCAGAGACTGCAAAGGATTTGGAAGAGCACAATGTTTTGAAAGGAAGATATAAGAGGAACAAGGATAATGGAATGTAGCGTCAGAAATTCAGGCGATTCTGAAGGAATTAGATTAGGTAATGAGACAATAAAAGTCTTCGATGAGTGTTGTTATTTGGGTACCATGATAACTTCTGATGGGCGAAGAAAAGAAGATATAAAATGCAGAAAGGCTATGGGAAGAAAAGCGTTTCTAAAGAAGCAAAAATTGTTAACATCCAATATTAATTTAAATGTTAGGAAGTCATTTCTGAAAGCATTTGTCTGAAGTGTAGCATTGTATGGGACGGAAATGTGAACGATAAGGAGTTGACACAAAACGACGATAGAGGCTTTTGAAATGTGGTGCTACAGACAAATGATGAAACTTAGATGGGTAGATCACGTAACTAATGAGTAGGTGCTTAACCGAATTGGGGAGTTTCTGACATATCCTGTCTAAGAGAAGGGATAGATTGGTGGGACACATTCTGAGACATCAAGGAATCGTCAACTTAGCATTAGAAGGAAGTATGTGGGGTAAAAATCGCAGAGGGAGACCGAGGGGCGAATACAGTAAGCAGATTCAAAAGGATGTATGTTGCCGGACGTATTCTCAGATGAAGACACTTGCACAGGACAGGGTAGCGTGGAGAGCTGCATCAAACCAGTCTGCGGACTGAAGACCACAACAACAACAATTTTGAAAGTGTTAGAAATGCTGGATTTGTACACGAATTGACCTTTTCAGTAAGTCGCATAAATGTTGAGAAAGTCACGAATTTTTCATTCCGTTTTTCATATTAGATTCAGGAACTAGTCTCTTCTTCTATCCTAAAGTAACAATTACTTTATTCAAAGAGAAATAATAACAGACTACTAAAGCTAATGCTATTCCGCCCACAAAATACAACCACAGTCGCGTCCTTGTCGATCCGATCGTCCAGTAGAGGGCAGCACGAATATCATCTCGTTCTCAGTACAGATTATGAGCCGCATCGATAATTAGGCCCTCGATAAATTTTGCGCGCTAGAGACGAGCCTTTTGTTTTTGTACGAGTACTCAAGTCGTTCGTAATGTTCAAGATGGTCGCTTGTGTTGCTCTGCGAGGCTCGGTGTCCGAAATCATGGCCGAACCATTCATCTGGCGCAGCGATTAGCGAGAACAACAGCGAAGGCCTCCAGCCTGTTAGCGGACTTAGCACCGATTGGTGCCCGGCCAGTCGCAGAGGCAGTGCGCACTGTGACCGAGCAGAGGTGCCGTAGCGGGTGTGTGCTAAACGCCCAGCGCCACCGCAGCAGCCGCGCCAACGACACGGCCAACGCTGTTCCGTCAGAACGGACACAGTATGCGAAGCTTCACCTAAATCAGGCAGTGCACAGAAGTGGCAAAAGTCATGTGCACAGATACAGATGGCAGTAGTAACGGTTACATTCTACATCTACATGGGATGTAGCTATGAGAGGGCAACAGGCTATAACTCGTCCGAGAATTAATCCTGACAGATTTGTGCGCCGTTAATGCGTACTAGACAGGAGAGGGACTGGAATTCTATTAGTGCTGAACGCCCCATCGATAGAGTGGTAATTATAGACGGAGCACAACCTCGTTGTTTAGCCCGATCCATTATGTCAATATACGGAAATAGCACAGTCTGCTACGCCCCGAAAACATATACAGAGCTACCAAGACCCGTGCCGGCCGCGGTGGCCGAGGGGACTGAGACGCTCCAGTCACGGTCTGCACGGCCACTACGGTCGGGGGTTCGAAACCCCCATCGGGCATGGATATTTTTGCCGTGCTTAGTCTTAGCTAGTTCATAAGTAGTTTGTAAGCTTATGGACTGATAACCCCGTAGATAAGTCCCATAAGTTCTACAAACATTTGAACATTTTTTGAACCAAGACCCGTATCAGCGGTTATCGTCAGCAACTGTAGCAAAATCTCTACATCTGCATGGAATACTCTGCAAATCACATTTAAGTGCCTGGCAGAGTGTTCATCGAACCACCATTATACTATTTATCTACCATTCCACTCGCGCGGGAAGAAAGAACACCTGAATCTCTCCGATAGGGCTCTGATTTCTCGTATTTTATTCTATGTAAGTGGGAGTCAACAATATATTTTTGATTTCGGAGGAGAATGTTGGCGATTGGATTTCGTAAGTAGCCCACGCCGCAGCGATAAGCGCCATTGTTGTAATGATTCCCATCCCAGATACTGTATCATTTCCGCAACTTTGTCTCCCCTGTATCGTGAGAATACGAAACAAGCTGCCCTTCTTTGGACTCTTTCGATGTCCTTCGTCAAAACCACCTGATAAGGATACTCCAAAAATGGACGGACAAGCGTAGTTATGCAGTTTGTTTTTGTACTTCTGTTGCATCTTTTAAGGGTTCTGCCAATAAAAAGCAGTCTCTGGTTCGCCTTTCCCACGACATTGTCTACGTTTTCTTTCCAGTTTAAGTCTGAAGTAATAGTAATTCCTAGGTATTTTGCGCAGTTTACGGCCTTCACTTTTGATTGATTTATCTTGTAAACAAAGTTTAACGGAATTCTTTTCGTACTCATGCCGATACTTCTCATTATTTAGACTCAACTGCAAACTTTTACACCATAGTGATATCTTATTCAGATCGTTCTGCAGTTGGTTTTGATCTTCAGATGATTTTTACTAGACGGTAAATGACGGCGTCATCTGCAAACAACCTAAGAGAGCTACTTAGATTTTCCCCTAAATCGTTTATGTAAATAAGGTACAGCAGAGGACCAATGACACTACCCTGTGGAACGCCCGATATCACCTCTGGTTTACTCGACGCCTTACCTTCGATTACTACGACCTGTGCCCTCTCTGACAGGAAGTCTCTTATCCAATCTCAAATTTGGGGTGATATACCATAACCACGCAATTTGATTAAAAGCCGTTTGTGAGGTACGGTGTCAAAAGCCTTCTGGAAATCAAGAAATACGGAATCGAATTGCGAACCTTTGTCGATAGCACCCATCACTTCGTGGAAATAAAGAGCTAGTTGTGTTTCACGTGAACGATATTTTCTAAATTCGTGTTGACCTTGGGTCAATAGATCATTCTGTTCGAGATAATTCATAATATTTGAATAGAGGATATGTTCCAAAACCCTGCTGCAAATTGACGTCAGTGAAATAGGCCTGTAGTTTAATGGGTTACACCTACTGCCTTTCTTGAATATATTATGTGTAAAAGGGCGGTGTGGTCAATTCCAGTGATTCATGTGAAAAGGATTTCGGCGTGATTGTGATCGCAATGATTGACAGACGGGAATTAACAGACACTGAACGTGGAATGCTAGTTGGAACTATAGGCTAGACTGGGAGAATGCCTCCTAAGGAACTACAATTTTTATCACCATCAAAAACGCATTTATGAACTATATCAGTATTATGTAACATTGTAACCAATCTTAAGAATGTATACAAACTTTTTCAACAATATATCTACATCTACATAGATACTCTGCAAATCACATTTAAGTGGCTGGCAGAGGGTTCATTAACCACTTTCATAACCTTTCTCTAATAGCGCGCGGGAAGAAAGAACATCTAAATCGTTCGGTTTTTTATCTGATTTCTCTTATTTTATTGGGATGGTCATGTCTCCCTATGTAGGTACGCGCTAGCAAAATATTTTCACTTTAAGAAGCAAAAGTTGGTGATTGAAATTTCGTAAATAGATCTCGCCGCAACGAATAACGTCTTCCTTTTAATGATTTCCACCTCAAATCGTGCAACATTTCCGTGACGCTTATTCCCTGTAACGTCATAAAATAAGCTGCCCTTCTCTGAACCTTCTCAATGTCTTCCGTCAGTCCCACCTGGTGAGGGTCCCACAAGGGGCAACAGTACTCTAGGAGAGGACGCACAAGTGTGATGTAGGCAGTCTCTTTGGTGGAGCTGGTGCATCTTCGAAGCGTTCTGTCAATGAAACGTAACCTTTGATTCGCCTTCCCCACAATATTTTCTATGTGTTCTCTCCAGTTTACGTTGTTCGTAATTGTAGCTCCTAGGTATTGGTAGAATTTACGACCTTAAGGTTTGACCGATTTATCGTGTAATTGAAGTTCAGCGGATTTCTTTTGGTGGTCATGTGTATTACTTCACATTTTTCTTTATTTAGTTTCAATTGCCAATTTTCGCACCATGTAGAAATTTTGTCTAAATTGCTTTGTATTTGCTTTTGATCCTCTGTTGACTACACTAACCGATAACCGACAGCATCATCCGCGAACAGTCTAAGGGAGCTATTCAGATTGTCTCCTAAATCGTTTATAAACACAAGGAAGATTAGGGGACGTATAACGCTTCCCTGGGGAACCGTTTTACTCGATGACTTACCGTCAAATACTACGAACTGCGTCCTTTCTGATAGGAAATCGTGAATCCAATCGCACAATTGGAGCGATACTCCATAAGAACGCAATTTCATTAGAAGCCGCTTGTGAGGTACAGTGTCAAAAGTCTTCCGGAGATATCTATATGGAAAATAGTCACAAAAATCGATTTATTAACCGCTGCACTGTGGTGGTATTACCCAAGGAGCTGGGGTAATGGCACCACGGACTTAAGGTAATGATGCCAGTCAATAGGGATAAAGACACAGAAGTGAAACCTATTGAAAATCTAATATACAGTTACAAACTATACTTTATTACACTTTACCAATTGAATAGGAAAAGAAATTACGATTTTAGTTTACTTGAATGGAAAATTTTGAACTTCAAACGATTGATCAAATTCTTCACGGGTTTCCAGCCGGATCATCTGTACACAATATTTCTGCGGTCCAGCTGGCCGCCATCATCAGGTGAGGAAGCTGAGCCACTCTCGCCGTGACTGAGTGAAACTGTTTTTTTTCCCTTCATTGTATTTTCAAGCCAACTGTAAAAACAGTTGGCAGGCTGGCAGCAGCTGCGGTGGCTGCTCTTCAGCCATGTGACATACATGAAATGACAAGAGTGGAGAAAAACAATATACAAAATAGAAGGATAAAATTGCGGAAAAGACAATCGACACACTGAGTTTTTGACGGACTAAAATGTACATGAACAAGCGGGACAAACATATATCAGAAAAACGAGAAACAGACGAGTAGTATTAAAACTCACTTAGTTCGTAAAAAACAGTTGGCCACGGCGACAATTTAAAAAGTACATCGCAGAAACACCAAGGATAAAAACGAAGATAGTGGACGGCGCACAGAATAAAACTTGGGGACGGCGATCACGGAGACACTGATTAAAACCACACGACACTGGACACACAGGCACTGTACACATAGGTAAAAAGTCGAGACGCCCCCGCAGGGGGTGGGGAGGGGGATGGAGGGGGGAGGGGGGGGGAGATGGAGGAGTGCGGGGGGGAGGGAAGGGGAGGGAAGGAGGGGGGGAGGATGGACGAGACTCTGGGCAGGGGAAAGGGGTAGCCAAGCGGGCGGGAAGGAAAAGGGACGGGAGAGGGGGGAGGGATGCTGACGCTACGGGGAAGGGATCATAGTTGGTAGGAGGGGTAGATATCAGGACGAAGTTCGGTATCCGGTAGAGGAATGGTTCGGAAGTTGCCCTGGGAGAGGATACGGAGCGTATGTAGGTGAAGGCCGGGAGGAACGGTTTGGCGGAGGCGTGGCAGAGGCCCGGGCTTGGTGAGGAGAGGGTATACCAGGGGGTTTTGGAACTCGATTTTGCGGGTTGTGTAAAGGAGACGGAGATGTTCAAGGTGTGGGAGGAGAGGAGGGAAGGGGATGAGGTCATAGAGGATCCGCGCGGGGGAAGGGAGGCTGATACGGTATGCGAGGCGGAGGGCGTGGCGTTCTAGGATCTGGAGGGATTTGTAGAAAGTAGGAGGGGCTGATATCCAGGCGAGGTGGAAGGAACAAAGGACGGGGCGCATGATTGATTTGTAGGTGTGAAGGACAGTGGAAGGGTGGAGGCCCCACGTCCGGCCGGTAAGGAGTTTCAGGAGGTTTAGGCGGGACAGAGCTTTCTCACGGAGGGACTTGAGGTATGGAGTCCAGGACAGTTGGCGGTCAAGGGTAAGGCCAAGGTATTTTAGGGTGGGGGTGTGACGGATTGGTCGGTTGTGGAGGGTAAGATAGAAAGTGAAACTGTGAAACGACGGGCTCTATATACGCAACGAAAGTACGAAGGCGCATGCGCTAAGTACAGAGGGCGTGAGTTTACGCGTAGCTGCTGACCCCTGCCGCGAGAGAAGTTGTAGCGTTTCCAGTGGTGGGTAATGACAAAAACGATAGATCGTTATAGACTGTTATTCGTTGCTATGTGCTGCAGATACCGGTGTTTCTTTAGATCTGATAACACAGAACTCCACGATTTACAGTGGATATTTTCTGAGTAAATCGTGGAATCCTGTCGGCATAGGAGTCGGGTGGCCGTCTCCAAAAGGTTAATAAAATGACAAAGCTAATCATTCACGTCTACTGATGTCTGTCAGTGAAACGAGCCTCGGAATGGTGGCCAAACATCTAGTCACACATTCATTCTACTCCCCACTCTCATTAAAAGCATATGAATAATCATCATCAAAAACCTCCTGAAGTATCTGAGAGTCGTTAATTTCCTTCCTTTTTCTGATCAGGATCATTTCTAAACACAGGTTGAACTGCAAGGCGAAAGGAATCTTCTTGGTTAAGACATAGGTCATTCCAGTACGCACGCAGAATTGAATCTTTAAGCGTATATTGATACCCCAGCCATTGAGTAATGTGATCAACAGTGGCTGATTGGCCACGAAGTAAGAATAAGGCAGCAACGAACAGTGAGACATTTCAGTCGCAACCGCACATGTTACATATAAACAGGGAGTATCAGGGGAAGTAGTAAATGTTTTAGAAGGTGGTAGTAAAGATGAATTGCACTAAAAAATGCTGGATAGCTTGAATTTTTGTAGAGAGCAGATATGGAGCTGAGTTCAGTGCATTTTCGTTTCGTATGTTACATTGGTTGCTATGAACTATTATCAACGTTTGCACTTCGATAAAAAATTCCCATTTTCTGAAAAATTTCGAGATTCGGAGGGCAGTAAAACGGAGCTCATGGTTAGAAAAATTTCTCTCTAAAGCATGCTAAACACCGTGCCACATCTGACACTCTAATCCGTCTTTTATTTATTTATTAATCTAAAACTTATAAATCTGTTTAATTGAAAAGAGATATACCAGTGGTAGCTAAAGTACATGTCAAAACTATATGCACTGCAGTCAACAATGCAATTTCAGTTTACGTGATAGAATGGTATAGAATGGTAAGTACTCAGAAGGAGTTACTAGCATGCAAAGATTTAGAGAGTGCCCTGGTAGCAGAAACGAATTACGTTTTTTCTCCTCATTAATTGTTATAATTACGCAGAAATGACACTGCGCTACTTACGGACTTTACATCAATAACGTATACAAAAGAAAGTGCTGTTTCCCAGTGAGGAATTCTATACAGCTTATTACACTAATGCATTAACGTCCCGTCGACAACGTGCTCATTGAAGACCGAGCCCAAGCTCAGATCGTTTTGCTACGGGTACAGAGGAAAATAGGCCGTGCTCTTCCAAAGGAACCATCCCGGCATTCTAACGGAGTGATTAGGGAAATCACAGAAAAATAATCCGGATGGGCGTAGGTGGACCTGAAACATCGTCCTGCCGATTGCAAGTCCAGTACCACCTCGCCACCACAGAAAAATTGAATCCGGATGGGCGTAGGTGGACCTGAAACATCGTCCTGCCGATTGCAAGTCCAGTACCACCTCGCCCTGTCACCACTCTTTGTAGTAGTCCCACTTCCAGTCTCCTCAGTAGAAAGTTGAAGGGCTTAGGGCAGTGCTTCTTCAGTTACCTTTCCAATCGTCATCACTTACCATAACATAAACTATTTAGCATAACCATTCAACATTGTTTCATTGTTGTGTATCAGGGTCAATCTTCATATGATTGTAAAACTACAGACAAAGACATCAATTGGCGTTTAATTTCGACAAATACACTTCCGAGTAAAGGAGCGCAAACGTCTCTGGAACAATCGGTTTAAGTAGAATATAACCGCCGCCCAGGTAGCTGAGTAAAGTGATGGGCAACTCACACTTTTATCTCTGGACAGGACGGTTCTTCAACGGAACGAGAGATAAGAGACAATCAGTTTATCGTTAGGAATCTGCGAAGGTGTGAAGGCTCTTTCGTATTTAAAACACAAAGTAATTTACATTATCTGCCAGTGACTATTCAATTAAATCATTTGAGAAAGTTAAAAAAAAGTGTCTAACCGCGGATTCGATCTAGGGTCTCATATGTAGGAAGAAGTTGCACTGACCATTACGCCACTGAAACAAAATATGTTCAAATGTTTGCAAACACACACACACACACACACACACACACACACACACACACACACACACACAGAGAGAGAGAGAGAGAGAGAGAGAGAGAGAGAGAGAGAGAGAGAGAGAGAGACAGAGAGAGAGAGAGGGAGAGAGATACAGACACATGCGCGTGGTAGGATTCCAACTTCCGACCTGACCGGCTGCACAATCCGCTACATGGTGTCCCAGTCAGTGCGGTGCCCCTGGGGACAGTGATCACCAACAATAAAGGGACCACCCTAGTGTGTGTCCTTTCAGACGCAAATGCTAACTTATCCACGCAATACTTACGTATAACTCGTGCCCTTTTACACTCCTTACTTGGGGCATCTCGCCGATTCTCGAGAGTTTGTGCCTGGTGTACATGCGCACTGACGTAACGATCATGGATCATAATTATATATGTTACAGTCAAAACCCGTATATACTTAGAATGCGTTCTTACTAGTTAAAAGAAGTTTATACTGACCCACTTCGTCAAAACGTGTTTTGTCTAGTTAAAACTAGTTTTAACTGTCATTCGCATTTGGCCATCAGTAAATTCTAGATGTAACCAAGGCTATCAGTAGCAACTAGTTGTAATTGTAAGAACGCATTCCAATTAAACTACACAAAACTAGTTTTCACTAAAACTTATTTACGGGTAAATTTTCAATTTAGAGCAATTTCGTGTTGATTGAAATCGAATACAACATTTGAATTGTTCACTACAATATGTATTGAGAATAACTGATAATTAATAAATAATAATGATAACTACAGCATTACAAAAATAACCATATGTTGAACAAACATTTTAAGGAACTTTAAGTAAAGTAAAGCAGTCAACAATCCCAAGACTGGTCTGAACACCAAAGTGCTTTACTAGGCATGCTCCTGTTTCGGGGTGGTATGCCATTGCCTTCCTCCGACCTTCGGACTTCAAGGCATCTACAATTTAACGTGGAATCCTCACGCGAGTCCCATCGACGGAAAAGAGTAGCCACAGCTTGCCCTTATGCTCCAAACACGAACAGTAATACAGTGGAGGATCGTAATGCCATAGGGTAACACCATCACAGTCGGAAACGCGAATCACCATAACTTACACCCTACTGGGTCTCTGACGCACTTACGACTTCCGCGGCGACCCATAATGACGCCATTCGTTGGATCGGCGTTTGTTTTGGCCCGTACTATGTGGCCCATGTGTCGTCCATTGATACGATACTGCAATCCGTACGATCCTTCAGTATGAGATAATCCGCTTTCACCGAGCGAGGTGGCGCAGTGGTAACGCACTGGACTCGCATTCGGGAGGATGGTGGTTCAAATCCACCTCCGGCCATCCAGATTTAGGTTTTCCGTGATTTCCCTAAATCACTCCAGGCATATGCCGGGATGGTTCCTTTCAAAGGGCACGGCCGATTTCCTTCCTCATCCTAACCCAAAAACTCCGAGCGTTAGCTCCGTCTCTAATGGCCAAGCTGTCGACGGGACGTTAAACCCTAAGCATCCATCCATCCAATCCGCTTTCGTGTGCGAGGTCACGAATCGTCTGGCGTCGATCACTGTCCTCTAAGGAGCCACAGTATACACTTCCTGTTCAAAGTCGCTAGGACGACCTGCCCGATACAAGTCTGTCACAGTTAGCCGACCTTCATTGAAGGCTTTTACCCAACGTGCCGCTGTTCTGTACGGCAATGCCGATTCCCCACACGCCTCTTAAAGATGACTCTGTCGTGCTGTACGACCTCTGGCACATTCAGTGTTGATGAAACTCCGTTGTTTCTGTTTCTAAACATAGTGACACCGTGACGTTAGACCGCTCGCTCATAAGTCACTGTTTCCCTCGATTGTGCGCAAGCCGGTGACGTGGGACGGACGAGTCCATTTGGTCGGAGGTAAGGTAGGTATGTCAACAACGTGTGCTGTCAGCGACAATAGTAGATTCCATTGTATAGTGTCTGCACAGCAGTTTAAGTTCTAAGCTTCGCATAATCAACTGAGCTGCGCGGGAATAGCCGCGCGGTCTGAGGCGTCATGTCACGGACTGCGCGGCTGATACCGTCGGAGCTTCGAGTGCTCCCTCAAGCATGGTTGTTCAAATGTTTGTTAAGTTTATGGCACTTAACTGCGTGGTCATCAGTCCTTAAACTTAGAAACTACTTATGAAACAAATATCCATGCCTGAGGGAGGATTCGAACCCCCAACGGGAAACGGCCTCGCACATCTGAGCATAGCGCCTCAATGCGCTCGACCACTCCGCCACGGCTCTCAAGTATGGTTGCATTTGTTTCCTTAACTCTAGACAGCAATGACTTCAGCAATTTGGACCTTTAGATTTACAATCATTCGAATATTTTAAAGCAGCTGAAAAAATTGACAAACAAACACGCACACACACACACACACACACACACACACACACACACACACACACAGACACACACACAAAGTGCTAACGGACAATCCCTTTACTCCAACACAAAAGATGAACGCATCCCACAAAATCAAAACGAAGTACACCAATGGAGTGGTGGTTGTTGTTTTCACGACAGGAAAACGTGAATATTTAGTGTCAATGTAAGTTCAGGGTACCGAATGAAAATATATGAAACATGTGAACAAAGATCAAAAGGATGTACGCCAGATAAACAACAAAGGAAGTAACAGTAATTGCTGCAGTTAATAGAAATACTAAGACAAATCTTGAGAATTGCTCACTATCAAGACAAACAAAAGTGTAGAAAAATCATACAGTTACAGTGGTGACTATAGATGTTTGAAAATAAAGTTAAATACGTTTTGTCTTCATAAGACGGTTGTTAACTTGTATAACTGCGACAAGGAGAAAAAAGAAGGTAAAAATAGATACGACAACAGAAAGGGGACATTTATTTTCACCGATACCAGACAATGTGCCTCTATCCTGAGTTTCCGCAGCATAACATAAACAGGGGACGCGAATGAGATGCATTTGATGGCGAGCACTGACTCTGATGGCACTAACAGAGAAAAGCGTGTTTCCTTTTCTAACCTCGTTTAACTTCTGTAACCGACAATACAAACATAACACTTCATTCATTCCGTTCTGCAAACCAATATCATTTCCGTCCATGAACCACTACTAAGGAACTCATACATTACTAGGTAAAGAAGAAGATCGTTATATTGTAATCCCGAATTGCTCATGAGCATACATCAAATTGTACCACTACATTAAGTTTCGAACAACTAAACAGGGAACTAATGCCATTCGCATTTCTCTTCGTAATTTGCCACAAATTTTTCGAGGCAGAAAAAAAAGACGTAATGCGACTTTAATAGTTTTATTGAATTTTTTTCCCACTCAACATCAATGTTGATTCGATTTTTTCTCTGGTTCACTTCAAACTGTTTTAAATAAACAGACAAGTAATTTCGTTACGTCAAAACATAAAATTATAAATTGGGTTACATGATCCCCTTTCAAATTTCTGCCGTAAAATCCGAAAACTCAAAGTAGGGTCCAGTAGCTTCAAATTATCGCTAACTTGGAACTGATCAAAGAGACATTAATCAGTGCATCCTCTATTCATCACTTTAACATCAACTGTACGATATCTTGCTATTCACAGTATACAAGACGTAATTAGAGCAGTATTTCCCCACATCTTGACTAAATAAAACAAAAAAGCAAATCAATCAATACTCGATTATAGCAAACGTCTACATAATGCGATGTTAATCCTTCTGCTATTGAAGTAGACCAGTGACCTGATATGAAGAGAGCTTTCGTGGTTCATTATCTATGGCGCCGCTCTAATTTCTCCATAAGAGAATTCTGAGAATTAATTGCGTCAGATATATGCAGTATTCCATCACAAAACAAATTTAATGATTATTAGTCTTTACTTTTGCAATGAGCATATTCGGATCTCGATAACGTTTACCAATACTCTTTTTCTACTGTCTGAAAAACTCTAATTGATTCAAGATTAAAAAAGTCCTCCATAACATCTATATTAAGGCTTTGAAAAACAGTAAAATATTGGACTCGACAGAAAACCCACGAAACCCAGCCACCGTTGAAGCGTTGCAAATTAGTAAGGCGTATGACCACTACAGGAAGCAATGCATGCTCTGCATATGGCTAGGGCAATTTTCGGGAGACTTTCCCCTCAATCCGATTAGTAGATCTTGAAGGATGGGAGCTGGTGGTATCGTCTGGCTAAAACTTCTCCCTGTAGAACAGCTCTGGGTAAATTGAATTTCAAAGTCAAGTAGCCTAGAACCTGACCATTGCCTTTCGGACAGAAGAAATAATTAATTGAAAGTAATCATAAGAAGTTGAATATTTGTAGTCTGCAACATGCGCATAAGCCTCCAGTTCTGATTGCATCTCATCAACACATGAAAGCGATAAACTCTTATGTATCCAAAATCTGACAAGGAGACCCTTGAGTACGCGTTCAGTCTCTAGTATTGTGTTAATAATTATGAGAAGAAAAATTTATCTGCTAATGACCCACCATGTGCGTCAGAGGGCGACAGGAAATGAGTGTCCGGCAGCTGTAGAGCACAAATCTTCTATGGGATTCATGTATTACTGTTGTCAAAATGGACGTCGTCGACATCCAAAAAATGTTCAGAACAATCCATTAACTTGCACCGTGAACATCGAATGGAAAAGGGCTCATCACGGTGATCACAAAGGTTCGCCCCATGAAGATCAAAGGCGAGCTCCTAGTGAGTTACAAACCGTGCAGGATGTTGGTATAACGGGTTGTAGAACTGATCTAATCTAATGGCATGCAGCTATGCGTTGAAGGGTAGCCGGTTTCACGATAAGCTCCACTATAGACTATTTCGCATTCGGTTGTGTTGTGATGTGCTTCACGATACATCACTGCCAAGCGGACAACATGCATGTCATCACGTTTAGTAGTAAAGTGAGGAGGATACAATCAACCCCGTCGGCCCATCATTCCCTCATGCAGTCAGTGATTACAGATCGGCATTACAGTTGCTTGGTTACGTCTAGGGATGGGAAAAACTGACCGGTTAAAACCGATACCGGTATTTTAGTTTTGAATATTCGGTTTTTTCGGTATTTATTTGGTGTCGGTTGTAACCGGTTTTTTTAGTTATTGCCAAGAACCGGGTAAAAAGCCGGTATGACTACCTCCTGCAGTAGTGGTTCAAAATGTCTTTTTTGGAAATAATTAAAAAAATTAAAACTCGTAGATGCTAATATTTAGGGCTATTCCTAAAATTTCCACTGTTATGAAACATTAGGTCATTGCAATAACTAAGAAAAGCGATCAGTGATAATTTAAGAACAATCCCGGCAGACAGAAACGCGCAACAAACGCGTGGCGTGAGGACTGGTGCAGCAGCTATTGAGGCACCGATGCACCTGTTGCCGTGTGGCGTGGCCTATTAGACGACGCGCGCGCACCAGCAGTGTACGAGACTTGCCTCCGTCTGGTCATGCGGCAGTTCCTTGCTGTCGTCGCCAGACATCGGTTGTGTCTTAAATGGCACCATCCCGAGCGTGGAAGTACTTCACGAAGTACGGGAGCAGTGAGGTACAATGCTCCATTTGTTTTAAAAAACTGAAAACAGGTGGAGGTACTACAAACATGCTGTGTCATTTAAGGAGAAAGCATCCAAAATGTTCCTTGGAAGAGAAGGTCAATTCGATTCATATACCTATAATGTAAGCTTGGAATAATAACTTTTAATGTATTATCATATTGTTATGCTAACAAGTTTTGTTAATGCGATTCCTTGAAAGCGAGGGGATTTCTTAATAACCAGTATGGGTTTAGGTATCATTGATAATGTGGTCCCTCGCGATGTAGCCGTGCGGTCTGAGGCTCCATGTTACGGACTGCGCGGCTGCTCCAGTCGGAGGTTCGAGTCCTCCCTCCTCCCTCGGTCATCGGTGTGTATGTTGTCCTACGGCCTCCTGGCTAGGTTTACACACACTCAAGAAGGCGTAGTATTGGGAGGGGATCTTGCAAAATATGGAAAGACTAGTGATTTGTCGTATAACGTAAATTTACCTAAATATTAACTAAATTTCGTAAGTTTCGGTTTCGGCCGAAACTAGAAGAAGCGAAAATTCGATTACGGTTTCTGTTTCGGCCGCAAAATATGTTTCGGTCGAACTCTACTCGAAATAATAGCAATAAAAAACCGAAAACCGGTTATTTATAAAACCGGTTATCTTGAACAAATTTTACAGTGCGGTTAAACCGGAGATGAAAAGAACCGGTATAACCGAAAACCGGTTGTTTCAGCAATAACCGCCATCCCTAGTTACGTCCGACGCGATCACCGGATTCTTCTTTGCAGTCCTTATAGGCAATTATTCTTCCGCGGTCTAACTCCGAAACGTCCTTGAAACACGCTCGCTGTCTTCTACGAGACATACTGAAACTGCTTGCTCAAAAAAAAAAAAAAAAAAAAAAAACAGCACGAAAGCGCAATTTCAGTACGTCCACACGGCCGTCTGTATCCCCTGTATACAACGCTTTCAGGTGGCACCACTGGCGCCCGCGATGTGCGCCTGCGCTTTAAATACTATAGTGGCATAGTGGCAACCACGAACGACGGCAGCCGAGTAGGAAAAGATGGAAAAGATGCTGTTGACTAGACATGCACTAAGGAGGTTAGAATACGGGTAGGTGCTCCACAGACATATACAGGGTGAGTCACCTAACATGTCGGGATACACTCTATTCCACTCCATAATTGAAAACGGAAAACACGGGTGTACATGTACCTCACCCCTCATGGTAATGTACATGTGCGTCAGTGAAGAAGACCACTAAAGGTGTTAGCACGTGGACGTAATGTGCTGTTCTAGTCTCTTCTGTACCTAAGGTACATCACCGTTCCCTTTGGATCCCGACTTAATTTGGTGCTCTCCGATACACACGATCGAACAGCGGAGGAGTAGTACTCAAGCGTCAACTTTAGGTTACAATATATCCGGATGTAATTAACATTTTACAATGCAACAAACGGCACTGATTACGTTTTTGTTTATATGTTCGGTTGTGCTAACAAAATTAACTGGGTTCCATTTAAAAAAAAAAAAAAAAAAAAAAAAAAAAAAAAAAAAAAAAAAAAAACCTAGGTTTGTGTTAAAAAACATACTTCTGTGCATTTTTTATGTTTTGTATTAACCAATTACACTAGCCCCTCTCCTTACGTTCGGCCTGTGAAATCGGTTCGTCAGTATTTTATGTGGTTTACAAAATATATCAAGCGGTAATGTTAGGTGACTCACCTTGTATATGCCTGTGAGTTGCCCTTAGCGCCACAGAAAGGAAGCCACCGTAGCCATATTGCAGAGCCAATAACATTTGTGGTGACGAGTGTGTATTCATTGCTTTGTGATTTGAAAGTGGTACTTTATGTCAATAGAATTAAAGGCAATATGCATTGCCTATGTATGTGCAAGCAAAAGAAGAAAGTTATATTCTATTTTACTCAGAAAAGTATTGTTGCTAAATTAATACTTGCTATTCGTTTCGGTATTTTCCCACAATGACTCTTAATTTTCATTTTTACGAAATATAGGTTGTCTTGAAATTTCTAAAACCTGATGGTACGAATTTCAGTACGAATATTCAACGCCGCTATGCTAAGATGCGCGAGGCCGTTCCCCATCGGGGGTTCGAATCCCCCCTCGGGCATGAATGTTTCTGCCGTCTTTAGTATAAGCTATTTCAATAGTAGTTTGTAAGTTTAGGGACTGATGACCCCGTAGTTAAGTCCCTTAAGCTCTACAAACATTTGAATTTTCCTGTGTATTCGACATAAAAATCGGCTCTTCACAACTGAACTAACGAAAATGGTACAGCTGGGTTCTGTCATTATTGGACTATACCTTGTTCTGCATTTCCTGCGAACTACTATAGCTGACCGAGCGAGTAGGCGCAGTGGTAAGACACTGGTCTAGCATTCTGGAGGACGGTGGTTCAAATCCACCGCCGGCCATCCAGTTTATTCCTATTCCTAAGTCACTCCAGGCAAATGCCGGGATGATACCTTTCAAAGGGAACGGCCGATTTCCTTCCCCATCCTTACCCAAACAACCCGAGCATAAGCTCCACCTCTAATGACCACGCTGTCGACGGGGCGTTGAAAAATTTCAGTTCTTGTAAAGCATTTGGGTATTATCGCGATATGTTAAGTTATACTTACCTCATGAAATTTTGCGTTAATAAATAATAGTTAATCTATATTGAAGGTCTGTCCACATAAGTATTCTATATCGAATATGCAGTGAGGAATATTTAAATGCTTGACAGTTAACAGGGCAAGAACCACACAGAGCTTTAATCCGCAAGTTGGCGGACTGGCTTCAATCGATAGCTAAGTTTTGCATAATAGCGCCGTCTCCCCTTATGTTAATCTCCTTGACATGCGCGATCCGCCTTCGTTCTTTGGTTAGACTATAATCTGTTGTATATCCCATCACCGCAAAGGCATGTTCATAATTTTTGTCCAGATTCTGATGCTCCTTTCAGGATGTTGTATTTTGAGTGCCTAGTAGCGTATATCTCGCGAAAGTAGTAGGAAGGTAAAATTCGAGAGATCAGAGCCCACACGGTGGCCTCCCCCCCCCCCCCCCCCCCCGCAAACTCGATGAGTATCGATGTAGGGGGTGCAAAAAATAATATGAACACCATGCAGTAAAATACATCTTGTTATAAGTTCGGACCATTGCCTAAATATCAATACTGACACGCGACCGCTGTCCTCAATAGATGTACGAAACATTCGACGTTACCTTGCTGTAAGTTATAAGTTTTGTTCTGAAACGCTCAACACAAATGATCAGTGAAGTGTGCGACCTCTCAAGACTTCCAAAGTGGTAAACTCGATGGTGTGCAGTTAGTGCAAAGGGCTGCAGATTTTACGATTCACTTGTGACAGTATCCTCGGTAATGACAGCGTACTTCGTGAAACAAGGTGAAACATCTCTGGCGAAGAGAAATAGTGGGCGAAGCCCCAAAGCTACCTGACAACGGTCGAAGAGTTTTAAGAAGAGTGTGACCACACAACAAAAAATAGCACGGAAAATGCGACTACAAAATTCAACACTCACTTGATTTATACTGTTTCGATAAAAACAGTACGCCTCGAGCAATTCATGGAGAAGCACTTTCCCCTTAATAAAGGAATCCATAAGAAATTTACGAAGGAAGTGGTGCCACGATCACAAAACCTGCTAACTAAGAATGTGATATGGTCCCATGAATCAACGTATCATAGATTTAAACCGGGTTTAAGCACCTAAAAATCCCAAAAGAAGCTTACGTTACGGCGTACCTGATTCCTATAGTCAATGATGGGAAAGACTCTGTCATGATTTGGGCATTTCTTTTTCTCATTGCCCACACTGGTCGGACAAATGAATGAATATCACACCGAGTATTACAAACAAAGTTACCGAATTAGCTGCATTGCAGAAAAATTGCCGCGCTCGAATAATCCTCGGTACTGAGCTGGCCGACCCCCGACGTTCGCAGCTCCGAAATATTTAGTGAAGAATGGGATGTACGATCAGACGGGATGTGTTCATTGCAGTCCTCAAAAGTATTCCTTCTACTGAGCACGAAGTCGAGAGTGACTGTGAGGTTATTTTGACACGTGTAACAGGTATAGTTGGGTGTTTTTACGGGCCACCCGTTTCCACCGTCACAGTGGTAGAGTCATTAAAAGAAAGTGTTGAGTACGTTTTCCGAACACTGCTTTAAGCAGCTAAATCATCAGAACATACGCAATGGAAATATTTTGGACATTATAGTTACAAACAGGCCGGACCTCGACAATGATGTCATTGTTATACATGAGTTAGTGATCATGTCGTCATAACAATGGAAACCTAAGTTAATAAATCGGTCAAGAAGCATAGGAGAGTGTTTGTGCTACAAAGAGCAAATAAACAATTGTTACCGTCCCACTTAAAGAATGAATGGACATCGTTTAGTTCTGGTACGGTGGACATAGAGGAATTATGAGCAAAATTTAAATGCATTGTAAATAAAGAGCTGGAAAATGTGTGCTGACACAGTGGATTAAGTATGGGAAAGGTCCACGTGGTTTAATAATAATATTCAAAAAATGCTGAGAAAACAAATACAGTTGCACTATCGGTTCAAAAAACGTCAAGCAAAACAAATGAGACAAAAGTTGGAAGACACTCGCGCGTCTATACAAAGAGCAATGGACGAAGCATACTATAGCTACCACCGTCATACCTTAGCAAAATAGCAAAAGAGCTTGCCCGGAAGCCTATAAGATACTGGTCCTATGTAAGATAGCTAAGCAGATCAAAGATATCTACCCAGTCACTCGTTGATCACTCTGGAGTGGTGATAGAAGACAGCAAAATGAAGGCCGAAGTTTAAAATTCAACATTTAAGAAACCATTCACGCAGAAGGACTATACCTTCATTTGATGGTTGTACTAACTCCCAACTGAAGGACATAGTAAGAGGCATAGTTGGTGTAGAGAAGCAGCTGAGAGAGTTGAAAACAAACAAGTCGCCAGGTCCAGATGGGATACCAATCCGGTTTTACAAAGAGTGATCAGCGGCATTGGCCTTTACTGAGCTAGCATTTATCGCGATTCTCTGACCCAGCGCAATGTTCCGAGCGACTTGAAAAATGGGACACAGGTACCTCTCGTGTATACGAAACGCAAAAGAACGGACCCAAGAAATTACAGACATATATCATTAACAGCAGTCTGATGTAGAACATATTCTCAGTAAATTTCCCTGAGACGAAAAGGCATGCATCAGCACGGCTTTAGGAAGCATCCATCGTGCGAGACTCAGCTTGTTCTTTTCTCTCGTGACATCTTGCATGCTATCGATAAAGCGCAACAGGCAATTTGCATATTTCCCATTAAAAATGCATCGTCAACCATTAGCTGTTTTAAATACAATAAACAGCTGATGGTTGATTACGCATTTCTTAAAGTATATTACGGCTGTAAATTTGTGCATATGTCCCAAATTTCGAACTGCGTTTGATACGGTGTGACCTTCCTATCGGTACTCACCAATAAGAATTGGGCAATACATATCTGAGGGTAGTAAAATTTTTATGGCTCGTTGTCTCTGTTCATAGGGATAAGTTCTGTATGTTAGCTTCTATGCCCTAAACAGCTATCCAAACTGTTTAAATAAGATCAATAATTAATGTGTTGTTTAGCCAGTCTATCAATATGCAGATGATGACGCGAAAATATATTTAAAAAACATAAATTAAAGCTCTGGATAACCAATAACATGGATTCTAAAATAACGTTTAGAAGAGAGTCATTCAAGAAATAATTTTTATAAATGGAGTTTCTCTTTTTGGACATGAGAATGCGAAGGTCGTCCTACTTTATACATCGATAAATAACTGAATATTTCCCCAACTATTGTTCATGAGAGACACAATAAGTATCACACGCACTCGAGAGTAAAGTTCCAAATTATCACTCGTCAATTAATGAAGTCCATCGAACATTGTCCCGTAAATTTTCTAAGTCCACTCATAGCTATCTCTTCAAATCACAAGTTCGTAACGCGGCTTCAGGTCGCCCAGCGTCACAACAATTCACTACCACGTCCAAATTACGAGTCCCTTCCCGAGCGTTCGAAAGCGTGTTCTACCTGCTCCCAAAATTGCATCCTTCCGCGCGTCCTAACGCCTCATCTTTAAAATACAATTTCCCTTCCAAAATATTATACATTTGAATATCAAAGAATTAAATGCTTTGACCACCTCTCTACAAATGTTGTTTACATTTAACAAACAAATACATATTTAACAATACTAAAATACTGAAACTCTTTGCTGAGGTAACTGTTAAGTGTATCGTCTCAATGTTCAAATATACTGCCGCCGTCGAAATATAGTTACACATTTAATATTCAATTTATCGTGGCTTTTTATGCAAAATATATTCAGTTCTTATCCACAAATACATATAATTGTTTATGTATAAATTATCTGCTGCATATTTACTAATTAAATATTTAAGAGGCGGTCTACAACATATTACGAACATTACTAAGAATAATATTAAATATAATACATATATAAATGTAATGCGCTTTGTTGGGTTCGTATTTTGTAGTTTTGTGGTGGAATATATGTTCTGATACATCTACATACATACTCCGCAATTCACCGTAAGGTGCGTGGCGGAGGGTACACTGTACCACTACTAGGCATTTCCTTTCCTATTCCACTCCCAAATTGAACGAGGAAAAAAAGAATGCCTATATGCCTCCGTACGAGCCCTAATTTCTCTTATCTTGTCTTTGTGATCTTTACGCGAAATGTAAGTAGGCGGCAGCAAGATCGTACTATACTCAGTTTCAGATTCCGGCCCTCTAAATTTACTTAACAGAAATTCACGAAAAGAACGTCGTCTTTCTTTCAGCGATCCCCAATTGAGTTGCCGGAGCAATACAAGAATATTACTATCTCAACAAAAAGTAGAACAAGAGAGTAAAACAAAATTTATTGAAAGAATACGGAAATAACGTGGTGCGTATTTTAAGATAGTAGCGTGGTGCAATGCTGCCCATTTGCTTCTTAAAATGTTACTGATAAACACTACGTATCAATAATTGTAAATATAAGTCTTATATTATTATTATAGTACTGCAATTTATCGGCTTTTTATCTTGTAATTACGGTCTTTGATTCTCCGAAGTCTCCTGAATCCATTTATATAATTATATTTATCGTATGATCATTCCCTGATTTTATACGGATTTTTAGAATAATGTGTGTTGCTGTATTGTATTTCAGTTGCAATCTGGGAGAGCCGCCCTCGCTCAGCCAAGACCGCCGTTTCCTGTTTCCGAGCAGATTAGGAAAATCCTAACTACCTGTATTCTATTCACTAGGTCAAAACTGTTAGCCGGCCGGCTGGGGAAACCAACAGCCTGGCAAAACCCGCCTTTCATATGGAAACAATCAGCTTCCTGCCGTATCTGTAACGTCACGACGGCACGAGCATGTGGAATTAGTACCGACATACGTGCGCGGCTCGAAGATTACTTAAGTAATAGAACCCAGTACATTGTCCTAGATGGTGACTGTTTTTCAGAGACTAGGGTGTCGTCAGGGGTGCCCCATGGAACTGTGATAGGATCGTTATTATTTTTTATCGACATAAAAGATCTGACAGAGTAAGCTGGCTGTTTGTTGATGATGCTGTGGTGTATAAGAGGCTGTCGTCATTGAATGGCTGTAGTAGGATGAAGGATACTGGGACCAAATTTCTAGGTGGTGTTAGGAATGGCAACTAGCGCTAAATGTGGAAAAATATAAGGCGATGCAGATGAGTAGGAGAAACATTCCCGTAATGTCCGAATACATCATTAGTGTGCTGCTTGACAGAGCCGCGTCAATTAGTCTAAAAATCTAGGCGTAACTCTGCAAAGCGATATAAAATGGAACGAGCATATAAGGACAATCGTGGGTAAGGCGAATGGTCGACTTCGGTTTATCCGGGGAATTTTGGTAAGGTGTGATTCGTCTGTAAAGGAGATTTCATATAAAACGCTTGTACGACATCATCTTGAGTATTTCTCAAAGATTTTGGGATTCCCACCAGACCGGTTTAAAGGAGGAGACAGAGGCAGTTCACAGGCGACTGACTAGATTTGTAACTAATAGATTCGATCAATGCGCATGTTACTGAAATGCTTCGGGAAGTCAAATGGGAGGCGCTGGAGGGAAGGCGACGTTCTTTTCGAGAAACACAAAGATCAGAGAGATTAGAGCTCGTATGGAAGGATACAAGCATTCTTTTTTCTGTATGAGAGTGGAACAGTAAAGCAAGTAACTGGTAGTTGTCCTGAGTACCCTCTGCCACACACCTTTGGGTAGATTGCGGAGTATTTATGTAGATGTACAAACTGTTTACTATGGCCAACATATTGCTAACAGACACTGCCATATTCCAAAATGATAATGCGCTCACACGCACACAGCCAAAAAGGTTTAGCTGGGCTTTATACAGCATCAAAAAGTTATCAAACATCTCCCGTCATCAGGAAAAACGCTTTACGTCGACATGACTGAACCGTTATGGAGAATTTTAGAGCAGAGAGAGGACGAAAAGTATAGCTCCACCATCGTTGAATTAATTGGCTGATGTTTCGGTACAAGAATGAAACTCTAATGACACTTTAGTAATGTGTTCCTGGAAGAGTTTCAGCTGCTCTTAGGGCCAATAACGAGTCAACTCCTAACTACGAATAAATATTGTGTCTATGTTAGGTAAATGAGAAATGGATTGGACTGAAACACTCAACCCTTCAAGCAGCTGGTCGAGAAATAGGAAACATCAAAAACAAGCAACGCAACAGTGGATTAGTGATCACACACTAGTGCTTATAGAAGAAAGAAAAAAAGTTCAAGAATTCGAAAAGTGAAGAAGGAATAAAAAGTTGTAAAAGGCTGCGAAACATGGTCAACAGAGAAGCAAAGAAAGATAAAGAAGAATACATAATGAGGCGGTGCAAGGAAGAAGAAGAAAAGCTAGAGAATGGAAATACAGAAACAGTCTATGAACTGATTAAGAAACAACTCAAGAAAGTCAATGGCCGAAGCAATAACATATTAGATGAAAATGGAAAACTGCTATTTGAGAACAAGGAAGTGGAAGAGAGAAGGAAACGTTACATATAAAAATTATACGAAGATCCAGGTGAGATAAGTAATCTTGAAAACGAAGAAACTGTCACAAAAGATCAGTTAGGACCCTCATTAACAAAAGAAGAATACCTAAAGGCCGTGAGAGAACTAAAGAATAACAAAGCACCAGGATGTGGCGCATTGCCGGCCGAGGGGACTGAGGTGCTCCAGTCACGGTCTGCACGACCACTTCGGTCGGGGGTTCAAATCCCCCCTCGGGTATGGATATTTGTGCCGTCCTTAGTATTAGCTAGTTTGTAAGTTTAGGGACTGATGACCCCGTAGTTAAGTCCTATAGACTCTACAAACATTTGAACATTTGAATGTGACGCATTAACTGAAGATATGATACAAGGATTGGATGACGAGATACATAACTATGTCTTCAAACTAATCCAAGTTATGTATGAAACTGTAGAAATACCAGGTTTTAAAAATACTATCATAATTCCTATACCAAAGAAACCAGGCACTATAAAATGTGAAGAACATCGTACCTTGATCGTAATATCATATATGTCAAAGATACTAACAAAAATAATATATAACCGAATAATAAGTTAAAATTGAGCAGAATCTAGATGAAGATTAATTTGGATTTCGACAGAATAGAGGAACAAGAGAAGCTATCCTAACGTTAAGACAAATCATGGATAAAATGCTGGACCTAAAGAGACCACTGTTCATTGCTTTCGTGGACTTGGAAAAAGCCTTTGACAACGTGAATTGGAATGTTCTGATGGAAATTGTGACTAATGTTGGTCTAGATTTCAGAGACAGACGGATAGTACATGAACTCCACAAAAATCAAAGAGGGGTTATAAATATACATGGTGAAATACAAGAGGCTCACATAAAGAAAGGAGTACGACAAGGATGTAATTTATCACCAATGCTCTTCAACTTGTATATTCAGGAGGGAATTAAAGAATGTAAAGAGTCTATGGAAGGAATTGAGATCAAAGAAGTACAAATTAAAATGATAAGGTTTGCCGATGACATAGGCATCATTGAAGAGAGCGAAAAAAATCTGCAAAAGGCGTTATCAAGAATGAATGAGATCCTGCCAGCTAAATATAACATGAAAATCAATCAAAAAAAGAGACAGAGATCGTGGTATGCAGTCACGAGCAAATTACAACTGATATTAAGATTAATAACGTACCATTGAAACAAGTTAATGTATTTACATACTTAGGAAGTAAAATTACACCGGATGGCAAAAGTTCAGCAGACATAATAGGTAGAATTGCGCAAGCTAAACTAGCATTCAACAATAAGCAGGTGCTTCTTACATCAAGAAATATAAAAGAAGAGACGAAAAAAGCGTTTATAAAATGCTATATGTGGAGTGTGGCATTGTATGGCTCCGAAATTTGGACACTCGGCGTCTGAGACAAGAGAAGGCTAGAAGCATTTGAATTGTGGTGATGGAGGAGGATGCAGAAAATCCCTTGGACGGCCAAGATGACAAACGAAGTAGTTCTTAGAGGAATCGACGAAAAAAGAGCACTTAAGAAAACGATAATGAAGAGAAGAGAGAAGTTAATAGGCCATCTGTATAGGCACAATGAATTTATAATTAATATTATGGAAGGGATGGCAGAAGGGAAAAGAGGCAGAGGAAGATCCAGATTGCAGTACTTGAAACAGATTCAAAGAGATAGAGGAGAGTAATCATACCAGGAAACGAAGAGGCTATCCGAGAAGAGACAAGTGTGGAGGAGAAGAATTGCTGCCAACCAATCTTCGGATTGAGAACGAGAGAAGAAGTTAAGTGTTCACATTATTTTGTCCAGACATCCCTATAGATGTCTCAGGGTTGTAGCCTTTCTCCGATGTTATTCAATTTGTACATCGAACAGGCGGTGAAGGAAAGCAAGGAAAAATTTGGAATAGGGATTAAAGTACAAGGGGAAGAAATAAAAACATTGCGTTTTGCTGATGACATTGTAATTCTGTCAGAGACAGCAAAGGACCTGGAAGAGCAGTTGAATGGAATGGACAGTGTGTTGAAGAGAACGTATAAAATGAACATTAACAAGAGCAAAACAAAAATAATGGAGTGCGGTCTTAGAAAATCAGGCGATGCTGAAGGAATTTGATTAGGTAACGAAACAATGAAGGTGGTAGATGAGTTTTGTTACTTGGGTAGTAAAATAACATGTGATGGTCGCAGTACAGAGGATATAAAATGCAGAATGGCAATGGGAAGAAAAGCATTTTTGAAAAAGAGAAATTTTCTAACATCGAATATTAATTTAAGTGTAAGGAAGTCTTTTCTGAAGGTATTTGTGTGGGGTGTTGCCTTGTACGGGAGTGAAACATGGACGATAAGCAGTGCGGACAGGAAGAGAATAGAGGCTTTTGAAATGTGGTGTTACAGAAGAATGCTGAAGATTAGGTGGGTAGATCGCATAACCAATGAAGAAGTACTGAACAGAATTGGTGAGAAAAGGAATTTTTGGCATACCCTGACTAAAGGAAGGGATCGCTTGGTAGGACACATTCTTAGACATCGGGGAATCGTAAATTTAGCATTGGAGGGAAGTGTGTGGGGTAAAAATCGCAGAGGGAGACCAAGAGACGCGTATAGTAAGCAGATTCAAGTGGATGTGGGTTGCCGTTCTTATGAGGAGATGAAAAGGCTTGCTCAGGGTAGAGTAGGGTGGAGAGCTGCATCAAACCAGTCTCCGGACTGAAGACCATAACAACAACATAGATGTCTAAGACACCTGGAAACGTGTGTGTGCAAAAAAATCATGGTGACTGGCAGCTGTCAACATTGTGCGGTAATGGAGCTGTAGTGTGAGTGGCGGCTGGCAGAATGTGGCGTGGCGTCGCGGAGAGAGATGTACTGCGTCGGCAGCGAGCACAGTAGCGGCGCTGCGGCACGCGGCTCTTATCTGCCGACACGGACTATCCATTAGGAGGGCCCGTCGACCAGCGCGGCCGCTGTGATACACTGGCTGCAGCGCCTTTCGCCGCAGATCACGCCTCTTCAAAGCACCTGCCGGCTGCACCCGTTCTAACAAGCTACATTCGCAGAGTGTCTCGCCGATACTGCTATATTGTTAACCGGAACTGTAACTTTAAGATTTATCAAGAATTAGTACCCCAATTTTGGCTGCGCATTGCGGTACCTATACTGTACGTATTACCCAGCCTTATTGATAGTGATGTAATAGTGAATAGGACAGGAAACACAGGTATCAGTATAGCATAATGATTATTATTATTATTAGCGAATGTCCCCATGGGAGAACGATAAGCAGGTGATTTATCGATATTTCTTAAGATTCTTCTTATTCAAATGTTCAAATGTTTGTATAGTTTATGGGACTTAACTACGGGGTCATCAGTCCCTAAACTTACGAACTACTTATGAACTACTTACGAACTATGACGGCACACATATCCTTGCCCGAGGGGGGATTCGAACCCCCGACCGTAGTGGCCGTGCAGACCGTGACTGGAGCGCCTCAGTCTTCTCGGCCACCGCGGCCGGCTTCTTCTTATTTTCCCAATATTTCTTCATTTTCTCCACAAAGGCCCTCTTGCTTTTTTAGGTCCACTTTGGTCGGTATGGTTTTGGTGCCATCTCTGAAATAAACTTTTATTTGTCAATTTTTCTTCTGAATGTATCCCTGTCTGATGTGTTTGTTACGTCAATTTTTGATTTTGTCAAATCCTTCTTTTTACCCAGGGTATTGTTGCTTTAAGTGGTGTGACATAGTCCGGTAGACGTTTAGTTAACCTGTTTCCAGGTAATCTGTGTAGGTGTCCATAAAATTTCATTCGTCTCTATCTGATGTTAGTTTCGATATTTGATAGTTTTTCGGTTGTCTCAATTGTCTGCAGTCTGTATCAATCTTGTGTGTATCGTGGTCCCAGAATTTTCCTAATAACTTTTCTCTCTACTTTCTTAATTTCTTGTAAATCTAGTTTTCTATTCAGTGAGAGCGTTTCACTTGTGACTGTAGTTGTAGTGTCTGATTTTAGTTCCTTTTGACAGGCATTTTTTGTTATATATGTTTTGAACAAGTCCGAATGATTTCTTGATTGTCTGTAATCGGTTGTTTTGTGCTATTTTCTCGAGTCCTGTTAGTTCAATAACTTCGGCAAGGTACTTAAACTGTTTGTTGATTTCACCAAAATTTGTTTTGAGTTTCGGAATACCTAATTTGGAGCAAATAAATTCAGTCTTCTCAAAGAAGATTTGCAGGCCAACCTTCTCTGCACATTCTTTGAGGATCTCAATTTGTTTCATTGTGGTTTCTTGACTGTCAGTTATAATTGATAGGTCATCTGCAAACGCTAAATAAGAGATGTTCAATTTTACTTTACCTCTTCCTAGTTCAATTGGCTTCCAGAAGTTTTGTTTTCTTAGTTCGTTTTCCCATTCTTTCATTACTTTGTCTAAAACTATGTTGAATAATAGTGGCGAGATCCCATCTTCTTGTCTTACTCCTGGTTTAATTAAGAATGGTTCCGAAATTTCATCTATCTATTTAATTTTTGATTTGGTTTCTGTCAGTGTTTGTTCAATTAGTTTTCGGGTTTTGGTGTCTAGTCCACGTTCTTCGAGAATGTTAAATAGAGACTGTCTGTCTATAGAGTCATACGCTTTCTTAAAATCAACTAATGTGTACACTATTGGTTTAGACCGGATTGCTTTAATTTTTAAAATAGCTTAAAATAGCTTTAAAAATAGGTTAAAGATCTATTCAGGGCATGATCTATTAGGTCGAAAGCCTGCTTGGTATTATTATTCTTTACGTATTGCTTTTAGCAGTATGTGCCCATTATGTAGCATGTTTGTAGGTTCTGGTATAGAACTCTACGGAAAATGCACTGCATAACTGCTGCAGTTCTGCATTTGGCTGTTGATCGACATCAATCTTCCATATTCCAAACAACGCTGTCAGGAGCATCAAACCACCATTGACTACAAAATATTTCAATGTTTTTTAAACCTATTGGAACAAACTGCTATGGTCATCAGTCCCTAGGTTTACAATCACTGTCCATCTCATCTCCTTGTCCCTGTCCTCTATTTTTGCCGACAGAAAATCTACAGGAGTCAAATCCGAGGAAGTCTGTTGTAAAGAAGCTTGCGACTTGTATCGTAAAATATCTAATGTATATAGCAATTACAAATAATACAATTCCCTGAGACAACATTGTCTCGTTATACCAAAGGTATTAAACATAAGAAGAGGCATTGATTTAAAATTTATGCTGTGGCCGGGATTCGAACCCGGGACCTCCTACTTATTAGGTACGTGCTATAGACCACTCAGCTAACACAGCATTGCAGCCAAAGCAACTACATGGACTGTCTTGAAGCACGTCTCCCTCCACACCATATACTTTAATTCTGCCTCATGTTTCGTGTGAAATGCGTATCAATTCCTCTCCTTGTGTTTAATACCTTTGGTATAACGAGACAATGTTGTCTCAGGGAATTGTATTATTTATTGATATATCAACTTGGCCTCAGGAACAAGGCGGGATTGTTCCCATTCGCGTTCTTTGCTGGGGAGATATTCCAATGTAGGAGAGCCCTGGCAATTTGATACGCATTTTACAGGGAACATGAGGCAGAATTAAAGTATGTGGTGTGGAGGGAGACGTGTTTCAAGACAGTCCGTGTAGTTGCTTTGCCTGCAACGCTGTGTTAGCTGAGGGGTTAAAAAAAGCGCATTGTAGATAAAAAACTGCCGGCGTGGACACAAAGAAAAAAAAGTGGTCTAAAGCACCTACCTAGCATGTAGCAGGTCACGGGTTCGAATCCCGGTGACAGCATAAATTTTAATTCAAGGCTATATACCTTTGGTATATAGCAATGTTCCTCTTGTTTTGAAGGTGAAGTGTGCAAAATTTCATTGAGATCGGATTTGTACATATTACGAACAAACAAACAGCCGGAACTCAACTTTATGCGTAAGTATTCCTTGTCTCTCTGTCCATCTCCTCGTACCATTACCGCAGCCCATTCTCTATCACTCCTCTTCTCTCTCCTCTTTCGCCTCCCCAGTCCATCGCCTCCTACCCCTGACTGTGAAAAATAATATATATCCGTTAACTTTGATTGTGATCGGGGAAAATATGTTAAATGTATTATGTATTATGTATCAAATATTATAAAGATAGAAACCTTCCTCTTGCTTTGAAGGTGAAGTATGCAAAACATCATCACGATTAGGATAAAACTATAAATTTTGTCGAAGTCTATAAGTAAAGGTTTTAAACAACAATACGCAACAATACGCAATTGACACTAAATAAAGAAAAGTGTGAAGTAATACACATGACCACTAAAAGAAATCCGCTGAACTTCAATTACGCGATAAATCAGTCAAATCTTAAGGTCGTAAATTCTACCAAATACCTAGGAGTTACAATTACGAACAACTTTGACTGGAGAGAACACACAGAAAATATTGTGGGGAAGACGAACCAAAGGTTACGTTTCATTGGCAGAACGCTTAGACGATGCACCAGCTCCACCAAAGAGACTGCCTACATCACACTTGTGCGTCCTCTCTTGGAGTACTGTTGCCCCTTGTGGGACCCTCACCAGGTGGGACTGACGGAAGATATTGAGAAGGTTCAGAGAAGGGCAGCTCGTTTTGTTTTATCATGTTACGGGGGGGAAAGCGTCTCGGAAATGTTGCACGAATTGGGGTGGAAATCATTAAAAGAAAGACGTTATTCGTTGCGGCGTGATCTGTTTGCGAAGTTTCAATCACCGACTTTTAGTTCTGAATGTGAAAATATTTTGCTAGCACCCACCTACTTAGGGAGACATGACCATCCCAATAAAATAAGAGAAATCAGATCGAAAACGGAACGATTTAGGTGTTCTTTCTTCCCGCGCGCTATTAGAGAATGGAACGGTAGAGAAAAGTTATGAAGGTGGTTAATGAACACTCTGCCAGGCACTTAAATGTGATTTGCAGAGTATCTATGTAGATGTAGATGTAGATCGGACACGCGCAGGATGCGTCAGTTTTACGAGCTGTTCATTCCTCATGACTTCGTGTCGTACAACGTTCTTATTCCGACAGTTATCTTTTTCTTCTTCTTTTAGAGATTCGCAGAATCCTAAGTGCGATACACTATGCAATGTATTGATAAAAGATTTGCCTGAAATTTAGGAACTTCGCTAATATGAAAAGATCCCGAAACTGTGCGAGAATAAAGTAAACCATGATTTCCATTTATTTTCTTGTTATTGATCCTGTGAATCTAATAAAACACACCGCAGACGTGTATCTGCAGTAGTTTTCCAGAAATTACGAATGCAATGGAGAAAATTAAGAACAATCCTGTGAAACCGAAACGAGCAAGAAAATCTATTCATACACTGGTCGAGATATTTTTTAAAAAGTTTATTGTGAATGTATTGTGTGCAACTTACTTAAAAATTAGCTTTCTTTTTCCCGGTTTAACATGCATTCACGCGTGCTTTGGTATTAATAAAAGCAAATTATGTGACACATTCATATAGTTTCAGTTAACTTTATTACCAATATTTTCTATAATTAAACTCTTCACAGCGTCTGTTGAAAAGTTGAAAATCCGCCACTTAGTTAATAAATGACAAATTTTCTTAAATTGTTTCTTCGCTTCTCAGTAACGTCTGGAAAACTACTGCAGATAAACGTCTGGGACATGTTTTATTACATTCACGAGATCAAAAACAACAGAATAAATGGAAATCGTGCATTATTGTAACCTCATCCAGTTTTGTGATTGCTTCATATTTGCCGTAACTCCGAAACTAAATTTTACGGACCTAAGAGACTTTTTTCTTTTGTTTTACTTGTAGAATAACAAAATATTTGCATGCTTTCAGGAATAACACTGTATCTCGCAGTTACAGTGTTTGTGGCAGTGTTCACTGGTTCAGGGAACCCCCGGAAAAAACTTATCGTGAAAAAAAAAAAATAAATAAATAAATAAAAAGTGTTTTTAAACTATCATTCTTCGTTTCGTTCTTGTATCATATCATTTTATATGCACATGCAAAGTATTTTTATAGGATGAAAAACTGTTTTACGTCGCCGAGACAGCACGTATACGAGTCGTAGCGCGGCCGCTTTTATCATTGGCGTTGGAGCTGGTAGAGACACCAGCTCCTGGTTACCCGAGCTGTAGCGGTTACGCACGAATGGTCTCGAAGTCATGAGAGATGCGCACCTCGCCTTGCACATGAGACAATCGTCTGTGAAGGAAGCAACATCCGCCCTTCATATTTGTTTTTGGCGCATAAATATTCATCAAAAACACATCATATTTGGTAAAAATATATCTATCAATTAAAGGTGCATCAACTGTAAAAGCCTTTAGAAGAAGTGTACTGTAGCAAGAACAGCCGTGTGGTCAGCGACGTCACGCTGCAGTCTTGAAGGTAGTAGATTTGAGACTGCAAGCAATTTTTTAAAACCAATCTCCTTTTTAACACATACAGCAGTGACCCTTTTATTGTTTTTTGCCACAAAGCTTTGAACTTTTTGCGAATGTGTCGTGATTTTGAGGATAAATGACATTTACACTCTTCGTTGTAACAAATATTTAACGGTTTGAAAAGATGTGGGGGAAATCAGCCTTTGCGCGTGCATTAGGTTAGGAGGGTGTGCTGCTTACAGTGTCACGTGTCCCGAAGGTAGCTTGTCTCTTCATCGTAACATATTCACGTTGTTAAGGTTACTTTGTCTTAGCGTCCATGTGCATTTTCATATGTTCTTGGTGTTTATTATCAAACAAAATGAACAACGTTCAGTATCTTAAGAAACAAATTTCTCAAGTTTAAGCTTGGAAGAAAGGTGTGAAATACGTAAGCTTGGTAGGCCGATGCCTCACCTCTAGTTGAAGCAAGCGGAAACAAGCCGAGGTAAGACATTCTGCAGATCTTTTAACGAAAATATATCTATCTGGAGTGGAGGGAGGGCAAACCGGGGCACTTTCCCTCGGCGCCACTCGCAGAGATGCGCCAAATCGTCTCTTTGGACGCCAGGGGGGAAGGCACTATCAAGATCCGGAAATGAAAGAAGTGCCCCCCCCCCCCCCCCAGTCATCTGAAGCACCAGTCGCCACTGGTTTGTGGATCGATGATTGGCGGAAGATTTCCAAGAGCTGTGCGCTTCAGGAAGTTGTACGGAAGCAGCGGTTGAAAGGGAGAGAGTGTGTGTGTGAGAGAGAGAGAGAGAGAAGAGGACGATGACTTGAAGAGCGAAAGTGAGGCAGACGCGCTTGAGGGCATAGAGAGCTGAAGGACGCGCACAAAGCAGGCCGCTCCGCAGGCAAAGCAGCGGCCGCGCGAATTCCCCGGCGTCAGCCGTACCTACAGTTGGACACTTATTGTCCATATATGGCTGTGTGAATGCGAAATCGACCATTTTTAAATTTCATACCATATAAATTAATTTGATCTGGTGCCAATACCACGCGTTGCGTAGAACAGGCCAGAGTACTGTTGCAGAAGCGTGCCAAATTAACAAAACGGAAAGTTCCTAAGACTGGCGGACTTCAATGCGAGGTGAATAAAATGACTGTGGGCCCACTACCTTTACCGCATTATAGAATTTACCTTTCCAAGACTATGAATCAATGATTTCCAAAACAGGTCAGGTCGTCTACTTTCTTTTTCTTTACACTTTCCAATTTTACTGGTCTCGACACACCACTTAGGCGAAAAACACGTCATCTCCACCCACTGGTCGCAGAAAATATTGAGCTTAAAACGTGCCAAGTTTTGCAAATGATTTGTCCGCCACCTAACATTGGTGACATTTGAACATGGAAGCAGTATAGCCATTGTTTATGACATTGTGCTCCTAACTTACTGTAAAAGTTACTTAGTTTTGTGCTAACACGTCCTTGTGCCTCATCTTACGAATGTGTAAAGGCTGCTTTCCCATACCTCAGTTAGCTGAATGTTTGTGACGAAGAATAAAATACACTGATCCAAAAATTAGGGGTCAGTTGAGATATCTAGATTCTGAGGTATTGTCATCGGCAGAATGAACTAAAATGGTTCGGCGTCTTCATCTACATGGGATACTCTGCAAATCACATTTAAGTGCCTGGCAGAGGGCCTTTCCATCGGGTCTACGGAACAGAGATTACATTACGGCAACCGACAAAGTTGCTGCAGACGGGGTTGATGTTGGCTTGTGTTTGTGAAACGAATTACACAAGCAGTTGGGTTCAGATAGTTTACTGAGCAGGTAGCGCAATGCAACAACAACGTGATTTATCCAAAGCTATGGCATAGGAAGAGGGACACAGAGAGAGCTGCTGTAGTGTCCCAAAGTGCAATTTCCAAGACCTAGACGTGATTTCAGACAACGGGAACCGTTAAAACAAGGCAGGGCCAAGGTCGACCACGGGTAACATCATTAAGATATGATGACCCTCATATCCGATTAACAGCCCGTAGAGACGGGAGGCTGAATGCAACTCAGCTGCAACTATAACCCCTCGTTTATATTTTCATTAATTGTTTTAAATATTTTGGGGATAAAGAATTAATGTCCATGACAAAGATTTCGAAATTTAAAATTATTATGTATATATTACGATCAGGTCAAACTAATTACGGAGGCCACCAGCATCGAAGGGCTGGCTCATGGTAATTTGATTCAGGGGATCAAAACGAACTTATTTAGAGAGTTAAAGGGCATTTTCATTCATTCTCATTGTATCTTTAAGTATTTGCGAATACATTCGGACATACCACAAAACTTTGTGTACACCATTTATATAGTTATATCTCTGGGTGAATGAAAGGACGTGTGTGAAATTATCGATCGGATTGTCATATCGGAACAATGACCAAATAATACTTAATAGGCATTACGTATTGCTGCATTGAAACGCTATGGACAATTCCATGAACAATATTTTGCAAAGTAACACATAAGTCTTCCTGGGCAATATTCACCATAAAATCAAGTGAGGGCCCGAAGATCTATTTTGTTCTGGCATGCCTGCCAACGGAAGCATAAATTAAAGATCAAGCCGGGTACATACGCTTCATATGTTGGTTTACGCGCAGCGTAACTGGAGAAATGCCATACAACGCACCCTCCAGACAGCAACAGGACGCGCAATATCAACACTAACAGTCCGAAATCGCCTTCGGGAATGTGGCCTATGGTATGTGTCCGATTACAAACACGACAACGTTTAGTCTGCACAAACTGGGCGTAGGAACATCAGGATTGGAGTCTTAAAAGAATGGCGCCGGATTCTGTTCCCCTTATCTGGAGAGAACGTGGAACTCGGAACAATCTGCTCATGCGCAGGAAACATACCTATATCATGGTGGTGGACCAATGGTGTGAGCCAGATTCAGAATTGGGGAACGTATGAATATTCGTGTCGTTAAGAATGGCGCATTGTCTGCTCAGAGGTATAGAAACGAGATCCTTCGTCCTTTTGTTTCGCCTTACGCTGGTGCCGTAGGAAATGGGTTTCTTCAGGTGGCTCATAGCTGCACACAACTGCCACAGAGCTGCACTGCTGGACAACATGCTTGAAGCTGAGGGAACTAAAGGAATGGAATGGCCAGCTAGTTCACTCGACTGAGCATCTCTGGGATGCGCTTGCCAATTGCGTTGCAGCCAGACCACAACCTTCCACAGTTGTTGCAGAGATGGATATTGCACTCGTGGAAGAATGGACAAATAGCTCTAAATGTTCAAATGTTTGTATAATCTATGGGATCATCAGTCCCTAAACTTACAAACTACTTATGAACTACTTACGAACTAGGACGGCACAAATATCCATGCCCGAGGGGGGATTCGAACCCCCGACCGTAGTGGCCGTGCAGACCGTGACTGGAGCGCCTCAGTCTCCTCGGCCACCGCGGCCGGCAAATAGTCGTCAAGAGCTGATTGATAACCTCATACTGCCCATGTCACGCAGGTGTGCAATTATACTGGACGTCCGAGGTGATCACACACCATATTAGAGGACAACGAGAACGATTTTTTCACTATTATGGTAGTCCGGCGTAAACGTCAAGTAAAGAGTTGAGACAGCAAAATATCGTACTGTATCACAGACAAATTACAATTGTAACCAGTATCTGTGTAAAATATGTTACCACGTTACATTGTGTATGATATCTCATCTTATCTCCTAATTGTTTTTAGCATTATGTGAACGTCGTTCATCCACGAAAACGCGATACGTTCGAAGAAAAAATGGCCAAGTAAAAATACAAAGTCATATCTGATTTCTGAACCTCTTATAAACGAGAAGCCGCGGCGGATTAGCCGTGCGCACTGGGTCGCCGTGCTGCTGTGCGCTCGGCCGTTCGCCATCGGGGGTTCCCCCTCGGGCATAGGTGTTAGTGTTGTCCTTAGGTTAGCTTCCCTTAGTGTAAGTAGTTTGTAAGCTACGGACTAATAATCAAGCAGTTGAGTGCGATAGATTTACAAACATTTGAACATTTTAATAAACGCGAAGATGGGATATGTGGGAGGAGACGCGCCTTGCTGTAGGACGCGTGCCTCTTTCTCTTATTCTCAATTTGATGAATATTTTTCCTCCGCTGGTAGTTCGGTCATTTGCGGGCGCTGGATGGTGTTTGTTGTATGTTAATCGTTCACTTGTTGGATCTGTGATTTACTGTTTTTTTTTTTTTTTTTTTTTTTTTTTTTTTTTTTTTTTTTTTTTTTTACAGAGATGGATAGTTCTCTAAGCGAATGCGCTACGTACTGGTTATGTTTCACGACACGTCCATCCCCAACATTATTATTATAAAAACTGTAAACTCCATCCGACAGGTCTCAGGGGGCCCACTGGGTACTGACCGGCCGCCGTGTCATCCTCTGCCCTAAGGATGCGGTATGGAGGGGGACGTGGTCAGCGCCCCGCTCTCCCGGCCGTTATGTCAGTCTTCGTAACCGGAGCCGCTACTTCTCAGTTGGCCTCACAAGGGCTGAGTGCACCCCGCTTGCTAACAGTACTCGGCAGACCCGGACGGTGACCCATCCAAGTGCTAGCCATGGCCGACAGTGCTTAAATTCGCTGATCTAACGGGAACCGGTGTATCTACTGTGGCAAGGCCGTTGGTTTATTATTATAACAACGTTATTATTAATCCAAGGATATGCTGACGACTTTTAAGTTAATGCGTCGCGTGAGGTGCAGGAACTAGCTACATTGTGGAACCTAATTATTACAGATTTTTGTCAAGATCGCTTATTCTCCTTTATTCAGATGACCCGTTTCGGCAGATTATTATGCCATCATCTAAATAAAAGATAATTAAGAATCTTGGTTGCTTTTCTGCATAATAAACCTATTAAACAGATCACCCCCAAAAATAAGAAACTTCTACAGCTTCATTGTCTTCGTTCGTGACAATTCGTGCGTTTCCTCGGTCTGTGTAGGGACTGGTGCCTTTACCAACGCAAACGCACGAGTTACTAGAGACGTTTCCCCTCGCCCGTTCCTGCCGAGGGAGTGTCCCATGGACTGACTCAGGAGGTTCAGAATAGAATGTCAACCTCATCAGCACATGGCAACGCTATGTGTCGTATGTGTGCAATAGTGACGATTTAGGTTCTGATGCAATAAAAATACTTCGAAAATGCAGATAAAATCAACTGACAAAATGAAAGGTAGAATGATACTTTAAATATACAAATATTTATTTATGCAAGATCGTCTTTTTTTTCCGACGGCTCACTTAACCAGTGAAGACATATGTCGCGTTGCCACTAGGTCATGAGAGCAGACTTTTCCGTGCAATGGATCATGCAACCTCGGAGAAACCAGAATTGGATACTGCTCTGTAAACGATTTAATGTCAGGTGCGTCCCGAGAAGTATCTGGACGTTGTAGAATAACTTGCACTGCGTCTCAGCCACAGTCCACAAAACCGAAAGACCGAGATAATCCCGTAATTACGAATTACTTACAGACGAATGGAAAAACTGATAGAATCTGACCTCGTGGTAGAACAGTTTCGATTTAGGAGAAATGTAGGAAGACGACTTATCATGGAAGATAGAATAAGGAGAAAAGCTATGCCACAGCTTTTGTGAATTTGGAGTACGCTTTTGACAATGTTGACTGGAATACTCTCTCCCAATTCCTTCATCGAGGAAGAAAATGTTTCAAATGTTTGTATAGTCTATGGGACTTAACTACGGGGTCATCAGTCCCTAAACTTACAAACTACTTATGAACTACTTACGAACTAGGACGGCACAAATATCCATGCCCGAGAGAGGATTCGAACCCCCGACCGTAGTGGCCGTGCAGACTGTGAATGGAGCGCCTTAGTCCCCTCGGTCACCGCGGCCGGCCATCGAGGAAGAGCAGTATAGATTTAGAAGAAATAAAGGATATCTTTGCAAATACTGAATTTAATTAACGAAAGGAGAGAATTTAAAAAATTCAATTCAGGAACGAGATGAAATGGAGTACAGATGACTAAAAAATGAGATTGACAGGAAGTGCAAAGTGGTTAAGCAGGAGTGGCTAGAGGGCAAATTTAAATACGCAGAAGAATGTATAACTAGCGGTAGGGTAGATAGCGCCTACAGAAAAATAAAAGACACACTTGGAGACAAGAAAATCATCTGTATGAATAGAAAAGAGCTCAGATGGAAAACCAGTTCTGACCAAAGAGGGGAAAGCCGAAAGGTGGAAAGATTATTATAGGTAGGAGCTCTACAAGGAAACTTCGAGACAACATTGTAGGAAGGTTGGAGTGAGCAGATGAAGATGAGAAAGTAGATACTATACAGAGAAAAGAATTTGACAGAGCACTCAAAGCCCTAAGTCGAAACAAAGCCACTGGAGTAGACGACATTCCCTCAGAGCTATTTATTTCTCTGGATGAGCCAGCCATGAAAAAAAAAAATGGTTCACCTGCTGCGTAAGATGTGTGAGACAGGCGAAATCCCCCCACACTTTAAAAAAATGTAATAATCTCCATTCAAAAGATAGCAGGCGCAGACAGGTGTAAAAATTTACACCATCAGTTTAATAAGTCATGGCTACAAAATTTTAACACGAATTATTTAGAGAAGAATGGAAAATGCGGTTGGATCTATCTTAGAAGCTAGATTAAGGAAAGGCAAATCTACATTTCTAGCTTTTGTAGATTTGGAGAAGGTTTTTGATAATGTTGATTGGAATGCACTATTTCAAATTCTGAAGTCAGCATGGGTAAAATATGGGGAAGGTTAGATACAACTTGTACAAATATCAGAAAGGAGTTATTAGAGTCGATGGGCACGAAAGGAAAACATTGGTTGGGAAGGAAGTAAGACATGGTTGTAATCTCTTTCCAGTATTATTCGATTTGTACATTGAGCAAGCTTGAAGGAAATCAAGGAGACATTTGGAGAAGGAATTGAAGTTCAGCGTGAAGAAATAATAAATAAATAAAAGCGTTTTGCTAATGACATAGTCATTCTGTCAGAATAGCAAAGGACCTGGAAGAGGAATTGAACGGAATGGGCAGTGTGCTGAAAGGAGCGTGTCAGATGAACATTAACACGAGGAAAACAAGAGTAATGGAATGCAGGTTAAGAAAATCAGGCTATCATGAAGGAAGTAGATTAGGTAACAAAACAATGAAGATGGTAGATGAGTTTTGTTGTTTGGGTAGCAGAGTAAGCTCTGATAGTCGATGTAGAGAAGATAATGAAATGGAGAACGGCTACAGGAAAAAAAGCATTTCGGAAGATGAGAAATTTGTTTAAATGGAATATTAATGTAAGTGTTAGGAAGACTTGTTTGAAAGCATTTGTCTGTACGGTAGCCTTTTAACGGAGTGAAAAGTAGGCGACAAGGAGTTCAGACAGTTGATGGAAGACTTTGTAATGTGGTGCTAAAGACGAATGCTGAAGATTAGGTGGATAGATCGCGTAATTAATGAGGAGGTACTAATCAGAACTGGGAGGAAAGAAATTCTGGCATATCTTGACTAAACGAAGGGATCGATGATAGGACACACTCTGAGACATCGAGAAATGTAGCATTGGAGGGAAGTGTATGGGGTAAAAATCGCAGAGGTAGACCAAGACACGAGGAATACAGTAAGCAGTTTAAAAGGGGTGTAGGTTGTCGTTCTTATTCAGAGATATGCCTGTGCAGCGTAGGTTAGAATGGAGAACTGCATGAAATCAGTGACTGGACTGAAGACCACAACAGCAACATTCCATCTGCTAAGGCAGTGCAGTTGAAAAGTGGCAGCAATATACTTTGTCATTGTGACTCTCTGGTCAGAGAGGTTGGTTGCTGTGAACTGTGAGTCGGCGGTAGCGAGTGGTAGGCAGGAGGAGTCTGAGAGTGGAAGAGGACAGACGGAGTTAGATGTTGGTGGACAGCAGTAGACTGACACTGTTGTTGTAAGGTGCTAGCATTGTTGATAACTTTGATTTTTTCTATGTATTTTTATTGTAATTGTGATGTTTAAAAAGTAATAATGATCATAATATAACCCATAATTTTGTTTCATTTCAAGTTAGATAGCTTCATTTCCTTTTTAAACTCAGCATTATTAAACTCAGCATTATTAAAACTAATAGTACGATAGACACAAGTTTCAACCTCATTTATATTTCATCGTTAATGTACTGCAAGTGACGAAGTTGCTGTCTACGGATAAGAGATGAGTGAATTTAAATTTATTTATGATTCGGATACTGAGTAGGGAGACAAATTGTTGGGTCTGGATTAAACATTTCGCTCATACTTAGTACCTCGATATGTTATGCTCTTACATCTATGATGCAAGAATCAAAAGCAAATAGTTTATCAGGTAGCTACCAATATTTCTTGTCAATCGTGGAAAGTGCTAAATATACAAAATTAATCACACCACTTGCTTATTGTTCTCGACTGTTATGTCATTCACATTCAGTCGTAGAAGTCGTAACCAACTAGTTTATCAGGTAGCTGCCAGCATTTCTTGTCTATCGTGTGACGCGCCTTTTCATACAAATATTAATTAGACCACTTGTGAAAACACAGAATTTAGTTTGTTAGTAAAAATGTGGTCACATTTTCAGAAGCAGTCGGTGTACATAATAATCATTGTTAAGGTCGCAGCAGAACCCATACTTCTTCTGTTTTGCATTTTGTAACCTAAACTTGATCTTTATTTTAAATAATTAGTCAATTACACAATTTTCGACTTAGGCATTTCTACACTGTACCAGATTGTACAAGTTCCTTTTGTTGCTATCAACTTTAGTTATAGATTGTCTGCCATTTTTACACTTGAGCACATTTATATGCGTTATTATTTGGTTTGCACCCTATTTAGCTAATTAACTATTTTGACAATACAGCATTTTGTTTGTTAATGAGGTAGATCTTGTTCACTGCACGTAACGTTACATATGACAATCACTACTAAGGTCGCAATAGAAGCAATGCTCAGTCTGTGTAACAGTAGTAATCTAAAGTTTGATATTTAATTAACTGATACATAATTGTCAACTTATGCTTTTTCGCTGTATGATAGCTATGCATGTTATTCTGCTGCCATCACTCTCTGTTAGAAATTGTCAGTTGCTCCACCCACGATCACATTTTATTTATGGACTTCAAATTTCTGTCAAACATTTGTCAGTATTTAATTTAATTAGTGAACTATTCGTCTGTCTGATTAACGAATCGGACCTTGAGCTAGAACCGGACTTGTATTTCATTATTTAACGAGACTCGTGTTCTGGATAGTTAAGCCCACTAACAGGACCATCACTCGATGCCAGGCTGATTAACTATAACATTTACTCTTACTTGAATAACAAACATTCCGATCAGTTTTTCAAATTGACAGTGCTGTACCAGTCTAGACAGACACTGTTGCATCTGCACACAAATATAAGCAAAATCAAACACACCCAATAGTTTCCGATCCAGAAAACAATTTAATAATATTTATATATGTTTGACGACATTACAGCTTTCAACAAATGAAATAAATCGCAATTTGCGATCAGTTATGGCTTCACTGTGCTAGGTTTAGATGGAATACCAAAGCGCGGAGAATGAAAATTAGTGCCCGTCCGGGATTCGAACCCGGGATCTCCTGCGATGACCACTCCGCCACCGAGGACACAGTGACCAGCCCGACTGCAGAGGACTCTTCCCTTCACGTCTCTCGCCACAGGCTGTGGTAATAGGAAAGAGACTGCGTGGCGAATGGAGATTTGGGTGTGGCGGGAGACGTGCAGGGAAGAGTCCTCTGCAGTGGAGCTGGTCACTGTGTCCTCGGTGGCGGAGTGGTTAACGCGTCTGCCTTGCGAGCAGGAGATTCCAGGTTCGAATCTCGGCCGGGCACAAATTTTCATTCGCCGCGCTTTGTATTCCATCTAAACCTAGTACAGTGGAGCCATAACTGATCGCAAATTGCGATTTATTTCATTAAAAATATTTTATTTAAACGTACAGGGTGTTTCACTAAGTGTGTTTGCCTCTGTAACTTATAAAATAATAGGCGACGGGAAATTTTAACGCGGTAGTTCAATACAAGAAATGTTACACTTTCTGCGGAGCTATGAACATAGTTTATTGTATCATTTTCCAACGAGTTACAGCACAAAGATATAATTTTTTTTAAATGGAACAATAGTTTTTTCTATCGTGCATTGGATTCGTTGAAACCAGCTGCGTCCGCATCAATTTAAACTGCATTCCTATCACTGTTAGTTTGGTAGCTAAAACCCTTCTAAGTTTCAGGGGCAGATACCACAAACGCTGCGCATAATGCAATGCGCCTTCTAAATGTGGTGCGGCCGAGTTGTAACGTCGCCGGTGCCACGGAGCGAGAAGCTTTTCCATGCGCTGTTAGACTGCCGATTGTCGCCACACACGGCCGTATACCCGACAGTTGGAGCCACACAAACAACCGGGGCTCAATATACCACAGTTACTGACATCGGATGACGATGGCATACACGAACATCGAGTACGTTGACATGTTGCTTGCTGGTGCTCGGCGAGTGCCGACACGATGCCACTGAAGCAGCCACGGGGTATGCCGTGAGATATCCTAGGCGAAGATCCCCGGCAGCCATTACGTTCTTACATGCCGAACAACGACTTCGGGAAACAGGCAGCTTGGTAATGCGCCGCAGTAACAGACGAAGACCTGCAAGAAGTGAGAAGACGGACGTGTTTGTTTTAGCTGCACTACACCACGATCCTCATGTCAGCTTACGAGCCGTTGCTGCAGTCGCTGGTGTCAGTCTCACATCTGTGTGGCGTATAGTACACGGCCACAGGTTTCACCCGTACCGCCTGTCACTCACCCAGGAACTGCATGGGAACGATTTCCGTGCAAGAGTGACATTCTGTGAGTGGGCCACGCGTAATTTCACGCTGGAGTCTTTACAAAGTGTTATGTTCTCTAATGAGTCCACATTCACAAATTATGGTGCAGTGAATCGCCATAACATGCACTACTGGGCCGCAGACAATCCTCGGTGGGTACGACCTGCCGACCGTCAACGTACGTGGTCTATGAACGTGTGGTGTGGAATCCTTGGGGATGAAATCATCGGTCCACACTACTTCCCAGGTACACTGACAGGTGAGTTATATCGCGCTTTTATAGCCGACAGTTTGGGTGGTCTCCTTGAACATGTGTGTCTACACACGAGAGTCCATATGTGGATGCAGCACGATTGTCATTCTGCGCGTTCTGTTGTGGAAGAACTAAACAACAGGTTTGCAGGAAGATGGTTGGGGCGGCATGGTCCTCATTCATGGCCCGCAAGGTCGCCCGATTTAACAGCAGTAGATTTCTTTTTGTGGGGATATCCAAAGGATCGTGTTTATGTCACTGAGCCCATAATAATCTAAAACGGCGCATCGAGGACGCATGTCGCTCCGTCACACCGGCGATGTTACATCTCGTCCGCAGATCCTTTCGACGGCGCATTCCATTATGCATTGAGGAACATGGACACACATTTGAACATCTCATGTAAATCAACTTCCTACCACCATAACATCCATCACCCACCACACAGCCATGTATTATGCACAACGAGTGGTATCTGCCCCTGAAACTTTGAAGGGTTGTAGCTCCCAAACTGACAGTGATAGGAATATAGTTTAAATTGATTTGGGCGCAGCTGGTTTCAATGAATCCAATGCAAGATAGAAAAAACTATTGTTCCGTTTAAAAAATTTACATCTTTGTGCTGTACCTCTTTGGAAAATGATACAATAAACTATGTTCATAGCTCCGCAGAAAGTGTAACATTTCTTGTGTTGACCTACCGCATTAAAATTTCCCGTCACATATTATTTTATAAGTTACAGAGGCAAAAACACTTAGTGAAACACCCTGTATATGTTTCACAGAGAGTTGCTGGCCACTGAAGTGACGGAGGGTCGGGTGGCAGGTAGGGCTTCCTTCCTGCGGCGTGCCTGGCGCATGAGCTCACGGCGCGGGTGCAGACATCAGGTCTGCGTGTCGGCGTGATACACGGCGGCCGGAGAAAGCGAAGGCAGGCAGCCCCGGGCTGCGCAACGCCCATTCAGCCGCCCCGCTCACACCTGGCTGCGCGCGGCGCGCGGCGCGCCAAAACTCAGGCTCTCTCTGGTCTCTGCTGCCGCCGGCTCATTCGCAGCTGCCGCCTGCCACACGACGGAGGTGCCTTCAAGGTCTCCGACTTTTTCTTTGTTACCAACTAATCACATGCAAATGGTGACCCTTCTTTATTACACTCCTGGCCATTAAAATTGCTACACCACGAAGATGGCGTTCTACAGAGGCGAAATTTAACCAACAGGAAGAAGATGCTGTGATATGCAAATGATTAGCTTTTCAGAGTATTTACACAAGGTTGGCGCCGGTGGCGACACCTACAACGTGCTGACACCAGGAAACTTTTCAACCGATTTCATACACTCTGACCGGCGTTGACTGGTGAAACGTTGTTGTGATGCCTCGTGTAAGGAGGAGAAATACGTACCTTCACGTTTCCGGCTTTGATAAAGGTCGGATTGTAGCCTATCGCGATTGCGGTTTATCGTATCGCAACATTGGTCCTCGCGTTCGTCGCGATCCAACGACTTTTGGCAGAATGTGGAATCGGTGGGTTTAGGAGGCTAATACGGAACGTCGTGCTGGAGCCCTAAGGCCTCGTATCACTAGCAGTCGAGATGACAGGCATCTTATCCGCATGGCTGTAACGGATCGTGCAACGACGTCTCGATCTCTGAGTCAACAGATGGGGACGTTTGCAAGACAACAACCATCTGCACGAACAATTCGACGACGTTTGCGGCAGGTCGGAGACCATGGCTGCGGTTACACTTGACGCTGCATCACAGACAGGAGCGCCTGCGACGGTGTACGCAACGACGAAACTCGGTGCACGAATGGCAAAACGTCATTTTTTCGGATGAATCCAAGCTCTGTTTACAGCATGGTGATGGTCGCTTCCGTATTTGCATGGGCATCTGTACCTGTACAAGCCATCCAAGCTCTGTTTGACTCAATGACCAGGCGTATCAAGGCCGTTATTATGACCAGAGGTGGTCCTGATTTCTCAGGAGCTATGCACCCATATTGCTTGAAAATGTAATCACATGTCAGTTCTCGTATAATATATTTGTCCAATAAATACCCATTTATCATCTGCATTTCTTCTTGGTGTAGCAATTTTAATGGCCAGTTGTGTAGTTGTTTTCTGTCCTTTTTCCTTAGTTACTTCTTATACTAATATGTAGAGGTCTGCGTGGATTCGGATATATCTGCGGATATCCATAGTATTTCTTACTTTACCCATAAAATTGCGAGCGACGCGAATGTACACGTGTTATTTACGGATAAAGAGTGACGTTTTTGTCCAGTACGTCTGCCGAAATGTTAGCTGAAAATTTCAAGCCTGTGGACATTCTTAGAATCCTTGCAGGGTCCAGGTAGAGCGGAAGTCTGTTGTCCTCATCCACTGGCCACAGCGGACGTTGCTGTAACCGAGGGACCATCGCCTAGTCCGTTTACGCGACCGCGTCCTATCTGCGGTCTGTCAACTGCTTTCTGGGTGGAAAACCGGCCCACTGCCCAACAGAGGTGCAATTCCAAATTTCCGCTGCCTTCAGTTAGCGCTTTGTAGTGACCGAGTGACAAACGTATATCGTAGTGTATACAGTGACAGTGCTTGCTTAAAATGAACACAATGGATACTGTATCGTGTAAAGTGAAAAAGAGGTGATTTGACATTATTGAAGAAAAAAAATTGAAATCGTGAATTTGGAAAAAAAATTTGGATACATATTTGAAGTTAAGGAAAAGGTCAACGATATAGTGGCGTGTCCTACGTGTAAAAAAAGTGTATTCTTACACTGGACACAAAAATGGAACTTCAAATTTCCTGAAACATTCGTGTGAGACAGGATAAAGTAGCATAATTACTTATTTAAATACCAAGACAGATGCACCAAATTTGAAGACAACCGCGATCCAAAAACTTATCAATCTTCTCAGCCAAAACATTGTACCGTTCGAAGTTGCGTGTGGATTTGGGTTTCTCGAGACGGTACAGTTTCTTGTTGATGTGGGTGCATATCGCCAAGACTATGTGTCTTACAGTCATTTAATTATGTCAATAACCGTCGCGAAAGTGCACGCCATATGTTGGCAAGGTTTCATCGCAACCGAATGAACGATACAGCCGCGCATAAAATACGAATAAACATAAAAACAGACATTCATGTTTATGTACTAGATAAATGGGGACGGTAATAATAAAGATTGACGATAGTATTTTATAGCAATTTTCTTAATCAGATATGGTGTACAGTCAAAGTAAAGCACACAATGTTAGATTATATAGGCTGGCAGTAGCTGCAGCCGACATTTTTGCTTTTTGCTGACAGTTACCAATTAGTAGTAGACGGCAGTTTTAATACTTGATAGGGACTTATGACCCCGTAGTTAAGTTCCATAAGCTTAACAAACATTTGAAAATTTTTTTAATACTTGAAATGAAATGCTTTGTTTTGTGCTACATAAGCTCTTGTGCGTTAATACGGGAATATAAAGTGTCCCTTTTGTAAAATTCCGAAAGAACAATTTTTTTTAATGTAAACACACTAAAATCTCCTCTATTTCTATCAGTTTGAACCACTGAAATATAAGAAGATGCTTGTTTTAAACAGCTGACGTAGTGCTCCGACCACACGGGCTTCGAAGCGCTACTGCCTGTGTCCGGAGAGCCAATGTTTTTCTGTTTGGAATATCCTGTTTTGGAGTAGGTATAGAACAGTTACCGTGATTCTAGATGTCCAAAGTAGTTACGTTGTCGCAGAAATGACACTCTAGCAATAATTTTATCATTACATACCATGGTTTTAAATACTATCTATTACTATTACACATTCAAAACTTGAATATCTGCAGATGCAGATAACGAACTTGCGGATGTAGATAAAATGCAGTGGATGCGGTTTCGGATATTAGCCGTGCGGATGCGGGCAACACTTTTATTATTCGCGCAGACCTCTACTAATATACGAACCGTATATGCAGCTCAAACAAAACAAGTTCTTTCGACATAAGCGTTTCACCTTTACTTGCAAGGCATATTCAGTGGCGTGGAATATTACATATTATGTTTTACAATATTTCGTTTTCTACAAAATGATCTCGGTGTACAACCCGTGTCATTTCGAATAAAGTTCTCGAGCTTTCGATGATCAGCTCCGTCATCGTCATCAGGAAAGTCTACGCACACTGATAATTACCTGAATGGCAAGAGTTTCCCTCACCCTGTACATAAAAGAACTGTTCTGAACAAGCTAGTTTAAGGGCGAAGGTTATTTCTGACGATAACCATCCGGATTCTGAAGCGTGTTTTCAAGGGAAACGATTATAGCAAGGGTGAAATTGCCAAAGCTTTCCGTTCTCATCAACGTAAGGGACCCCGTCAATCACCGGACCAGGCTACGCTGGCGGCTTTCCTTCCAATGTGTGCAGCAACAACGATCAAGATAGGACGCGTGCTGAAGAAACGTGGCTTGAAAATGTTGAAATGTTTGTAGAGCTTATGGGACTTAACTACGGGCCGGCCGCGGTGGCCGAGGGGACTGAGGCGCTCCAGTCACGGTCTGCACGGCCACTACGGTCGGGGGTTCGAATCCCCCCTCGGGCATAGATATTTGTGCCGTCCTAGTTCGTAAGTAGTTCATAAGTAGTTTGTTAGTTTAGGGACTGATGACCCCGTAGTTAAGTCCCATAGACTATACAAACATTTGAATTTGAATTTACAAACTTAACTACGGGGTCATCAGTCCCTAAACTTACAAACTACTTATGAACTACATTATACTAAGGACGGCACAAATATCCATGCCCGATGGAGGATTCGAACCCCCCACCGTAGTGGCCGTGGAGACCGTGATTGGCGCGCCGCAGACCGCTTGGCCACCGCGGCCGGCAAACTTGGCTTGGGACCAGTGTTCCGGCCTGTCTCCAAGATCAGAGACATGTTACGCCCTACTAAGGACAGCATAGGTTTGCGTGCTCCGGGCGTTTATAGTGTTCCCCTTTGAGTGTCGAAGTGTTTGCTTTGGTCAAACGATTCGAACTGTTGCTGAGCGTTGTACAGAGCACATGTGACACATAAAACAAAGATAATTTGATAAGTCAGCCGTGGCAGAACATTGCGTAACAAACGGTCGTGTCGAGTACAACGACTGCAGATAATCGGTGGAAGTACGCGAGCCGTGGTGGAGTAGCCGAGCGGTCTAAAGCACCTAGCTGCGGAGCGCGCGATTGCTCGCCGTGGAGGTTCGAGTCCTCCCTGGGGCATGGGTGTGTGTGCGTTCGTCCGTAGGTTTGTTTACCTAGATTTAAGCAGTTTGTAAGCTACGGACTGATGACCACGCAGTTTGGTCCGATAGATTTACAGACATTTGAATTTTTTAAGTACGCGAAAGAAGAACTAAACATTCTTCATTCCCGTTCTCTTGCAGCTAACTGTAAGATCAGTCATTTTTCCGTTTGTTTAAAACTTGAATTTTCCTACATGGTCCAAGTGCTTCATTTTAGTAATTTAATAACAGATAAAGATTTTGACCCCTAGTAATATCAAGCCAAGTATTCGCTGGTTAAGAAAAATTGTACCGCGAAAGACGAAGGTGCCGGCACACAATATTAATCTGCCAGGAAGTTTCATATCAGTGCACTGTCCTCTGCAGAGTGAAAGTATCATTGTGGATACATATATCTTATCTAAATCGTTGGGTTTAATATTCAGTGACTTTACCAGACGACAAAAGACAGCATCATTTGCAAATCACCTAAGAGGACTGCTAAGATGTTCTACCAAATCTTTTTTATAGATAAGGAATAGCAGAGGAACAATAGTATTACCTTGGGAATATCATCCCTGTTTTAGCCGATGGTTTTCCTCTCTGTCTTCAACTCATCCACTTTCTTTGCAGAGTACCGTCTGCCATACGCATAACCGCGGCTTGCGGAGTGTAATAAACATCTCCACGAAAGCATACACTCAATTCATCATATTTTATGGTGAACATTGAAATTCTGTCATAAAATAATATTCTGCAATGCACCGTATGAAGTCTCATGTAGACAGTGATGATCCTCTTGTTTTGAAAATCACGTGTGCAACATATCATCAATACAGGAAATTAAACAGCAGATTTGTATGAATTACAAACAAATGGTCATTCTTCTTCATATACAGGGTATTCGCAGATTCCCGTTACTAACCTAGATGACTTGTAGACGGTAGGGCACAATACCGGGTGATGAAAATGTCAGTATAAATTTGAAAACTTAATAAATCACGAAATAATATAGATAGAGAGGTAAAAATTGACACACATGCTTGGAATGACATACATGGGTTTTTTATTAGAACATAAAAAAGGTTCAAAAGATGTCCGACAGATGGCGCTTGATCTGATCAGAAAAGCAATAATTAGGATAGCAAATTAAGACAAAGCAAAGATGATGTTATTTATATGAAATGCTTAATATGTTCACCATAATTCCTCAACAATAGTTGTAGTCGAGGAATAATGTTGTAAAAAGCACTGTAAAGCAAGTCCGTAGTTATGGTGAGGCACTATGATTTCCGATCGGAAGATTCACTTGAATTCCAGTCTCGTTTAAACAACTGTATTACAGCACCGGTGCATACACTGTTACCGAAACATTCAACACAAGATTAATCGAGGTTAAAACCTATGACACAGAAGGATTTTTGTAGTGAGCGCTTGTCATCTGCTGCGACTTTCATTAATGTTTTTACTCCGTCATTTTTATGAACTTGCTGTTGTTGTTGTTGTTCTAATAAAACAACATGTCATTCCAAGCATGTGTGTCAATTTTTACCTCTCTATCTACATTATTTCGTGATTTATTTTTTCAAATGTATACTGACTTTTTGATCACCCGGTATTTTGACAAAGGAACCGTGTCTGCAAAAGTCATTCAGTGATTCTATGAGCACTTATTCAACTTAGACACCGTGACACAAATCTCCTCTATTGCAAGTTCTTTCCTTTCCATTCAGATGTGGTTTTATGGAACAAAACAAATATGTCTATTAAACACAGACGCGAAAATGTACTTCTTCCAAAAATTCTTCAAAATTTTATCTGTATTCGATAACCACACATTTGTCTTCTTCAAAAAAGCTTCTCCCGCCATTGACAGCCCACATTTTATATCCTTTCTATTTCGGTCCTCATAAATTACTTTAGTACTCAAATAGCAAAACTCATTTCTCAGTTATATTGTCTCCTTTCGTAATCTAATATTTAATTAGAACGCATTCAATGGCCTTTCCATTTCGTTCAACTGCTCTTACAAGTCCATCGTTTTCTCTAACAAAGGTACAATGTCAGTGACCAACCTCAAAGATCTTACTTCATCTCCCTGTACTCTAATTCCTTCTCAGTTTTTTTTTCTTTTCTTTACAGCTTGCACGGTGTAAAGATTGAATAACAGCGGGGATCAGCTGTAGCTCTGTCCCACTCCCTGCTCAATCACTGCCTCTCATTCTTATCTTACATGATGTGTGTGTGTGTGTGTGTGTGTGTGTGTGAGTGAGTGTAATCATGTATCATCCTTAATATTGAAAGCTGACACGTTTCGAGACACACAAAATTGCGAGATTAGTAATCATTTTCAAAAGAGAAAACATGGATATTTAATGTCAGTGTAATTGCAGTGTACCAAAATATACCATACCTGTGTAGAAGAGGAGAAGGCTACGCTAAACAAAAAACCTTGCTTTGAACTAAAGAGAATAGCGTTTTGCCTTAAGTCTTATTTCAGTCGCAGAAGACGGTGGTTAACTTATATAACCTGTGTAACTGCCTCTGCGGAAAAAGAGGCCGTGAAAAAGAAGACAACATGTAGAAGCAAAAAAGTTCCTTTAAACGTGAGTCCGCAAACAACCCTCTGAGACATATTTGCCGAAGGGTTCGCGAGCCGCCACTGACTTTGTATTATAAATAAAATTCTTCCCCATTAACTACCAATCTATTTCTGCTCAAATTTCACTCATGGCATATCGTAACAAGATATTTGACACTACTCCAGCAAATTCCATGTCAAATTTTGCTGTCGTGCTGTCTCAGGACGTTTATACGCAAGCATTGCTCTATTTGGAAGCAGAAACCCATTCGTCTCTACAGCGAGTTACAATTTCATACATCCCCTGATCAAGTTGTAAATCTTGATAATGCCGCAGCATCACACCTGCAGTTTTTCAGTATTGTTTAGATATAGTGTGGACGTTGCAGGTGGAGCACTTGCCTAGCAGAAGGAGGATGGAAAAGGAAATCGACCATGACTCACCTCTGGGACCCATAGTAGCTTTACTCTAGCCTGTTTCAGGATAAAAATAAATAAATTGCAACAACTTGGAAAAGTTACATTTCGATGACTGAACTGTGTTTTGTAGCGTATATTTATGGACTACGAGTTCTACCTTCTTAAGTATAGTGCAGTCTAGCATGACGGTCTATTGAATTCCATATTAAAACCTAACTAATCCTCATCTGATCCAACGCTTCACTCTGGTTCATGTTCAGCATTAAGTTTCCTCCAATGATCTGTCTTAAAGTTCAGCTAATGTTGGTGACTAATGCTGCACGTTTAATGCGATATAGTCATGAGATTCTGCCATTAAAACTACATTTTATTAAAGGAGTGATGCAGCACATGACTGATTTGTCTCTTCAGAAAGGAATAAGAAAATTATATTGTATTTATTCAACTACTCCATGGGCATAGGAAAATCATATACTTCAGAATAAAAGGCATAAAATATTTCACAAAATCAGAGGAAAAAATTAGGAAACATTAATTCGTAATAGCTCTACTACCTACAACCAAATGATTATCTGTTTAATTTAGGAAAAGGAAGCAAACAAAATTGTTGGCAGTGTATGTGTGAAGATAAAGAAGATATAAAATGAAGAATGCCAGTATCAGTGGTGAATCCAGGATTCTCGTAAAGAAAAATCGACAATATTCGTAAATAAAGTAGAAGAAACACTTGATAGGTACTTGGGACACTATCAAAGTGAATATCAAATGTTCAAATGTTTGTATAGTCTATGGGACTTAACTACGGGGTCATCAGTCCCTAAACTTACAAATACTTATGAACTAGCTAATCCCAAGGACGGCACAAATATCCATGCCCGAGGAGGGATTCGAACCCCCGACCGTAGTGGCCGTGCAGACCGTGACTGGAGCGCCTCAGTCTCCTCGGCCACCGCGGCCGGCAAATTGAATTTAGAAAGGGTAGATCTTGCTCAGAACACATTTTCAACCTAAAATACATAATCCCTGACAGACTTACGTAGTTGTAACTTTTATAGATTTTTAACAAGGCAATTGATTTACCTTAGAGAAAAACACTAGTTAAAGTGATTTGTGAAACGCTCACAGACACGAATGAGAAGTACAGCTTCGGAATGAAATATCTAAGGCATTCGACATAAAAACATATGTAAGGCAGCGTGTTGTCCTGTCCCCTCCATCAACTACCACCTAGAGAAAATAGTAAGCGAATGGAAACTAAAACTAAAAGAACATTCTTTCTTAAAACCAAACAAATGCTGAAATACAAATCAGTTGCCAAGAAGAAGCAGCCAACAACGCAGATTTCTGTAGAAAAAGACAAAATCTATTAAAAGCATGAAAAATACTCCAAATATCATTGTAACAGACTTTGGACAAATAAAGAGGGTAAATAAATATTCGGAAGAAATGAGTCAAGAAAATGACGCAGACAAATTTGGTGTAGAAGAAAGAGTACGTAAAATGCAGAGAGCATACGGAATAACGAGGATCATATACAACAAAAGGTCTCTGTCTAAAAATTTGAAAATACAGTATTACAACACAATAGTAAAACCAAAATGTCTTTATGCAAGTGAATGTTTAGTACTGAATCATAAACTTCACATACTTGAAGTCCTAGCAAGAAGAATCATTCCAAAAATACACGTTCAATAAAAAGACAGAGATACAGAAATGATTAAGTATATCGCAACACAGAAAACGTAACAAACACTACGGAAGAGGCGACTGCTATTTTATGGACAGTTATACAGAATGAACTGCAACAGGTTAACCAAACGGATCTTTGTGAGAAGTAAACAGTAGCTTGTATTCAGGAAGTTAGGTAATAAACAACATAAGGGAATTTTTTAAGAAGAAAGTGTTAAAATGGGAGGATTCCAATGCACGAGAGAAGAAAAGACTGAAAGTAAAGCCGCGGTGGAATGGCCGAGCGCTCTAAGGCGCCTTGCTGTGGAGTGCGCGGTTGCCCCCCGTCGGAGTCTCGAATCCTCCTTCGGCCACAAAATGGAAAGTTGAAAGAATACTGAAGGAAAAAGAAAGAATAACAAAGGAATAAGCATTGAAATCGATGCTTGGTCCTCAAATGATCCGAACGGAAAAAGAAAGAAACAAGAAGAGAGACATAGTGAGTGAGATAGAGAGATTTATTTATGTCAAGAAGACTTCTCTTTTTCTCTCCCACTGTTACTCTTTTCTCATGAAGAATGAAATTTTGAATACAAATTTAAGCGTTATGAAATCTTGATCGTAGACATACTGAAGTGCAACTATGGCGATGAACAACAGACGGGCTAACACCTTGGTAAGTACAGATATTTGCACAAGTCTCGCTACTTTTGGGTGGCACTTCGCTCACGGAGTATTTAAACGTGGCGTCAGAAACCATGCAGCAGTTACCTGCTGGTCCATCGTCGGTTTTTCCTAGTGGTGGTCTTAATGTAGGAGCTACTCACTGTATTCTGTAATACTGTCGATGTAAGAGAGTTTCATAACAGGTGGGAGTCAAGGACGGCAACACGACGTCTAGCAGTTTTTCGCAGCCCGCCATATATTTAGAGGTGGGATTAAACTAATTACAGCTTGCGCAGAGGCGACTGGAATAAAAATTTTAAAAAAATCACTCGTGACAAAAGCAATAACATGTTGCACGCACTTCAGTGATTTTCAGAGCTCTGCCCCGCTCTCATGTTGAACTTTGCTGTACCGCATATAACTTGAAGTATCAGTTCCTCGCATATTTATTTCGTATCTGGAATCACTCAACACACACAGTGTAGCATTTTCATGAATAATCGAGTAAATTAGGACTTAAAGGTGTGGCATTGTTACTAGTAACTCTTTAGCAAAAGAAAGTTAGGACTGTTCGTTCCGTTACAGATTATTCACAATCAGTCAGTTCAAATGCTGACCCCCGTATGTCATTCATAATTTTTCGTACAGAGTAAGATAGCATAAGGATAACGAGTAACTTCGTATTCAGCAGGAACAATATTGGCTGGGCGTCCGGAAAGTCTGTAATGTCACAGTAAGTTTGCTATCAAAATTACAGGCAAATACCTTCCCAAAACTCTGAGCTGACCTTTACCTTTCATGAATGCACTATCGACAGGACAAATCTTCCTTATCTTGCTTTTTCCCCGCGGTATTTTTCGGAATATTGTTAGAGGTTTTGCCTCGATTTTTTACCATCTTATTGTAACGAACTAATGATGTCTGTGAATCTTTCGTGTTGTGAAGAATGAAGTAAATTTTCAAAGCAATTTATGTAATTCCAGATTAACATGCACACAGTGAAACACTTGCAGGTAATATTTTATTATTTCTTTATGAAAAAGTGGCATTGAAACCTTGCTTAAGATAAATAAAATATTACCTGATACTGATTCACTGTGTGCTTGTTAATCTGAAGCTCTGTACAGGTGGTGACTGCAGTCATGTTCAAGATTCTAACATTTATCTAACTGCTTCGTAGTTCAATTTACTGATTTTTTAAAATATCATAGTAACGTCTAGTCAATAAACCACCTGTTCTTCAAAAAATCGAACTCCATGAATGAAACACCTTATAACGTTTGATTACTTTGAATACTGGCTGAAAGAAGTCATGGTAATCTGCGTTTCTTTATAACCAAAAGTGTCTTATTCATGCATGACGATTTTCATGACGACATACCTCATAAAATGCGTACTAAAATGATAATTTTGTCGGCCCATTTACTAATATATGAATATATAATCTGCCAAGTATATTGTCGTTAGTGAAGAAGTATTAAACATAAACATCAACTGTTACAACACGCCATCATGAGCAAATGTTAATTTTACACCCATTGAACAGTTTATGATGTCATATGTTCGGAATTATGCATCGTACAATGATACAATTTTGCAAGTACATTCAGTGCTAAAATTATATTGTCTGTGTTGTTAACACCAGCATTATCATTGTTCTACCCTAAAGCAGTTTTTCGCGTGCAGCTCTCTATGCAGTCCTGTCGTTTGGTCCCCCTGTTTTCTCGTAACTTTTTCCTGTCCTTATATGTCAACTATCTGGTATATTCTCCGTCACCATATACTTCTTCTTCTTCTACTTCTTGTTCTTCTTCCACTCACTGTACCTCTATAGCATCCATCAGCAGACAATCTCTTCTCATTCAATGCCCAACCAAATACGTTTCCACTTTCCTTTAAAATTAGCTTTAAAATTTCTCTATCTTCACTAACTGTTCTCAACACCTCCTCATTTCTCACTTTAGCTACCCACTTTATCCCTTCCATCCTCCTCCAAGCTCACATCTCAAATGCTTCTAATCTTCTTTCGTCCTCTTTTCTCAGTGTCTATGTCTCAGTGCCATATAGTAACACACTCCATATAAAACATTTTGCGATGCTCTTCCTCAGATTCCTGTCCATACAACCGCACAGAAGCCTCCTCTTCTTATTAAATCCATCCTTGGCAATTGCTTGCAGGTTTTCACTTCATTGTGGCATCGCATATCTTCCTAATTATGCTTCCCTGATATTTGAAAGCACTAACTTCCTCTATTACTTTCTAACCTAGCCTTATAGTTTTTTCTTCTTTTCTTGCTCTTATAACCATGCTTTTTGTCTTATTAATTCTCATTAATTCTTACTAATTCTCGTGCAAAACTCCTCACAGGTCTTATTGGAATCCTTTAATATTGCAATCACAGTTCATTCGTTTGATTTAAAACATTTTCCATGTTTGAGGAAAGCGACCATTCAGAATTCTTACTTATTATATGAATAGCAAGGTCTTGTTTTACGGTCATTAACGTACGGCAGGTACTATGAGGCACTCTAAAACGTGAAGAAATATTATTTTCAACACTTATGTTTTTTTAATGGATATTATTTCTTTAGCAATCGATAGAATGAATAATCACAAAAGGAATGGCGTTGGTTGCATCGCGAAGCGTCAATTACATCCGGAGAAACTGCGAAGCGAATTTGACGTTTGAAATACATAAGGCGCAGTGCTAGCGCATGTCCGAGTCTCTGGCCGAGGAGACTAAGGCGCTCCAGTCACGGTCTGCACGGCCACTACGGTCGGGGGTTCGAATCCCCCCTCGGGCATGGATATTTGTGCCGTCCTAGTTCATAAGTAGTTCTTAAGTAGTTTGTAAGTTTAGGGACTGATGACCCCGTAGTTAAGTCCCATAGACTTTACAAACATTTGAACATTTTTTGTCCGAGTCTCGAGCGAGACTCACGGTTGAGTTTCAGTTATAGATTCTTATCAGCCTTCTGTCCTTCCAAATCGACCCCGTTCCACCTTAGCATGTCCATTAACGTATTCCAATATACTCTATCGAAGGCCTTCTCCCAGTCAATGAAAACTGTATTCACTTATCTTTCAATGTATCTCTCGCCTATAATTCTTAGCAGTCCAATAGCATCTCTCGTCGCTTTACCTCTTCTAAATCGAGAGTGCTACTCTGCAATACTTTTTTCCAGTCTTCCATGAAGTATTCTATTTAGCACCTGTAGAAGAACCTTTTCTGCGTGAGAAATAAAACTTATGGTTTGAAAATCCTCACTTTTTTCGGCATTTTTTTTCTCAATCGGTATCATTAACTGACGAGAGAAAGTCATCTCGCCTTTCACCTTTTTCGTGTATCTTATTATATGGATAACTCTTGCAGACCACTACATCCAAGGCTCTAAAACAACTTTGCTAGTAATCCACTTACGTTTGGGTTATTTCTAAATCCACATCATACTCTGCAAGTCACATTGAATTGCATGGCAGAGGGTTCATCGAACAGTTTTCATGATATTTCTCTACAGTTCCGTTCTCTAATAGGTCACTGGAAAAAGGAATACCTGAATCTTTCTGTTTTCGGTCTGATTTCTCTTATTTTATTACGATAATCATGTCCGCCTATGTAGGTGGGTGCTAACAATATATCTTCGCATTCGGAAGAGAAAGTCTGTGAACGAAGTTTCGCAAATAGATTACGCCACATCTAATCTACGATCACATTGTTAATTTAGAAAGACTGGAAATACTCACTCAGGAAAGCGTTAATCGAATTTTATCTGCTTTTTTAACAAATAAATATACTTTTCTTTTAAATTTGGTGGATTTGGAAAGTTCGATATTCAGTCTCACTACGACAACTTTCGGATTATATAAGTTTCATTGAACTCCTTGTATAATTAATACTAAAAATCGTGCAAGACGCGTAGACCTGTTTTCGGGTTCCATGTTTCGGAACGTCGTTTAGTAATATAGATTATAGTTATTACTATTTGCAGGTTTCATTTCCTTCGTGAAAGGCACGGTATAAAAATCTCTATTTCCTTTAGTCTGATCGCAATCAGACGAGATAATGGTTAATCCAGACGAGGGAGAAAGTGGAGGGAGCTTTCAATGCCGGCATTGAAGATCTTGATATTGGGACTCTGTTTCTCAGACTGTAACGTCTCAGACCTGTTCTTATGAGGAGATGAAGAGGCTTGCTGAGGACAGAGTAGGGTAGGGAGCTGCATCAAATCGGTGTCCAGGCTGAAGAGAGCAACAAACAACAAAATGAAACTTTCACTCTGCAGCGGAGTGTGCGCTGATATGAAACGTCCTAGATTAACATTGTGTGCCGGAACCGGCATTCAAACCTAATGCCTTTGTCTTTCATGGGCAAGTGCTCTAACGACTGAGCTTCCCGGCACGCTCCACGGTCCGTCCTCACAACTTTATTTCCGTCAGTACCTCGCCTCCTACTTTGTAAAATGTTCAAATGCGTAAAATACGCTCGGTGTTCTTGCCGCGTCAAATATGGGCTCCTACCCATATTTGACGCGGCAAGAACACCGAGAGTATTTTACGCAAGAACTACGTCGCGAAAGACTTCGTACTCAAATGTTCAAATGTTTGTATAGCTTATGAGACTTAACTACGGGGTCATCAGTCCCTAAAATTACAAACTACTTATGATCTAGCTAATCCTAAAGACGGCACAAATATCCATGCCCGAGGGGGGATTCGAACCCCCAACCGTAGTGACCGTGCAGACCGTGACTGGAGCGCCTCAGTCCCCTCGGCCACCGCGGCCTGCCTACTTTGTAAACCTTTTTAACAACAACAACAACAACGTCCTATGCAACAAAGTTTCATCCTAGTACACTTTTCTGTACAGAGGTGAGAATGTCAAGATTGATGGCTGCAGATTTGTGTAGAGCGCATTTCATAACCCAGATATATATATATATATATAGAACTCGTCCTTCTGAATGAAATCCTCGAAGGCGAAAGGCGAAAAGTGAGTCACGGTGTTACACAGTTCGAACGTTTGGTAGAGTATCTTAAGTTACGGCTTTGCCTTACAGCGAAGAGTATCCTACAGAACACCTTGGTTGGAACGGAAAGCGAAAATAGGGCTGGAACTAATTTTAATGATCGTGTGGCAATTATGGCCCCAACTGGGGTCGTGTTCAGCCTGCCTGGTGCATATCAGTGATGACGAGAACGATTCAACAGTCAGTCTGCAAACGAAGAAAATATCCGGACAAGGAATCGAACCCGGGTCCCCTGCGTGGCAAGTCACCACGGTGTCCACTAGACTACGGAGGCGGACTGCAGGCTAACAAAATTACACAAGACTTTTGAATATGTTTGTCAAAGAGTAATTGCGACTTGAATTACATGTAGCCGGCCGCAGTGACCGAGGGGACTGCGGCGCGCCAGTCACAGTCTGCACGGCCACTACGGTCGGGGGTTCGAATCCCCCCTCGGGCATGGATATTTGTGGCGTCCTTAGTCTTAGCTAGTTTGTAGTCTTAGCTAGTAGTTTGTAAGTTTAGGAACTGATGACCCCGTAGTTAAGTTCCATAGACTATACAAACATTTTGAAACATCGCAATGTTTACATTTAGACACATGTTACGGTCAAAGAACTTAGCTCAAGATATACAGAGAGGTACACACAGAAGTACAGAGATGCCACACACATAGCTATATCACATGTTACTAATCCCAAAAGCGAGATTTGTTATACTATTGTGGAGCCACACTGTCATTTATCACATGTAGAATAGTTACTAGTGAATTAGATTATAGAGTGAAAAGTGGTCTTTATCATATTTTCGTTTCAAAACATTTGTATAAATTACGGTGCGTTTTTTTTTTTTTTTTTTTTTTTTTTTTTTTTGTACTTCCAATAGAGGCTGTTTCTGTTTTGTTCTGTGTTAAGTTGTGAGGGGGTAATGAGTGACAGTTTTTGTTTGTGAATAATTCGTTGAAAATATTCAGAAACGATTTATTTGCTAGCTCCACCTGTTCATTGAGAATGAGATGTGGCGAGTTGGAACTATGGATGTAGATTTCAAGTTCTTCAAGGAGATAAATGACAGTGTGGCTCCACAATAGTATAAATGTAAACATTGCGATGCTTGGAGTGTCAGTGATAAAGTGTACTGTGGCGATGTTTGGAGTGACAGTTATGAAGTGTACTGTGCAAAACCTGAAACGTGGGAGTGCAAGTTAGCATCATGTTACTACAATGTTCTCAACCAATATCCATGAGAAATGTACAAATACGAACTGGATACTTATATGTGAGTACACTTAGAGCCTTATCACAAATCACTCCACCACATACCATATTTGTTTTACATATATGTATATCTATAGGATACCTATGTATTTGTAACTGTATGATAAGCACAAAGTAATTAACGTTTTCTTTAAACAGTTGTCTGAATGTAAACACCTGATGATGGGCACAAGCCCGAAACTGGTAGTGTTCTAATAAACCGCCAAAAGCTCTACAAATATTTGAACATCTGAATTACATGTATCCATTATGAACCGAAGGTGTAAAAAGTGGGCACTTATGGGTATTAAAGTCTCTCTGTTTGTTGAAGTAAACCGGGTGAGGCGTGCTTGTGGGTTTCGCTTTCAAATGGAGGCGTCTGCAGTCAGAAGGCAGTGCAGTCCCGCCCCGCGACCGGCGCCACGCAGCCTGCTGATGCGCTCTGGCTCCACGTCAAGATTGCCGCGCCGAACCTCGCGTGTGGACTAACCGCTTACAGCACTTCTTACTCAATGGCCGCCAGATTACTCAAGCTTCTGGCAAGAGGACACGCCGAGTAGGAAACACGTGCAAGTCGCTACTCGTGTTGGCCAACCGGACTGTTCAGTTGCGTTGTTCAGCAACAGCGTCTGCGTAGTGCTATATCTACATCTACATAGATACTCTGCACATTTAAGTGCCTGGCAAAGGGTTCATTAACCACTTTCATAACTTTTCTCTACCGTTCCATTCTCTAATAGAGCGCGGGAAGAAAGAACACCTAAATCGTCCCGTTTTCGATCTGATTTCTCTTATTTCATTGGGATGGTCATGTCTCCCTAAGTAGGTGGGTGCTAGCAAAATATTTTCACATTCAGAACTAAAAGTCGGTGATTGAAACTTCGCAAACAGATCACGCCGCAATGAATAACGTCTTTCTTTTAATGATTTCCACCTCAATTCGTGCAACATTTCCGTTACGCTTTCCGCCCCGTAACGTGATAAAACAAAACGAGCTGCCCTTCTCTGAACCTTCTCAATATCTTCCGTCAGTCCCACCTGGTGAGGGTCCCACAAGGGGCAACAGTACTGCAGGAGAGGACGCACAAGTGTGATGTAGGCAGTCTCTTTGGTGGAGCTGGTACATCTTCGAAGCGTTCTACCAATGAAACGTAACCTTTGATTCGCCTTCCCCACAATATTTTCTATGTGCTCTCTAGAGTCAAAGTTGTTCGTAATTGTAACTCCTAGGTTTTTGGTAGAATTTACGTCCTTAATGTTTGACTGATTTATCGCGTAATTGAAGTTCAGTGGATTTCTTTTAGTGGTCATGTGTATTACTTCACACTTTTCTTTATTTAGTGTCAATTGCCAATTTTCGCACCAAGTAGAAATTTTGTCTAAACCGCTTTGCTGTTGCTTTTGATTCTCTGTAGACTTCACTAATTTATAAACGACAGCATCATCCGCGAACAGTCTAAGGGAGCTACTCAGATTGTCTCCTAAATCGTTTATAAACACGAGGAAGAGTAGGGGACCTATAACGCTTCCCTGTGGAACGCCAGATATCACCTCTATTTTACTCGATGACTGACCGTCAATTACAACGAACTGTGTCCTTTCTGATAGGAAATCGTGAATCCAATCGCACAATTGGGAAGATATCCCATAAGCGCGCAAATTCATTAGAAGCCGCTTGTGGGGTACAGTATCAAAAGCCTTCCGGAAATCCAGAAATATGGAATCGATTTGAGATCCCTTGTCGATGGCACTTAACACTTCATGTGAATAAAGGGCAAGCTGCAGGTACTACGTAGCCGTAAAAATGCCTGAAGATATGGCTAACGATGCGTATATTCAGCAAAGTGAAGAGTGTGACGTCAGGTATATTAATTTTCCACCCTGTGTTAAATACTTTCTTCAGATTTATATATACCTGTGGCGTCAGTTCCGAAAGAACAGACGTCACTTCTGATCCTGCAGTTGTTATTCTTTCACATTCACAGAATATGTGACGTCAACTGCGAATGGGAAAAGCTGAAAATTTGTGCCCAGCCGGGATTCGAACCCTGGTCTCAAGCTTTCTAGGCAGTTGCGCTGACCTCTACACCACTGGGGACACAGTGATCACCGCACCTGCAAGGACTACCTAAGCACGCCTCCCGTCAGACACAAATCCCAGATTTACCCTGCCCACAGTACTCAAACTCGTAGTTTTAAAACTAATTCCCGTAAGGGCGTCGATCTTGCCCACCCCTCCCACTAACGAAAGGATCATTGCCCGTCACCGGCATATTACATAAATACATGTGGCGTCTGTTCCGAAAGAACAGACGTCACTTCTGATCCTGCAGTTGTTATTGTTTCATATTCACAGAATATGAAAATGTGTACCCAACCGGGATTCGAACCCGGGTCTCCCACTTTCTAGGCAGTTGCGCTGACCTCTACACCACTGGGGACACAGTGATAAGCGCACCTGCAATGACTCCTAAGCACGCCTCCCGTCAGACACAAATTCCCAGGTTTACCCTTCATATTTCTGGTCTAATAATTACTAACAAAATAGGGATGCGGATAAGTTACCATGAACAGCAAAGTGAACGCATTAACGTAACAAAGATGGAGACGAAGCCAACACCAGTTACAGTAGAACAAGTTTACATGCCAACTAGCTCTACCGATGACGACAGGACTGAAAAAATGTATGAAGAGATCTTCTTCTTCTTTATCGTAGCCTTGTCCCATGCCAAGTAGGGTCGGCGTTGCTCTTCTGGATCCTTCTCCTCCATAATACTCTATTCACTGCTTCTTCTATCCTTTCTCCCTTAGGTCCCCCGCTATCTTATCCTTCCACCTCATCTTCGGTCTTCCTCCCCTTCTCAGTCCTTCAATCTTTATATCTTCAACTCTGTTTGCGATATACTCTTTCCCTTTTCTCTGCAAGTGTCCATACCACCTTAGTCTACTCTCTTGTATCTTTTTCCCCATGGGTCCCACTTTCACAACTCCTCTAACAAATTCATTTCTAATTCTATCCTTTCTTGGATACACATCCAACTCAGCATCCTCATTTCTGCTGCTTCCATCTTCCTTTCCTGAGCTACAGTGATTGGCCATGTCTCTGCCTCGTATATCATAGCAGGCCTTACCACCCACTTGTACACTTTCCCTTTCAACCCATTGCTCACCATCTTGTCACACAACACTCCCCTCATTTTCCTCCAGTTGATCCAACCACAGTTTATTCGGTGCTGTACCTCGCTTTCCCGTATGTATGTACGCGTATGTAAGCGTATACCACTCTACCCAAGTTTCTGAATCAATAAGCGCGCAGTCCACTGTAAGGCTTTCCTTCTTATATTCTTTGGATGTCCGTTTCCTACAAGCAACAAAAGGGAGAACTGAAAATAAAACGTTTGTTTCAAAAGCAACAAGTACTTTGCAAGAGCTACCAAGCCCAAACTCTTGTCCATTGTTGAACTATGAGCCCGCCCCAGATTAGCCAATGCTGCCATCTATTTGTGATCATCATCATCATAATCACTAGAGACTGATTATGCCCTTTAGCGTTCAGTGTGGAGCATAGTACCTCTAATAAAATTCCTCCATGATTTACCTATTCAATGCTAACATTGATGCCTCGTATGATATTATGCCTTTTACTTCAAAATCATTCTGCACCGAATCTAAGTACTTTCTTCATGGTCTACCTCCTCTGAACCTCCGCTGCCGAGCTCATGAGTCTCTTAGGTGATCTTGCTTCTCCCATGCGTGTAAGATGAGACCAAATTATTCCAAACGCTTAAAATTATAGACTGAACTTGTTTCTTCTTTTGTTTTTGTCCCTCGACTGCAATAAGGAAAAAAAAATGTAGCATTTTAGAATATTTTACAAATACTCTGAACTTACCTTACATATCTGTAAACGTAAAATTACAGTTTGTAGTTAAAACTTTTATCCATTACGGATGGGGAAGACTGCGACTGTGGGGGAAAAAAGCAACCAGTCACCTTTTATGTAGAATGTTCTTATTATTAAAGGAAAAAGAATAATAAAACATTCTACATAAAAAGCGACTGTTGGTATTTGATCAACATGCTTTCTTTTCATCTTTTCATAAGGATAAACATTTTGCAATTGTTTCAATTACTTGTTTTAAATGTTTGATCGTCAGACCTTGAAATTTCTTCACTAAATTAAAAATAAATAAATAAATAAATAAAAATCCTTAAAAATTTATTTTTGACGGTGTGCTATTCATTTTAGAGAACCAATTGTATGTTTATCGAACTTTTGGGTTTTCTTGAATGTAATGTCAACATAGTGAAACCCGAAACACCCCTCAAATACAATTTCGTTTCCTATTGTGGGGAAAAAACGACCCATATGGTACTCTTAGGGATACGGAAAAATCCGGTACTTCTAGTATTAAGAGACTGAATAAAAGTAAAATAATGAGATGGAATCTGGATAAATTGAAGGAAGCAGACGTTGTTGAGAATTTCAGAGAGAGCATCAGGCAGGGATCGACCAAAACGGGCGAAAGTAATACGATAGAAGAAGGACGGGTAGCTCAGAGACACACAGTGTTGATGGCCGTAGAGGACCACATAGGCAGAAGGACAACGCCTAATAGAAATCCCTGGGTGACACAGGAGATACTGAACTTAATTGATGGGAGGTGGAAATATAAAAATGCACGAAGTGAAGCAGTACAGATGGTTGAAAAATGAAATTGATAGAAACCGTAACTTCGCTAAGCAGGAGCGACTAGAGGACAAACATAAGACCGCAGAAGAATGTATAACTAAAGGAAAGATAGATACCGCCTACAGGGAAATAAAAAGAGACATTTGGAGACAGGAAAGTAGCTTTATGAATACTAAAACTTACTAAGCAAAGAAGGGAAAGCTGAAAGGTGAATGGAATATATAGAGAGGCTATACATAGGAAAGGCAATGTTCTAGAAGTGGAAGAGGATGTCGAGGAAGGTGAGATAGGAGACACGGTACTGCGCGAAGAATTTGATAGGGCGCTGAAAAAGTTGAAACTGAAGTGGATGACATTCCTTCTGAGATGCTGATATCATTGGAAGAGCCAGTCATAAAGAAACTGTTCCATCTTGTGTGCGACATGAATGAGACGGAAAATACCCTGGGCCGCTACGGTCGGAGGTTTGATGGATGTTTGTGTCGTCTTTAGTATAAGGTAGTTCATAAGTAGTTTGTAAGTTTAGGGGCTGATGACCCCGCAGTTAAGTCCCTTAAGCTTAACAAACGTTTGAACAACAATTTGAAAATACCCTGACTTAAAGAACAATATAATAATTCAGATTCCAAATAAAGTAAGTGCAGACACATGTGAAAACGACAGAACTATCAGTTTAATAAGCCATGGTTTCAAAATTGTAACACGAATTATTTACAGACGAATGGGAAAACTTGTAGTGTCACATCCGACCTCGGCAAAGCTCGGTTTGGATTTCAGAGAAATGTAAGAACTCACGGGGCAATACACACATTACTACTTATCTTAAAAGATAGGTTAAGAAGAGTTAAACCTACGATTTTAGCTTTTGTAGTTTTGGAGGAAGCTCTTGAAAACGTTCAAGGAATACACTCTCAAATTCTGAAGGTCTCAAGAATAAAATATAGGGAACTAAAAGATATATACACATGTACAAAAACCAGACAGCAGTTATTAGAGTTGAAGGGCATGAAAGAGACGCAGTGGTTGGGTAGGGAGTAAGACGGGGTTGTAGCCTTTCTCCAATTTTGATCAATTGACTAAGCGGTGAAGGAATGCTATGAGAAATTTGGAGAAGTAATTAAAGTTCATGGAGAAGAAATAAAAACTTTGCTGTCTGCCGATTACATTGTAATCCATTGCATTGCATTGTAAGCTATTCAACGGAATGAACAGTGTTTTGAAAGTACGGTATAAGATAAAGATTAACAAAACGAAGCAAGGATAATGGAATATAGTGTAAGAAAATCAGACAATGCTGAAGCAATTAGATTAGGTAATGAGACAAAGTAGCAAATGAGTTTGTTATTTGGGTTTCAAAATAACTTCTGGAGGCCGAAGTAAAGAAAATATAAAATGCAGAATGGCTACAGGAAGAAAAGCATTTCTGCAGAAGCGAAATATGCTGACATCGAAAATTAATTTAATTGTTAGGAAGTCTTTTTCTGAAAGCAATTGTCGTGAAGCTAGTATTGTACCGGAGTGAAACATGGAGACCTATGGTGTGTGTCTCATTAAACCACGATACTGTTTAAAAAAATGTTCAAATGTTTGTATAGTCTATGGGACTGAACTACGGGGTCATCAGTCCCTAGATTTACAAACTACTTATGAACTACTTAAGAACTAGGACGGCACAAACATCCATGCCCGAGGGGGGATTCGAACCCCCGACAGCAGTGGCCGTGCAGACAGTGACTGGAGCGCCTCAGTCTCCTCGGCCACCGCGGGATACCGTTTAGCCCGCAGAAATTGGGCGGAAGAACATCGGGAGTGGAGTCGTAACGATCAGTTGAGATTTTGTGTTCAATCGGACAATCCGCTCATGTGCAGGAAACATCCCTATATCATTGGTGGACGTACTGACCTCTATGTCGTTCAGAAAAGCGCCTTGACTGCTCAGAGATATAGAGACGAGATTCTTCGACCTTTTTTGTGCCCTGCGGTAGTGCCACAGGATATAGGTTCCTTTTGGTGGATGATAACGCTCGTCCTTCAGAGCTGCACTGGTGGACAACCTGCTTGAAACTGAGGGAATTGAATGAACAGAGTGACAGCTTGTTCACCGGATGAAACCGATTGAGCATGTCTAGGATGCACATGGCTGACGTATTGCAACCAGGCCGGAACATCCCACAACGGTTGTTGAGCTGGATAATGCACTCATGGAAGAATGACCAAATATCGTTCAAGAGCTGAGTAACAACATCATAGTGTCCAGGTTAAGCAGGTGTGTAAAAGCACTCTCCGTCCGAGGTGATCACACACCATATTAGAGGACAACGAGAATGACTTTTTCACTATTATGGTAGCCCCATGATGTCTCGCTCTAAGTAAACGCCATGTGAATCTCAAGTAAAGAGTTGAGACAGCAAAATATCGTACTGTATCACACACAAATTACAATTGTAGCCAATATCTGAATAAGATAGTTTACTGTAGTAAGATAAATAAGATTGACGAACATAATTTCTGTGTGAAGAAGAAACCTCGTTTATTCATCTTCTGGCAGCGGTGGAGCGTGACCTGTAACTTCAGTTTGTGCAACATGTTTTGCAGGTTGATTTTTATAGACTAAGTCACAGGCTGTCACAATAGCCTTACTGTTCGTTATCAGCTCATGTCTGTGGACATGGTTTGTTCGCCCTCCACGTCACAGCACCTGTGAGGCGTCTGGTCGATTGATAGCAGTGTAGCCACGCGTTTACCCAGGCAGTAGTATGTCAGGGTCAAAGCCCCTTATCTGATACTCCAATATCAGGCCACTCGCCCCGTGGCAAACACATGGATACTTTTCTACCCTGACCCGCTTCAACACCACTCCACAACGTACAGGAGAACCCATACGACGAAGCCCCAACCTTTTCGTAGTAGTCGACCATGGTTTGATACCGTAAGATTACTCAACCATCGTTACGGTGTGGTTTTACCCAATCACGCTACACCTCTGGGGACATGTTTATATTGCCAACGGAATACACTTCGTACTCGGTGACAGAATGGTAGAGTGCCCGACAGTGAATCCAAAGGCCGCGAGTTCGAACCCCGCTTAAAGATTTTTCATTTCTTCCACCTCTGGCAATGTTGTGAAAAATGCCGAGTTGCACCGTTTCCGCAACCCCCATTTAATTGTAGATTTTCTCTATAACCAGCTGAGTAAGTGAGTTGTCTGGTAGAAGCTAATGGCACGGGACCATTCCGAGTATAGCAACATCGTGTTCAAACCAGCCTTTGTTGTAATGAACTGTAACTTAGTTGCTAAAGGAAGATCGAGCAGCCACGGCGAAAAGGCCGTGCGGACTAAGGCGCCTTGTTGCGGTACACGCGGCCGTTCGCCATCGGAGGTTCGAGTCCTACCTCGGGCATGTGTGCGTGTGTTGTTCTTAGGGTAAGTTAGTTTAAGTAGTTTGCAAGCTTAGGCACCTATGACCACTGTGGTTAGGTCTCAGAACTTTACGAACATTTGAACATTTGAAGATCGAGCATTGCGGAGACAGGTGAGGGTCGAATCACTACCTCTCTCTGCCGGCCGCGGTGGCCGAGGGGCTAAGGCGCTCCAGTCACGGTCTTCACGGCCACTACGGTCGGGGGTTCGAATCCCCCCTCGGGCATGAATATTTGTGCCGTCCTAGTTCGTAAGTAGTTCATAAGTAGTTTGTAAGTTTAGGGACTGATGACCCCGTAGTTAAGTCCCATAGACTATACAAACATCTAAACATCTCTCTCTCTCTCTCTCTCTCTCTCTCACACACACACACACACACACAAAGAAATAAACAAACAGCCACCTTTTTCGTACACACACAAAACACGGACACCCCATACACATACTCACTTAAGTTGGCACACATTATGTAAACAAGCGAATTTCTAAGCCAGTTAACTAGTAACAGTGAAATAGTGAGTGATAAAATGAAGAAAGAAATACTCAAACTTGTGCCGAATCTGTGTGTATTTAGTCAATGGTCAGGTAGGAAGAACACCGTGAAAATTGCGAGACCATAAAATGTTGAAACGATTGAAACAAAGTGAATTATTTGTAATCTGTTTAGGCTACATCAGTAAGTAAACATATAATTTCCAGGTGTAGAAGCCACCGATGATGCCCTAAAATTAAGGGCGCAACGCATATAACGAAAATAAAAAGATTTCAGCAAGAAAATAGCTGTTTCATTGCAGAAAACAAATATCTGATATATGGTATGCAAGTGTACTCATGTACACTGATAGAAAATAAGAGAGTACAGTTGCAGACAATTTTCGCCTCTACAAATTCGTTTATTAAATTTTCGTGTCAGTTGTACGGTTAAGCCGTTATTTTCATTTAAATTTTGAGTTGTCAAGAGACGATAGCAAAGGCCCACTTTTAGTGTTACTACTGTAACATAAAGTGGGCCAAAACTGTGACTGTCTTATAATACCAACAATGTTAGAGTTTATATACCTCATAAAAATCGTACTAAATTAATGTTCCAATGTATGTAGAGTCTATGGGACTTAACTACGGGGTCATCAGTCCCTAAACTTACAAACTACTTATGAACTACTTACGAACTAGGACGGCGCAAATATCCATGCCCGAGGGGGGATTCGAACCCCCGACCGTAGTGGCCGTGCGGACCGTGACTGAAGCGCCTCAGTCCCCTCGGCCACCGCGGCCGGCGGTTTCAAACAAAACAATCCCTAATAGTCGTACAAGCTGTTAATCTTCGTTTCCCACATTTAATAAAGAGCGAAATTAATGCTTAAAACGAGGTAACTGTGGAGTAAATAACGTGTGAAACAACAAAATGACGGAGAATGTACTGTAATCTACCCGTAATAGCCGCGTGGTCTGAGGCGCCATGCTACGGACTGGGTGGACGAGTCCTGCTTCGGGTATGGGTGTGTTTGTTGTCCTAAGTGTAAGTTAGTTTAAGTAGTTTGTAAGTCTAGGAATTGATGACTATAGTAGTTTGGTCCAATAGGCTTACAAACATTTGATTCTATTCGTAAAACAAGCATGTCCCCAGCAGTATAAAGGGGTGACATGCGTGGTCGCATAAGGCGACATCTTTAGGGGCAACGGAATCATTCTTCATTGATCTCACTGAATTTAAACTACCGACATTATTTTTTGTGAATACCCCGATAAATAACATTTTCCGATTTCTGTCATATTCACAGCACTGATAATCTTATAATTCGTCGAAAATTTCTTTTTTGGAAACCACACAGAAAGGTAACCAAGGACTAAACTTGCGGATAATGTGAACTATTACGAAGGCAAGCTCAAATATACTTTCGACATCGTGATGGTTGATGTGAAACCAACCCATATCCCTGAGAAAAAATATTTTAATCCGGTTTGCTTATGATTCAAGTCACTGTTCAAACAAGGTTAACTGCCGGGTTTCGAAGAATTTGAGAGCGTTCTCATGGTGTTCAACCAATATTTGAATATACATGGTCAGCCTGGGATACGTAGAAGGTGGGATTGATTGACGAAATAGCGGAGATCCAAAGAAGAACAGAGCATTTCGTTAGAGTTGAATTTCTAGCAAGCTCTAAAGCATCACATTGGTACTCAGGCAATTCCAGTGGCGGACGTAGCAAGACTTGCGATGTGCATTAGTGTGTTGTTTATTTTAAAAGTTTCTCGGTAGTTGCTTGTAGTGGCCATTTGAGCAGCAGCTGAATATTATGTATTTCACTGTACAAAACGCCTTTTTCTACAGCAATGAAGGGTTCTTATTTTTATAATTCACCCATACGCGTTCCGCCTTTGTCACAAGGCGTCATCAGTGGGGGGTGTCCTGAAATATTTACATGTTTCTGTTTACACATAAAGGTTAGGTTTTGTTTTACATATGTACAAAAAAGTTCGTTGTTCGCTATAAAATGGGGTACTTACAGCACTTGCTAATCCATATCAGTCTCTTTCCGGCAACCAAGTCGCAAGGTTCCACTGTTTTCTGAAAAAATTCATATTTTTCTGGTTCCACTGCCAACTGCTGCCGTAATGTGTCCACTGTAGTCAGTTTTATAGTGTTGCCAAATAAACCTGACTAACCAATCAGTGTTCTCACTGATTGACCATATGATAGACACAAATCTCAACACATAATCACAGACCCACAATCCCCCCCCTCCCCTCACACACAGACAGACAAAAGAATTAATACAAACTCTCTCTCTCTCCCTCTCTCTCTCTCACACACACACACAAAGATACCTTCAACACACTTTCAATGACATAGTTGAATTCAATTAAGCTGAGAAAGTTGGCAACACTACAAAACACTACAGTGGACACATTACGGCAGCAGTTGACAGTGGAACCAGAAAAATGCGAAGTTTATCAGAAAACAGTGGAACCTTGCGACCTGGTTAACGGAAAGAGATATGGAGTAGCAAGTGCTGTAAGTACACCATTTTATAGCAAACAACGAACTTTTTTGAATCAGAAACGAAATGTTTTGTACATATGTAAAAAAAAACCTAACCTTCATGTGTAAACAGAAACATGTAAATATTTCAGGACACCCACTGATGATGCCTTGTGACAGAGGCGAAACGCGTATGGGTGAATTATAAAAATGAAAACCCTTCATTTGCAGTACCAAAAGGCATTTTCTTTAAAAACAGTAAAGTGAAATACATAATTTCTAGGGAGTACTTATGCAAGCCAACCAAAATATTGCTTATTCCTCTGTATATCTCGCGAAAAGACAATGGAAGTAAAATCAGGGAGATTAGAACTCACACGGAGGCTTCGTAGTTAACTATTTGCGACGGGAACAGGAAAAGCGGGAGGCCATACTGAAAGAGGAAGTATCCTCCGCCACGTAACACAACGCAGCTTTCAGAGTATAACTGTTGGTGTGGATGAAAACTCCGTGAGTTCTCGCTTTTCCCATGGTTTTAAGCTGAGAAGCTGACATTAGTTTTATTTTCCAGTAGTAATGGTTAATCCTCGTGTCATCTACAATGAAATTACGACGCCAAAAATCCTTTGAATTATGTTGCAGCGTTTCGTAACACGATTTCGAGAGGCCCTCTCTTGATTGTTTTGGTCTGGAGCTAAGATACTTGACTCCCATGACACAGTTTGGTACTTAATACGCAGAAATTTCTCTGTTCAGTCTTTCGTATCAGATATCTACCTTATCAAAATTACAAGAATCTTTATCTGGTGGTCTACTGAATTTTGTCGACAACTTCTCCAGAATAAATGACAATCTGGTACCCGGAAAAGTAAACAACTACGTTGTTTGTACGAGAACATTTAAATTAAATTAAATTTGTCCTAATAGTGTCCTGACAACATTCCTTAATTTGATTTGTACGTTACCTCCAGTCCACTTATTGTTTACAAACACGTTCTTTGATGATACGGTAGTCGTGTTTACACATATCTGCTGGTGTATGATGTCAAAAAGCTACAATGCGTTCCATCTGCTTCAAAATTTGAACTAACATATTACTAGAACGACGCTTTACCAAATTTGTCATCCCGTCCTTCGCCCACTGATGTCTCATTGACCTGGCGCAGTGTAGAACATTTCACACACAAAAAAATTGTACTGTGGTGAAATGACAAATGGGGGAGCTATTAGCTGAAGATTGTTAATAGGCTTATTTTTATCACGATTTCATTTTACGAAGGCAATGTTGCACTTCGATACGAATTGTTCATCTCAGCAGATATATTTAATTATTCCATGTTGTCCTGTAAAGGAAATAACCCTTCCTTGGTAGTAGGAATTAGCAGTTAAGATCCTTTTTTATGTCGTTTTGTCGATTAACGGCTAGTGAGGAGTGTTTTTATATTTGTCCTTCGTGGACACCAAAACGGCTGGAGACGTTTTGATGACTTTTCTAGGATATCTTGACGTTGACTCACGAGTGTTCGTGTGAGGTTTAGTAGCGATCGGGTCAGGAAATATGTAACATGAAGTAAGGAACAATAATTACACTTTGAAAAGCTATTTACTCTTTGGGTATTCAACTTAACCATGTTTATGTGGTTTTATGGGTTCTTATGATCTACAAAATATGATTCAGCACTATTCTTATACAATCCTCAGCATGTTTAATCCATACTAACACACTAATATTTCTGTCTAACGGATACGTACAGCCGAACAAGCACTGCTATGAAACTTTAGGTTTGTGGCACCCGTAAGACTGATAATATTTGTACTTAACGAAATATGAGTTATATATTTTCTTTCCAAGCCTAAGAAAATTGTCTTTTAATTTGCTAGTGCTAGTGATAGGCGATCTTCTTTTCGATTTAAATTAATATTATGCAAAGATAGCAAAAATATGTTTATTTATTTTGACGACCGGTTTCGATACCATCTTCTTGTCTCTGGTGAAAGACAGTACAGTCTATACTTTATGTCTTTTTACGATAGTGAATTTATTTTACCAAAAAATGTTAACTCTATTGATTTCATGTTAAAACTAGATGTAATACATGACTAAGAAAAAGGACGACGCCAAAAAGGGAAATGACTTTTTTAAGCAATGGATTTTGTTTTTTACGATGAAACATGTTGACAAAGTAGTATACTCAAGCAACAAATGTAGAGTTTGATGCAATTTCACGGCCGCTAGCTAGTCTTCTGAAGACGTAGACAGTCAAAATAAAGCATATAACGGTGTATTTTACTGTATATACTTTTATTGATTTCATGTATGACTCACCATTTATACTGACAACAACTAAAATGTCGAGCTCTTCTACGAGAACGAAAATGCTGTAAAATATCAGATATGTGGATGTAAACGCCAAGTTTGGCCGGTTGGTAAGTTTAGTAGGTTTCTCACACGGCAGTCTGTCCTCACTTTATCCCTTTTAACCCAACATTTAATAAATTTATGAACAAAAATATGTCTGTGCATATTTCTAGCGATAATGATTGGAATAATGTTCATTTATTAGAATTTTTTAGGGAACTTTCGGATGATTCCAAATGATGTCATTAGGCATGATATTTTCCTTTATCGTAACTAACATCGTATTCGAACCGTTTCGACAACTACCACTAAATTGAGTACTGAAATTTTCAGATTACTTTGTTTCCTTCACCTTTATATACTAATTTTAGTTTTGCTGCATGTACTGCAACTTAGACATCAACCAACAGTACATACTTTGTGAATGCGATGTTGCCTAACACTCTCTGTTTCGACGAAGTAATGGTAGACAACCTAGTCGCAATGGATTTTGGAAAGTTCAGTGTTGTTTACAATCTTTGGGTTGATGGTTGTTCCTGGAGGAACAGATAATGATGACGTTGCCATGCGGCGACAATGGGAGGGAAATGACTTAAATAGAGATTGAATGTGGCGCAACTGGCGCCCGTGATGTGCGATTGCGAAACTCCAATCGCCAACACTCTCCTCCCAATGCGAAAATATATTGTTGACTCCCACTTACATAGGTAGAAATGATCATCAGAATAAAATACGAGAAATCAGAGCTGGAACAGAGAGATTCAGGTGTTCTTTCTTCCTGCGCGCTATTCGAGAATGGAATGGGAGATAAATAGTATAATTGTGGTTCGATGAACCCTCTGCCAGGCACTTAAATGTTATTTGCAGAGTATCCCATGTAGATGTAGATGTAGAAATGCGGATCACTGGCATCTCAGTTCGGCATAGTGTTGTAGTTCTTACTTGATTCGACTTCTTCCTTCAGGTTGTTGCATATTTTTTGGTGGTCAGCAGTGTATGTTGAAGATCGTGTATTACGTGCGTAGCCCAAGACCAGTCGTATCAGGGAACTGCGGAATTGCTCTTTTCAACATACTGGCGTCGCTGTTTGCTAGTAGCTGTTGTAGTTGCCAAACAGACACAGAGGTAAAGGTAACATAACAGTCGCAAGACTCCCAGTGATTTTCCGCAACTTCGTAATTTCAGTTCCGCCAAGCGGCTGGGTCGTAAAAAATCTGCTAAACTATTGCGTATTGGATGTGTATATGGAGTGCAGCAGCGCATTCAAAATACCACCGTACTGAGGAGCATTTGGGGCGCTAAAAATAGTAGCAGCTATCAAAAATATAATACGGAAACTTCTTATTTGCTGGGGAGTAACAGAACAACGTTAATATTACACTCCTGGTCATTAAAATTGCTACACCACGAAGATGACGTGCTACAGACGCGAAGTTTAACCGACAGGAAGAAGATGTTGTGATATGCAAATTATTAGCTTTTCAGAGCATTCACACAAGGTTGGCGCCGGTGGTGACACCAACAACGTGCTGACATGTGAAAAGTTTCCAACCGATTTCTCATACACAACCAGCAGTTGACCGGCGTTGCCTGGTGAAAAGTTGTTGTGATGCATCATTTAAGGACGAGAAATTGGTACCATCACGTTTCCGACTTTGATAAAGGTCGGATTGTAGCCTATCTCGATTGCGGTTTATCGAATCGCAACACTGTTGCTCGCGTTGGTCGCGATGCAATGACTGTTAGCAGAATTAGCCGAGGGGAGTGAGGCGCACCAGTCACGTTCTGCACGACCATACGGTCGGGGGTTCGAATCCCCCGTCGGGCATGGATATTTGTGCAGTCCTTAGTGTTAGCTAGTTCATAAGTATTTTGTAAGTTTAGGGACTGATGACTCCGTAGTTAAGTCCCATAAGGTATACAAACATTTGAACATTTGTTAGCAGGATATGGAATCGGTGCAGGAGGGCAATTCGGAACGCCATGCTGGATCCCAACGGCCTCGTATCACTAGCAGTCGAGATGACAAGCACCTTAACCGCATGGCTGTAGCGGATCGTGCAGCTACGTCACCATCCCTGAGTCAACAGATGGGGACGTTTGCAAGACAATAACCATCTGCACGACCCGTTCGACGACATTTGCAGCAGTATGGACTCTGAGACCATGGCTGCGGTTACCCTTGACGCTACATCACAGACAGGAGCGCCTGTGATGGTGTACACAGCGACGAACCTGGGTGCTCGAATTTTTTCGGATGAATGCAGGTGTTTACTACATCATGATGGTCGCATCCGTTTTTGGCGACATCGCGGTGAACGCACATTGGAAGCATGTATTCGTTATCGCCATAGTGGCGTATCATCCGGCGTGATGGTATGGGGTGCCATTGAATACATGTCTCGGTCCTTAAATTTACTTGAATATCACTTGATAAGTCATGGTTGCAAAATTTTAACACGAATTATATACAGGAGAATGGAAAAGCTGGTAGAAGCTGACCTCTTGGAAGATCAGTTTGGATTCAGGAGGAATGTTGGAACCCGAGAGGCAATACTCACTTCACGTCTTATCTTAGAAGATAGATTAAGGAAAGGCAAACCAACATTTTTAGCTTTTGTAGATTTGGAGAAAGCATTTGAAAATGTTGACTGGAATACACTCTTTCATATTCTGAAGTCAGCAGGGGTAAAATATAGGGAAAGGAGAGTTATTTACAACTTGTACAAAAGCCAGACTGCAGTTATTAGACTCGAAGGGCATGAAAGGGAAGCATCAGTTGGGAAGGGAGTAAGACAGGGTTGTTGCCTTTCTCCGATGTTATTCAATTTGTACATCGAGCAGGCGGTGAAGGAAAGCAAGGAAAAATTTGGAATAGGGATTAAAGTTCAGGAGGAAGAAATAAAAACATGGCGTTTTACTGATGACATTGTAATTCTGTCAGAGACAGCAAAGGACCTGGAAGAGCAGTTGAATGGAATGGACAGTGTGTTGAAGAGAGCGTATAAAATGAACATTAACAAGAGCAAAACAAAAATAATGGAATGCGGTCTTAGAAAATCAGGCAATGCTGAAGGAATTAGATTAGGTAACGAAACAATGAAGGTGGTAGATGAGTTTTGTTACTTGGGTAGTAAAATAACATGCGATGGTCGCAGTACAACGGATATAAAATGCAGAATGGCAATGGGAAGAAAAGCATTTTTGAAAAAGAGAAATTTGCTAACATCGAATATTAATTTAAGGATAAAGAAGTCTTTTCTGAAGGCATTTGTGTGGAGTGTTGCCTTGTACGGGAGTGAAACATGGACGATAAGCAGTGCGGACAGGAAGAGAATAGAGGCTTTTGAAATGTGTTGTTACAGAAGAATGCTGAAGATTAGGTGGGTAGATCGCATAACTAATGATGAGGTACTGAACAGAATTGGAGAGAAAAGGAATTTTTTGCATACCTTGACTAAAAGAAGGGATCGCTTGGTAGGACATATTCTTAGACATTGGGGAATCGTAAATTTAGCATTGGAGGGAAGTGTCTGGGGTAAAAATCGCAGAGGGAGACCAAGAGACGCGTATAGTAAGCAGATTCAAGTGGATGTGGGTTGCCGGTCTTATGAGGAGATGAAAAGGTTTGCTCAGGATAGAGTAGGGTGGAGAGCTGCATCAAACCAGTCTCCGGACTGAAGACCATAACAACAACAATCATTTGACGGGACACAAAGGGTAGCTGTCGGAGGTGGGAGCCTTGGCAGCAACAGCAGCATCAGCGTCGTTCCTGGCCGAGGGGACTGAGGCGCTTCAGTCACAGTCTGCACGGCCACTACGGTCGGGGGTTCGAATCCCCCTTCGGGCATGGATATTTGTGCCGTCCTCGTTCGTAAGTAGTTTATAAGTAATTTGTAAGTTTAGGGACTGATGACCCCGTAGTTAAGTCCCATAAGATTTACAAACATTTGAACATTTTTGAGCGTCGTTCCCAGGCACACCTACGTGGCCAGAAAGCCGTAGGATGTAAACGTGAGAGCCGTTGTCAGCTAACAATTGAAGTTAGCGTTGGATGCAGCGGATACTCTGAATGGCACTGAGAGAGTCAGAGCAGATTATATAGGAAGGGTGGCGGTGGCGGCGGATATGCGATACAGCCTGGCTGAGAGGAAGAAGCTCAGCTGTGAAATTCGAGCGCTGGTCAAGGAGGCCGTATTGAAAGCTGTTATATAGTGTCGTGCGGCAGGTGTAGTGTAGTCAGCGGCTGGCAGCAAGGTAGCGAGCGCCTGCTGGGTGGCGGCTCCGCGCCGCAGCCAGCAGCGTTTTCTACTGGAAGAGCGCCCGCCGTGATGCAACGCGTTCTGCTCTTCCCGCCGCCTCTCCGCCCTCGGCCTGGCGCTGGCTTCCGCACTGTCGCTTTCGACAGCGCGCCATCAGCATGCGGCCGAGCTGCGGGCCGCGCGCCGCGAGGCCGGGCCCTCGCCTCTCCCAGGAAGCGGCCAAGGGGCCTCACCTCGCCTCATCCCGCCTCGCCTCGCTCGCCTCGACACTCCATACGGGCCCACCCGCACGGCGTGCGCTGTGTGACCTCACGTGCCGCAGACAATACATTACTAGGCGCGCCACAGCCGCTGTCTCATTTCTAGATGGATATCAACTTCCGTCAATATGAAATTCCACCGACGTTTCGGTCACTGTTGCAAGGGGCCTTTTTCTACGTGTCGTGTTTATTTATACATAATTAAGAAACTTTCACACAATTAAAAATTAGGTGTTAAAATTTTAGTAGTCTGAATGAAAGTCTTTGGCCCACTTGAGGTGTTATTTTATTGGAGTCTTGAAGACCCGCACTACCGGTTTCACAACTTATAGTTGCATCTTCAGGTGCTTCTTTAAAACCTTTACATGTTCATCATTTGTGGTGGATAACGGGGTTAAAGGCGACGTCTTACCGCAAGCACCTTCGCTCTTTTCGTCAAAAACATAAGAAGATGTCTATGCTTTTGAGGAAAAGAGCGAAGGTGCTTGCGGTACGACCTCACCATTAACCAAAAAAAAAAATGTTCAAATGTTTGTGTAGCTTATGGGACTTAACTACGGGGTCATCAGTCCCTAAACATACAAACTACTTATGAAACTAGCTACTACTGAGGACGGCACAAAAATCCATGCCCGAGGGGGGATTGGAACCCCCGACCTTACTGGCCGTGCAGACCGTGACTGGAGCGCCTCAGTCCCCTCGGCGACCATTAACCCCGTTATCCACCACAAATGACTTACATGGAAAACTTTTTAAAAAGCACCTGAATATGCAACTGTAAGTTGCGAAACCGGTAGTGCGGGTCTTCAAGACTCCAATAAAATAACAGCTCAAATGGACCAAGGACTTTCATTCAGACTATTACAATTTTAACACCTAATTTTTAACTGTATGAAAGTTTCTTAATTATATATAAATATTTTACCTGTGGATGCCCGTCATACAAAGTTATTTGCGTTACTTTATTTACTTTCGTCTTTTCTCCCTTCACTTGCAGCTTTCTCGTGTCTCACTGCATTCTCTCTTACCTAACGCTTTATTGTGAGGTGTTTCATCTGGATTACTTTTAGTTCGCTAAAACTGGCCTGTGGAGCTGCAGAAATTTGGATACGCGCGTCGTCATTACTGAAAGGAAAACATTATAAAATCATACTTTTACGCTTCACTCTTTCAGGTTACGTGTACATTAAATACTCATACATTTTTATTTCATACCATAGAACTGCTATCGTCGTCAGCCACTAGACGCAGGTTTTTCTCACTGCGTACCACTTATCATTTTTAGATATTCCGGCGTACCACTGTAGCTCATTTACCTTAAACGACCCCTGAGGTGGTGAATAGTAGGGCTGGGGAGGGAGCAGTGCAGAAGGTAGAACTACAAATTACGACTGCCGCAGTGGTGAGGACTTCACTACCTTGCTCAGTGCTGACAACATAAAATTGTTTTGTATAGTGCCGATCAACAATTATGTATAGCAGAAATCTGACATACACAAGTAATAAAATTTCGTGGAAGCACTTTTTACGGACTTCTTATGTTCACATTTGCTACTTATTTGTAGCAAATAATATGGCTGTAGAAGGAGCGTCTAGGCTTAAAATCGCTTCATCGTTAACTGAAAACACAATTACGTATAACTCAAGCAATCAAACTTCACATCATAGTTACAGTGGTCAATAATCAGTTTTTTGCAATATTAGCTCTGTGCCTGCGGACGCAAACTTTTTCCGTATCACTATAACATTTAACGCAACGTCCAAGAATGCGACAATAACAATAAACCATTCATTGCGTAATGATTACTGCAACGGCACATATATGTACACCACCTAAGTTGGCAGCAGTTGCCAAGAGTCACGACAACTGTCCCAACAACAACCAAGTCCCGATTCAAATATCGCTACGTCAAAACAAGATGAATCACTCTCGGCAAAGGCAGAGACAACTAATGAGACAGTTATGGGGAGAGGTGTTATAAACCGATGTTCCTGTGTCCTGCGTACTGTTCGAATCAAACATTCATCGAAAAGTAGAGTTTCTTTAACATCATACAAACGTTATCGGTAATTGTATCACTCATCTTTCTCTGTCCCTTTAAAAATTAACGTAACAGAATAATTTATATAAGTAGGCCCCATCTGTTTTGTTTATTTGTACGCGTTCCATCGGAAATGTCTTTGCGTACCACAAGCAGTACGCGTACGACTGTATGGGAACCGCTGCCCTAGACTTACAAACTAACTTACAAAACCCGGCGGGAATGGCCGAGCGCTCCAAGGCACCTTGCCACGAAGAGCGTGGTTGCTCCTCGTTGGAGGTTCGACTCCTTCATCGGGCATGGGTGTGTGTGTATTGTCTTGGTGTTTTAAATAGTAAGTAGTTTGTATCCCTAGGGGTTGATAACCATAGTAGTTAAGCCCAATAGATTTACAAACATTTTAACAGCTTTACGCTTATCCCAACTGTCTGAAGCGGCCAGAGATGTTGATCATGTGTGTGCGGATCATGTCTGTGAATGTAGATGTTTTTTCTGATGAAGGGCATGGCTGAAAATTGTGTGAATGTAATTATTTTACATGTGTGTCTGCAGCTCAGAGATCGTCTTTACGTCGAGTTGTTGTTATCTATCCTTTATTACCGACATTCTAATCTCCGCTTTGTGTTATACATGTAAAAATGTGGCAAAATATTTCTAAATGTTTGTTTATTGTGTAACTGAGACCGAATTTCAGTTCCAACTCGGTATTCACCAAGTGGTATTTGGAAAACTGCCTAAAATACGACATCCATCCTGGCCAGTACACCGAGCCGCCGTCGATGATCAGCCTGGCGGATTCGAACCGGGGTCGGCAAACTACAAGAGCCAGAAAGTGGCACCTTAAAACGCACGGCTAACCGCGCGGGTACTGAGTCTGGATGATGCCACGAAATATTATTTTGCTATGTGTTATATAGTATCTTAAACACATGTCTGATATCTACCTAAGTGGATTCACTCACATACACAATACATCATCCTAATGCTTATGCTCTGTACATAAAAAATAAAACCCAGAATGTAATAAATAAATCGCAATGAAAACTTTTACTGTCAATCACCGGTCATCTTGAGTAAGCAGGTTATTGTGTAATAAGTGATGTACGAGGGTGATTCAGTAAGTAACTCGCAAACTGGGGTAGACACGCCAGTACTGCGTTTAGAAGCCTGAAAATTGCTTTACTTTTCAGCTGACTCCTCCTGTAAAATTAAACACTGGTCCCATCGTTCTAGAAGCCTTTAAAAGCCTCGAGTTTGGAATTTTTGTGTCAGCGTTTACAACGTATAAGTGACGCTCTTGAGCTGTGACTTTATTTGGTTCCTTATACAGCTGCAACCCACAAGATGGATGTGTCTTAATGGTAGACGAATACCCATTACACAGCACGCGGTACTGACGTGTCTACCTCCGTTTGCAACGTATTTACTGACTCACCCTCGTACATGGGTAATGACCCTAACGAAGTACATATAGCTGCGAAGATATATCTAACGTAATACTAGAGTGCCAGTATGGCGCTGCTGCACTCGTAACCGGTAGTAACTAATGTTAACATGGCCTCGCGAGGTGTCGCCAAATTACACATGGCGAGCAGCGCAATGGTGACATCTGAAACGTCACGGGCGCTTTCCCCATTCATTTCGGAATTGAAGTCTTACTAATCCTCTCTCCCTGGGAATAAATAAGAAGAAAGAAGGAATGAACATCCTGTCGACAGCGTGGTCATTAGAGGCAGACCACAAGCTCGGATTGTTTTGATAATGACGAGGAAGCAAATGGGTCGGTCCTCTTCGAAAGAAAGAGCGATTTTGGCAAATCATGAAAAATATAAATCAGGATGTCTGGAATCGGATTTGAACCGCCGTTCTCCCGAAAGTAAGTCCATTCCGCCGACTGATGTTCACTGGACATTTTCCACAAATAAAAACCTAAGTAAATGCGATAAGAGAACGTAGACGAGTATAAGAGAAATATTACGAGTGGAGTTTATGACATTGATATACAGAGTGTTTTCGTAAGACCATGCAAAATTGTATCAGGACTGCACTGAACAGTTTTAGGTAGGGGACCTAGCGTTGGAGAAACCAGCTTAAGGAAATGTGGAAGTGAACTTGTCTGCCGCTTTGTCTCGCATTACAGTTTTCCAGGTTATTTACAGCTAACATGCGTACACGTTTACACGTAGTTCTGTTTATTGACATGTACGTTATGTATTTTCCGCAACGAAACAAACTCGGAAGTTAAGGTACAGATTTCCTGGTGGTTGGATTGGAAGGGAGGTCCTGATTCACGGTCATCTAAGTTTAAACGCCGTGTTATGGGATAGTTAAAGTCACTTGTGTACGAGACAGTTGCCAGAATTGTAGCTGTTGGTAATGAGATTCGAGACACATGAGGGATACGGTATTTGTCAGGTTGTTCATCGACGTCATACTTTGACTGAGGCTGATGACCATCATTTTCATAACATCTTAATGAAACAGTGCAAATGGTAAATTCATTGTGTCAATGGTGGAATATTCAGTTAACTTCAAGTAATATGCAAGGGTTGGAACTTATATAGTGACAACTATTTATTCACAACCGATACAAAAGCATATCATGTTTGTACCTGTTACTGTTCTTCAAAGTAATCAACAGCGTTGTGTCGAATCTATTGCCAGTGATGTGGGGGGCGTAGTATATCGTTAGCAGAGCCTGTTCTGTTGATGGTGCGAATGGAGCGGTCTACTGCCTGTCGAATCTCTGGAACAGCAATTCGGAAGCGAATGCCACGAAATGGTTCCTTCGGAATCAAATCAAAGTCACAAGGACTTAAGCTTTGCGAAAGAAGCGACAACACTTTCTGGGCAACCCAACCATCATTTTTCACGAGAATCTGAGAGCACATACAGCGCAATCTGTGGCTGCTCTGTTCGGTCGATGGGACTGGGAAGTACTGTACCATTCACCATACTCCCTGGACGTAAGTCCTTGTGACTTCGATTTGTTTCGGAAGATGAAGGAACCACTTCGTGGCACTCGCTTCAGACCTGTTCCAGTGATTCGAAAGTCAGTACACCGATCCATTCGCACCATCAACAGAACAGGCTCTGCTAACGGTATACTATGACTTCTATATCACTGACATCAGGTTCTACACAATGCTGGTGACTATTTTGAAGGACAAAAAGAGGTGCTAATATATAGGGTGCCAAAGGAGTGCCAATAATAATTCTTCACGCTTTTCAACCACAAATGTAAGAGAAAGATGGGAACTGAATCTGTTACACCATTTAACCTTTCTTCCGCTACGTACGGTTTCTTGTGGAATGTAAAAAGATAGGAGTGTCCAGAGCACTCAGTAGTGGCCAGATTATTGGGTTCGCACACACGGGTTAATTCACGTATCTGAACCCTGGCCTGCACTGGGTTTCCACGGGCCACTGTGTCAAGGGCTGTTCCGAGTAGTCGTTTCGAGTGAAACCGCCGCTGCCAGGGTCAGCTGTTGTGGTCAACGACGTGTGGCCGGCAGCGCTGGCGTCATATAGGCGGGATTGCAACATTAAACGTGCAGACCGCAGTATAGCGTGTGAACGACCAGGCCACCCACCACCATCTCCTTGTTATGTGGCACATGAGTGACTGTGCCGTAAGTGTAAAATCCGTAACAGTAAGTCATGAACAGAAGATGTCACTCACCAAATAATGGACGCTACAAATATAAATGAAAGTAACAATTTATGTTCTGGAATCGTTAATTTAATTTAAAATGTTATACAGGTACAGTTTTCAATTTACAGTTAAAGTTTATTCTTGTTTTGATTCCTGTGTGTTTGTTTATGCTTCAACTTTTACCTTCGCAATTATATCACTACAATAGCACCAATGATGACTTGTACTGTGTGTTTGAGCTTAAGTCTAGATGAATAACTTCTTTTCCAAGACCTTATATAAATATTGTAACTTTTTTCACAAAAACAGTTAAATTCCGAATATGGTCTTTTTAAGCTATAAACCGATTAACGAAGCTTGTAGAACAATCCCAAAATTGTGCTTTTCACTTACTATATTGCTATTTTACCAAGCACCAACGAAATAAGCAGTCATGATAAAAATTAAAAGTTGGCACAGCATGTAAAATGACACAGAAACCACACGAGGCATTTGACCTCTGTTGGTAGTGACATACATCGATAAAATGACAACCGTGGTTCCTCTGACATTTTCCTACGGGTTACGGGCAAAGACGAAGCTTACATTGAACACGACAGTGTACCAACCAGTCGCTTCCTAACTGTGTGAGAATGTTTCAGTGAACGCTGCACGGACATCATTGATCAGTATGTCTCCTCATTGTTTCCGTTGTGTTGTGAAGCTAATGTTACACCAACAGCTGCCGCCATCAACGCATACATACCTGCCGCACTACGTACAGTTATTTAAAAACCCAATTTTTTCAGTCCTCTGACCCAATGCAATCTTACCTTGCTTCATTACTTGAGGAATATCTCGTCCATGGTTGCTTCCATACATGAGCGCAGTTCCTTTTTAACGAAATGTTGTTTCTTGACCGATTCATGTGAACCAACTCAATAATCCTGATGACAGTCTCTAACCACATCATTGTGAATGATCCACCAGTACGTGTCTGCTAGCAGTTTGTTCTACTCCACATTCACTGTACAATCAAATCAATATTACTGTTCCGTTGTTCGTAATCTCTTAACGATGCGTTTGCAGGGCCAGTGTACTCATTCAGTGTGTCACGTGACAGAACTATTGAAATTATATGCAACAATTAGGTGTTATTTATTTAACCGCTACTTTATAATATACTTCTCTCCTATACTTATGCTCATCGTTTCCTGCATCGTACATAAAACTTCTTCTGCTCACCCCCCTCTCTCTGTACATCTAGATCTCTCTCTCTCTCTCTCGCTCTCTTCTGCTCTATCAATCCTCTGTGTCATCCTATTTTCACCTTCAACCCCATCGCAATGGGAGGTAGTTCCAACGCCCACAATACTTGTATCACTTTTGATTGAAATCAATGGTTTAGGAGGAGATGTGGATCATCCACACGCATATTAAATACCTAAGCGTAACGCTCCACAGCGATATTAAATGGAAAGAGCTTATGAGGACATTGGTGGGGAAGGCAAATGGTCGACTTCGGTTTAAACCTACAGTTAGCGTAAAGACCACAAAGATCAGAGAGATTAGAGCTCGTATATAATTCGTTTTCCCTCGTTCTATATGGGAGTGGAACAATGAAGCAAGTAACCAGTAGTGGTACTGAGTACCCTCCGCCACGCACCTTTGGGTGTATTGCAGAGTATGTACGTAGATGTAAGTATGCTTTTTTTAATAACAGATATAGGTTAAAATTAATATGTATGATGCCTATCGGTAAGACCATCGTGTAATATACATAGCAGAGTGTCCGTATATTTGTACGTGTTGCATACAAATATACAGTTTTGTTCCAATCTTTATGAAATTTTGTACACGTAAGCTTCAATCCATGAGGACGGTCGCCGTAAGTGTAAGAATCACATACCATATATAGTTCACGAGATATGACGTCATAAACAATGAGATGCGCGGGAAACTGCTGCATTTTGCGACAATGCTGCTCATGTTCTCCTAAACCATTAGACCGATTTCAACCAAATTTGGTACATACATTTCTTACCGTGAGGTAACAATTGCTGCATGGTTAAGAATCACATACGGCACAAAAGATATTACGTCATAACCAATAGAAATCGCAAAAAATGTCATATAATGCGGCGAGACTTTCGAAATACACAGTATGAGAATGAGAGTACTTATCGACTTGCAACAAACTTTAAACATAATTTCAAACCTTTATTAAACTTTTTCTCGCTGACAATCATAGCAAAATGATGAAAGGAAAAAAGTTTCTCGCTTACTACTTTTTCGCTGTATATGGAGTAAAACTATGGCATTCGGAATGACGTTACAATTTATAATCTGTACACTACAAAATTGTAGCCAAAAGAAATTTTACAGACAATATATACACGTATAGTTGAATGTAACTTTTAAATTGTATCACAGTACGACACGTAGTCCATGAGATATGAGCACATAAACTGTAACATTCCGCTGTTCATGGACTAAAACTATGGATTTTGGTATGAGGATACAATGTATAATTCCTACACTACAAATTGTAGCCGCAGGAAATTTTACAGACAGTATACACGCATATAGTTGAGTGTACCTTCTAAATTGTATCAAAGTACGACATGTAGTTAATGAGAAATGAGCACATGAACAGTAACATTTAAGGAAAACCGCCCCTTCCCGCGCCAACTTTTAATCTGTTACTTCTTTACTAACATTTGTATTCCCAAGAGATTTTTACAGATATACAGCCCTTATACAGATGAATAAATACCTGAAAATGGCAGGAATAAATGAATAAATACCCGTACAACGCCGGGTTTTCAGCTAGTATGTTCATAAAAAAAGAGGTCTCTCGGAAATCGATACGTATCTCCTTGCTCAGACGTATCTTCCAAGCAAGATTAGGGCTTAACGTCCCGTCGACATAGTGGTTATTAGAGACAGGGCACACGCTCGGATAGTTTCGGTAATGATAAGGAAGGAAATCGGTTGTGCCCTTTGAAAGGAACCAGGAGTGATTTAGGAAAATCAGTTCTAGGATTGCCAAGAGGTATGCCGTACTGCCGAGTACGAGTCCAGTGCTTTACCACTGCGCCACCTCACTGGATACCTAGCTTCCAAACTAGTTTTGCTTTTTCTGTTCAGGTGTCCTGTTCAGAGACGACTAAACAAGAGCAAGTCAAATCACGATATTCCCACGGTGATTTGAAATCTTATCAGAATCTTGAGCACCTGTCCACCTGTTTCTTACATTGTTGTTCAACCAACATCTTTGCTAGACAAAACTCACCAAGTTTGATTATGCTTGAACTAGCCATCATAGTACTATAAGTAATCTACTTCTTTTTCACAAATGCTCTTCACCGCAACTTTCATATTAAAAAATTACTACATTCAACCAGTATTAGGTCTTTCCTTGCAAATGACGCACAACTCATTTCCGAGATTTCTAATTCAAGTAGCTTTCGGAACTTAACACTTCAGGCTATCACAATTAAGTAAGGGTTATTTTTCGATAAAATCTTAAAGGACGTATTTATTAATATTGCGGGCTAGCGGTTATCATTCCATTGTGTAACAAACGAAGCGCCATCTAAACTTCACTGATAAGACTAAGTAATCGCTGACTTTGTGTTTGATAAGGCGCGCAGACTCACTCGTTGGCATCGCGCCATGAGAAACAAGCTCGCGGAGAAACATGACGTCATCTAGTTACGCGGAGCAGAGGAAGTCGGTGATTTTCCCGTTTCCGACAGTTAGGCTGCACGGAGCAACTTCGTGCATTTCTTGATGCAGGCAGACACACTCAGTTTTACCAGAAATCTTAAGTTGCGCAAATTATCAACTTGCTAACTAAATTGTTTCAGGAGTGCCACTGAACACTTTAAGTGATACTCGTTTGGGTTTGATTCCCAGAAATTACTAGTTACTTTATTTTTTACACATTCTTGCACTGAGAACTGCCTTCTGTTCCTTTACCCAGTGTTTCCAATTGTGCTGCTGTAAACTGTGTTGTTCTGCACAGCCGGATCCTTTCACACTTTTGCAACTCACCAAAAATACACCAGTTAGGGAAATAAATAAATAAATAAACCAAAGAAAACCTTATAAAAAGTGACAATTTACAGGCACAGTTTTCAATCTCAAACAGTTTAAAAAATGTCAATACACAATTGAGAAAAATAGTTACAATTTAACATTGAAGCACATGAGAAAAGAGATGTAAAATGGAATTCCATCAATAGATTTTTTTTTTTTTACCTCCAGTACAGTGAATTATTTACCAGGTAACCAGTGACTAAAATCTACTTAAATCTTCCGAGGGTGAAACTTAAAAGAAGTTTGCGTCTACTGTTAGCCTTCGTAAAGGTTAATAATATCCGACGTGGGAAATAAATTTTGTCGCATTGAATGTGGTACAGATAAATGTCCAAAGAGAATCAAATGTGTCAAATTGCGAAACGAACAACAATATAATAAATGCTGTCGTGTCAGTTTGTACGGTAATGATGTACAATATACAGTGAAACACTTTTGGACACAAGGGAAAAGATTGAATGTTAGAGACTAACGCGTCTTCTTTAGCATAGTCACAAGAGTCGGATCATTGGTAGAGAGAGGAACGAGGCACGATTTTCCAGAAGAAACTATTGAAATTGTTTGTTCGTATGACACTTCCTACCAGATTAAAACTGTGAGCCGAAACTGGGATTCGAACATGGGACATTTGCCTTTCGCGGGCAAGTAAAACTGCGAGGATGGACTGTGAAACAGACGGCAGAGTACTTGCCCGCGAAAGGCAAAGTTTCGAATCCCGGTTCCGGCACACAATTTTGATATGCCAGGAAGTTTCATTTCTAGCACTCAACCAATACGGCAAAGATTAAATCGAAGTTGGCTCGTTGAGCCATACACTAAGAAGTGTTTCAGAGATACCAAGAAAAGTATAGAATGCACGGTCGGAGATTTCCTTCTCGCTCTTTCGAAACATAAATCCAGAGTCTTAACGGAAACAATGTTTAATAAACAGAGGCGCCAAAACCGAATTTCCTAAGGATTATTATCACATTCATATGCCGGCTTCGGAGGCCGAGCGCTCTACGGCGCGCCAGTCACTGTCTGCACGGCCACTACGGTCGGGGGTCGAATCCCCCCCTTGGACATGGATATTTGTGCCGTCCTTAGTATTAGCTAGTTCATAAGTAGTTTTTTAAGTTTAGGGAATGATGACCCTGTAGTTGAATCCCATAAGCTGTACAAACATTTGAACACATTCATATATATTCCACACTGTTTCCCTTACGAAATCAGTCTGTTTGTATTCACATAAGAGCAACGACGTTCACCTGACTGCTGATACAGCTATTCACAATTAGAGTAGTAGATAGTTTCTCTTCGATTTCCAGTGGTATTATTCTCTTCATCTTCTTTATGTAAATCCATCAATTGGCGGAAATTTGTACAGCAGCTAAATACATATCTCTAAACTTACAAAACGCATTTGATGTCCGTCGGTCTGTTCCCTTATAATTCACGATCCAGACAACCAAATAACGTGAAATTTGGTACATCTACATAAAATTACATGGGGAAGGTTCTTAAACAAGTTTCGTTTCATTTTTTTGAAAACCAACCAGAAAATTTGAGAAAAAGTGAAAGTGCGTTTTCAGTGCTTTCGTGTAAATCTGTATCTTCGTACTGATCTTTATGAAATTTAGCACAGTTGACCTTCAAATCAGGAGGAAGGGCACTGTCTACATAAAAATTCGTTCGGTGCATGGGGGAGAGTACTTTATTTACAGACTACGATTGCAATATCTATACATATAAGATGCAGTTCTGTACGCTTCTACAGAAAACCTTATTTTAAACCCGGGCAAAGCCGAGTACTTGCAGCTAGTGTGCAATAACAATGATGTTTTCAGCTACATATATACAGATTTTATTTAGTGATGACCAGCTTCGGTAGTACAATACACGGTCTTCAGGTACCTCTAGAACGTATTGTTATCATGTCTTCAACGCGAAAATACAATTAAAGAAGGGCTCGAACTTAAATAGTGGCAACTGTTTATTCACAACCGATACAAAACCGTTACACGTTTGCACCTGTTACTGTCCTTCAAAATAGTCACAAGCGTTGAGTAGAACCCGTTGCCAGCGATGTGAAAGGCATAGTATACCGTTAGCAGAGCCTGTTCTGTTGGTGGTGCGAATGGAGCGGTATACTGCTTGTCGAATCTATGGAACAGTTCTGAAGCGAATGCCACGAAGCGGTTCCTTCATCTTCGGAATCAAAGTCACAAGGACTTAAGTCCGGAGAGCTTGGTGGATGGAACAGTACTTCCCTGTCCCAGAGCAGCCACAGCTTGCGCTACATGCGCCCGCACATTGTCATGCAAAATGGTGGGTGGGTTACGCAGAAAGTGTTGCCGCTTCTTTCGCATAGCTGTTTGCAGGTAATACACCAAAAACGATCAGTAATAAAGTGCACTGACGGTCTGCCGTGGAGAAACGTAATGCGTTAAGATAACACCATCACAGTCGTATAAGAAAATCACCATAAGTTTCACCATACTGGGGCTCTGACGCACTTTCGACTGTCGCGGTGACCCATAATGACGCCATTCATCGGACTGGCGTTCCAGTTTTGTCTCGTACGATGTGGGCCGTGTCTCATCCAGTGTTACGATACCCTGTATGCCGCTGTTCTGTACGGTAATGCCGATTCCCCGCACGCCTCTTGAAGACCTTGATGACACTGTCGTGCTGTACGACCTCTGGCACATTCAATCTTGATCCAACTCCGTTGTTCCAGTTTCTAAAACATAGTGACACCGTCACGTTAGACATCTCGCTCATAAATGACTGTTTTTCCCTCGATTGTGCGCACGCTGGTGACGTGGGTCGGGCGAGTCCAGTTGCTCGGAGGTAAGGTAGGTATGTGAATAACGTGTACCATCCACGACAATAGCAGATTCCATTGCAAAGTGCCCCCACAGCAGCGTCGCCACTATTTAAGTTCCAACCTCGTATTTGTAGTAAAGTTAGTAGCCGCTATTGTCGGTAAGAAATGCGATTTAAAACCATTTTGAAATGTATTACAGTCTTCTAGTAAATGTCTATAACCATCGATGATTGCAATAATGATTCTGTCGGCGTGTATACAGCTATATAACATCAACTTGATTCAGTTGAAGTGACAAGTAAGAAGGTCGTTACTTCTCAAGACTAACATCCAGGTCGACGTAAAGTGTTTACCTGAGGCACCCTTTTAGGCGTTTTATTCTGAAACTACTACAGCTGAAAGACGAACTAGAGACGTGTGTGCCCGTAGTCCCACTGCTAGTAAACGGCAACAGTTCGTGTTGACACTGGTGTACTCACAATCTGCCTTCCCTGTGCCGTAGCAGCTATACGATCTGCCACAGCTGCTCTTTCAATACGACCATCTTAGCAGACGTATGTGTTGCATGGACGTTTCGATGGTTCGTTGGTTGTTTCAGACAGGAGGACCAAACTGCTGAGGACATCAGTCCCTCGGCGGGGAGGAGAAGAAGGGATGATAGGAAAGGAGGGTAAGGGAAAGGAAATGCAGTCCAGGGAGGAAAGAAGGAAGAATGACTGCATTAGCTCGGGGCCCCGTCCTCGTCACACAGTAGTCGCGAAAGAATCGCGAGCCCCTGAGGCGGGACGTTTCGAACCTCGCCTACTGGTGTAAGAAAGTTCAAGTGGCCATTGCAACGAATTTCGTTGCACAGCTGACGCCACACGTCAAAGTTGTGTGGCAATTCTACGAAAGGACCATCCCGCCACTCGGAAGGCCCCTTTAAGAGTCGTTCAGTTGGCTGCAGAAAGGAGCAGTGTGTTTTCTCAGCATGGCGCCTGTTTGCTTCACACTCTATTAGAGGCTACACAGAGATGGTAGTCTGGCACTATGTCACTTCCCTATCTGCCGGCGGACGACGTTTGAACTATATGTATATAATATGGTATGGTCGATTACTATGCGAAGTCCCTCTCCTTTAACCCTTGGATAGCTTCCTGACTTTCTACATGCAGTTCACGCATCCCTCCTGAAAATGACCGTGACGGACAGTTACTGAGTATGTGGGCCATTTTTTTGTAAGTCCTTCCATCACAGGTAATCCGGTTTAAATGACGTAAAATATGTCTTAAAACAGCTATGCAACTACATGAGATAAGCTTCGCGCCTAAATCCAAAGGGGCAAGAATTTGGTATTCGTTTAATGGACAAAACAACGTGTGGATGGACGATCCCTCGCAGGAGCTTCAAGGAATGTACCGTCCCACAACCGCTTCCGTACTGGTGTTAGTCGCTACAACTATTGGAAATTCAAATGGGGACAAGCAGATGATCAATTGACTCACAGGTGTATGTTGGGACTCATATATAATAATTCATATGGTGTCTGTCCTTTGCGGACATTTCCGAAAGAACAGACACCATTCGTTGACATTAACGGCCGTAATTTTACGAATTCGCAGTATTTAAACATTTCGACCGTTTCAGGGCATATAAATAATTGTCTGTCTGCCCCTTGCGGGAATCCAGTTTAGGCTGCGAGCAAGTGGAATCAAATGAGCAGGGAGCACTACAACCGTAGTGTGCTACAAGGTGAGAATTTGGGTTAGAAGGTAAGCGTGCCTGGACAGCCTAATTAAGGCGACCGCTGGCCCAAAGCGGAAAATCCGGGTTCGACTCCGGATCCAGCACAAATTTTCATCGTTACCATTGGATTTATTTCAATGCCCTGAAACAGCTGAAATGTTTATTTTGAATTTGCATCATATTTTAAGTGTCAGAAGTAAGAAGGGGTGCCACCTGCAAGTGATACGATGCAACGTGGGACACGCCGCGACCACGCTCGCAGCCGCCATACTAGACGGCAGTGGCGGAGTACAGCCAACACCACCCAGAGTGAAGGCCGCGGCGCTCTCTTGTGACGTCAGGCAAAGTAGGTTGCGCGCGCATAGCTGACTGGGTAGCCGCTGTCTGACGTCACACGAAAGCGCCGCGGCCTTCTCTGTAGGTGGTGATGGTACAGCACTGGGGCGCAGGCAGATGCTCCCCGGCCGTCCGGACTCACCTGTTGCAGCGCGAGTGGCAGCACTTCCGTTCCGCCGCTGGCGCCGGTCCGCCGCCTTCTGCGCGCTTTCGCCGCACTCGAGTCTTCCGCCGCTGACGTGCTTATCACCCCGCACGCACCGAGCACAACCAGTGAGTAATCGGCCCGAGCGACGAGCTCCACCTCGATATACCGACCGACCGACGATCAGCAAGGAATTCCGGACACCCACTACGTTTACGTGCAACGCATCTCCCGGAACACGAAAACCGAATATCGTAAACAGTATTTCGCTGTCGTGTTTACAGGTTATAGCCACAAGCGGATTTCCTAGCCCACTTCGTCCAGCGGCTGCAAAACAGCTGATTCAGTCCCCGATTTTATCCGCGCAATCAGTATTTTCTTCACTTACACTCCTGGCCATTAAAATTGCTACACCACGGACGTGCTACAGACACGAAATTTAACCGACAGGAAGGAGATGCTGTGATATGCAAATGATAAGCTTTTCAGAGCAGTCACACAAGATTGGCGCCGGTGGTGACACCTACAACGTGCTGACATGAGGAAAATTCACAACCGATTTCTCATACACAAACAGCAGTTGACCGGCGTTACCTGTAAGAAGGAGAAATGCGTACAATCGCGTTTCCGACTGATAAACGTCGGATTGTAGCCTATAGCGATTGCGGTTTATCGTATCCCGACATTGCTGCTCGCGTTGGTCGCGATCCACTGACTGTTAGCAGAATATGGAATCGGTGGGTTCAGGACGGTAATACGGAACACCGTGCTGGATCCCAATGACCTCATATCACTAGCAGTCGAGATGACAGGCATCTTATCCGCATGGCTGTAACGGATCGTGCAGCCACGTCTCGATCCCTCATTCAACAGATGGGGATGTTTGCTAGACAACAACCATCTGCTCGAACAGTTCGACGACGTTTGCAGCAGCTCGGAGACCATGGCTACGGTTACCCTTGACGCTGCATCACAGACAGGAGCGCCTGCAATGGTGTACGCAACGGCGAAACCTCGGTACACGAATAGCAAAACGTTATTTTTTTTTCGGATGAATCCTGGTTCTATTTACAGCATCATGGTAGTCGCATCCGTGTTTGGCGATATTGCGGTGAACGCACATTGGAAGCGTGTATTCGTCATCGCCATACTGGCGTATCACCCGGCGTGATGGTATGTGGTGCCATTGGTTACATGCCTGGGGCACCTCTTGTTCGCATCGACGGCACTCTGAACATTTCAGATGTGTTACGCCCCGTGGCTCTACCCTTCATTCGATCCCTGCGAAACCCTACATTTCAGTAGGATAATGCACGACCGCAAGTTGCAGGTCCTGTACGGGCCTTTCTGGATACGGAAAATGTTCGACTGCTGCCCTGGCCAGCACATTCTCCAGATCTCTCACCAATTGAAAACGTCTGGTTAATGGTGGGCGAGCAACTGACTCGTGACAATACGCCAGTCATTACTCTTGATGAACTGTGGTGTCGTGTTGAAGCTACATGGGCATCTGTACCTGTACACACCATCCAAACTCTCTTTGACTCAATGCCCAGGCGTATCAAGGCGGTTATTACGGCCAGAGGTGGTTGTTCTGGGTACCGATTTCTCAGGATCTGTGCACCCAAAAAGCGTGAAAATGTAATCATATGTCAGTTCTAGTATAATATATTTGCCCAATGAATACCCGTTTATCATCTGCATTTCTTCTTGGTGTAGCGATTTTAATGGGCAGTAGCGTAAAGACAAATGTTCATGCTTATTCTAATACGAGGATTCGAACTTAAATAGTGGCAATTATTTATTCACGACCGATACAAAACCGTCATATGTTTGGTACTCTTTGGTACTCTTCAGAGTAGTCACCAGTGTTCAGTAGAATCCATTGCCAGCGATGTGCCTAGTATACCGTTAGCAGAGCATGTTCTGTTGTCGGTCGAATGGAACGATCTACTGCCTGTCGAATCTCTGGAACTATTCTGAAGCGAATGCAACGAAGTGGTTTCTTCATCTTCGGAACCAAAGTCACAATGACTTACGTTCGGGACAGTAAGGTGGATGGAACAGTGCTTCCCAGTCCCATCGGCCGAAAAGAGCAGCCACTGCTTGCGCTGTACGCGGTCGCGCATTGTCGTCCAAAATGAAGGGTCGGTTGCGCTTCTTTCGCAAAGCTGTCGAAAGAGCCCCTGTATGTTGAAAGTTATGGTTATTCTCGCGTACGACTGTGATGGTGTTGCGACTTTCCTATCGGTTCTCACCAACAAGACTCGGGTAATACATAACTCGGGTAGTAAAAGTTTATGGCTTGTTGTCTCTGTTCATAGGAGTGAGGTATGTATGTCAGCTTCTATGCCCTAAACAGCTACCCAATTTGTTTAAACAACATCAATAATTAATCTGTAGTTTGGCCAGTCTATCAATCTGCATATAACGACGTGATAATAAATTTAACAAATATAAATTTAACCTCTGAATGACCAACAAAATGGATTCTAAGATAAAGAAGTGATTCACTCACGAAGTAATTCTTTATAAATAGAGTTTAGTACACTTATTAGATATGAAACGCGGAGGTGGTCCTACTTTATACTTCGGTAAACAACTAAATATTTCCCCAACTATTGTTCATGAGAGGCACAATAAGCAGAGTAAAAGTTCCAAATTATCACTCTAAAGTTAGAGTAGTCCATCGAACTTTGCAGTACCAAGTTAATCCGCGATAAAAGTATTTGTTATAAAACACAGTTTGTCATCACACGAGTACACGATTGTTGAATTATCACAGATCCACTGCCCTACTACCGTGCATAGTTTACCACTTTTCACACAGACACAACGTTCTGCAGTCACAGTCCCGTAAATTTTCTAAGTCCACACATACCTATCTCTTCAAATCATAAGTTCGTAACGCGGCTTCAGACCGCCCAGCGTTACAACCTTTCACCACCACGTCCAAGTTACGTGTCCCTTCCCAAGCGTTCGAAAAGCGTGTTCTCTCTGCTCCCAAAATTGTATCCTTCCGCGCATCCTAACGCTTCATCTTTAAAATACAATTTCCCTTCCAAAATATTATACTTTTGAATATCACAGAATTAAATGTTTTGAACACCTATTCACAAATATTGTTTACATTAAACAAACAAATATATATTTAACAATACTAAAAAACGGTTGAGACAGAAGCTCTTTGCTCAGATAGCCATTAAGCGTGGCGTCTCACTGTTCAAATATACTGCCGCCGTCGAAATATAGTTACACAATTAATTTTTAATTTATCATGGCTTTTTATGTAAATACGTTCAGTTATTGTTCATAAATACTTATAATTGTTTATTAAATTATCTGCTGCATATCTACTATTTTAGTCGACCATGAAATATTTTAGTGGCAGTATCCAACATAAGAAAACGAACATTACTAAAAATGGTATTAAGTATAATAAAATACATGTATAAATGTAATGCGCTTTGCTGGGTTCATGTTTTGAGTTTCTGTGGTGGAATCTATGTTCTGACACAAGAATGTTATTACCTCAACGAAAAGCAGAACAAGAGTGTAAAACAAAGTTTATTGAAAAAATACGGAAATAACGTGGTATGTCTTTTAAGATAGGTGGCGTGGTACAAAGCTGCCCATTTGCTTCTTAAATTGTTACTGATAAACCCAAGTATCAATAGTTGTAAATATAAGTCTTATTATTGTTATAGTACTGAGAATTATCGGCTTTTTATCTGTAAGGGATATTTAAATTGTAATTACGGCGTTTGATTCTCCCAAGTCTCCTAAATCTATTCACATAATTATATTTGCCGTATGATCATTCCCTGATTTTATATGGATTTTTAGAATTATGTTTGTGGCTATATTGTATTTCAGTTGCAATCTGGAATAGCCGCCCTCGCTCAGTCAAGTATTTCCGGTTTCCGACCATATTAGTGAAATCCTGACTATCTGTCTATTCACTAGGTTTAAACTGTGAACCGGTCGGCTGGGGAACCCAACAGCCTGGCAAAACCCGCCTTTCACATGGAAACAATCAGCTTCCCCCTGTAACTGTAATATCACAGTATTACCCTAAAGCATTACGGTTCTTCACGGCAGACCGTCAATGTACAGTATTGTAGAGGGGCCAATTACAATGCAGCCGGCGATTTGTTCCGACGTCGTTGAGGGAAAACAGACATTAAGCCGTTCGCGCAAATGTTTTGTGATCATCATGATGGGTAGATGCCATTGTTCACTGGTGTAGTTAAGAGCACCGATGACGTAATCGTAAGATCATTAGAACAGTGCAAAAGACGTGTAATTAAAAGAATGCAAAAGCAAAAGGAAGTAGCAAAAGGGAGTAGCTACGAGATTGGAAGCTGTTATAATCATAACCGTTACATCATTTGTGCGAACGGCTTTATGTATGTTTTGGTCCGCAACGAGGTCGGAAGCTTTCGCCGACGGCATTCTATCTGGCCACTCTGTGCTGTGCGCGATATGACGAGTTTGATTTCGCCTAACATAAGTCACTTCATTTCTGTCATGATGTCGCGCATTCATATTTACCAGCTTGATATATTACTTCACATTTTCCTGCATTCTCCCATTTCAGGGCAAATAAATAAACAAATAAATAATTAAACAACCATGACGATAGGTTTTCTTCCTAGATGATTTATTTTACGGTGATGACAAATAGCTCACCATATATTTACGTAAGTTTATTCTCTTTTGCTTTCTATACATTCAATTATGGTTCGTACAGCATAGAACTAAGCCACATATGGTAATCCCGCTCCCTACCTCCAGAGTTAAAATTTTCTCATAACTGTTAATATATATAATTTTCTCATAACTGTTAATATATATATATATATATTAACAGTTATGAGAAAATTTTAACTCTGGAGGCGTCAGTAAAATAAAGAAAAATTTTGCAACTGAGACTGACTTTTGAGATAAATTGGAGTGGAACTAGTTTTTCTTACAGTCTTATTCAAAATTACATTAGAATTCATAGTTCTGCGGGAATACGTGGAGGCACGACTCTTAAGCTGCCACGACCCGCATGGAACTCAAGCGTCGCATCTCGTTTCATTCAATTCATTAAGACAATAACTGACAGCTTACGAAGACGTATTGTCTGGCGATGTTACCGAGTTTTCGACAGTTTATAAACATTTGAACACTTTTCTCCTATTCCAAACCAGAACTCGTCAGAATTTTGTAATACCAGGTAATTTTACTTAAATATGACGCAGCATGACCCACTCAAGTGTACGTACTGAGTGATCGCCCGTTACAAGAATAGAATCGCCGTGTTTATAATTAACCTGTTTTAAGTTTCCTGACCTTGCTGCTTATTTCTAAAATAACAAATATAAGATGTCATTACCGAAGAAACTCTGTTGACGTGTTGCTTCTGTATCACGTTTGGTAACATAGAACTAACGTTACTCGTTGTTTCCTAGAAATTGCCTAATAAGCCGAAAACTTGTTTGAAATAAAGGCAGCTACTTTGTATTGAACATTAGATATATAATTTATGCGACCTTTACGCGGTGAGGAAAAGTATCTTATATGGGGCACCCGGTAAAGAAAGAGGGAATAAAACTTATTCAGTATTACAGAAAATGTGCTGTAATAAGGAATATCTATTTTTTTGTGATGTAGACTAAACTCGTGATAAGATTTGCATATGAAGTAAGTTGTTGCTAAGAGTTTCTTATAAAAATATGAAAATTTTCGAAAAAATGGGTTTTGTAGCTATTTACCCATGTAAATTACGCACTTCAACATGAGCTGAATTCGTAATTTTGACGACCCTGTGTTCCGTCTCGGAGTATGCGGACAGTAAGCAAGCGGCACATTCTTCTCATCAGCAGACTGTTTTACCCAAGTTCGTTTCTGAGTTGTGCGTCCGTAAATTAATTTCCTTAAACAACTCTCACCATTGTGGAAGCACTCGAGCTGCAGCTTTCGCCATTGTTGAAGAAGCACTTGGAGCACCACCAGCTGCCTGTGACGTAACTACCCTTGCAGCACGCCCACTGCTCATAACACCATGACTTCCGCCTAAGATAGCCATCAGCGACGAATCTCTTTAGTTGACATTTCTACTCAACCCGCTTATGGTTGTTCTAAAATCATTATTTCGATTGCGGAAATAAAGCAATAGTGAAATGAAATATATTTTTCAACTAACATTATTGGAATGTTCAGCCCGAAAGCAGAAAGTGTTCTTATTGTGATAAATTAAAATATAAATATTTGTTAAAAAATCTTAAAAAGGCCTAGACCGAAACAAAAATTAAAATTTACTACATGGTGGCTAGTTTCGAGTATCAGTTACAATCATCTTCTAACCACTATATTCCCGTAACGAGGTAAGAAACTGGCAACTCATGTTTCATCTTCTTACCAGAAGATAGTGGTCAGAAGATGATTGTAATTGACAGTCTAAACTAGTCACCATGTTGTAAGCCTTAACTTTTCTTGCGTCTAGGCCTTGTTAAGATTTCTTATAACTGAAATAACTAATATTCGGTGAAAGTCATTTTGTGTCGGTTGCTAGACTTTGCGAGGAGTGGCAAGTTCTTCTTCTTCCCCGACCAGACGACCCCCCCATCCCCCCCTAAAAAAAAAAAAAAAAAAAAAAAAAAAAAAAAAAAAAAAGTGACCAACGTTTTTAAGTTTTTATATATAGCGCGCCAAACGCAACTCTCAGAGTTCCCTATACACAGCAGAGCAGTGTGGATTATTACATGCGTATGTTTTGAAGTTTTCTATAATGTTTGTTTCTATTCATTTTACAATATTGCTTGAAAATGCTCAGGACACAAAAATTAGGTAACCGCTCTAATGAAATAATTACAGTATTACAGTTATAGAAACTGCAGGACACATAAAAATAGCGTATTTCAAGTTATAGACAATATTTCACAGATTATGGATAATTTTCTAGAATAATTTGCAAGTAGAGAGTAGTTCCGTTTCAAATTCTGGCATCTCGAAATTCGTTTCTAAACTTTTTAGGTATCTCCATCTGTTACTGTTATCCACAGTTCGAAAGATACTCTATTTATGTACAAAATCACAAAAACCGGTTTTTAACCGTTTTACATAATGGCCACTAAGTATCTAAAGACCATAGTAGATGGCTTAAAGTTCAACAATATATACTGTAGACGTTTATGTGTTTCATTTATTTTCTCGTTTGACGTTTTATACAAACAGCAGAAAAACCAGGTTTGGGCACTGGAAGTGCCAGTTGTACTGAGAGAAGGCTTTATGGCAGCTGCTATACTTACCGCAAGGTTTTAAGAAATATACTCGGCGAAAAAAATATTTTTGGACAACTTACGTATCGATTTCTACGCCCCATGAACGATGGATTTCATTTGATTTTTCATCATAGTTACTGCGTGCAGCATCAAATTAGGAAAAAAAAATATTGCAATATATTTTAAAGAGTTTGCAGAGCTATAATCATTTTTCACAGACATTTTCAAAAAAAAAAAAATTCAAATGTTTGTAAGTCTTATGGGACTTAACTACGGGGTCATCAGTCCCTCGGCTACCGCGGCCGGCACAGACATTTTTATGGTTGGTTTTAAGTCATAGAAAGCAACGTATAAAATTCAAGACGATATCGAAATTTAGCATAATAGCATAAAAATACATCACTGTATCCGGCGAACGAAGCCGCGCCATGTTCCCTCGTCTATACAAGAGGACCTGTTGGCTGTTGCGAATTACTTATCACTCTATTTTAAGAAAACTATACTGAGAAAAAGTTTGAGTTTTGACTTCGTACACTCTTACACCTTCACAGATAACTGATCTTTTTGTTAGTCGTCATATCTTACATATAAATGTGTCGAGGTACAGAAATTTCAAAACTTTTATGTAGCAAGGAAAATAAGGGAAGCAGCTGAAAAATGATCTTGCTGCAGGCATAAACAGGCAAATATATTCCTTTTTAAAAGTGGGGAACTAGCTGTCTCGGTTCTCATTTCCGCCTTCGAATACTGGTATGCGAACAATTACCTGTGTCGGCTCAGTCCGATATTTCGAATGCGACTTGCGCGTAATCTTAGGCGGTCGACCGAACCAGAGGGTTTGACGGGCACGTGTTTGAATTGTAGAAGACGGGCAGTCAAATGGGAGAAATGTTCAAATGTTTGTGAAGCTTAAGGGACTTCACTAAAAAAAATGTTCAAATGTTTGTACAGCTTATGGGACTTAAGTACAGGGTCATCAGTCCCTAAACTTACAAACTACTTATGAACTACTTACGAACTAGGACGACACAAATATCCATGCCCGAGGGGGGATTCGAATCCCCGACCGTAGTGGCCGTGCAGACAGTGACTGGAGCGCCGCAGTCCCATCGGCCACCGCGGCCGGCGGGTCTTAACTGCGGGGCCATCAAGCTTAAGGAACTTAACTGCGGTCATCAGTCCCTAAACTACTTATGAACTAGCTTATACTAAAGACGACACAAACATCCATGCCCGAGGGGGGATTCGAACCCCCTACGGGGAACGGGCTCGCTCATCGTAAGCGCCTCAATGCGCTCGGCCGCTCCGCTGCGGCTCAAATGGTTGAGACGGCTTACGAGAACCATTAGGGACCATGGTGGTTTGATTGGAGGCAGTCTCGTATAGTGCAGACCTATCAATGATCGGGAAGCTGACGCTCTGGAAGTTTCCCTGAGGCGAGATTGCGGAGCCCTGTTTGCCGCTTCGTGGCGATTCTAGAAAAAAAATGTTCAAATGTTTGTAGAGTCTATGGGACTTAACTACGGGGTCATCAGTCCCTAAACTTACAAACTACTTATGAACTACTTACAACTAAGGACGGCACAAATATCCGTACCCGAGGGGGGATTCGAACCCCCGACCGTAGTGGCCGTGCAGACCTTGACTGGAGCGCCTCAGTCTCCTCGGCCACCGCGGCCGGCGCGATTCTAGAAAGAAGTTTGGGTAAGCATGTTGTTGTTTGGTGCACTCGCCGTGTTAAATGTACGTTTACATTTATTCACGTGTTTTGAAAATTATATCTTTACTTAACACGTTTTACAATAGCTCTTTCTCTTCCCAAGAATTTCTTCCGTCGGCCGCTTTGAAACCTGCGGGCCGCGTTACCCACCCGTCCATCGTGACGTCATTCCAACTACAGTTGCTGCTGTAAGGAGCTGTCACTTTCAACTAGTCGGACCATCTGACTCATCTACGTGCGAACATGAAATTCATCTCGTGCTAGGATTTGTGCAAATCATTCAAGGAACGGTGACTCGTTCATCTGTTTGCTTTCAACAGACAAATACTGCCTCAGCTGTTTGCTTACTCGCTGTTACAGCTCTCGCAAATTTCTGAGAAAAATTTTGACAGTCATGCATTATGAGACACTCACCGCAGTCATTCAGTTTGTGGCTAAAGCTACACAACACGACAAGTTAAACATATCTTTAAGCGAGTAATTCTTATAGCTGTCTCGGAAATGGCTCTAACGATTTCAATGATATTTTGTATTTACACTGGATTTTTCTTTTGAAATTCATCTACGCAGTTGTATATTTCGTAAAAATCGCGATTTTCCAAAATTACATACATTTATGTCAAAAAATTAATTTAGTGTTTTTCGGATCACAGAAGATATGTAGCCGGCCGCGGTGGCCGAGGGGACTGAGGCGCTCCAGTCACGGTCTGCACGGCCACTACGGTCCCCCCCTCGGGCATGGATATTTGTGCCGTCCTAGTTCGTAAGTAGTTCATAAGTAGTTTGTAAGTTTAGGGACTGATGACCCCGTAGTTAAGTCCCATAAGATTAACAAACATTTGAACAGAAGAGATGTTAGCCTCGAAAACGCGGTGAGTAGTACTATGTACCACTGTGTAACGGAGCAACGCTTGGTCATCCGATATTTTGTACTAATGAACCCATCTAGTTGAACAGCGTCTTTTGGGATAACGCAGATACAGACTGTATTTACAGTGCTGATAGTTACACTTAAAGCATTACGAAAACAACATTCAATCCTAGCAAAAATGGCGCGAAGAGTGTGCTAAATACTTTGGTATGCAAATAATTAGCGTTGCAATACCTCCACACAAGATGTTGACAAGAATGGGGAACTGATTCGAACATTAGTTACCCATCCTTGCATTTACCTGTAGTAACTTACGTGTTAGTTCAGAAAATGTTCAAATGAGTGTGAGGTCTTACGCAACCAAACTTCGTGGTTACAAGTCGCTAGACTTACACACTAATAACTTGACTACCTTGAACTAACTTACGCTAAGGACAACACAAACACCCATGCCCAAGGGAGGATTCGAACCTCCGACCGTAGTGGCCGTGCAGACTGTGACTGCGCGCATCTGACCGCTGGGCCACGGCTGCCGGCTACGTGTTAGTAAAACTATTGAAAAACGTGTTCAAATGTTCAAATGTTTGTTAAGCTTATGGGACTTAACTACGAGGTCATCAGTCCCTAAACTTACAAACTACTTATGAACTACCTTATACTAAAGACGGCACAGATCTCCATGCCCGAGGGGGGATTCGAACCCCCGACCGTAGTGGCCGTGCAGACCGTGACTGGAGCGCCTCAGTCTCCTCGGCCACCGCGGCTGGCGAAAAACGTGTCTTCGGAACACAGACGGCAAATTCAGGTCCACTCCAAATTATAGCGTCTGCGGCATTGCGCTTCTTCATGGTGAGTGAAAGCCGCGCCGGAAAAGCCGTGCGCTCTAAACCGCCTTGCTACCGAGTGCGCCGCCGTTCACCTCCATGCTTCAAATCCTCCATCGGGCGTGTGTGTGTGTGTGTGTGTGTGTGTGTGTGTGTGTGTGTGTGTGTGTGTATGCGTTTGTATTGTTCTTAGCATAATTTAGTTTATTTAGTTTGTAAGATTAGGGACAGATGACAACTACAGTTAGGTCCCATATCTTTACAAACATTTGAACATTTTGATTTGATGAGTGAAGTTGTCTTCAGCCGACCTGTGCTACTTACAAAGACTAAGTAACTCACTTGATTTCTTTTTGGACAATATTTCTTCTGAAATACCGCAGAAAAGATGCTCAGTATCTCTAAAGGACGTTTTGGAGAGTTCACTTTATTATAGCTTTGATAAAAACAATAATTAAGATAAGACTTGTGTTTTCAGTTCATCAGTGTAAAGTGGTCATTAAAGTACTTCGATTATCTACAGAGATAGTTTCTACGAAGGGCTGAGGCTATAAAACGGATCTGCAGTTGCGTTAGAGGGTATAAACCAAATATCTAAGAAAATAAATTGCCATGAACGCTAATATGGTAATAAATAACACTCTGGTGTCCATGTATAGAACTGCTTCAAACATCTGCTTACCTTACAACTGAGTTAATGTGCTAAATATTTGACTTTAAGCAGTTATATGAGGAAAAATTTATAAATGGTTTGAAGCTTCCTGGAAATCACTAAGAGTTCTCATTTTGAAACACTGGTTACATTTGTGTTGCATATCGGAAAAAACTAGTTTTTCTTGCCTCTAAGTGTTTTGTGACATATCTCGTGAACTACGTGTAGTACGTGGATATGATTCTGCAGGAAAATTCAATGGTAGTTTTGGATGCTGTATACAATGTGTTGGAGATAGAGGTTTTGTTATGGAAGCAATAAATTAAAGTGTCGTTTCTGATACTGAAGTTTTACTGCAAGAACAGTAATTGGGTGGTTTTTTTTATTTTCCTTTTTTTTTTTTTTTTTTTTTTTTTTTTTTTTTTTTTTTTTTTTTTTTTTTTCCTTTGACGATTTTGAATAATTGAGGGGGGTAGGGGTGGGGTGGGGTAGGAGAGGGGTAACGGGAGGGTTCAGCAAGAAAAAGTTTTATTCGGGTTTTAAATTTGTTTAAAATACGTTGTAAGTAGGCAAACTCTGTCATTCTCAAATACTTGATTAAAAAATACGCGTATTTGCGTCCAGTCAGTCACGTTGCCTCAAGGAAGACAGAGACCTATTGACATTTGTCAAAGCCAATGATTACAAGAAGGGGCATTGATTTAAAATTTGAGCCACCTGTTCGTATTTTTTTTTAATGTTGGTATTACTTTTGTTTCTGAAAAATGAGTTTATTTGATATTATAATACTTGTGTTAATCTTTTGACGTAACATTGTACCTGTTAATTAAGAAAAAATGGCATCATTTAAATTTTTAAATTGTGTCTAGAATTAAGGGAATCAAATTTTCTTTCGTCCTGGAAACCGTTAGACAGATGGCACGCTACAGGTAGGGACCGGCTAACTTACCCTGGGTGTTGGGATAGCGTTTTAGGAATGTGGATATTGCACTGAGCACTTATTAATAGGTTATATTCTAATGATTTCAGTAACAGCAACACAGTAATATAAAGTAATTTTTAAAAATCTGGTATAGCATGCAGTCAATAAAAGCCTAGAGCAGTTAGAACGAAAAAGTAAGTAACGATCTTTAGCTCAGTAAATGAATATTGTAAATAAACAGGTTGTCATATACGATTGCGTCTTCTTTTCCTTGACTGTTAGGCTGTTAACATGTAAGTTATATAAGACTACAATCGGTTTCAGGCTCTGAGAACATTTCTCATTATCTTTCTCATAGGAGGGTCGCCTCGGTGGCATAGAACAAATCCTTGAGAATTTCTATTCAGTTTATTCCTGCAGCATTCTCAGTGACCAGTTTTTAAGACATTTTTACACAACCTAATTTATAGATCTTGTATAATAGACAGTACGTGTGAATGTATGTATGTTGCACATCTCCTAAACTACTGGACCGATTTCAACCAAACTTGGTACACATGTTCCTTACTATCAGGCAACAATAGCTGTCGGGGTAAGGACCACATATACGTAACGAGATATGACGTCAAACAGTGACTGTCGTGAAAAACGGCCGCATCATGCGATAAAATTCTACATCTGCTCCTAAACTAATGGACCGATTTCAACCAAATTTGGTAAAAATATTATTTAAGGTAAGGAATCATTTGCTATGGTTCCAAAAACTAATTAAGATACATAGTTCATACGATATCAGCCTCATAAACAATGAAAACTGTCACATCTTACGGCGTCTGATAGCGTGATTTTATTCGTCAACTTTTGACAATGAGAGCTCTTAGCGACTTGCAATAATCTTTGAACATAATCAAATCTTTAGGAATCTTGTTATCGCTGCCAACCCCAACAAAATGATGAAAGGAAAAAGGTTTATTGCTTTCTCCTTTTCCGATGTTCATGATGTATATCTACGGCATTTGGCATGTTACAAGTTACTAGATTAGATTAGATTAATACTTGTTCCATAGATCATATATACGACATTTCGTAATGATGTGGAACGTTTCAGTTTAGTAAATGTTGTCTACACTTAACAATCAATAATTTAAGGATTTTTTTTATACATACGGGGTCATCAGTCCCTAAACTTACAAACTACTTATGAACTAGCTAATACTAAAGACGGCACTAATATCCGTGCCCGAGGGAGGATTCGAACCCCCGACCGTAGTGGCCGTGCAGAACGTGACTGGCGCGCAGCAGACCGCTTGGGCACTGTGGCCGGCGGAACGTAACCAAAGACTTTTGTGGCAGCATAATTCACCCTTTTCTGAGCCAAAGTTAGATTTAACCTTGAATAGTGAATATCATCCTTTCTTCTAGTTCACCCCCTGGCCCCACAAAATGATGAAACGAGAAGAAGTCTACCGCTCACAACAGTTTCACTGTAGATGCTGTAAAATTGTCGCTTGAGGCATGAACTTATATCAAATAAAGGTAGCATTACAGTTTTGCATGCTACTATTTATGTTTGTCTGCAAGTCTCCCTTAATTCTCTTGCATCCAAAATTAAGCGAACTGTTCTCTTAACCTTTATCTATATAAAGGCAAAAGGACACCCACTCACTCACTAACTAAGCACGAACTCTCGAAAACTACTTCACCTATGAAGCTGAAATTTAGCAGGAATTTAGTTTATACGTAGAAAACGTCAGCTAAGAAGTATTTTGTGATACGTGCATGGCGAAGCATACTCCTACAGACTCATGAAATCTACAGTTTCATTCCGATTTTCACGAACTTTCGCTCGCTTGACCTTCAAAACAAGAGGAACATCACCGTCCACCTTAAGTTTCATACGGTGCATTGGGGAGCGTACTTTGCAACATAAAAATGGACCCCTAAATACCTTGGTCGCGCCATAACTTGAGATTTCACAGATCCTTTTTTGTTGTTTTCGTTATTCTCAGAACAAGGGCTGTATGAAATGAAACTGGGATATTTGAGAACAAAAAAGTGTGTTTTTCAATGTGACCCTGCGTTTCTATTGCATAGAAATCTATAGTTTTGTTCCGATATTGATGAAATTTTGCACACTCTACCTTAAAAACAAGAGTAATGTCACTGTCTGTATAAAATTTCGTTCGGTGCGTGGTGGAGGGTACTTAACTTACGAAATTTTACAAATTGCATAGTTTTGCTCCAGTATTTATGATTTTTTGCACCCGTGACCTTTAAACCAAGAGGAAGATCACTGGGTACATAAATGTTTGTATGGTACATGACAGAGGGTACCTTGTGGAAAACTTTGCCAAGAAACGGAAAGGTGGAAATGAACAGGGAGAGAAAGAGGTGGATGCAGTGAGAGGGGGTAGGGAGGGGTGTGGACTACAAGAGTGCAGGATAAATAAACACCCGCGCAACGCTGGTTGACAGCTAGTTGCTCATAAAAATAGAGACTGATGAGTTGTATGACAAAAACCTAGACGTTCTGAAATCGTGTTCCAAGATTGCAGCATACACCTGTACCCCTAATACTCGGTAACGAGTTCTCTTGTAGTCATGAAAATGAAATGTTCAAATGTTTGTAAATCTATCGGACCAAATTGCGTGGTCATCGGTCCATATCTTACAAACTACTTAAAGTAAGATAAACTAACCTAAGGACAACACACACACACACACACACACACACACACACACACACATGCCCCAGGGAGGACTCGAATCCCCAACGGCGAGCAACCGCGCATTCCGCAGCGAGGCGTCTTACACCGCTCGGCTACTCCACCGCGGTTTGCTCTCATGCGTGCCTGTATTCGTCGTGGCATACTGTCCACTAAATCAATAAGGGACTGATCTAGCTGTCCCACTCCTCGACGGCGATTCGACTTACACCCTCAAATTGGTTAAAAAACAGCCCTTCTTTTCATTGCATTTCAGGCATGTTCGATATGGTTCATGTATCGAGATCATGCTGGCCAATCTAATCTTCCGATGTCGTTGTCAAGAAGGAACGCACTCATAAGATGTGCATCTTGACCGAGAAAACTGTCGTCCATTAAAACGAGTCCCTCACCGAAATTCTGCCGATATGGTTGCACTATACTTTGGAGAATGTACCGTATAGCCGTTTGATTGCCTTCTCCGACCACCATTGGCGTACGGTGGCCCCACATAATGCTGCCCCAAAATATGAAGCAAACACCACCTTCCTCCAGTCGCTGGATGCTGTGCCTTAACACGCTCACCATGATCAGGCTGCCTCCAAAAACGTCTCCGAAGATTGCTTGGTTGAAGGCAGATGAGAGTAGCATATGTGAAAAGCTCTTGACACCGACGAGTCCTTTCAGCATGCTATTGGGTTCATCTGTACCGCGCTACATGGTGTCTAGGTGTCAAAGCTGGACTTCGTTATGGATGTCGGGAGTTGCATATCAGGTAGCCCACTACGAACAATTTGAGTTGACACACGAGAATCATTAATCAGTATATTGGCGTTCCTCCCAAGATTCCTCCTAGCCGAAATCCGTAAGTAGCGGTCATTAGTTACTGTCAGATGTTTTCCATACAGAAGGTTCCTTGCGCCCACGACTGTGTGACTTCCAAATGGGTGATTTGCAGCAATCAGTCGTTATTTAAACTGTGATAAGTACACTATATAGCATTTATGGGGATTAAAGAATGCACAGGCATAGCATGCTGATATACATAAAATGTATGCATTGAGATTGTCAAGTCACTTGCTAAAATCTGGATCTGTGCAATTAAGCAGTACTAAAAAGTAACGACTGATTGCTACAAATCACCCATTTGGATTAGTTGTTGTGGTAGCCTTTGGGCGGCCAAAGCAAGTCCTCGACAGTTCGTGTATCTTTCTATGACCTCCACGTCCGAACAACGTCTGGTTCACTCCGAGACGTCTCGAAACGTCCCTTGATGAGTGTCCCTCCTGACACAAAGTAATAATTCAGAAACGATCAAACTTCGGAATCGACCTTATAGACATGGCAGAACTACGGCAACACAAGCAGCGTACTTCCTTCCTGGTGTTATGACTGGAACTTATCGACCATTTTACCCTCTCCTTCGCATTGTCAATACTCATGTGTGGTTGCTTACGTCTTTGTGTATATTGAGTGACATCTATGGACAATTTAAGAACTGTGTTCTAGATGCAATTGTAGCGTAGTGAATGCTGAGTGAAGCTATAGCTGTGGCTGAACAAAGAAAATGTGGGGAAATTACCGTTCAAAGAGTCTCCGACTACCATTGTTCCCTGATGGGAAATTCACCTGCAAATCTTCTGTCTATCCCAAGCGGTCTGACTTCTTCATCTTTTACAGCGCCTGGTAAAAGTTTTACAAAAAGAAACAGTAAGGAAAGCTACAGGATAATGAAATTCGGGATAGCCAGTCGAAACACATAGCAACAAAAAAGCACATACAGGCGAGGTAGCCCTGTCACATATTAACAAATTAACCGGTCTGTGTGTGTAGTCAATAAACTCGGCATTTCATCAGGATTCAGAATTTGTTATTAAATTTGACGTATTATTATTGTAAATGAGTCTTCCGTTGCCTGAGGACTAGCCTGACAGATTCTGTGGCTTTGCCACGTGTCTTCTAGCGTTACTGGAATTCAGTGCGTTACGGAATATACCTGTGTACGTTCAACGTCATTGTCCAGGAGACCTTGGAACGAAAGGTATGTGTATTATCTGCTATTTTTGAGTAACTGATCTCGAAAAACAGGTCCACGTTAAAAGCCCGAAGTCATCATTATTCTGGTAATCATTTCTGTATTTCGTGTGTCGTCTTCCAAATTATTTGAGGAGAAAGAACGTATCTGAGGCCACCACAAGTAGTTAGTGAGTGAATACGCAATGTCACTGCCCGCTACGATAACTGTACGGAAAACAGGCTACATTTAAAAACCTGCCTATCATCATGAGGCAGCCGCTTTACGATGACTGATTACCAGCGAAAAGATTATTACGGAAAATGTAATTGCAGTATAATTTCTTTGAGGCTTAACTACGATAATTTCAATATTTTGCAGAACTTCTTTAAGCATTTCTAAGTAAAGTTTCATGTACGTTAAAAATGCACAATTTGCGATCAAATTTGGACGTAACAAAGAATGGTAGTTAGGATAACGCTTCTAAATGAGGATATCAGTCATCAGTAGAACGTTAGCGATAAAACGATGCCCTAATAGTTCTTATCTGCATTCTTCAAGTGAAAGCACAGTAGCTAGAACAAACTATCTTGAGTCTTATTCTTATCTACAGTCGATTTTCGCGATGAACGATTCAGTAAACGTAACTGTAAAGTTTGTAGTGAGTGAGTTTAAAATTTCTTAGTTTCATTACATATTTGCGCTCTCCTCCAATATGCCTTCATAAAAGTATTTGAACAGTACAACAACCGTCACGGTTGGGACAGTTCTTATTTTATTTATAGGCACCTTCATGTCTGTCGGAAAATCGGCTTTAGCAATGGTGACACCGGATTATGAGGAAGGAAACAACGAAGGCAAACAACACATTTTATGAGAAACACAGTTTCAAAATTAGACCACAATGGAAAAGTGTGTTGAAATCATTGATTAGCGCATTGAGGAAGATTCGCGTATAAAGTTAACTTGATACACTGCTGACCATCGAAAATACAACTCCGAAGATATCGCGGCCAAATTATTAGGGAGCTGAATTGTGGAAAGGTTCCATGATTCAAAATACAGGCGCATGTCAAGCGAGGAAGATGTAATTAGTTCCATCGCAAACCATAGCACCAGAACGGTGATGCACAAGCCTACAGTTCAACAGTATCTCACCAAGGTGTCTCCACACACTAATCCGATCACAGCGTTGGTGTAGGCCGAATGCGGATCCGTCAGTGAAAACAAGGAAATTCCAATATTTTTTATAACGTACTAACTGAAAACACGGTGTTGCACGGACATTTATTTATTCAGATTATCTGCCATCGTCGGGTCTGGAGGCGATCAAATCGTTTTATAGTTTTCAAAATGACAAGCCAAAACCGCACACTAACAATTTATTACATGACGACCAGTTTCGGTGCACTGTGTCACCATCATCTGGTCACATATATGTTATAATCTGGTCATCTTGTTAAAAAAAATGTTCAAATGTTTGTAAAGCCTATGGGACTCAACTACGGGGCTATCAGTCCCTAAACTTACAAACTACTTATGAACTACTTACGAACTAGGACGGCACAAATATCCATGCCCGAGGGGGGATTCGAACCCCCGACCGTAGTGGCCGTGCAGACCGTGACTGAAGCACATCAGTCCCCTCGGCCAACGCGGCCGGCTCTTGTTAAAAAAATGGGTGTAAAAAAACAAGTATTTTGTAAGCTGTCATGTGTAGCACTTGTTATTTTATACCCAATTTTTTTTAACAAGATGACCAGATTATAATATATAGGGTGTTTCACTGTGTTTGCCTCTGTAACTTATAAAATAATAGGTGACGGGAAATTTTAATGCGGTAGGTCAACACAAGAAATGTTACACTTTCTGCGGAGCTATCAACATAGTTTATTGTATCATTTTCCAAAGAGTTATAGCACAAAGATATAATTTTTAAATGGAACAATAGTTTTTTCTATCGTGCATTGGATTCGTTGAAACCAGTTGCGTCCAAATCAATTTAAACTACATTCCTATCACTGTTAGTTTGGGAGCTACAACCCTTCAAAGTTTCAGGGGCAGATACCGCACGCTGTACATAATACATGGCTGTGTGGTGGGTGATGGATGTTATGGCAGTGGGAAGTTGATTTACATGAGATGTTCAAATGTGTGTCCATGTTCCTCAATGCATAATGAAATGCGCCGTCGAAAGGATGTGCGGACCAGATGTAACATTGCCGGTGTTCAAAAATGTTCAAATGTTTGTTAAGCCTATGGGACTTAACTACGGGGTTTCAGTCCCTAAACTTACAAACTACTTATCAACTACTTTATACTAAGGACGGCACAAATATCCATGCCCGAGGGGGGATTCGAACCCCCGACCGTAGTGGCCGTGCAGACCGTGACTGGAGCGCCTCAGTCTCCTCGGCCACCGCGGCCGGCCATTGCTGTTGTGACGGAGCGACATGCGTCCTCGATGCGCCGTTTTAGATCATCTGGGGATGTGGGCTCAGTGATATAAACACGACCCTTTAGATATCCCCACAAAAAGAAATCTACTGGTTTTAAATCGGGCGATCATGCGGGCCATGAATGAGGACCATGTCACCCCAACCATCTTCCTGCAAACCTGTTGTTTAGTTCTTCCACAACAGCAGGCGTAGAATGGTCTGGGTGACCATCGTGCTGCATCCACATATGGACTCTCGTGTGTAGACACACATGTTCAAGGAGACCACCCAAACTGTCGGCTATAAAAGCGCGATATAACTCACCAGTCAGTGTACCTGGGAAGTATTGTGGACCGATGATTTCATCCCCAAGGATTCCACATCACACGTTAATAGACCACCTACGTTGACGGTCGACAGGTCGTACCCACCGAGGATTGTCTGCGGCCCAGTAGTGCATGTTATGGCGATTCACTGCACCACAATTTGTGAACGTGGACTCATCAGAGAACATAACACTTTGTAAAGACTCCAGCGTGAAATTACGCGTGGCCCACTCACAGAATGTCACTCCTGTACGGAAATCGTTCCCATGCAGCTCCTGGGTCAGTGACAGGAGGTACGGGTAAAACCTGTGAGACTGACACCAGCGACTGCAGCAACGGCCCGTAAGCTGACATGAGGGTCGTGGTATAGTGCAGCTAAAACAAACACCTCCGTCTCCTCACTTCTTGCAGGTCTTCGTCTGTTACTGCGGCGCATTACCAAGCTGCCTGTTTCCCGAGGTCGTTGTTCGGCACGTAAGAACGTAATGGCTGCCGAGGCTCTTCGCCTAGGATATCTCACGGCATACGCCATGGCTGCTTCAGTGGCATCGTGTCGGCACTCGCCGAGCATTAGCAACATGTCAACGTAGTCGTTGTTCGTGTATGCCATCGTCATCCGATGTCAGTAACTGTGGTATATTGAGCCCCGGTTGTTTGTGTGGCTCCGACTGTCGGGTATACGGCCGTGTGCGGCGACAGTCGGCAGTCTAACAGCGCATCGAGGAAGCTTCTCGCTCCATGACACCGGCGACGTTACAACTCGGCCGCACCACATTTAGAAGGCGCATTGCATTATGTGCAGCGTTTGTGGTATCTGCCCCTGAAACTTTGAAGGGTTGTAGCTCCCAAACTAATAGTGATAGAAATGTAGTTTAAATTGATTTGGACGCAACTGGTTTCAACGAATCCAAAGCACGATAGAAAAAACTTTTTTTCCATTTAAAAATTATATCTTTGTGCTGCAACTCTTTGGAAAATGATACAATAAATTATATTCATAGCTCCGCAGAAAGTGTAACATTTCTTGTGTTGACCTACCGCATTAAAATTTCCCGTCACCTATTATTTTATAAGTTACAGAGGCAAACACACTTAGTGAAACACCCTGAATATGTGGCCAGATGAAGGTGACACAGTGCACCGAAACCGGTCACTATTTAATAAATTGTTAATGTGCGATCTTGGCTTGTCATTTTGAAAACTATAAAATTTATTTATTCAATATTCTTGTAGCCCCAGCGGAATAGCCGTGCGCTCTAAGACGTCTTGCTGCGGTATCCGCGGGCATTCCCATCCGAGTTTCGAGTCTTCCCAGGACCGTGTGTGTGTGTGTGTGTGTGTGTGTGTGTGTGTGTGTGTGTGTGTGTGTGTGTGTGTGTGTGCGCGCGCGTTGTCCTAGCATAAGTTAGTTTGTTTAGGGACCAATGGCCACTGCAGCTAGACCCCATAGCTGTACAAACATTTTCTCTGTTGTAGTCCACCTTCCCTCCCCTGCACTCTCTCCATCCATGTCCCGCTCTCTCATCTCTCTGTGCAGCTCCACCTTCCCCTCTCTTGATCCATTTCTTCCACTTCACCCTCCGGCCACATTATTTCATCTACTCCTTTCTCCATCTTGTAAAACTCATATGTCAAGGCAAGTGTGCAAATTTTCTTCAGAATCGGCGTAAACCCGTCAAAGTACCCTCAGCCAGGCTCCATACAAAATTTTTAGTATACAGTGCTCTTCTTCTTGTTCTGGATGTGAAGTGTGGAAACATTCGTCAATATCGGAAGATAACTGCGGATTTTGTTGGCGTCCGTATCGTAACTAAAGTACCATCCGCCATGCACCATACGAAAATTTATTAAGACAAGAATCTTCCTCATTTTATCACAATTGGATAAACCGTATGGTACTGCATAAAATACGAATCTACTCCGAAGTGGTGACGTTCATACAAAATAACCTATTTCAATTTTTCCTGTTTTATTTTATAATTTATTTTACTTTATTTTATTATTATTATTATTATTTGTTTTATTTTTATTTTTAATTTCTTTTATTTTTGCATTTCTTATTTATTTACTTTTTTTTTGCGTCATCCACCGGGCTCATACGTGTAGTTGAGGAATATAGAAGACAACACGAACACACAAAATTCCATCAAAATCGGTTCAGCAGTTTAGGAGTTCAGTCACATATATCCGTGTAGAAGTTTCAATGTGTAAACGGAAGATAATTTTTATGTTTTTAGTATTTTTTCCCTATTTTTCTCTTCGTAAGAACCTTCTTCGTACCTTAATAAATATTTGAAAGAAAAAAAAGTTATCGAGTCTCGCATTTACGAAAATATTCAGCAATTCATTTATATTTATAACATGCGTTTGTTAAAAACTTTATGTACAAAGATGCATAAGGAAATTGTCAAAAACCCTCTCCATGGCAGTTACATCAAGATCGGAATAAAAATGTAGATTTTATTTAATTCCTTTACGTGAAAGACTCTCCGCTATGCACCACACGGAATTTTATGTCTACTATGACCTTACTCTTGGTTTAAAGATCAAATGTGCATACATTCATCAATATTGGAGCAAAACTATGAATTTTGTCAAAGTCGGTAAGTAAAATACCCTTCGACATGCACCATACGAAATTTTACGTGGACAGTGAGCATCCTTTTGTTTTAAAGTCAAGTGTAAAAACTGTCATCAAGATCGGAGCAAAATTGTGGATTTTGGCAAAATCATTAAGCGAAGTACATTCCGCCATGAACCAAACGAAATTTTATGTACACACTGGCCTTCCTCTTGTTTTGAAGGTCAAATGTGCAAAATTTTTTGGCAATCGGAACAAAACTATAGATCTATATGCAGGATAAACACACGGACACATTGAAAAAAAAAATGCTCTTGTAGTTTTTCTAAAATTTTTCAATCTTCCATTGGATTTGCCAAAAATTTTAATTCATTATTGTCCTGGGAATGAGGAACACGAACACACGCTCTTCTCTCTCTCTCTCTCTCTCTCTCTCTCTCTCTCTCTCTCTCTCTCTCTCACACACACACACACACACACACACACAAAATAAAAAATAATAAAAAGAAAAGCACGAGCCAAATCGGTCGAGTGGTTCTCATGTTATGCCGTGACCAAGGGAAATAGGGATTAATTTTTATGTATAAAGATAAGCTTCCATTGCACGCACGGCTTTAGCACTCAGTGCGAAGGTGGTGTAAAACTACTGAATGCTGGTAGTTTCGAACGCCAGACCTCAAATCCGCAGGGCACGCATTTTTAGCTATACCATAAACGCCGTAGACCTATCTTACCTGTAAGTATGAATTTTGTGTAATTCCGTAAAACAAGTAGCCTCCGCCTTGTACCATGCAAAATTTTATGTAGACAGCGAGATTCCTCTTGTTTTGAAGATCAAGTGTACAAAATTTCATCAAAATCGGAACAAAACTATAGATGTATTTGAAATACACATTGAAAATTTCACTTTAAGTTTCTCTCAACTTTTCTGGCGTATTTCCCAGAAAATTCCAATCATAAAAATCTTGTCCTGAGAATTACGGAAATAAAAAAATATGAGGAATTCGGAAATAAATTTGATTGTGATATTTCCGGTCCTTATCGACGTTACATTTTGAATGTCCAACGGCGTACAAATACATTCATCAGCATTAGCTCTGTTAACTATCCAGACAACCGCAGAGGTTTGTTTTTTCGCAAGACGTTTGCTTGCTCTGGCACTTGTAAATTCTCCCCGCCCCCTCCCCCTCCTTTGCCCTTCTGGGGATGATGCATCGGATAAGAAGGAGGAGGAATGTAGTGCGAATGGCTGTGACTACCGATAACGCGAGAGTCACTGAACTTTATCTCTGCATCGGACAGAACGGATCTTCATCACTAGCGCCATAAAACTCCAACCAAAACTGTCTAATAGTCTGGCAATCACGATATTTGCTCCGCGGTATTTTATCCATTCGCCAACGAAATGCAGCACAATTTTCTCCCGCCACAAGAAGTTACTCTGACCACATCATCAAGTGCCAGTGTGTTTACGATATTTAGCGACGAGCGCTGTAATATAATTACTTTCTGGGCTGGTAACTACTGTGGATAACGCAGTCTAATAACTGCCACGAAGCGAGAGGCCGATGACCTGAGTAATAAGCTTATGTTACAACGTTTCCGAGATCAAATTGGTATTTATACATCATGCAAGACTATTATTGTCATGCCGCGGCGCTGCGGCCGAGCGCATTGAGGCGCTATACTCCGATGCGCGAGGCCGTTTCCCGTGGCGGTTCGAATCCCCCCTCGTACATGGATGTCTGTGTCGTTTTCAGTTTGAGGTAGTTCATAAGTAGTTTGTAAGTTTAGGGACTGATGACCCCGCAGTTAAGTCCCTTAAGCGAAACAAACAATGAACATGTATCATTGTCATGATGCAAATGTATGTGTGTAATTACAAGATGCTGCTTATCAACATTCTAATGTAGCATCTCTTCAATTTTGTTCCATGCAACATATTACCACAATTCTAGTAGCTTCTGATGATGTCAGTGGTCGAACGCGTAAGGTGTATAAAAAAATAAAAATACCAGAAAGAAAAATGGTAACACAGTTGAACATGGCGAGCACATCCTGAGCAGTGTCAAAAATGTAAAAGAGAGGAATTAGCTTCAGAAAATTTAAATCGAAAATTCTGGACGTATTCGAACTCACAAGAGCTTGGGGAGGTGGGGAAAGAGTATCTTCAACAGCAAGTATCCCTTATATGCAGGCTAAAGTACAGTGTTTGGAATCAGGAACGACGGCGGTCGAGTGGTGGCGAGAGCTTAACTTAAGGAATTTTACAAAATGCATAGTTTTGCTACAATCTTTATGAATTTTTGCACCCATGACCTATAAACCAAGAGGAAGATCACCAGGTACATAAATGTTTGTATGGTACATGACAGAGGGTACATTGTAGAAAACTTTGCCGAAAGAGAGAAAAGAGGAAACGAAAAGAGAGACGGGTGAGAAAGAGGTGGATGCAAAGGAGGGGGAGGGAAGGGGACGTGGACTACGAGAGTGGAGGATAAATAAACACTCGGGCAACGCCGGGTTTACAGCTAGTAAAATATATAACAGTTCAGGTGATACGTTATATCTGGTAATTATGGTCTATGATCAAGCCTATTTGATGGTAAGGTTTATTAAAACAAGTAATGGTTTTTAAAATTAATTATATAAGATATTTGACGGTTGTTAAGTCTCCGGATCAAAATATTGCATTCAAAGATGTCACAGTGCTATCGTGCTGTAAAGATTAGGGATCAAGGAGTGCAGTTTTATTTCGTAATGGTCGCGGGCTCGTATCAAGATTTTATGTTATTAACATACAAGAAGTATACGACCTTGTGAAACGTGTTCAAAACAAAACGACGAATGGCCGTCATGAACTACTTGGAGTGCAAGCTGTATATTTAGCAGATTGCCTCATAATGAGTAATACAGATATGTCAGAGCAACTATAGGCAATCAACGAAAATTCTAAAAAATATTCTGGTATAGTCAAAGAAAGCGGGAAATACGGAATAAGGCATAATTATTCAAACTGGAAATCGTGCTATTCTTTCTACAGTGACCAATGCGATCAGAGAGATTCTCCTGTCAAATCTTTATCTACTTTCTAATTAAAAATACTAAAGCAGCCTGTTTCACGAAGTTCGGTAAGAATATGTCATGTGATGTGATCCACTAAAGAAGAATACAGGCAGAAATTGAACTTTTCTTAAAAAAGGAAGAAAGCTCACATACAAATAACGGAGTAATACACGGTTGATGTTAGAGCGCAAGAAAAGAAAATGATGAAATAATGTGACGTATGAAATGCTGAAATGTAATTGAAATCCGAAAATCTTTGTAAATATACAATAAATGCTATTAAATTTAAAATAGGCAAACGTCAAGGTTGGAATACCGGTTCCAGCACACAGTTTTAATCCTCCAGGAAGTTTCATATCTGCGCAAACACACATCTTCAGAGTGAAAATATCATTCTGCTATTAAAACTGTTTATGTCTAGAGACAGTGTGAAAATGTTGCATGACTCCATTTTCTAAATACAAGTGGAGGTGGTGAATGTCGCTGTCCATATCTGCGTATTTGTCCAAATAACAAGCATTGTTTTAGTAACAATATATCCTACAGAAGAGTGAAGGACTGCCCTTCCTATCAGATCGCATCCTATCTGCCACCTGTGATCTTTAACAAAACGAGAAACGATAATTGCATAGCCTGTGCTCCAGGAACGACATCTCTCTTAAGCTCATCACCTGACAACGTCACTTACGAAACATGTCAAGGTCTAGGGCTTTCATAAAGGACTCCCAAGTTTTAGTGTCCAACAGCACTGACTTGCAGGTCAGTAAACATTTTCCAGTTCACCAAATTGTTCAGCCTAATTTAACAACCTCGACTGATTTGTTATCTTACTAATTTACGACAAATTCAGGCTCGTGCATAAGACAGGTTTGTTCTGTGCTCAACGACAGCAGACGAGGAGAGAACACCAATGCTTGCATAACCCAGAAAGAGTGCTGCAAACTAACAATTTTCGCGTCAGAAGAGTTGGTGCCTGACAATGATGGATGCGCGTACGAGCCGGCAGTTATTGGGGTCAGGAAACCAGCGGCTGTTCAGGGTCACCCATCGCACCTGGTGTCGAAGTAAGTTTCATTACCGTCCAAAACTACTTCAGTACTCTTGCTGTCTTCCTCAACGCTACACGATCACTCTGCTATTCACATTTAAGTGTCTGGTAGAGGGTTCATAGGAAAACTTTCAAATTCTTCCTCTATCGCTCCACTCTCTAATAACGCGCGCGATAAAGGAGCACCGATTTTTTTATGTACATGGAAGTGAACAATTGAGGCACTTAGAAGCAAAGGGGTGTAAGTGGCAAAATTGAAAAAAAAAATTGAGTTAGTGCGTGTAACCTGAATAGGAGATCCCATTCTATTTAATGGCTCAGAAATGTATGTTGATTCACTGGCAGGTGCTGCTATCTCTGATGAGTTTTCTAAAAGTTACTCCATCACTTCCCCTATCTGTTTGGAGGAAGACGGCTGCAAGTCACTTACACCCCTGTGCCTCCAGGTTGCTTGCCGACATTCGAAAGTAAGTAACATTACAGCAATTTCTAGTAGTCTGTTTTTCAGTGATTTTCGAGCGGTTACTGGAGAATAATTTTGAGTAGCAAATTTTGTGCAATGAATGGAGATAGTGACTATTTACTCGACGAAGACTCAGGAAATTATTTACTGCATAGACATAACCTACAACTACTTACATATTCCACAATCTACACAAAGGTGCGAGGCGGAGGGTACTTAATACTACTACTAGTTACTGGCTTTCCTGTTCAGATATATAACGAGGGAAAAACCTACGCTATTTTTGTGCCTTATTTTTTTAGTTCAAGAAGACATATTTATGATAACAATAACTGGAGTTTTCTAAGCAAGATATCGTGACAGATTCATTAAACCGTTTAGTTCAGAATTTATATTTCAGATTCTCTATATGATACGGACGAGGACCAGAATTACGTCCCACAACTCTGTGGCAGGGATCAGCAAATTTCAGTGGCTCAGCTCTCAGAAGGGTGATCCACGTACTGTGCTGTACAAGTATTCCTTCGATCAGACCAAATAATGCAATATTTGTGATATTACAAAGTGTAAGGTTGGCCGTCCATCCACCTTATTTGTCTTCTAGGTTCTGTACGATTCACCAGTTAAAATTGATACAAAGAAATATAAAGATCTTCAGTCACTACTAGAAAGTGTGCCACCCTTTCATCACTGTTTCTATAAGAACCTCTAACATGGGAGAACAGATAGAAGATGAAATGGAAGCCGTGCAAACCGCGAACCTCTGCAACAGCAGAGCATGAAAACATTTAAATGTTTTTTAATTGTAATCCCTAAATGTTAAGCTGATAATTCCTCTGACAAGACTCAGATTTGGTGAAAAACGTGCGTAAAATTTTAGTTACAAGTAGGGGGGAAAGAGTAAGGTAATATGAACGAACTACCCTTAAATGCAACTTGATTATTTCCCTTTTGTCAACTAAGACTTAGGAAGTAAACTACAGCCTATAGTGGATACGCTAACAAGTCGAACTATCGTAGATTTCTATGGTGCTATCTATACTTGGCACTCTGTAGATAGACTTTGTCATATCAAAATTGTAATATCAACAGCTAAATAAAGCCAGATTACTACTACACCTCTCACTGTACTCTTTAGTATTAATTATTCATACAGTGTTCGAACATAGTCATTATTCTATTAACTTCCTAGAACAATTAATCACCTCACATCTCGTCACGATCATCTCTTTCACAACGTCATAGATGCCCCCAATTCACAGTGTTGTTTTTCCTCACGTATCTGCACATTGCGATAAGGAGAAGATTCCAATTGTATACAGATATTACGCAAAACAGTTATCGCCAGTAATGTTTCGAGATACTGCCACCGTTTCCCGTTACTGGCGTTCAGGAAGCACGCACTTATCCTTAATAGTCGAAGCTATTTTTTTTTCTATTCCTTCTGACGTCAAGTAGTCATAAAAGTACTTCTTGAATGTATTCCTGATGAGTCTTAATTGAAATACAGGATAATTCTGGGAAACTTATTAGGAAGATTTTTCTTCCTTTCTTGATTACAAAGTCTGCCATATCATTCACATGGATTCCTGCATTTGATAGAGAGTATGGAGAATCGTATTTCACTTGCGCAATAACTTAGAGGTGTCTGGAAAGATGCTGTCGCCAATCTGGCAGATATGGAATCATAAAATACAAAACCTTTTTGCGATCTTTGAAATTAAATATTATTTGTTATAGCGTTAGGTTTGTTGCCCCAAATCTTTATCAAAATGTCCTACAGACTCTGTGAAGGAAAATGCACTGAATACTCAAAGAAGCTCGTGTAGGTATGCGTATGCAGAGATACGCAAAAACTAACACGACAGCGTTGTGATCGGCAGCGCCTATATAAGACACAGGTGAAGCGAGTAATATCGAGTCCCCCTTTCTTTTCCATCCTTAATCGACTTTCTCTAGCCCTTTATGTACCAAGCATTTAAATTTAGTCCACAATTCGTCTACATTGCTGCTACGAAGCCGCGCCTGTACAAGGTGACATCCCAGGCCGTCATGCTCTACATGGTGGGACATAGCGTCGAAACCGCAGCTACAACGCATCCAGGTAGTCCAGAACAAGGTGTTTCCCCATGGGAAAGCACACGACGGATCCGTGAAGAGACTGGGTTAGAGTATATCCCTATCTTAGGAATCACTTCGTGGCATTCGCTTCAGAAATGTCCCAGAGTTTCGACAGGCAGTAGACCGCATCATTCGCACCATCAACAGGACAGGCTCTGCTAACAGTATACTATGTCTTCCACGTAGCTGACAACAGGTTCCACACAACGCTGGTGACTGCTTTGAAGGACTGTAACAGGTGGAAATATTTAACACTTTTGTATTGTTTGTGAATGGAGTGAATGGATAGTGGTCTATGACCCGCTTATCGATTTTACATAGGACCATAATTTTTTCGGGTTCTCGGAAAGATCTTTTGCTAAGGTATGGCTGTGGTAATTATTGTATGCTTCGCGCATCGATCTTTTTATACACGCACGAATATCTACTAACTTTTGCCTGTCATAATTTGCGTGTTTTAACCGAGAGTGAACAGTCTTTGCTTTCTCAGTAGCTTTCTAACATTATTATTATACCACGATGGATCTTTCTTTTCCATCCTTAATCGACTTTCTCTAGCCCTTTATGTACCAAGCATTTAAATTTAGTCCACAATTCGTCTACATTCATAGTACCGGAACTAAACGATGCCCATTCATTTTCTAAGCGCGATCCTAACAATTGCTTATCAGCTCTTTCCAACAAAAACACGCTTCTAGACTTCTTGATTGGCTAATGAACTTTGGACCATCGACTCTATGACGATATAATGTTCACTAATTCCTGTCTGTACACAGACATAGTTAATAAGGTCAGGCCTGTTCATAGCTACAATGTCTAAAATATTTCCATTGCATATGGGTTGCCGGTTTAACTGTTCAAGACTGTTTCCGGAGAATGTGTCCAAAAGTAGCTCGCATGACTGCTTGTCTGTACCGCCTGAAATGTAACTAGAGAGGTACCAATCTATACTCTTAAGGTTGAAATCTTCCCCGACTAATATTACATGGCCCGGATACCTACGCACTACCTGGTATACACTTTCTCTCTAATCGGCTCCAAATAAAAGGGCCCCTATCAACCCTGGGAACAATGCTACAAATCGACAGCTCTGCTTGCGCCCCGCGTGCGAGGGCAGCAGCCTTCACCAATTCCGCCAGCCGCCCGTAGGACCTGAGGATGTCCTCAGAACCCAAGCGACAAGCGTCATTGGTGCCGACGTGAGCCATGACTTGCAGTCGACCGCACCCTCGATAGCCGCCGGCAAGGCTGCCTCCACATCTCGGATGAGGCCCCCCGGCAGACACACCGAGTCCACGTTGGACTTCTTTCCAGAATCTCGACGCTATCTGCCTAAGGGGCTCCATCACGCGCCTGACATTGGAGCTCCAAATAACTAATAATCCCATCTCCCCGTGCACCTGCTCGTACCCTGCTGAAGGAGTGGCTACAGGTCCACTCACAGGATGAACGGGCGTGGACGGACGTCCAGCCTCCACATTGGCCTTCTGCCTCGAGCGACGCGAACGCCGTTCAACATGCCACTCACCTTGCGGAGAGGGCGGCTCTACCACTCCGGTACACCTGAAGGTGCCTCGGTAGCAGCACAGACAAAATGTTACTCTGTGGTAGCAGGGACAGAGAGCGAAGCATGAGACACCTGAGGTGTCCCACTCTACGCACCAGACTCCTACCACTGCTGCACCCCGAGACAGCAGCCTGAAGACGGCTGACCGTAGCCAACAGCACGCTCAGCTGTGCGCGAACTGCGGCCAACTCCTGCATCCGCACACAGCAGGCACACATCCTATCCATCCTATCGATACAATTAACAGTAGAAAGTAGAAAACTAAATAATCAACTTTTAAGTAGCCTAGTACTTTAATAAAGGCGGCTGGCTGCTGACTGAACTGTGGTCAGTGGTAACTACACTGTCAAAACAACGAAACTGAGTCCAGCAGTTCAAAATAAACAAGAAAATCTATGGAATACACTGTTATCATACGCGCGGGAATATAAGCTTTCTTAAAGCAGAACAAGAAATAAGGAAGTGGCAATATGACACTTAAAACACGTAGCTTTCTAGCAGACGAAAACTATACACACGGTACTCATCAAAATAAGCGAGAATAAACTCTTAAAACAGTAGCACAAACGAAATCTGCCAAGTAGGAGAGAAGAAACCTCTTGAAAACAGGAGCACTAACGAAATTTAAGAAATTAACTGACAACAAAATTACCGCAATTAAATTATGATACTTAGCGCTCTGGGCGATAAGGCAGCGACAACAGCTTGCACTGGACTGACTGATAACTAGCTGACGTCTGGATGTATTATTTCTTGACTTCCGAAATGATTGTGATGCAGTGCCACAAAAACTGACAAAACGATCACGTGTCCAAAACAAAAGGCACATACGGTTTTTTTTTTTTTAAAATTATACAAAGCGTTGTGTCATTGTTCAGGGAGTTGTATGGGGGTCGAATCAAATGTTCAAATGTTTGTATAACTTATGAGACTTAACTACGGGGTCATCAGTCCCTAAGCTTACAAAATAAGCTCATCAAAATAAGCGAGAATAAACTCTTAAAACAGTAGCACAAACGAAATCTGCCAAGTAGGAGAGAAGAAACCTCTTGAAAACAGGAGCACTAACGAAATTTAAGAAATTAACTGACAACAAAATTACCGCAATTAAATTATGATACTTAGCGCTCTGGGCGATAAGGCAGCGACAACAGCTTGCACTGGACTGACTGATAACTAGCTGACGTCTGGATGTATTATTTCTTGACTTCCGAAATGATTGTGATGCAGTGCCACAAAAACTGACAAAACGATCACGTGTCCAAAACAAAAGGCACATACGGTTTTTTTTTTTAAATTATACAAAGCGTTGTGTCATTGTTCAGGGAGTTGTATGGGGGTCGAATCAAATGTTCAAATGTTTGTATAACTTATGAGACTTAACTACGGGGTCATCAGTCCCTAAGCTTACAAACTACTTATGAACTAGCTAAAACTAAGGTCGGCACAAATATCCATGGCCGAGGGGGGATTCGAGCCCCCGACCGTAGTGGCCGTGCAGACCGTGACTGGAGCGCCTCAGTCCCCTCGGCCACCGCGGCCGGGGGGGGGGGGTCGAATGTTCGAATGTTTGTCAATCTATCGGACCAACTGCGTGGTCATCAGTCCGTAGCTTACAAACTACTTAAACTAAGGTAAACTAACCTAAGGATAGCACACACACCCATGCACCAGGGAGGACTCGAACCTCCATGGCGAGCAACCGCGCGCTCCGCATCGAGGCGCTTTAGAACGCTCGGCTATTCCACCGCGGCTATGGGGGGTCCACAGAATAGGTATTTAGTTGTAAGGGGATCGGATATTCAAAAACATCGAATAAATACTGATGTAGAGCAATCAAAGGTGTGTCCTTTGGAGATATTTGTGGTAACTACACTGCAAGTAACGACATTTGCAGTAACAACAAACACATATTGCGTTATGAATCAATGCTGTAACGGCATTGCTATAGCGTAGTGGATACAGTCACTCGTTGTCAATTCAAAAGTAGTAGATCCAAGTCTAGCAGCGTGAGCATAGCCGTATGGTCTAAGACGTCACGCTACAGATTAGATGGCCTCTCCCTCCGGAATTTCGAGTCCTCCATCGGACACGTGTGTGTGTGTGTGTGTGTGTGTGTGTGTGTGTGTGTGTGTGTGTGTTTGTGTTGTCCTTAGTGTAAGTTAAAGTAGTTTGTCTGTGTGTGTGTGTGTGTGTGTGTGTGTGTGTGTTGTCCTTAGTGTAAGTTAGTTTATAAGTCTAGGAACTGAGGACGATATCAGTTTCGTAAAGAGCGAATCTATTAGAAAGAAATAGATAAGAAAGAAAATAAAATGTTTTACATATGGCAGCTACTGTGGTTTGTAAGATAGAAAGGAAAAGAGGCAGCAGCTGCAGGGTTGCAGAGTTATTCACATCCTGTTTCGGGCACTTATTGCCCTTCTTCAGGTATATTAGTTGTGCCCTATGTTATGTTTGCTCAGGGCATTGTGTAATAACACTGAACATCAGGTACACCAGTCGTCTGCGCATCTACGCTCCACTTTATCCTGCGTGCACTCTAGTAACACGCAAAGTCTCATCCAAAACTGAATTTCCGAGACTGGAAGGTTTCCTTGTCAGCCTAGCATCTGCTTTAATCACGATTAATTTTATGTGGCCGTTCAATTTCAAATCGCTCCTTATGCTTACTCCCAGATTTTATATGGAAGTAACTGCCTCCACTGCTTGTCCTGCTATTGAGCAATTTGTTATAAGGGCTCTTTCTTTCTTTGTATTCACAGCACTTCACACTTGTTTATGTTGGGGATCAACTGCCACTTCCTGCAACTTGCGTCGTTGCACTTAAAGCCTTGTATAGGGAAAGTAGTGCCAACTCAGCAGCGGGCGCCATTGTCGGGCCACGCGGCTAGCATACTCCCATAGCGTACCACAGGGCCGCTACATTATAGCGAGATTATAATCACTTTACGATGGAAGTAAAAGTTCAAATCATATCGTAAAAGTTAGGACGTATACTGACAAAAGGAGGCCGCCAATTGTGAAATTCAGATTCGATTCATACTGCGCATAATGAAAGCTCATGGCCTGAGGTGTAATTTGGCAAAGCACCAACATGCACTTCTCAGCCGTTGTCGAGAAAATCGACAATTGAAAAAAGCCGTTGCGGTGAAATACTCTCTACGATCTCTACGGTTAGTAATACTGTACAGAGGCGTGGCGTAGCGGTAAGCGGCCGGGTTCGTAATCCGAAGGTCGCCGGATCGAATCTCGCAACATGCAACTTTTTTTGTACTATTTGTTTTTTGTAATTCATATGTATACACACACACGCAATATGTATATACGAAGACAATTAATAACATTTGATGTTGGAAGCCGCCAGTTTTTCCACAACAAACGACTTTCAAACAACTTATATGCAACTGGCGACTTTGAACATCATTATGTTTTCCGCAAAGAAAGTTGTATTTCACAAATGTTATTAATTCTCTTCATGATGTATACCACGTATGGTTAACGGAAGAAGTATAAACGATATTCCGAAACGAATACGCATAGTGTAAGTCAAACCTGACGAACGATAGAACAATTTCTCAGAATGTCAATCAGGTGTGTTTCCCAACAGATAATTTAAAAAACAATTGTTCTTGTAAAAGTACAGCGTTCATCAGACGTGCTCGATGTAGTGCTGTTTTCTGCTTTCCATATTTCTATGATAACTATCACTGTGGTGCGTGCGATATATATATATATGAATTACAAATATATTAAAAAGTTGCACGCCGCGAGATTCGATCCGGCGATCTTCGGATTACGAACCCGCGCGCTTACCGGTACGCCACGCCTCTGTGCAGCATTACTAATTGTATAGATCGTAGAGAGTATTTCACCGCAACGGCTTTTTTTAACTGTCGATTTTCTCGACAACGGCTGAGAAGTGCATCTTGGTGCTTTTCCAAATTACACCTCCGGCCATGAGCTTTTATTATCTGCAGTATGAATCGAATCTAAATTTCACAATTGGCGTCCTCCCCTTGTGAGACACAGTATTCCATCAGTGATCGCTACAGATACAGATACAAGCAGCCAACACGACGGAATTCGTAATCCGTCTGTTGCAGCAAGTTTGTACACACAGGCTTTCAATTGCTTACTAGCAGGAAAGAAATCATAATACATTTCTGTTCAAATAAATATTCAGTAACTTCCTTAAATATTGTCTAAGACTTTAACAAGCATCTGTTGTTACCTTGAAATAAAGTGCGTTACGATAACTCTTACGGAACACTGGGTTTATGACAAATACAGTAGTGAAAGATCGGAATGGAAGGTGCAGATTACGATTATGTTAACGTTTACATTATATACTCTTACTAATAAATGAATAAAAATAATTAATTGATAAATCAAATTTATATATAAAGAACAGTCTAGAGTGCAATTTTTTCCGACTAGTTTCGGTCTTCTTTTAGAAGACCGAAACTAGTCAAAAACAATTTGCACTCTAGACTGTTCTTTATATGTAAATTTAAATAAGAGTGCTGTCGCCCAAAAAGCGAAACAAAATTTTTTCCAAAAATATGTGAAAAATCAAATAACTATTTTAAAGTAATGGCACCTTACTTAACATAGTGTTTACAATATTTGCAGAGGCATTTTGCGTTAATCATGTTCGTACTCTCGCTACTGTAATCTAATGAAAAAAATTTCGTCCAGTCCGATTGTGCTACTTCGAAAGTATGTACTCAGCCCATGTAGAATTACATGGGAGGCATCTGTTTGGTATGAAGCATCGGTTCAATCGCAGAACGTGAAATTATGTATTGATTTAATTTCAAGAGGTGTGGTGTCTTAGCTCACATAGCTTAGCTGATTCATAAGCAAAGCCGGCCGCGGTTGCCGAGGTTACTGAGGCGCTCCAGTCAGGGTCAGCATGGCCACTACGGTCGGGGGTTCGAATCCCCCCTCGGGCATGGATATTTGTGCCGTCCTAGTTCGTAAGTAGTTCATAAGTAGTTTGTAAGTTTAGGGACTGATGACCACGTAGTTAACTCCCATAAGCTTGACAAACATTTGAACATTTCATAAGCAAATGAATGTAAACACACCGTGTCACATTCCGTATTGTTTTCTCCTTGTGGGATGTTCACTTATTTTATACACAGTCTGGAGTTGAGGTACAACTAACGGCATGACACTGAGGCATTATTCCAAGAAGAGTAATAAGAGTGAAAAAAAAGCTCATATTATCGTACTAGTAGGAGTAATATTTGTCCCTCGAACACAATTTTTTTCTAAATTGTCTTATGTGAAAATCTGATTAAACGAAAATTCCCGTTGGTAATTATTTGTTTGCATCTGAGAAGTAGAATAAGAAAAAATTGAGTCAATTGCCTGGAATTGAACTTAAACATTTTTCATGTTCACTAAGCAAGAACGCTACCAATTACGCTACAACAGCCGTGGAACCGAGCGTCACATACACACACAGTACTACGTCATGTAACCACGGCTTTGTGAATGTGATTCAAAATGAGACGATATAATTCCACAGTTATCTTTTTATTATGTAAAACATGGCATATATATATATATTATATTTAATATCAGGTAGAAACGGGTTACCTAGTGTTTTCCTCATACTCAGAAATAAGAAAGATATCGCTCAGTGCGACAGTGTAATTTAAATACGAAACTATCGCGTACTGGCTTGATTTCTACGATGTGGAATCCAAAATTTTCGGGAATGGTCCGGCCACCTGGAAAGTAGGAGTAGTAGATATTTGAGATATTTGCACATCTAGGTGGTCAGAGCTGCATAACTCATGAGTCAGTGAGCAGAGTGGCATTCAGCTGGGAGGACGTGTTGCGTGTCCAGAATTATTTCCGTAATGCCTCACAAACGGCATTTAATCAAATTGAGTGGTTATAGTATATCGCCCCAAATTTGCGATTGGATAGGGGATTTCCTGTCAGAGAGGACACAGTTCGTAGTAATCGATGTAAAGGCATCGACTAAAACAGAGGTAATATCGGGCGTTCCACAGGGTAGTGTTATTGGTCCTCTGCTATTCCTTATTTACATAAACGATTTAGGGGAAAATCTAAGTAGCTCTCTTAGGTTGTTTGCAGATGACGCCGTCATTTACCGTCTAGTAAAATTATCTGAAGTTCAAAACCAACTGCAGTATGGTGTAAAAATTGGCAATTGATTCTAAATAATGCGAAGGGTGAATTCGTCCACATAAGTACGAAAAGAAATCCGTTAAACTTTGTTTACAAGATAAATCAATCAAAAGTGACAGCCGTAAACTCCAAAAAATACCTAGGGATATTACTTCAAACCGTCTTGATTGCAAATTTGTGAAGTAATATTTATTCTAACTGACTGCTGCTGTACACCACGGATTGGAAATCATTTTAAATACCTAGGAATTACTATTACTTCAAACTTAAACTGGAAAGAACACGTAGATAATGACGTGGGAAAGGCGAACCAGAGACTGCATTTCATTGGTAGAACCCTTAAAAGATGCAACAGAACTACAAAAGAAACTGCATACACTACGCTTGTCTGTCCATTTTTGGAGTATTGCTGCCCAGTGTGGGATCCTTATCAGGTGGGTTTGACGGAGGGCAGCTCGTTTCGTATTGTCACGATATAGGGGAGACAGAGTTACGGAAATGATACAGTATCTGGGATGGGAATCATTATAACAACGGCGTTTATCGCTGCGACGTGGGTTACTTACGAAACTCCAATCGCCAACATTCTCCTCCGAAAGCAAAAATATATTGTTGACTCCCACTTACATAGGTAGAAATGATCATCAGAATAAAATACGAGAAATCAGAGCTCGAACGGAGATATTCAGGTGTTCTTTCTTCCCGCGCGCTATTCGAGAGTGGAATGGAAGGTAAATAGTAAAACGGTGGTTCGATGAACCCTCTGCCAGGCACTTAAATGTGATTTGCAGAATATCCCATGTAGATGTAGATTTGTTTGGTGTGTGGCGATTTTACTATAGATACGCGAACAGAACAGCGCGTGTGTATCAAATTCTGTGCAAATCTCGGGAAAAGTGCTACGGAGACCGTTGCAATGATTCAACAAGACCCAGAGGCAAAACAACAACTGTTCCAGTGGAAGAGCCCGGGCTCTCCAAGACCCAAGAAAAGCGAAACAGGTGGAGACCAAAGTGAAGAGCATGATTATTGTTTTATTTCATACCAAGGGAACTGTGGACACAGAATTCGTTCCACCCAACCGAACAGTGGATTCCGCGTACTACTGTGACGTTCTGCGACGGCTCCGTGAAAACGTGCGGCGACGACGGCCGAACTTTGGCGTCAAGGGAACTGGCTGCTGCGCCACGACACCGGGCCCTGTCACACCTCCTTGGTCACCGGAAACGTTTCGGCGAAAAAAAAAATTAAAAAAAACACCATTGCGGTTGTAACCCACCCACCCCATTCGCCAGATTTGGCACCTTGCGACTTCGTGCTATTCCCAAAAATGAAACTCGGGTTCGACATTCTAGAGAGGATTCAAAGAGCATCGCTGGCGATGCTGAACACTGTCAAAGAACAGGACTTCCAGAAAACCTTTGACCAGTGGAAGTGCTGGGACCGGTGTGTACATGCGGATGGGAACTACTTCGAGGGTGATTCTGATCATTGGTCCAAAGGTAACGTTTTCAACAGATGGCAGCACCAGTCCAGAAAATTTTGGATAGCACCTCGTATACCATAAACAGTTTATTAAGATCTTTAGTTAATACAAAGCTAACTTTTATTTTGGTAAAAAACAGTCTTGCTTGCATAACCAAGACTATTTTTTTACCAATATATCTATTACGGTAGTTGTGCCAGCGCCACAAAAATATGGAGTGATTTTAGTAACTAAACTCGGCGTCACCTACGAAGGCGGCCCAGTTTTCAGCCGTTCTGTGCATACCCTGCTATTACCGCAATGACACCCAACTATGTTCATTCAGTACGCCTGTGGCTGGCCATGATTTACGCAATGTTTCTAAATGTTCAAATGTTTGTATAGTCTATGGGACTTAACTACGGGGTCATCAGTCCCTAAACTTACAAACTACTTATGAACTACTTACGAACTAGGACGGCACAAATATTCATGCCCGAGGGGGGATTCGAACCCCCGACCGTAGTGGCCATGTAGACCGTGACTGAAGCGCCTCAGTCCCGTCGGCCACCGCGGCCGGCCGCAATGTTTCTCCCAAAGGCGTAGCTGTAGGCGCTCGGCCGTAGCTACTCCCCTCCACGCTTCCCATATTGCTCTATGCGTGGAAGCACCTTCTTATATGACGCCAGGTATAACTTTTATGACATAGAACCTTCGTATAGAGAGATAAACCTTCAGTTAGTACATTCCTCAAATATACGTGATGGCTAGGTTACTCTAGGAGTGGCTGCCAAATAACTCGTGATATGAAGCTAACCAATGGTAAGTCGCGATTTTCGGTAATTCACACACAGAACGTTATCGCTACTTTCAATATCCAGGGCTTTAGATACGCTGCTGAGCCTCCTGCATTCCGTTACACTTTTCTGGTGTTGCTACTTCTGGATATCCAGGGTGATCAAAAAATCAGTATAAATTTGAAAATTTAATAAAGCATCGAATAATGTAGATAGAGAGGTAAAAATTCCGACACATACAAAAAGCAATATTTAAAAAATGCTGACAGATGGCGCTGGACAGCAAAACGATCCACGACTGCAGAATTTGGGCTACCGAAAATCCTAGAACTATCGTGTAAACTCCATTGCACGACGAGAAAGTCACGGTATGGGTTGGATTTACCACATCTACCGTTGTCGGGCCTTTTTTTCTTCGAGGAACTGCGTGATTCTGGTTTTGTAACTGCTACCGTGACGGATGAGAGGTACGCCGATATGTTACAGAATCGCATCATCCTCAGCCTGGCTGATAAACTCCTGCAGGAACGTACGATTTTTATGCAGGATGGCGCTCCACCCCACATTGCTAGACGCGTTAAAGCTCTCTTGTGTGCGTCATTTGTGATGATCGTGTGCTCAGCCGCCACTAAATGTTGTTCAAATGTTTGTAGAACTTATGGGACTTAACTATGGGGTCATCAGTCCCTAAACTTACAAACTACTTATGAACTACCTACAACTAAGGACGGCACAAATATCCATGCCCGAGGGGGGATTCGAACCCCCGACCGTAGTGGCCGTGCAGACCGTCACTGGAGCGCTTCAGTCTCCTCGGCCACCGCGGCTGGCTCAGCCGCCACTTTCGTCATGCTTGGCCTCCCAGGTACCCTAGACTTTTGTCCGTGCAATTATTGACTTTGGAGTTAAAGTCGCGAGTGTATCGTAATCGACCAACATCTCTATGCATGCTGAAAGACAACATCCGATGCCAATGCCTCACCATAACTCCGGACATGCTTAACAGTGCTGATCACAACATTATTCTTCGACTATAGCTATTGTTGAGGAATGATGGTGAACATATTGAGCATTTCCTGTAAAGAACATCGTCTTCGCTTTGTCTTAATTTGTTATGCTAATTATTGCTTTTCTGATCAGATGAAGCGCCATCTGTAAGACTTTTTTTGAACTTTTTCTTTATTTTTTTTTATTTGGTTCTAATAAAGCCCCACGTCATTCCAAGCATGTGTGTCAATTTTTACCTCTCTGTCTACATTATTCCGTGATTTATTAAGTTTTCAAATTTATACTGACTTTTTGATCACCCGGTACGACAACAGAGAAAGCACGAGTACGGATTCATATGATAGAAATGTGATAAATTAAAAACAAATTGGAGGTTCGTTTGTTAAGTGTTGGGAACTTGGAGCGGCATCGGGAAGGCAGCGCCTTGTACGCCCAGTAGTGGGCCATGGCGGCGGCGATTACTCAGCCCTCTTGCGCATGCGTGGCGCGCACCCGGAGTTCCGGGCGCCTCAATGCGGCTTCCGCCGGCAAGGGTCGCGGTCGTGAGTTATGAGGCCCGGCCGACACAGCCAGACCTCTGACGACTTACCAGCCAGCACCGAGGGACACCAGTGTAAGCCCGCCATTACACGATCATATGCATGCATCTAACACCCTCTCGTTATCTTTTGGCGCAAATATAATGCCAACAAGCATTGTTAGCCAGCAGCTCTGATAAACGCAATAAAAATTATTTTTCATGACTTAACACAGAATTTATACACAAATGTCTACACGAGCCGCGGAGGAGCGGCCGAGAGCATTGAGGCGCTATGCTACGATGCGCGATATCGTTCCCCGTCGGGGGTTCGAATCCCCCCTCGGGCTTGGATGTCTGTGTCGTTTTTAATATAAGGTAGTTCATAAGTAGTTTGTAAGTTTAGGGACTGATGACCCCGCAGTTAAGTCCCTTAAGCTTGATAAACATATGAACATTTATTTTCGTCTACAAACAAACACACACACACACACACACACACACACACAAAAAAAAAAAAAAAAAAAAAAAAAAAAAAGAAACGCAGAATTGTAAGGAGAGCGTTAAGATATTTAATTTATACAGCGATCCCTATTTATTTTTAAGAACGAGAACACAACACTTTGCCTTTTATGATGCAATAGCAACCTACAACCAAGGAAACATTGTGAAGTGTGAGGTATTGAAGGCATTAGGATTTCAAGCTGGGGTGAAGAGCACTAAGAAATATTAACAGAGAGAGGCTAAGAGGAGCGGAAGGAAAAAAAAGGAATATGAATTATGATAGAAACAAAGGCCAGAGAAGAAGACCAAAAAGGAAGCTTCTGGATGATGAAGAAGAAAATATGTTCAAATGTTTGGAAATCTATCGGACCAACTGTGTCGTCATCAGTTCGTAGCTTACAAACTACTTAAACCTAGGTAAACTAACCTACGGACAAACACACAAACACACCCATGCCCCAGGGAGGACTCGAACCTCCACGGCGAGCAACCGCGCGCGATGAAGAAGAAAACCCTGATAATCCATCCTATAATAGTGCAGGAACGTATTGAGAATCTTTGATAGCCATTGCCCGTGAATTAGAATTTTCCGAATGTAACTAACATTTTCTCAAAATTGCAGAGCTGGATATTTCACTCATGGAAGAATGACCAAATATCCCTCAAGAGCTGATTGATAACCTTATAGTGTCCATGGCACGCAGGTGTGCAACAACACTGGCTGTTCGAGGTGATCACACACCAAATTAAAGGGCAACGAAAATTACTTGTGACCCCTTAATTTCTCCTGACGTATAAAACACTCAAGAAACCTACGGGTATGTACCAGGTATGAAACTCTACATCGACCAATATTTCGGCAGGGTGTGTCAAACTTACAAACTACTTACGAACTAACTTATGCTGAAGACAACACAAAGATCCATGCCGGAGGGAGGATTCGAACCCCCGACGGGGAACGGCGTCGCGCAACCTAGCATAGCGCCTCAATGCGCTCGATCACTCCACTGCGGCCCCACATCCCATCATCCACTATCAAAGAAGGACGTAACAGCAGAACTTTGGAGTTGGTCGCCCAATTGGAGTGGAATTTGAAAGACCCCCGTCTTATATAGATGAAAACAAAATCGTAATTCACAAAACTTAAAAATGCGAACATTCGCAGAAACCGCAAAAAATGTCAAAATGCGGACGTCAACACAAATGCGGACTACGGTGAACCTAGATTGATACTAATTGGGGGTACTGAAGGATTGTTCAAAATGTTCAAATGTTTGTAAAGCTTATGGGACTTAACTGCGGGGCCATCAGTCCCTGAACTTACAAACTACTTATGAACTACCTTATATTAAAGACGACACAAACATCCATGCCTGACGGGGGATTCGAACCTCCAACGGGGAACGACCTCGCGCATCGTAGCATCGCGCCTCAATGCGCTCGACCACTCCGCCGCGGGTTAAGAATTGCCTGGGTTTCAGCAGCCATCTGAATATCGACTCTCAGCTTTCGCGTCTCCAAAGAAGGTGGACAGACAATACACACTGCCCATACCACAAGTGGCAGGCGCCACTTACTAACACCTGTCTTTTTGGGCTGCCAAAGAGTCTTTTGCTGATTCACTAATGTTCTAAACGTCACGAGGAAGACAAAGTCTACAAGCAAAAACTTTGACTATTGCTACTTTTTTTTATTTTAGTGCGGACATGTGTGAAACTTATAAAACTACCAGTTTAAGAAGTCATGGTTGCAAAATACTAACACGAATTATTTACGGACGAATGGAAAAACTTGTGGAATTCAACCTTGGGCAAGAACAGTTTTACATTTAGGAGAAATGCAGGAATATGAGAGGCAATACTTCCTTTATGACTTATTTTAGAAGATAGGGTAAGGAAAGTCAAACCTACGTTTTTAGCATTTGTGGATCTGGAGAAAGCTTTTAACAATGTTCACTGGAATGCACTCTTTCGAATTCTGAGGTAGTAGGGGTAAAATATAGGAAGGAAGAGTTATACTAAAATTGTACAAAAACCAGACAGTAATTATTAGAGTCGAAGGACATGAAAGGGCCGCAGTAGTTGGGGAGAGAGTAAGACACGGTTTTAGCCTTTCACCAATGTTGTTCAATCTGTGTATTGAGTATGCTGTGAAGGAATGCAAAGAGAACTTTGGAGAGCGAATTAAAGTCCAGGGAGAGAGAATGAAAACCTTGCGGTTTTCTGATGACATAGTAATTGTAAGAGACAGCGAAGGACCTGGAAGTGCAATTAAATGGAGTGGACAGTGTGTTGAAAGCAAGATATAAGATGAACATTAACAAGAGTAAAAAGAGGGTAATGGCATTTAGTGTCAGAAAATCACTCGATGCTTAAGGAATTAGATTAGGTAATGAGACGATAAAAGTAGTAGATGAGTTTTGTTATTTGGGTAGCAAGATAACTTCTGATGGCCGAAGTAAAGAAGACATAAAATGCAGATTGGCTATGGGAAGAAAAGCGTTTCTGAAGAAACGGAATTTGTTGATATCCAATAATATTTTAAATGTTAGGAAGTCCTTTCTGAATGCATTTGTCTGGAGTGTAACACTCTATGGGAGGGAAACGTGGACGATAAGGAGTTCAGACAAAAACATGATAGAAGCTTGCGAAATATGGTGTTATAGACGAATGATGAAGATTACACGGGTAGATCACGTAATTAATGAGCAGGTGCTCAACACAAGTTTCTGGCATATCCTGACTAAGAGAAGGGATGGTGGAACACATTCTGAGACATCAAAGAATCATCAATTTAGCATTGGAAAGAAGTGTGTGGGTTAAAAATCGTAGAGAAAGACCGAGGGACGAACACAGCAAGCAGATTCAAAAGGATGTAGGTTGCCGTTGGTATTCTCAGATAAAGAGACTTGCACAGAACAGGGTAGCGTGGAGAGCTGCATCAAACCAGTCTGCGGACTGAATACCACAACAAACAACAAAACAAAAGTTGCACTTACAGAAAGTTAAGCAGTAGGCCTATTGTTAGATTTCTGCTTGTCTACCGCGGCATATTCGGATAAACGCCCAAATATTTGTGACAAGCCAGAATAAAAGGTCCACTGATTTTCATTTCACTCATAGCAATTTCATAGTTCCTTATTTGATCAAAGTTACAAACTCTTGGACATGAATTTCTGCTAGAGTACTCTCTTATATTAAAATAATACCGTTATTTAAGATCACATATGTATTACAGTAATAAGTCACAATTTGTTACAAACCTTAAGGGAATAACTTCATAAACGACAATGTAAGCCTTATTCCACTGCCTTCCTAGCTCCATACGTCTATTTCTTACACTAAACAAACGGAACTTCAAACATTACCTTTCGTTTTTGATAGTTTTACCACACATTCATCAATAACTGACACTCAGTTGTAAAAATCGCAACACCATGAGCGATGCGTCTGTTATAAATCTTCAATTTGCCATTGATTTGATATGGCGTACTGTCATAACACACAAATAATAATTCGTTCATAATGTAAATGAACAAATGCAATATGTGGCCGAACTGTTATCCAGTGTCATGGCGTCATTGAAATGCACTACGATCAAGCAGCAGACCCAGTTCCTTGTCAAGTTGCAGCATGCGCACACAATCTGTCGTTATGGATTTTAGGATATGAGACAAGAAATTCGACCCATTTAAAAGAACAAGTAGATAATGGTTTTGTTATCCTGCACCACATATTTTATTCAAAATGTTAATATATTTGTACAGTTTATGGGACTTAACTACGGGGTCATCAGTCCCTAAACTTACAAACTACTTAAGAACTACTTACGAACTAGGACGGCACAAATATCCATGCCCGAGCGGGGATTCGAACCCCCGACCGTAGTGGCCGTGCAGACCGTGACTGGAGCGCCTCAGTCTCCTCGGCCACCGCGGCCGTCCATATTTTATTTGTGGTTATTTTGTACATCTTCAATAACGTAAGGTGGGAATTGTGTCAATTAATGCGATAAAATGAAAAGAATTTCCATTAGAAAGCGAAGTGTTTCAACGAAGACACGATATCATTACATCCCAAGCAAATTCTGGACTGAAGACAGTAGTGTTGGCAAGATTTGAAATTTATGCAAGTAGTTTGTGGCTACGCGCTATGGAGCTGTTTGCTGCTGCCTTGTCGTTTCGTGGGTGGTCTCTGAGTCTTAGGACTACGACTCCATCATCCACATTTACATGTTTCTTTGTTGCCACAATTAGACATTGTAGTTTCCATGATCTGGTACTGATATGCTTCACGTGTCCAATTACGATTTATATATCGCCTACTCAGTGTTTTTACATCGTACAACACGACTATAAGTTGCACTAGCAATATTCACCCATTTTATACGCAGCTGAAAGTATTGTAGCATTATTATTTTATAGTATGTGAGCCAACAGCTTGCCCATTACTATTCAAGGACCAATTCACAGCGATACAGTTAAAATGGAGCACTGTTTCAGATTAGACAACGCTCATAAAAGACAGAGATCGCACAGTGCCGTGGCGTAGCGGCCGAGCGCATTGAGGCGCTACGATACGATGCGCGAGGCCGTTCCCCGTCGGTGGTTCGAATCCCCCCCGGACTTTTGTGCTGTCTTTAGTATAAGGTAGTTTATAATTAGTTTGTAAGTTTAGGGACTGATGACCCCGCGGCTTTACAAATATTGAACATTTGAGATCGCAGAGTGTCTCGTCTCAGACGGCAGTACTTTCACACAAGACAGGAGTACTTGTATCAGGTAGGCTGACTTGTATTATAAATGAAGAACTCCGACACTGGAGAGTGTTTCCTACTGCTCGACTAGCGAAACATTAAGATATTTCACAAACGGCTGAATTAAGTGCCGCAACATCAAGTACTCATTGTCTAGATAGCTGAAAGGTCTACAAAATACACATGGAATAGCGGTTCAATAAAGACAGTAGCGACTATGACAGATTTATTCGTTCATGCATTTTGATCATTAAAAAATTATCAGAGTAGTGCCATAAAGTGTTGTTATGAATAGGTTTAGGTGTTGTTGACGTCTTCCTGTGGTACAATACGCCAACGCCATAGCTGTGAATAAAGATCACACAAAACATTGTTTATTCTCCGTATAAATTAAAATAAATTTGTTGACCGAATAAATTCAATTGGCATCTGAAATACAGCTCTCTCTGTGAATATGTTTTCTGTTAAAGGCTTGTTCGATATGCTGAAAACGGCATAGTTTTCAAATGTTTAAATCTTCGTAAATCTATGGGGCTTCACTTCTTTGATCATTAGTCCCTAGGCTTACAAACGAACTTAAGTTAAAACTAAGGACGACACACACAACCACGCCCAGGGAGGAATCGTACCTAGGACGGCGAGCAACCGCGAGCTTCGTAGCAAGGCGCCTTAGACCGCTCGACCACTCCAGCACGGCGACATAGTTTTGCGAGCTTAATCAAATTATCAGCAACCTATGCATTCGCGTTCATCTTGTCAATGAAGCCAATACCATTATTATGTCATAAAAATACTAGACAACTGAACACCTAACACAACAACTGCATTCTATGTTGCAGATATTCGTACCGCATTACATATATTTGTTAACTAGCTTAAACCCGCGGCCCCGCTCGCGTGTTGGTTGATTATGATAAATAAGCTATCTTTCAGTAGTGTGCTATGAGACTGGTTTTGAAGGAACTGAAAAATATTCCTATCAGATTGGAGAAGTCTATGCACTTACCGTTTATCAGGAAAGTAAGTAGTGTAGATAAAATCACACGTAAAAATGCTTTCGTTTCGAAGAATCCAATCACGAAATTCAACAATAATGATTGTAATAATATCACAGGTCGATCATTTGATGTAATGTGTGAAACGTAAAATCAATTTTTTTTAAAGAGATGTATTAAAAGAAATTTCTTTTTTATAGCTTTATTTATTCTTATATTTCCTTATTCGTATGCTTATCCTTAAAGAGAAAGAGCTGAAGACATTGTAGCACGCATAGACCAAAGATATGGTCTGTGGCATCACGTTTCGCTGTATGTAACCTCCTTGCTATAAAGTCGCAAACTTTATCACTGGCCTTCACTCCGAATTTTTTTATAATTTGACGACTTTCAACTACCATATCTTCCACCCCCTTATAGCTATTGGCATGGAACTGCTATGGTGTACAACGGGAGACTTCGGACAACAATTACACACAGACCATTCGTCTGCGTTCTGTAGGTTTCGCTGCAGACCGAAATATTAACACACACACACGTAGAATTTTATATACACCGATAACTTTCCATCCCAATATACTCCACCCTCTTATCATTAGCAACCCTCGAGCAACAATGCAACCAATAAAACCAAAAGGTAAATTTAATTTTCAAAGAGTAATTATTGTTCCGCATTTCTCGATATATTCTTCAAATTACTAAATATCTATCAGATCGCTATAAAACCGCGCCCAAAACCTTCCTCAGATATAAATTAGTAAGTGCACAAATATTTAAGTCTCTGCGTGTTGTCGTTCGGACGTGATAAGAATACATCGAACAGACATTCGCATTAATATATACAGATAAATAGCTACCCGATCGCCATAAAACCGTGCCTAAAGCTTTCCCCGTGTTGACATTAGTAAATGTACAAATTTTTAGCTCTTTATGTCTTGTGGTTCAGACGTGATAAACGTACACCGAACAGACATTCACATTTATGGATATAGATTAAATGAGTGAATGAATTAATTTAAATTTCAAAGAAAGCAAGGGCTGACTGCTGTGAATGTTACAGAACCATAGTGTAATAAACGTCAGCCAGGAGAGTGCATTACATACGAGGATGAGTCAGTAAAGGTAGGCACGCCAGTACTGCGCGCAGTGTAGCGTTATTTCTCTACCACTACGACACACCCGTCTTGTGGGTTGCAGCAGTTTAAGGCACCAAATGAAGTTACAGTTCAAGAGAGTTACTTATAGAGTGCAAACGCTACCACGAAAATTACAAGCTGCAGGCGTTTAAAGCTTTCTCGAACAATGGGACGAGAGTTTGAATTTACAGGTGCAGTCAGCTTGAAAGCAATTTTCAGGCTTGTAACAGCAGTACTGGCGTGTCGACTTCAGTTTGCGAGTTACTTACTGACTCACTCTCGTAGTTTGTAGGAGAAAGGGGGGAGGGGGGGAGACGGGAGCGAACACCAGCGGTAGGGAGTAATTTCAATATTCTGGAAGGGGAGTAGCGATTTGCATGCAGACATTACAAAGTTCCATTTCCGACACTATTAAATACTTTGTCGTGTTGCTAACCTACTCAGTGGTAACACTCTGGATTCGCATTCGGATGGACGGTGGTTCAAATCCGTCTCTGATCACTCAGGTTTAGGTTTTCCTTGGTTTCGACTAAATCACTCTAGGCGAATTCCAGGATGGTTCATTCCTCGTCCCTAACCAAAATTGAGAGCATGAGCTCCGTCTCTCTCTCTAATGACCATCCTAATATTATTTCATACAAACATTGTCCTGAGAATTGCGAACATAAGAAAAAAAATAGATAAAAGATCCGCCAAATCGGGCGAACCGTTGTCAAGTTATAGCGTGACCAAGGCATAGAGGGATTTATTTTTATAAAATCTGTTTTTTCGAAATATTTGGAAAAATACAACTCGTTGGCTGCCAGCCGCCTGGCAGTCGTCAAAGAATGTACATGGTTTACATCAGTCATCACGATCAGAAATGTACTGCAAACCAGTATTTGATCACTATTATGGGGATGTATATTAGTGGACATTAATGATGGATATTCCTACCCGTAGAGTTCATGACAGCTGCAATTTTGCAGAGTATACTCTCACTGAGATGTGTAATATCTAAATCAGAGAAGGTAGTGATGTTGGACGTTGGGTTTGGAGCTAAGTCTACAATGTAATTCCTGCTGTCTGCATGAGGCTTTTCTGAGACATGGTGTCCGTTTGGTGCACTTGGAAATAATTTAATGTCTTGACCACAATTGAACTGTATGAAAGCCTTACGCCTTTCGACAACGTCATTATCGGAGGCAAAGCTGTGTTAAAATATGCACTTGACCTGTCCATAGCGATGCTCTGAGGTGAATTTTGAACTTTGTTTTATGTATGACACATGTCTACGACACTAATTGTTTTAAGGGGAATATTTTAACACAGCTTTGCCTTTGATAATAACGTATATCGAAACGCATAAAGCTTTAATACAATTCAATTGTGATTAAGACAGTTAAATTATTTTTAAGTCTACACTGTAAGTAATGCCAAAAGTCTTACCTGCGGGTCATGTAGGGCTGCCCACTTTCAGGAAATTTGTTGTCCATAAACCATTGTCTCAGTGACGTTGCTGTGTGACAAGATTACACTTAATTGTGGGTACTATCATGGCCTCGAAAATGTTCGTCCATTTACGCAGTGCAAAATGCTGTAAATATATTCATAATCTCTCCTCATTTAGGCTTATCGTTTCGTAAAGGGCATGAGGGGACTACGCCTTAACCACTAAAACACCCACATACCAAAACATGCATACCTCAGTACTTGCATTACACTTCATGGCAGTAACCCTTCAACAGGTGATCGCCACATGAACTGCCGGAAATAAAAATTATTAGATCACTAAATAAATATTCGTATTTTTGCTGCCAGTCACTTTATTTTTGAGTGTTTAATCTAACATAGTACAACGCGTTTCGAGCATATTTCGCTCATTATCAGGCGCTTTTTATACATACAGAAATACTTATGTTACATATTGTTGTTGTAGTCTTCGGTCCGCAGGCTGGTTTGATGCAACTCTCCACGCTATCCTCTCCTGTGCAAGTCTCTTCATCTGAGAAAAGTTAAGGCAACCTATATCCTTTTGAATCTACTTACTGTATTCGTCCCTCGAGAATTTTTGCCCCACACACTTCCTTCTAATGCTAAATTGACGATTCCTTGATTTCTTAGAATGTGTCCCACCAGTCTATCCCTTCTATTAGTCAGCTTATGCCAGAAACTCCTTTTCTCCCCAATTCTGTTGAGCACCTCCTCATTAGTCACATGATCTCCCCATCTAAACTTCATCATTCGTCTGTAGCACCACATTTCGAAAGCTTCTATCATATTTTTGTCTGAACTCCTTATCGTCCACGTTTCAGTCCCATACATTGCTACAGGGCAGACAAATGCATTCAGAAAGCACTTCCTAACATTTAACCAATATTGTATGTCAACAAATTTCGCTTCTTCAGAAATGTTTTTCTTCCCATAGATGCATTTTACATCTTCTTTATTTCGGCCATCAAATTTTGCTACCCAAATAATAAAACTCATCTTCTACTTTTATTGTCTCATTACCTCATTCTGTTGGAATTTGTTCAGCATCGCCTGATTTTCTGACACTACATACCATTACCCTCGTTCTACTCTTGTTCATCTTATACCTTCCTTTCAAGACACTGTCCATTCCGTTTAGTTGCTCTTCCTGGTCCTTTGCTGTCCTTGTTACTGCTGTCTATGTTACGTACTACTTTGTAAAGTCAATTTGTTATTATTGGTGGTAGAGGGGGCATTGGATGGCCATAAAATAAGAAGTAGTGCTGCATTCTGCTGTATTTACTTCTTGTGAACAGTTTATATGTAATGGTGTGTGATTAAAAACAATCATTGTTAAGAACCAATGTATAAGTAGATCAATATGCGCAGCTCCACCACCAGTGCACCACAGAAGCAGAAGAAATCTTGGAACACAAAAATTGTGGTAAAACAAAAAGCACCATACAGAAAGACCAGAAGAAGGCAAAAGATAGGACTACGTCTTAGTTTATAGCCATCCGCTGCCCTCCCCCCCCCCCCTCCAACCATCCCTAACCACCAATAATAACAAATGGACTTTAGATAAGTAAGTTATAAGTAATATAAGCATTTCTGAAGATGGGCAAACAATGCTCGAAACGCGTTATGCTATGTTAAATTAAACACTAACAAATATACGAATGTGTATTTATTGTTTCACACAGTCACGGTTTCTGCATCATGGCTACAATTAGTAGAATACCTTAGAGTTTTCCAGTTGATTGATGATTTGTTGTTGAAACAGTGCACAGGGAGTACACGAAATGGTTAGATTCACAGGTATATAGCTCAAGCGGAACTGAGATACCAGGTCGTTATTCATGCTGAAACACCCTATTAGTAGAGTAGGGTCCACGGGAAGCCATGCAGGCGCTGAACCCTGGCATCCATTCGATCACACAAATGACGAATACTGTCTTAGGATACATCATTCCACAACCGCTTAACTAGTTCCTGCAGTTCTACAAGAGTTGTGGGTTGACGAGTCGCACAAGTCAGTGGTCGTTCCATTATATCAAACACGTGCTCGACTGAAAACAAGTCCGGAGATCGGGCTGCACGTCTTCCAGAGAGCATTGCGTTTCACGTACAGAGTTTAGGCGAGCATTATTCTGTTGGAATGTTTATATGGCATCCATAGACTTGGTGAAGGCATTTATTTGACCATCATACTATATGGAAATTCCTTGTCCTCGACGACTGCCCTGAAAAGTTTGTAGTCTTAAGACTGTTCCATGATGACATGACGGTCTCAACAAGATGACCATATGAGTACCGGATTTTAAAATTTTGTGATATTTATGGTACGGTAAGCTCAGAACTCAAATAACAATCAGCCAAAGCCATTCAACGCAAATCTAAAAAATTATCGAGAAAATCGACTTTGAAGTTTTGCAAAGCACACGTAAGTATCAATGATTAAATCAGTTGCAGCACCTGCCAGTGTAGTTCTCAGGTGGTAGCCGCCACCGTGGCTCAGCGCGCCCGGCCAGAGGGGTGAACGCCCTCTGTAATAAAAAAAGGCGTATGGTGTGTGTTCCATTAAAACCACGACACCATTTAGCCCGAAACTGGGCGGAGGAACATCAGAATTCGAGTCGTAACGAATGGCGTCGGGTTCTGTTCAAAGATTGGTTAAGTGTGTTTCGTCGGACAAACGTCGTTCTCTCATCTGGAGAGAACGTGGAACTTGGAACAATCCTGCTCATGTGTAGGAAACATCACTAAATCATGGTGATGGACGAATTGTATGGGCAGAAGTGAGTATTGGCGGACGTGTGAACCTCTGTCGTTCAAAATGGCGCTTTGACTGGTCAAAAGTATAGATTTCCTTCCACCTTTTGTTGTGCCCTACACTGGTGCCGTAGGAGATGGGTTCCTTTTTGGGGACGATAACTCTATCCTCACAGATCTGCACTGGTGGACAATATGCCACGCAGGTATGCAACCGTACCGGCCGTGAGAGGTAGTCACACACCATATTAGAGGGTAACTATTATGGTAGCCCCATAGTGCCTCGTTCTACGTAAACACCGTGTATACGTAAAGAGTTGAGACTGCAAATTATCGTACTGTATCACACACAAATTACAACTAATATCTGAATAAAATACGTTGCCATATGTATATTGTGTATGATATATCACCTGATCCCCTAATCCACTCCACTAAATATCGAGGAATTACTATTACTTCAGACTTAAACTGGAAATAACACGTAGATAATGTCGTGGGAAAGGCCAACCAGAGACAGCAACAGAACTACTAAAAAAACTGCATACACTACGCTTGTCCGTCCTCATTTGGTGTATTGCTGACCAATGAGGGATCCTTATCAGGTGGGAGACAGCGTTACGGAAATGATACAGGACCTGGGATGGGAATCATTACAACAACGGCCTTTATCGCAGCGGCGTAGGCTACTTACGAATCTCCAATTGCCAACATTCTCCTCCGAATGCGAAAATATATTGTTGACTCCCACTTACATAGATAGAAATGATCATCAGAATAAAATCCGGGAATTCAGAGCTCGAACGTAGAGATTCAGGTGTTCTTTCCTCCCGCGCGCTATTCGAGAATCTAATGGGAGATAAATAGTATAACGGTGGTTCGATGAAACCTCTGCCAGGCACTTAAATGTCATTTGCAGATGTCGCATGTAGATGTAGATGTAAATTATTTTGAGCTGTGTATTCCGGTGCAGTTTAAACATTGAATATTTTCAGGCAGTGTTAAACTTTATCTCTGGCACAGTAGTGGAGACGGTTTTCAAATGTTTATATTTTGCTAAGTTTATGGGACCTAACTGCGGGGTCATCACTCCCTATACTTACAAACTACTTAAAAACTAACTTATACTAAATTCCTCACAAACATCCATGCCAGAGGGAGGATTCGAACCTCCGATGGGGAGAGACGGTTTTATTTTCTGTAATTCATAGCTATGGACACAGTCAGGTATTTCCCAAATGACTTGTTTATTTTATATATTGACTTGAATCCACTATATTGGAGGCACGAGCTATTACTCATGAATCACCGAAACCTGAGTCGATCAACAGTCTACTTATTAGAATCAAAAGGGAATAAATAAACTGTTTTATGTGAAAGACTAATTACAGAAGGGCTCGTGATTTTTAGAAGCACCTTCAATTCTACATTCAGTCTAGCAATTATCACATTGCTGACAAATCGTTGATACTCATTCTTTTTTCGCGAACCTATCGCATTTATACGGTACCTCAGCAACATTTATTCTACCCGCAGACAAACGAGGAGAGCCAAAGGTAGGGGGGTAAGTGATTACTGTATCGGGTGTGAGCCTGCAATTAAAACGCGAGACCGTAAAACATGAGCCGCTTCACAAGACGCACGACTTGTGTTACTCGCCAAGGACGACTCGCGGCTGCCTCGGTCATTACGCCAGCAGCGCCAGCTATTCCCAGACTTGTTTAAACGCGGATGCATTTAAACCAACCGCCTAGAAGTAGACGCTGACACGCACTTCTCCGGCTACAATCAGACCTTCAGAAAGTACATTCCTGTCAGGACTTCACTCAAATTTAGATTTAGAAAATATCGTTCATGCGAAACACAACTAGCTCTTTATTCAAACGGTGATGGGCGCTATCGACAAGGGTTTGCGAGGGTGAAGATCGGGTGAGAGTTTAATTTTTAAGGAAAGATTAATTTTTAAAACTCACAACCACCAACTGCGAACCAAATTCCTGTTGTTGTTGTGGTCTTCAGTCCGGAGACTGGTTTGATGCAGCTCTCCACAATACCCTATCCTCAGCAAGCCTCTTCATCTCCACATAAGAACGGCAACCTACATCTGTCTGAATCTGCTTACTGTATCCGTCTCTTGGTCTTCCTCTGCGATTTTTACCCCACACACTTCCCTCCAACGCTAAATTCACAATCCCTTGATGTCTAAGAATGTGTCCTACCAGTCTATCCCTTCTTTTAGTCAAGGTATGCCAGAAATTTCTTTTCTCCCCAATTCTCTTCAGTACCTCCTCATTAGTTACGCGATCCACCCACCTAATCTTCAGCATTCTTCTGTAGCACCAAATTTCAAAAGCCTCAATCCTCTTCCTGTCCGCACTGTTTATCGTCCATGTTTCACTCCCATACAAGGCAACACTCCATACAAATGCCTTCCGAAAGGACTTCCTTAGGCTTAAATCAATATTCGATGTTAACAAATTTCTCTTTTTCAAGAACGCTTTTCTACCTATTGCCATTCTGCATTTTATATCCTCTGTACTGCGACCATCATTTGTTATTTTACTGCCAAGTAACAAAACTCATCTACCTCCTTTATTGCTTCGTTACCTAATCTAATTCCTTCAGCATCACCTGATTTTCTTAGACTGCACTCCATTACCCTAGTTTTGCTCTTGCTAATGTTCATCTTATATGCAAAACATGCAAAAACACTGGAACTGTGATTGCTATTGTTTGACTCGTTTTTTAGGGGATGATATCATACGTTCGCAGCTCTCCTTACCTGCATATGATTAACAACAAAATTCATAATAAAGTTCATGTGAGAAAAGGGTGTACTATCTACTATTTTTGAAAACACGTGAAAGTTCACTTTATGTTGTTTATTACACCATATTAAAACCCTGTGGCTGATACGTCTGTACGTCGACACATTTATCAAATAAAGTTATAGCTCGTGAGCCCCATACAAAATGAATATTTGTCGCAAATTGTTTTCACGCTATGTGCCTGTCTCAAACACCGTTTATGTTCATGCCTATGCAACGACACGTGTTACATTAACAAAACACAGTCACTTTAAGTTAGTGCGATGCACACCTTGTTCCACCGGCTAAATATTCACAACACACAGTAGCACCCGATACAACTTGGTGCAGTCTACGACGAGCAACCACACTTGGCAATTGCCACAGAAAATCTATAGTCTCCATCTGGAGATCCACATGCCGACTGTCGTAGAGCGACGCCGCCCGGCCAGCTACACACTTGCTCCCGACTCCTCACTTCCTGGGCCGCGCGCGCCAAAAGCCCAACTGACTGGTTTTTTTCTCTACGTCATCAACTTCCGGTGAGCTGTTCTAACCGACTTGCCAACGTACAACGCTCAGCCAATACATTTCTAAAACTTTATTTAAAATCAAAATAATTACACTACACATTAAACAATGTCTTCTTAGGTTTTTATATTAGTATAAAAATCCTTTGTACTATTTATTATAATGGTGCAATTTCTTATATCACAGATAAGTGATTTAACTGAATATTTCAAGATAAAATACACAAGATTAATTGAAAATAAAATGAGAAATAGTTAATATATTATTTTTATAAACAAAACATTGCCATGCTAGTTGTGTAACTGTCTTGTATTCATTGGTAATTTATTACTTTTCATTGTCAATTAAACATATTAACACATATGTGACTATATCAGCTAATGTATTGTTTATTTGTCAACAGGCTATTTTGTAATGAAGGCCTTAAAGGTTCCTGACTGCATCGTATTACTTCAAATGCAAGTAGTATTAGAATATTTTATTTCACACTGTGCACTGCACTGCACCTGGCACTCGCCATTGTCCCTCTCTCCCCTCACCGGAAACGAACCTGGAAAATCCTAAGCTGGAACAAGCCACCAACGTCGGCCTGCTCGCTGGCCTCCCGTCAGCTACAAGCACACAGCAAATCTCAACGTGGAGAATTTCTACCTATGGCCTAACTATAAATGTTGTCACCCAACTGCGTACATACATTGCTACCATAATTATTAAGATTACAATTGTGTAACATTTGGTGCATTGAAATGGTCAATGTTTGCAGTGAACTTCATACTGTTTAATTACAAATGCTATTAATTACCAATATTTCTAATGGGCGGTAATCTCACAGGTTCGCAAATCGATTCCGTATTTCTTCATTTCCAGAGGCTTTTGACACCGTACCTCACAAATGGCTTTTAATCAAATTGCGTGGCTATGGTATATCGCCCCAAATTTGCGATTGGATAGGGGATTTCCTGTCAGAGAGGGCACAGTTCGTAGAAATCTATGGTAAGGCATCGACTAAAACAGAAGTGATATCGGGCGTTCCACAGGGTAGTGTTATTGGTCCTCTGCTGTTCCTTATTTACATAAACGATTTAGGGAAAAATCTAAGTAGCTCTCTTAGGTTGTTTGCAGATGACGCCATCATTTACCGTCTAGTAAAATCATCTGAAGATAAAAACCACTGCAGAACGATCTGAATAAGATATCACTATGGTGTAAAAATTGGCAATTGACTCTAAATAATGCGAAGTGTGAAGTCGTCCACATGAGTACGAAAAGAAATCAGTTAAACTTTGTTTACAAGATAAATCAATCAAATGTGAAGGCCGTAAACTCCACAAAATACCTAGGAATTACTATTACTTCAGACTTAAACTGAAACGAACACGAAGATAATGTCATGGGAAAGGCGAACCATAGACTGCGTTTTATTGGCAGAACCCTTCAAAGATGCATCAGAACTACAAAAGAAACTGCATACACTAAGCTTGTCCGTCCATTTTTGGAGTATTGCTGCCCAGTGTGGGATCTTTATCGGGTGGGTTTGACGGAGGACATCGAAAGAGTCCAGAGAAGGGCAGCTCGTTCCGTATTGTCGCGATACATGTGAGACAGCGTCACGGAAATGATACAGGATCTGGGATGGGAATCATTACAACAACGATGCGGTGTGGGCTACTTACGAAACTCCAATCGCCAACATTCTGCTTCGAATGCAAAAATATATTGTTGACTCCCACTTATATAGGTAGAAATGATGAACATCAGAATAAAATACGAGATATCAGAGCTCGAACGGAGAGATTCAAGTATTCTTTCTTTTCGCGAGCTATTCAAGAATTGAACGGGAGATAAATAGAATAATTGTGGCTCGATGAACCCTCTGCCAGGCATGTGATTTGCAGAGTATCCCATGTAGATGTAGATGGTGCTGGCCAAAACCTGCCGTCATCTCATCAAAATGTCTTTGGCGTTTATGGCAATATAGGAGAATCCACCCGCAATGCACTCCACATTATATACGACAAAATAAATAATGAGACAGAAAGAGAAAGAAATGGAGGGAAGGAGAGAGACGAAGGGGGTGGTAGATTCATGGTACATTCTCAGGATGACTAATCAAATGTTCAAATGTTTGTAAACCTATTGGACCAAACTGCTATGGTCATCAGTCTCTAGCTGTACAAAGGACATATATATATATATATATATATATATATATATATATATATATATATATATATATATATATATATATATATGCCCGAGGGAGGACTCGAACCTCCGTCGGAAACGGCTGCCCGGTGCGTAGCATGACGCCTTAGACCACACATAGTCTTGGAAACGATATTGTAAACACTGGGACGCACATATATTTCATGCTCCCAAAAAGTAGGTTCAGTTTGTTCCTACGAAGAACTGTGCAATATGGTACAGCCCTTTCAGGGAAATGTTGAATGTGTGTGCATTTTTTTGCAGGTGGAAGAACGAAGTACTCTTCCAAAACTTATTTTCGTCGAAAAATCGTTCGACGTTTCTGGTGTCTAACCATAATATTCTGGCACTGATCATCATTAGTGTTATTTAAGGTACTATTAAATTAGGCAACACTGGCCTGTCAAAAATTATAGGAAGGTGATTGTAATCTTGGAACACAATAGTTTTCACGACGTAAATACACACCTAAAATCATGTTGATAAAGAAAAAGTCCGATGCAGCTGTACTGATAATTTATTGAAAAAATAGTCTCATTAGGTTAAGTCACAACTTTGGTCATAAAACGTAGCCAGAAATTGGCTGAAATTCAAGTACAGTACTACGAATCTGCATTATTAAATTTGACATTGACTGATACTTACTGTTAAAGCATCTGGGAGTACAATACAATTAAAATTTCCTCCTCATGATGTTGCTACAGGTCACAAATCATGTGCGTTTTTTATAATAATCTATACAGCTGTAGCAGACTTCTGTAATCAACATGATTGTAATCTCATATGAAAGTCGTACAAATATGCTGAGAAAGTGTGGTGTTTAACCCTCAGAACTGTATTTGGGTGAATCTCATACATCAGGCCCATTTCTAGTCGGAAAATGCAGTGGTCAACATTCTAAGTTACACCAGACACACACGAATATCTTATAACTACTTGCATGGTATTGCTTATCAGGTCATTCGGCAAATTACGTAGGAATTATTGATGATTTATTTCCGTCCCGTTAGCTCACGTAATCAGGTAACGACACAGACCCACACACATTACTACCTACGCTAACGAATATCATCCTGTATCTGAAGACAATTCAATTGATTCCAAGAAATATACTATCGGAAATAAAAATTAGTGCGCTCTCTTCGAGTTTTGTAATTCACAAATGTTCAAATGTTTGTAAAGCTCATGGGCCTTAACTGCGGGTTCATCAGTCCCTAAACTTACAAACTACTCTAGAACAACCTTATACTAAGGACATCCATGGCCGAGGGAGGATTCGAACACCCGACGAAGAACGGCCTCGCGCATCGTTGCATGGCCCCTCAATGCGCTCGGCCGCTCCGTCGCGGCTTGTAATTCACTCAAGATTTATTGCCGACACAGTGCTTATGGAGTATACCGAATGATTACATTTAGAGATCCATAACTGAATCGGTACCGTGCGTCAATCTATGCTGCGACACCTATATTAGTAGGTGGTGTGGCCTCCATGGGTGGCAATGCAGGCGCTAATTCTGGCATCCATTTTGTTATAGAGATGGCAAATACTTTGTTGTGAGACATTATTCCATGCTTGCTCTCCCTGTTCGGGCAGTGCTGCATGAGTTGTGGAGTGACGAGCCGCATGTGTCAGTTGCCATCCTATCATAGCCCGCACGTGATCGACTGATGATAAGTCGAAAGATTGTCAATTATAATGCCCAGGGACGTTTCTGCACGTCCTGCACAGCGTTTCATACGCAGCGTATGGGGCAGCATTATCCTGCAGCAAGATTGGCTAAAGAACGGGTCTTGCAACACTGCATTCCCCCCACAAACACCAAAGGTGTACGAGCGTTGTAACTTATCGCACCCCAGACCGTAAGTCTTGGGAGAGCGTAATGTGTGTTGGACGAATGCACTCTACGAGACAGTGCTCAGCAGGTCTACGTCGCACGCACAGACGCGTGCGGCAGCATCTGCTTTCATTGGTGAATACCACGGCTTGCCATCCTCTGAAGGCATCAGTCGAGCCGTGCACGTTGATGCTGTGGCGTGAGTGGAAGAAGGGTTAGAGCCTGTAGTTCCACGGCTAGCAACGTGTTGACACTTCTGGGCTCAGAAACCTTCTTATATATGCTGTAGCAGCTGTGCAATCTGCCACTGTTGCTCTTTCAGTACGACAATCTTGAACAACGTCTATGCTGCGTGGACGTCCAGAACCTCGACTACAGATATGAGGATGTCCACGTGATCATTTCAACCAGCATCTACATCTACATCTACATGGGATAGTCTGCAAATCACATTTAAGTGCCTGGCAGAGGGTTCATCGAACCGCATTTATACTATTTATCTGCCATTCCATTCTCGAATATCGCGCGGGAAGAAAGAACACCTGAATATCTCCGTTCGAGCTCTGATTTCTCGTATTTTATTCTGATGATCATTTCTACCTATGTAAGTGGGAGTCAACAATATATTTTCGCATTCGGAAGACAATATTGGCGATTGGAGACCACGCCGCAGCGATAACCGCCGTTGTTGTAATGATTCCCATCCCAGATCCTGTATCATTTCCGTGTCGCTGTCTCCCCTCTATCAAGACAATACGAAACGACTGCTCTTCTTTGGACTCTTTAGATGTGCTCCCTAAAACCCACCTGTGGGAACACTGGGCAGCAATATTCCAAATGCGTAGTGTGTGCAGTCTCTTTAGTAGTTCTGTTGCATCTTTTAAGGGTTCTGCCAATAAAACGCAGTCTCTGGTTTGCCTTTTCACGACATTATCTACGTATTGTTTCCCGTTTAAGTCTGAAGTAATAGTAATTCCTAGGTATTTTGTGGAGTTAACGGCCTTCACGTTTGATTGATTTATCTTGTAAAGAAAGTTTAACGCATTTATTTTCGTACTCATGTGCACGAGTTCACACTTCTCATTATTTAAAGTCAATTGCCAATTTCTATACCATAGTGACATTCTATTCAGATCGTTCTGCAGTTGGTTTTGATCTTCAGATGATTTTACTTGACGGAAAAAGACGGCGTCATTTGCAAACAACCTAAGAGAGCTACCTAGATTTTCCCCTAAATAGTTTGTGTAAATAAGGAACAGCATTACCCTGTGGAACGCTCGATATCACCTCTGTTTTAGTAGAGGCCTTACCGTCGATTACTACGGACTGTGTCCTCTCTGACAGGAAATCCCCATTCCAATCGCAAATTTCGGCGATATACCATAACCACGCAATTTGATTAAAAGCCGTTGGTGAGGTACGGTGTGAAAAGTCTTCTGGAAATCAAGAAATACGGAATCGATTTGCGAACCCTTGTCGATAGCACCTATCACTTCGTGTGAGTAAAGAGCTAGTTGTGTTTCGCATGAACAATGTTTTCTAAATCCGTGTTGACTTTGGGTCAATAGATCATTCTGTTCGAGATAAGTCATAATATTTGAATACAGGATATGTTCCAAAACCCTGCTGCAAATTGAAGTCAATGAAATAGGCCTGTAGTTTAGTTGCACAACTGACGCAGCACGCCCAAACGGTGTGGCAAATATCCAAATGGATAATTCCACTACCCGGAAGGCCACAATAGTCCCTTTCAAACTCGCTCAGCTGGTTGTAGAAAACAGGAGTGCGTGTCTGTGGCATAGAGTCTGTTTGGTTCACACGTTAATACTACAACTGAGGCTTATGGCTACAAATATTCCCTATTAAAGGACACATTGGCAGCTACGAGGGTTGGTACTTAAATCTACATCTACATAGATACTCTGTAAATCACATTTAAGTGCCTGGCAGAGGGTTCATTAACCACTTTCATTACCTTTCTCTACCGTTCCATTCTCTAATAGAGCGCGGGAAGAAGGAACACCTAAATCGTTCCGTTTTTGATCTGATTTATTTTATTGGGATGGTCATGTCTCCCTATGTAGGTGGGAGCTAGCAAAATATTTTCACGTTCAGAAGGAAAAGTCGGTGATTGAAATTTCGCAAATAGATGTCGCAGCAACCAATAACGCCGTTCTTTTAATGATTTCTGCCTCAAATCGTGCAACATTTCCGTGACGCTTTCCCCCCTGTAAAAGAAAACTAGCTGCCCTTTTCTGAACCTTCTCAATGTCTTCCGTCAGTCCCATCTGGTGAGGGTCCCACACTGAACAACAGTACTCCGGGAGAGACCGCAGAAGTGTGATGTAGGCTGTCTGTTTGGTGGAGCTGTTCCATCTTCGAAGCGTTCTGCCAATGAAAGGTAACCTTTGGCTCGCCTTCCCCAAAATATTTTCTGTGTGTTCTCTCCGGTCTAAGTTGTTCGTAACTCTAACTCCTAGGTATTTGGTAGAATTTACGATCTTAAGGTTTGACTGATTTCTTTTAGTGGTCATGTGTTACTTCACACTTTTCTTTATTTAGTATCAATTGCCAACATTCGCACCATGTAGAAATTTTGTCTAAATCGCTTTGCAGTTGCTATTGATCCTTTGTTGATTTCACTAACCCATAAACGACAGCATCTTCCACAAACAGTCTAAGAGAGCTATTCATATTGTCTCCTAAATCGTTTATAAACACAAGGAAGAGTATGGGACCTATAACGCTTCCCACTTCTATTTTACTCGATGACTTACCGTAAATTACTACAAACTGTGCCCTTTCTGATAGGAAATCGCGAATCCAGTCACACAATTGGGGCGATATTCCATCAGCACGTAATAGTGGCAACTATGTATTCACGACCAATACAAATACGTTACAGGTTTGCACCTGTTACTGTCCTTCAAAGTAGTCACCAGCGTTGTGTAGAACCCGTAGCCAGCGATGTGGAAGGCGTAGTATAACGTTAACAGAGCCTGTTCTGTTGATGGTGTGAATGGAGCGGTCTACTGCCTGTCGAGCGACTGGAACAGCTCTGAAGGAAATGCCACGAAGTGGTTCCTTCATCTTCGGAATCGAATAAGTCACAAGGACTTAAGTCCAGGTGGATGGTGGACGGTACAGTACTTCCCAGTCCCATCGAGCGAGCTTCCTTTGTATGCGCCCGCGCATTGTCGTTCAAAATGATGGATGGATTTCGCAGAAAGTGTTGGCGTTTCTTTCGCACAGGTGGTCGCAGGTGATGCCCCAAAAGCGAACAGCTATACTGCGAAATTCAATCTTGATCCAACTCCGTTGTTCCTGTTTCGAAAACATAATGACACCGATACGTTATACCGCTCGCACACAAGTGACTGTGCTTCCCTTCGATTCTGTGCACGCCGGTGACGTGGGACGGGCGAATCCATTTGCTCAGAGGCAAGGTACGTACGTCAACAACGTGAGACATCAGCGACAATAGTAGATTCTATTGCATAGTGTCTCCACAGCAGTTTTGCCAAGCCTCGTATGTCACTACGCTATCTGTGGGCAGATGTTCAAATGTTTGTATAGCTTTTGGGACTTAACTATGGGATTATCAGTCCCTAAACTTACAAACTACTTATGAATTAGCTTATACTAAAGACTGTACAAACATCCATGCCTGAGGGAGGATTCGAACCCCCGACAGCAGCGGCCGTGTAGACCGTGACTGGCACGGCTCAGACCGCTCGGCCACCGCGGCCGTCTATCTGTGGGCAGACGACGATGAAACAGTATCAGTACATCTACTATCTCCCAGTGGCATTTGCTGTCATCAGGTCAAAATCGGCGACGTTTCTTCTTGCAGTGCATTTGAGAAGCTTTAGGTAACACCACATACATATAATTTATTCAAAAACAAGTTCATGGTGCGTTACTTTAATTAAACTATGTACACCGTACTTTTAATTTGCGTCGTTATGATTAAAAATTCAATGAAGGAAAACGAACATTATAATTTAACTCTCAGTCGAGAAGGAGGTCAATACAAACAGAGCTCAAGTTCGGACGGGGAAATGAAATCGGCCAATGAACTCAAAATAACCATGCAAGCATTCTTTTTAAGAGATTTGAGAACAACAATAGAAAATTAAATCGAAATGGCCGGGCGTAATTATCTTCTGAAAAGAGTAATACTGGCATTGGAGTCAAGTAATTTTGCCGATGGCGCTGGCGCAGTTGCTAGGCTATCGATTTCGAGATCAGCGGGGCTTAAACACCAATCCCTCCATTGATATTTAGGTTTCCCGTCATTTCCACAAATCACCTCAAATGAATTCTGGAATGGTTTCTTTAGACAGAAACGGCTTACTTCCTTTCTGGGCTTGATCACTTAATCTTCATTCTAGTTGAGAATGGCTAGTCGAGATTTTACCCCAATCCTCACCAACAGAGGGGTTTAGCCTTTTTCTGCATTTCCATTTTACGCCTGTGGCTTTATTCGTAATATATATATACAAAAATACGTGAGAACTCGGGCACATAATTTTTGCTACTGGGAACTGCGTACACGCTGTCCTGGTCTTAAAAAAATAATACAAAAATACGGTTTTCTATTCTTTAGCTTGTACATCACTAGCTTTGCGCACAATTATGCTATGCAGTAACTCTGAATACTAGTCACCTTTAAAAGATTAAGGTTATATATTTTATAAAAATTCGGAAATGAAAAGGGAGAAAGAACCAACAGAATGGAACAATCACGATAAATGCAGTAATACATCGTGATATTACTAGCAACTACAGCGATAATAAGCGCTTTTTAATGTTAGTTCTTGTCACAAAACATCTTAGATGTGACACGCAGATTTTTAGTAAGGGAGCCAGCAACAAATAAGTCACATGTTCTTTCCTTAACTTTGTGATTTTAGATATCAATGACATATCAGATATTCTTCCTACTACTAGTTAAGTCCCAGGTTTCCGACTAATTTTTCAGAACGCGTCGAATTCATCTGTAAAACGATTTCCACGTAAACAGAAAGCCAAACTCGTTGACGGAAGTTTCTATATAGCCTCCTTGTTTCGACTGTTCACTGAACTCCGAGCTCTTTCGCACCACACGTATGCTAATGATTGTGCAATCTTTCTCACGACGTGTGCTAGCGAACAAGGCAATTCCCACTGTGCCGTTAAGTTAAAGAATCTGTGACCAAATCCAAGGTTCCGTCAACTGAAATACCGCGAGCAAACACGCTGAGGAAGGTTTACTAAAAAGTGCACCTCGAAAAAGCAACACATCTTTAAGTGCAAATTACATTAATCATCGCATGAAAACCGCTGTTAACAGTATGTGCAATAAAAATGGCTGTTTTTGGTTAAGTGTAACACCGTAATTTCAAGAAAGTGCCATTTGAAAGGAGCCGGCCTGGTATTTGCCTGCAGCGATTTAGGGAAATCACGGAAAACGTAAGTCAGGATGTCTGCAGGTGGTTATGAACCACTGTCCTCCCGAATGTGAGTCCAGTGTGTTACCACTGCGCCACCTCTAAAGTTTACAGTCTCATTTATATGAACCTCAGGATCAACATACAGCCAAGATTTTAAGGTAAAAAAGACAGAGCAGTCAACAATCCGAAGATTGGTTTAAACACCACAGTGCTTTACTAGGCATGGTCCTGTTTGGAGGTGGTATGCCGTTGCCTTCCTCCGACCTTCGAACTGACTTACCCAGCCAGTTATAGGGGGACCTACAGTTTAACGTGGGTTCCGAACCACGGTGCTACTCGGTATTTTTCACATGAGCGATACTGCCAGAGGTGAAAGAAGTGGAAAGTGACATATAAAAATACTAGCACCTGGCGGGGATCGAACCCGCGCCCTTTGGATTTGTAATCTAGCACTCTAACACTGTACAATATGCAACTCTTATTTTGTGATTACAGACCTATGATTATATATTGACTAAAATAGATTCACAAATTATTTCTGTCCAATATTTACGACATGAAAAGAACAATATCAATAGACTTAAAAATGTCTGATATCGTTGGTTTTAGGAAGCTAAGAGATAAACAACTTCACAACACTGACCATGCTGGGCCATTAGTGGTTTTCCACTACCTACTCGCAGGTTGATTTCTGCTATTAACCTACAGCACAGTTTGTGAGATCTTTCCTCCGAGCCTTCCTAGTAGTTCTGATGTTATGCATTTTGAAAGAGATTAATCCAGGACTTTCCCTGCTTTCCGATATTTCATAATTACTGTCACTATCGAAATCTGAGAAATGATCGTCGGCAGTATGAGAAAAAACTTAATTTATTAAGTGTGTTTTATCCATGATTGTTGTGTTTGAGCTCTGTGACTGTTCCTAAGGCATGGTTGAAAATAACAAGCGCTACCAGTCACACTAAAGTCGCATCAATTATTTATGACACGACCGGTTTCGGGCTTGTGCCCATCTTCAGGTGCTTAAAACATTCAGTATTTTACATGCGTACACCAAATAATTTGTTTTCAAACAGTGAACTCCACCAACATGCTACATATGTAAAATTCTGAATGTTTTAAGCACCTGAAGATGGACACAAGCCCGACACCGGTCGTGTTATAAATGACTAATGGGACTGATAGCGGTTTTTATTCTCAACCCTTAATGTATTAAATTTTGTATCCTTAAAACATGGTATTTCCATTAAATGTATGTGGTGTCGCACAAGTCTAAAGTGCGCGCCACCTACTTTCGCCGCGCGCCGCCATGCACGCACGGCGCGGCATTCTTATGACGTCAGCCACGAACGCCCTCTGCTGCAACTCCGCTCGTGGCCACCACGGAACGACATCGTTCACTTGGGACTGAGATAGGAACCAGCTAACACTTCGGAATCAGATAGGCACCAGTGAAGACTTGGCTATCGGATAGGCACTAGGCAGGCCTCTAGCTCAACTATGTATCAGCATTCTGCAGTACTGAGCTATGTAAAAGTTAAGTATTACTAAGTCTCTAAGAAATATATATCTCGTTCTAATTTACTCTAGTGTTTCTAGTTTCTGCTGTCCCACTGGCTGGTCACCTCCTACCTGCAGAAGCGTGCATCCTTTATTCCTGTGTCGGTCTTTCTACTCGGCCACCGACACCTACGACGGAAACGAGACACAAAACGGCGACGAGGCTGGGACACAAAAATATAAGACAAACAAGCTAACACCAAAAATAATTGTGCCGGAAACAACGACAAATAAACGTTTGAACAGCATAGAAGACGGAACAAACGAAAACCACAATATACACCGATATATCGCTTTTTTTCCAAAACAGTTCGCTTGTGGTTTTCGTTGGAAATATAAACCGATACATCGCTTTACCAATGTGCAACCAAGACGCATTAGAGTGCCAGACTACAAATCCGAAGCTCCCGGGTTCGATCCCCACCAGGTCCTAGGATTTTTACCTGTCATTTTCCACTTCTTTCACCTCTGGCAGTATTGCTCATATGAAAAATACCGAGTAGCACTGTGGTTCGGAACCCACGTAAAACTGTAGGTCCCCCTATAACTGGCTGGGTAAGTCGGTTCGAAGGTCGGAGGAAGACAACGGCATACCACCTCCAAACAGGACCATGCCTAGTAAAGCACTGTGGTGTTCAAACCAATCTTCGTGTTGTTGACTGCGTTATCTTACCTTTTTATATCGCTTGACCTTGTTAGGTCCTGCTATCTAGCGCTAAGGCTGATCTTACACTATTTTTGACAAAAAATCTTTGTCAAAGAAAATGGGACAGTGTAATATGGAACTTTCGTCAAAAAATCTTTCAAATCAAATGTTCAAATGTTTGTGAATCTGTGGGACTTAACTACTTTGGTTATCAGTCCCTACACTTACAAACAACTTAAACTAGCTTACGCTAAGGACAAGAAATAGACTTATGCCCGATTGAGGACTCTAACCTCCGACGGTGAGGAGCGGTTCGCTACGCAGCAAGGCGCATTGGAACGTTCGGCCACTCCACCGCGGCAATAGTTCTTTGATCAAATCTAACTGATCACCTCAGATTTTATCAAAGAAAACGTACGTCTACAATAAGAAATGTGACCGCCTGAAGCGCTATCTTCGCAGTAGCAATCTGACGTACTATTTGAAAATATGACCGCGAAAGTCGTATAGTGTGTGTCGTCGCAACAATAAAATGTACACGTTTGTATGAGGGCGGTTATAAAAACCGGCTGCATGGAGCCGAAAGCTACAAGACAACTGCGGAAGTCATTAGCGATGAGGTGAGGACTGGTTTCGGGGCAGACGAGGTAACAAAGAAAACTAATGGCATCCGCACCAGTTTAACAGCTGAGAACGGAAAAGAACAGAACGACACTGTGTTTAATTCACTACACACAAACACACACACACATACACGGATATGTTTCCATATAGTTATACGAAATACAAAATGTTTTTTATTTTTTATTATTATTATTATTTTTTTTTTTACTGTAAATGCGACAAAGCAAAAGAGTAAACAGTGCACAGGCTCCTTACCAGCAACAAGTGTATTGGCTCCACCTCTTGAAATTCTTAGAACGGACCACCACTGCAGACGCAAGCGTCACCAGTGTTGACAGTCTTATAAATGTCTACCAATTGCAACTACTGTACATGCAACTTTTGGTTATAAATAGATATTTATACAAAATGTTTCCACTGTTATTTCTTGGTGAAACATTTTTCTATTAAATAACTGAACCACAACTGTTGCCTTATTTCACAAAACTTGCTTCATTTTGTATGACGTAGGTTTCGTGTATGAACCTGTTTTCCAGTACCTTACTGATTCCAAAAAGTACACAACTTAAGACAAACCATTGCATTACTTCAATTCTCTTGTTTTCGACTTGACCAGTGAAAGGTATTACTGATCGATAATTAATTTAGAAACAATTATATTTGCGTTTTACATCCAATGGAATATCTTTGCCGGCCGCGGTGGCCGAGGGGACTAAGGCGCTCCAGTCACGGTCTGCACGGCCACTACGGTCGGGGGTTCGAATCCCCCCTCGGGCATGGATATTTGTGCCGTCCTAGTTCGTAAGTAGTTCATAAGTAGTTTGTAAGTTTAGGGACTGATGACCCCGTAGTTAAGTCCAATAGACTATACAAACATTTGAAGATTTTGGAATATCTTTATAATTATTTATGTCAGTAACTAACTTACTGTAATCTCCATATTATATTTTGATGGAGAGTTGGAGGCAATAAACCTGACACCAGAACAATTTTTGTCCGTATCCAAAGGTCACAAAAAGGTTGTTATATTTTGTGATTCAACTTCTGCAATACAGGCACTTGCATTCTCCCAAACACCTCTAAGTACTTGCATAAATGAAATAAAATCATCTATTCCTTGAAATAGTTTTGCATGGATAACAGCACATACAGGTATACAGGGGAATGAAATGGCAGACTTTCTAGGCAAAAAAGAAACCAAGATTTCTCAAACAAATTGCCCTAAATTATCATACAGCTCTATTAAAAGACTCATAAACAACAGTTTCAAGGAGAAGTTGTATGACCACTTGACAACACAAGGGGAAGGAAATTCATGGCTTCTACTGTTAGAAGAGAAGAACGCACTTCCTAAACACCCACGAAGGGAAACTGTGGCAGCATTTCGAAGAATTACTGGTCACGACTGCCTTGCGAAACACCTGCACAAGATTGGCACTCACCGAAGTGTGTTATATGTGAAAGAGAAGACACCGTTATGAATTGGGAGCATCTAAAAAACTGTAAAAGACTGCAATATTGTGACGGGATGTCAGATGGTCAATTGTATTGGGAAGTTAGAAGACTAATGACTATGTATAAAATGTCTGAGCATTAAATAAATAAATAATTTTTAGTGCCGATGACTTGCTGAGAGGTCGGGTCACTTCTCGGACCCGATCCCACCCGTTGGCTTTGAACTATGCCATCGACGTGTTGTGTAGTAGGCAAAGTACTTTTAACAAGCTAGACTCTAAATGTCTATTCTGTTTGACAAAAGTACTTTTTTTTTTTTTTTTACGAATATGTCATACTTTTGAAGGATGTGCTTAGACAGGAACCTAAGAGAACATGTTAAATTGTAGCGAGTGAACAAGCAACGATGGCACTGCGATGCTCGCGTGTTCGGAAATCACGTGTAGTAGGTCACCACTGCGAAATGCAAGGCACCTTCCAAATTACCAGCGAAATTTTAACGAGCCTCGTGGTTTAATTAAAACAGTAATCAGTATTGAAACATTGATTATTTGCTGTTGGGTACGACAGAAATACGGTTTTTCCGACATGTCGATGACGTCATGGGTCAGAGCAGACGGGTTAATTAATTATTGTACCTTCTTCAGGAACAATAACCTCAATGGTTAAAAAAAATTAAAAACTGAACTGTAGTAACGCAATGGTTACTTTGCAATCAGTAAGGTACTGCAAAGTGGGCTCATAATCCGAAACCTAGGTCGAAGAAAATAAAGGACGTTTTGCGAAACAAGGCAACAAGTGTGGTCCAGATATATATCTATCTGTTCGGTGTACGTTTGTCACGTCTGAACCACAAGACATAAAGAGCTAAAAATTTGTACAGATCTAATGTCTACCCGGGAAACGCTTTAGGCACGTTTTTATGGCGATCAGATAGCTATTTATCTATATATATTAATTTGAATGTATGTTCGGTGTACGCTTATCACGTCCGAACGACAAGACGCAGAGTCTTAAATATTTGTACGGCTATAAATTTATACCTGAGGAAGGTAGTAGGCGCGGTTTTATAGCGATCTGACACATTTTTGTAATTTGAAGAATATAACGCGAAATGCGGAACAATAATTACCCTTTGAAAATTATATTTACTCTTTGAAAATGGTTTCATTGGTGGAATTGTTGCCTTAGGGTTGAAATGATAAAAGGGCGGAGTATGTTGGGATGGAAAGTTATCGGTGTATATAAAATTCTACGTGTGTGTGTGTTAATATTTTCCTCTGCAGCGAAAAGTACAGAACGCAAACGAAGGGTCTTTGTGTAATTGTTGTCCGATGTCTCCCGGTGTACAACAAAGCAGTTCCATGCCGATAGCTGTAAGGGGGTGGAAGATATGGTGGTTGAAAGTCGTCAAATTATTTAAAAAATTCGGACTGAAGCCCAGCGATGACGTTTACGACTCTATAGCAAGGAGGTTACATACAACGAAACGTGATGCCACAGATCATATCTTTGGTCTATGCGTGCTATAATGTCTTCAGCTCTTTCTCTGTGAGGATAAGCATACGAATAAGAAAATATAATTAACGAAAACGCGAGCGGAGCCGCGGATTTAAGCTAGTACTCTATGTAAGCAACAGCTGGGGCTATTAAATGTTCGTCCGCCATTTTCAATGACACATTATTTGTCAAAAAAAATTGAACAGTGTAATGTCCCCTTTTCCCCACCTGAAAGATTCTTTTTCAAAAACTATTGAAGAAAGAATGTTTGTCAAAGGAAATTTGATAGTGTAGTAATATCGGCCTAAAGTGATGATCCAAGGGCATTAAAGGACAATGTGGGCAGCGGCGACGCTAGGCCTCGGCGAGGGCGACCGCTGGCGGCCTCGCGCCTGTGGCGGACTTAAATTTTAGCTTTTTTATTGTTTTAACCTTTTCTTTAATTTGATGTTTAACGGCGCTTTTCAGCTGCTAGATTAAGTAGCGACGACCTACATCTAACGTACACTAGTTTAACCCAAGTACGAACACAACATCCGTAACCAAGTGTTGGTTTCGACTGCCAACGGGAGCAACCACGCGAACTGTGGTATCACGCCTTAGTGCTCTCCTTCTCAAATAGTGGTCTGATGAAGTCACACTTCACGTACCGTAAGACAGGGAAGTTTTAATTTTTATGATGCCATAACTACTGAAATGTCGGCCGTATCGCAAAATCCTTTCTTAGCTGACGTCTCCAAACCTGCCAAATTTCAGCTTCATAGGTGAGGTAATTTTCGAGATTTCGTGTTTAGTCAGTGAGTGTCTGAGTGAATGAATGAATGAGTGTTCAAATGTTTGTAAATCTATCGGACCAAACAGCGTGGTCATCAGTCCGTAGCTTACAAACTACTTAAACTAGGGTAAACTAACCTAAGGACAACACACACACACCCATGCCGCAGGGAGGAATCGAACCTCCGACGGAGAGCAGCAGCGCGATCCGCAGCGAGCGCCTTAGACCGCTCGGTTACTGCACCGCGACAATGAATAAGTGTCCTTTCGCTTTTATATAGATGGAGATTATTGGTGTATAATTCAGCTCATTTTATTTAACATTTTCTTTCTTACTGAAAAAATGAAAGAGGCCTCACAAAGACGACTTCACCAACGCCCAGTATTCGTTTAGCGCCGCCACTGAATTTGGGAAACGTAAAACACGCAATATATATATACGAGGCGCGTGCAGAAAGTAAGTTCCGTTTCAATTGATCTCCGCTGCACCGTTGCGACTGCAGTTCCGCACATGCGCTGTAGACGATGTGTATCAAGGAGAAGAACGTGCGCCATTTGGAGATCGCTGTCAGTTACGTATGCTTTGTTGTGGTTAAATAAATAAATAAAATGTTTGTTAAGCTTATGGGACTTAACTACGGGGTCATCAGTCCCTAAACTTACAAATTACTTATGAACTACTTAGGAACTAGGACGGCACAAATATCCATGCCCGAGAGGGGATTCGAACCCCCGACCGTAGTGGCCGTGCTGACCGTGACTGGAGCGCCTCAGTCCCCTCGGCCACCGCGGCCGGCGAGGTAACAGAAGACGTGTTGAACAATAAGTAACTGCTTATGTAATTAATTATGCGAGCTTGAGGGAAAGTACATTATGATAACCTTTGGCAAAAGCCTTAGGAGAATGTCGCCACCTGTCACTAAAGAGGGAAATCATGTGGAGCACTCACCTCACCTTCAGAAGCCGCTGATCATGACCATCCACACAGCAGTGCGCTGCGCGTCCAGCGGCGACGGCAGATATCTTGGGGTCCAGCAGGCAGCCAGATAAGAAGGGAGTCTCGCGAGATAATCCGGCCGCCGCACAGAGCACCGCAACCGCAACCGCAACCGCACACCTGGTCCGCACGCTGCGCCGGTCACCGGCCTTCTGACAGCTCGCTGCCGCGCAACTGGTGGGCGGGCCAACGGCGCGGGCCGCTGCGACGCCAGCGCCCCTACCGCAACCCGGGGCTCCGCCAGCGGCGCCGGCACCTACCAGAGCGGACTCGCGCCTTGCGTCCTGACACAGAGTGGCAAGGATGGGGCCCCTCCACGCCCACACCAACGTGGTGACCATCACAAAAGTTCTACTGTCACGTCCGTACTTAGGTTTGTTTGCTAAGGTGGATCACGGGATGTGGGAACCGCGATGTTATCCGTACGTGTGGGCACGATCACCCATTAATACGGTGCATCTGGAGATAGAATTGGTCGAAAGGTATGCGAAGGGTAAAGCTATGTAAGGGCAGAGGAAAAAAGAAGTTCCAAGGCAAGAACCAAGGGAAAAAACCTCTGCGACAGTGGGGTAGGTATGAAGGGCAGTAACGGTATGCTATCTGCGACAGATCATGCAAGGTTTGGTAATGTTAGTAATGGGTATTTTCTCAGTACTTTGCTAGGTTCGTCATAAAGAATCAGTCCGTTTGATGCGAGGTTCTGCTGCAGCTGAGCTCCTGTGAAGTCTCCTGGGTCGGCTGCAGCAGATTACCCGTTAACATCGGCTGTGGCAGAATACCTGTAACATAGCCAAGTTTTTCATGGTAGTTAGGCAGTTGCGTCATAGAACTGGCTAAGTGTGCGGGACTGTTTAGGTTTGTTTGTGTTTAGTGCGCTGAATATCGTTTCCCTGCTTTCCCTGTAGGTCGGCTGTGGGCTCCGCTGGCATTGCCAGTCAGATTGCTGTTCTGCAGGGGTTTGCCATGTTAATCGTGTTTGCGAGTTGGTGACACAGAGTAACATCACAGACAAATATACACAGACAGGAAACCTCCATAAGAGCCCGGTCCCACGCTCAGGGGCGCAGGGAGGGAAGGTTCCGTAAGATGTCCCATGATGGTGCTGGCCACAGCAGGCAGCAGGTAGTGGCTATCCCCACCACCGCCTCCCCTCAAACGTTGGCACGCCGGACACAGCTGTGGCCTCGTGGCAGGCGGCACGAGCTCTCCCCTCAGTCTCCCCTCCATGCTACCCTCTGACGTGCGAGAGGCACCCTCAGAAGCGCCTCTAGTGTGGTCTACCGGTATCACAGAGTAACATATACAGAGGAGAAGCCCCCCTCTAAACCACTGTCCTACGCTCCGCTCGTAGTTCCGTAAGATTCTAGCAGGTGTCAGGCGGAGCGCTAGCTTAGGGTGCCTCTCACACGTCAGAGGGTAGTGTGGAGGGAAGACTGAGGGGATAGCTTGTGCCGCCTGCCACGAGGCCACGGCTGTGTCCATCTTGCTGGCGTTTGAGGGGAGGTGGTGGTGGGGAGAGCTGCTACCTGCCGCCTGCTGTGGCTAGTTTAGAGCTACTTCTGACCGCAGCGCCACCATGGGACATCTTACGGAACTGCTGGAAACCCTCCCTCCCCGCACCCATGAGCGTAGGACTGGGCCCTTACGGAGGTTTCCCGTCTGCATATATTTGTCTGTGCCGGTACTAAGCCAGGGAACCTGCTAGCATCTTATGGAACTACGAGGGGAACGTAGGACAGTGATTTAGGGGAGGGGGGGCTGCTTCTCTGTATGTGTTACCACAGAGTTGGGAGGGCTGCTTCTCTGTATATGTTACTCTGTGGTAACATATACAGAGAAGCAGTCCCCCCTAAACCCTTGTCCTACACTCCCCTCGTAGTTCCGTAAGATGCTAACAGGTGTCAGGCGGTTCCCCGGCTTAGTACTGGTAGACCACACTAGAGACACTTCTGAGGGTGCCTCTCGCAGATCAGAGGATAGCGTGGAGGGGAGGCTGAGGGGAGAGCTCGTGCCGCCTGCCACGAGGCCACGGCTGTGTCCGGCTTGCTGGCGTTTGAGGGGATGTGGTGGTGGGGGCAGCCGACACGTGCCGCCTGCTCTGGCCAGTTTAAAGGGCTGCTTCTGACCGCAGTGCCATCATGGGACATCTTACGGAACTGCTGGAAACCCTTCCTCCCCGCACCTCTGAGCATAGGACCAGGTCCTTACGGAGGTTTCCCGTCTGTATATATTTGTCTGTGCCGGTACTAAGCCAGGGAACCGCCTGACACCTGCTAGCATCTTACGGAGTTACAAGGGGAGCGTAGGACAGTGGTTTAGGAGGGGCTGCTTCTCTGTATATGTTACCACAGAGTTAGGGGGGCTGCTTCTCTGTATATGTTACACTGTGGTAACATACACAGACAAGCAATCCCCCCACCTAAACCACTGTCCTACGCTCCCCTTGTAGTTCCGTAAGATGCTAGCAGGTGTCAGGCAGTTCCCCGGCTTAGAACTGGTAGACCACACTAGAGACACTTCTGAGGGTGCCTCTCGCAGGTCAGAGGATATCATGAAGGGGAGGCTGAGGGGAGAGCTCGTACCGCCTCCCACAAGGCCACGTCTGTGTCTGGCTAACTGGCGTTTGAGGGGTGGTGGTGGTGGGGGCAGCCGCTACCTGCCGCCTGCTCTGGCCAGTTTAAAGGGCTGCTTCTGACCTCAGCGCCATCATGGGACATCTTACAGAACTGCTGGAAACCCTCCCTCCCTGCACCTCTGAGCATATGACCGGGCCATTACGGAGGTTTCCCGTCTGTATATATTTGTCTGTGCCGGTACTAAGCCGGGGAACCGCCTGACACCTGCTAGCATCTTACGGAACTACGAGGGGAGCGTAGGACAGTGGTTTAGGGGAGCTGCTTCTCTGTATATGTTACCACAGAGTTAGGGGGTGCTGCTTCTCTGTATATGTTATTCTGTGGTAACATATACAGAGAAGCAGACCCTCCCCCCCATAAACCACTGCCCTATGCTCCCCGCGTAGTTCCGTAAGATCCTAGCAGGTGTCAGGTGGTTCCCCGGCTTAGTACCGGTAGACCACACTAGACACACTTCTGAGGGTGCCTCTCGCAGGTAAGAGGATATCGTGGAGGGGAGGCTGAGGGGAGAGCTCGTGCCGCCTGCCACGAGGCCACGGCTGTGTCCAGCTTGCTACCGTTTGAGGGGAGGTGGTGGTGGGGACAGCCACTACCTGCCGCCTGCTCTGGCCAGTTTAAAGGGCTGCTTTGACCGCAGTGTCATCATGCGATGTCTTACGGAACTGCTTCAGCACCCCCCCCCCCCCCCGCCTCGCACCCCTGATCGTGTGACCGGGCCCTTACAGCCCTTGTCTGTTGTTCTGCTCATAGACTCGTATACTTCAATTGGCAACCCCAGTACTAGGTTCTTCCCTGCAAATGGCGGCGATCAGCCGCTTCAGTTGGGAGACAGTTGCCTCGCTTCTCCGCTACGGCGTGGTAGGGGCTTCGTTCTGCTCAGTGGCGGCGCACTCTGTGTGTGTGTTCACTGGCTCAGTGAACCCCCTGAAAAATAAAGCCTGTCCTGAAAAAAAAATCAAATAAATAAATCAAACAAAATGTTTTTAAGCAGGGACGTACACGAAAAACAAGTACAAATATAACCTATCACAAAATCCACAATTTTTGAGTTACATAAATGAAATTATGTACAATTGTCGATGGTAATTCAAACCATCTACTGGAATTGATTGTAATTTTAATTTTAATTTTTAAATTTTTTGGAAGTTTTTTAAGTTTATGAACTCATGGTTCACAAAGGTACCTTTTACAAAGAAAGTTTCTACGAAATTGCCTTGAATTTTTTGCAGTATAATCTCAACCAGTATATAAACAAGCCCACAGAGTCATTTCAATTTATTGATATTTAACAAAGTTCTATGTTTAATTATTTTTAATTGAAATACTACACATTGAAATTCTACTTTATTTATTGTCTATTTTGACATACATGAATGATATTAAATATTCACTCTGTATACATGTTCCTGATGTATAATGAAAAAGACATGCCAAAAACCACAGCCATATCTTTCCTGGTTTCGAAGAAAAATGTACATGAATAATGAAAACGGTAGTTCTGAGAAAATGCATTTACAGTTAAACATGCTTTTTCGTTGCCATTCCTCCAAAACTTCCAGATCTGTAATGAATGTCCTCAAATCCTTCAAGACTTCTTTTTTGCATTTTTCTTTTCTGTCTTGTTTGCTCTGCAAGGACTTCACTGAATTTAATCCTGCAAGTACACCTTGAGTGTCAATCCCCATCAAGATGTCGCGAGTAGTCTTGTGTAGGTCGCGAACGAACTAGTTCGGAAGAGCGCTCCCACAGGCGAAATACGCGAACTAGTTCGCAGATCCGTAGCCTCTTAGTTCGTCCACTCCTTTTCCGAAGACTAACGAGTAACAGCGAGAGGACGCAAGAGCGCGCAGAATCGCGTGATTCCCTTCTGCCAGTTGCCGTTATTTCGAGCTGAGATGCAGCTCAGCTGTAGTTTTAGTAGCGGTAGCAAAAGCCAAAACGAGCGGACGAACTAAAAAGAGCGACCTACTTCGCGACCGAGCTGCGAACTAAAAGGAGAGCTACCGGTCGCGAACTAAAATATGCGCGATAGGGCATTATAGATCGCGAACTATTATATGGGCGATAGGTCGCGAACTAAAATATGCCCTTTGAAGTTTGCAAGGCGCTAAGTCCTCGCCTTCTCAAATAGTGGACTGATAAGTCACACTATCACGTGCCGCAATATGGGGAAGCTTTCCTTTTTATGACGTCATATCTCCTGATCTGTCGGCTCTATCGCAAAATCCTTTCTTAGCTGACGTTTTCTACCGATGAACTACATTCCTGCCAAGTTTCAGCTTCATAGGTGAAGTAGTTTTCGAGATCTCGTGTTTAGTCAGTGAGTGAGTGAGTGAGTGTCTGAATAAGTGTCCTTTCGCTTTCATATACAGGGTGTCCAGAAAAGGGCTCCCTGATTTCAAAATTAAATTTCTCGAAAACAAAGATCGATAGAGGAATGCAGTAAACGGTATGTTTATTGTGAAAGCTGTAAGAAGTTTATACAGCAGTTTGAAATAATAGTTACAAAAGCTGCTAACAGATGGCGCTGTACGCTGTAGAGCTCATATCAGCATACATAAGTGAAATAATCTTATGAAAACGCTCTTTGCAAACAATCACATCACAATGTTTTCTAAATGTTCACCATTGGCACTACAGAGGTGGCGCAAACGAAGAATGAAATTCGCCATCACATTTCGTAGTGTCTCAACCGAAATGGATTCACATGCCACAGAGATCGCCGATTCAAGCTCGTCCAGCGTGGCGGGATGCTTCGGGTAGACCATGTCTTTCACTGTGCTCCACAAAAAGTCACAGGGAGTCAAATCCGCCGAATATGGACGCCAACCCATGCCTGCACCAGTAAATTTGGGATATTCCAAAGCAATGACTCGATTCCCGAAGTATTCCTCAAGAAAGCGAAACACTTGTTCGGTCCGATGTGGTCGGGCTCCATCTTGCATAAACCATTCAGTACCTGGTCGATCCTCTAACGCTTGCTGTGTGGAGATAAATTGTTCCAAAATTGCAACGTAACGTGCACCAGTGACCGTTTCTCGAATGAAAAAAGGGCCATTAATGCTTTTGCTGCATACTGTAGGAGAATACAGGGGTTTCGCTTCACACCAATATGGGTTTTCGGAACCCCAAAATCGCCAGTTCTGCTTATTCACGCATTCATTCAGGTGGAAGTGTGCTTCATCTGTAAACCAGATGCAGCCAACATCAAATCCTTCACTATCAATCATTGTGAGCATCTGATTAGCAAAGACAACCCTTTGTTGCACAGCTCATATGGGTATGGCCTGGTGCGTTTGAATTTTGAATGGAAACATGTGTATGCTCTTTCTCGGTATTTTCTGCGCGCTGGAACGCTTCTAACCAGTCTCAGATGCAATTCTACGGACGGATGACATTGGATTTCGCCGAATAATTCCAGAAACTGTGGCGATATTTTCAGGCGTAACTGCGGTTTGCTTGCGGCCCACGTGCCCCATTAGATCATCAGTTACGCTGCCTGTTCGTTGAAATTTTGCGAAGAGCGTACGAATGGTTTTCGCATCGGGTCCTTTTGGAACATTAAATCGTGCTTGAAAACTTCGCCTTTTTGCCGTAGGACTCTCTTCTAACCTGTGGTACTCTAGCACCAGAAAAATGCGTTGTTCAATGGAGTACATGGTTTTAATCTCTTCCTTGGGTACGCTAACCTCCTTTCACGTTTCAATAGTGGATCTGATCGCTCTGGGCTTCGGATCACTATTTACACTAGGCATTACGTATGGCGATTACAGCGCCGTCTGTTAACAACTTTTGTTACTATTATTTCAAACTGCTGTATAAACTTCTTACAGCTTTCACAATAAACATACCGTTTACTGTATTCCTCTATCGATCTTTGTTTTCGAGATATTTAATTTTGAAATCAGGGAGTTCTTTTCTGGACACCTGTAGATAGAGATACACCACCCCAGTACTAGGGTTCTTCCCTGCAAATGGCGGAGATCAGCTGCTTCAGTTGGGAGACAGTTGCCTCGCTTCTCCGCTACGGCGTGGTAGGGGCTTGGTTCTGCTCACTGGCGGCGCGCCCTGTGTGTTTACTGGCTCAGTGAACCCCCTGAAAAAAGCTCTTCGTGAAAAAAATCAAAAAAACTTATTTAAAATATCATTCTTCGTTTCGTTCTTCTATCACATCATTTTACACGCACATTCAAATTATTTTTTTCGCATGAGAAACGTATAGGAGTCGAGGCGCGGCCGCTTAATGTAGCCAGCAGTGACCACAGCGTTGCAATGCACACGCGCATCTGAGGTACAAGTTCTCTTCTGAACCCCCTGTAGGTAGCATATGGGCGCTCCCACGGCAGGAAGGGTCGAAGGAAAACGCCGCTTTTAACATTGGCGTTGGAACTGGTAGATAGACCAGCTCCTGGCTACTCGAGCTCTGGCGGTTACGCACAAATGGTCCTGAAGCGACACAATGGAGCTATTGCGCACCTCGCCTTGCACATCGGCAAATCCTACATTAACGCAACATCCACCCTTCATATTTGCTTTTGGCGCAATGAAGAATAATAAAAAACGTCATATTTCGTAAAATGTCTTATAACTATAAATTAAAGACGCATCAACCATAAAATATTCCAGAAGATGCGATCATGAATAAGTCACTACTCTCCACCTAGTAAGAATAGCCGTGTGGTCAGCGGCATTGCGTTGCGTCGTTGAAGGTAATGGATTCGAGACCGACTCCAAGCAACGCAACCTTCTTTTTAACAGATGACAATGACTTCTGTAATGTTACTTGCCACATATATTTCGACGTTTTGGTAAATATGCCCAGATTTTGAAGGTAATTGCAACAAATATTTAACTATTTGAGATGTGTGGGAGAGCAGCCTTTACGTATGCGTAAGGTTAGCTCAAGGCTCCCACAAACATTACAGAATAGCAATCTTTTCTGGGCAAAATCTTTCTAACACAGCGCAACTAGCGGCACCGCTGCATCGCCTACCGTGGAAGAATGTTAAGTTTGTTTGGTCCAAGGAATGTGCTTTCCAAAAGTTAAAGGACGCTTTACTCAGCGATCGTTGTACATTTTGATCCTGACAGACCTGTTGTGCTAGCCACTGACGTGTAGGCCTACGGAACTGCAGAAGTCCTCTCGCATCGCATTGCCTCTTCAGACAGACCTTTCGCTTTTGCTTCAAAATAGTTAAACAAAGCCCAGGTCAATTACTTTCAAATAGAGAAAGAGGTATTAGCAATCATCTATGGTATCACCAAATTCCACCAATAACTGTATGGTCGCAAGTTTTACCTGGTAACTGACCACAAGGCGCTTCAGTCCTTGTTCCACCCTGCCAAGCCCATATCTGGGCGCACTGCACAGATGATACAACATTGGGCGCTCATATTGTCTTATTACAATTACGAAATCACCTACCAGCGGATATCAAAACACATTTATGCTGACACACGCAGTCATGTCTTCCTGTTGGCCCGGATGTTGATTTTGAGGCATCAGAAGCTTCTTGTTGCCACATAGATGATATCGATTCTGAGGTCATGGATCAGTTTCCTCTGGATCACTGGAAGGTTGCCCGTGCAATAGCAGTGGATTCAGATCTTCAAATCACGTTGCGCTACCTCCGCACAGGATACCCTCGCATACTGATGCAGATCGTTAGCCTGGTGGTTTGAAGCTACTTTTCGCGGCGATGTATTTATCAGTGTTACAGGGTGTAATTTTGCTTTGTACAGAACACGATCAGTCACGTGTGGTGATCTATTACTCATTGCAATGTCCGGTGCAACAATTATTGAACCAAGGTCATTGGTGTGTGGTCCGCACCAAACAACTGGCGCGCAGACATTGCACATGGATGGATACTTATTGATGTACAAATAGAGAGGATGAAGGTTCATTTCCAAGCTTGTGCGGAAAACCAACTCGCCCCTCTTCAAAGGTTATCAGAATGGCCAAACCCGATAGTGTCATGGGAGTGCGTGCTTTTAGTCTTTGCGGTCCATTCTGGAATACACAATGGCTCATCATTGTGGATGCTTACAAGTAATTTTCTTTTGTGTCCCAGCCTCGTCGCCACTTTTGTGTCTCGTTTCCGCCAGTTGTCGTAGGTGTCGGTGGCCGAGTAGAAAGAGACCGACACAGGAATAAAGGATGCACGCGTGTGCAGATACGGAGGTGACCAGCCAGTGAGACAGCAGAAACTAGAACACTAGGCTAAATTAGAACAATATATATATTTCGTGGAGTCTTGGTAATACTTAACTTTTACATAGTTCTTGACTGCAGAATGCTGATACATAGTTTAGATAGAGGCCTGCCTAGTAATGATTCCTAGTGCCTATCCGATAGCCAAGTCTTAACTGGTGCCTATCTGATTCCCAAGTCTTAACTGGTGCTTATCTGATTCCCAAGTGAACGATGCAGTAGTCGTGGCCACGAGCGAAGTTGCAGCAGAGGGCGCCGTGCGTCATGGCGGCGCGCTGCAAAAGTATGTGGCGTGCACTTCATACTTGTGCGATACCACACCCCTGCCACCCAAACCGCCGCGCCGTCGTGGCGTAGGGCTGAGGGCCACGGCGGCGGCACTGGGAGGAGGGCCTGGGCGGGGGCGTTACTGGTGGGACGGGCGTCGTAGCTGAGGCTGGGATCGAGACGTCGTTCGCGCCCCGGTATCCACCTTGTGACCCCCGGAAAACCCACCAAAACGAGGGGAAGGGCGCACGCCTCCGCCCAGAGGGAGCAGGTCATCTTCTGAGGTGCGTGGCCCAGGTGGCGGCGTCACGCACGGTCCCGGAGTTCCTCTCGGTGACGCTCTCATCTGCGGCGGTGACAGAGGCGGAGAGACAGACTGCATAGGAGGCGCGTCCACCTCCATGGGTATGATCTCGTAGTCCAGCGACGCTGAAACGGTCTGCGAGCGATGTGGCTGTGTTCCCTGGCGACGAACTGGGTCTGGAATCAAGAAACCAGACAGAATCGCGCGACCTGTGTAGGCGCAGTTGGTTTGCGTGGTGACACCACAGTTTCCTTTCGTGGTCCCCATGAACTCAGTCTGTTTTTTGTATAGAGGGTCTACCAGAACTGACAGACTGACAATGGTCATGATCCACAGTTTATTTTAAGGGAATTTGAACAATTTTACCATGCCAATGGTATTCACCATTTAACCCGTGCTCTGTTTCACCCTCAATCCAATGGTGAAACTGAACATTCTGTGAGGACATTCAAGTCACAAATGGTCAACTCAAGTACCACCACACGCGCGAAGAAGTTTTTCTGCAGTTCCTTTCCTCCTACCGCTCCCAGCCATGCAACGGACCATAACCTGCGGAATTGTTGCACGGACGGCGTTATCGTCGCACTCCGCAGACACTGCACGCTACACAGACTCAGGCACAATATCATGTGGATGCATCTGTCTTTTTCAGGTCCTATGGTGGACACAGACGTTGGAAGCACGGTACCATCATTTAATGGCTTGGCACTAACATATTTTTGTTGTAGGGTGCAGTGGGCATGCAGCACAGACTCAGACACCAAATTTGCCCTTGTGTACTAGAGAATGCCACAGCTGAGTTTTGTCAACAGATTCGCTGTCCCGTCGGATGGTGGCGCCCTCACCTCATCCGACATCATGGGTTCAGCCGACTTCCTTCTCACCCTCGAGCCCATCGAGCTGGACACTTTGCCTCTAGCATCAACGCATCCAACAACCCATCCTCCTTCGGACGTTGTGGGTCCACTGATGTCCGCCATTGCAGATTCATTGCTACACATTGAGGATCCTTGAGACGCTGCAGCCCACGGAACGTCGGGGAGGGGGTGGGAGGAGTCACTGCCGTACCAAACATCAAGATCGTCATTCCTGCATCTGTTCCTTCTGTGCTCGTGTCCATGGAAGTGCAACCTTTGGTGCATTTTCCGCCTGGTGTTTCATGCCGAGGGCAGGCCGGATGGCGGGTTGCGGCCAGTGGTTCAGAGCTGGGTCCAGATTCAAACCCCAGTCCCTCAATTACTCCCACAGGCACTCCTTCCCCCCACTGTCGTTTCACTCACTACACAATGAAGGTGAGAAGGTTGGGGGGGGAGTAGTGTTGTGGCGTCGCCATCTGCCACAATGCCAGCAGTCTCCATACGCCTCCACACCACAAGAAGATGAAGATGTGGTAACTCGTATCACAGTACTTCGACTATTGGGGGTGCCTCAAGTCTCGTACCACTCTGTCTTGCACGATGTGCTGGCCAATCAGAAGAAGAGGGCTGGGCTAGATACGCCGGCGTAGCAACAGGCACAAGAGCAGAATAGTGGAGGACTATGTTCAATCTGACAGTGAGTAAGGAGCAAGTACAATGAACCAGCCGTCTATTTTATCTCAACCCTGAACACTTCTACTGACTGTAGCTACGAGAGTACAGCAGAACCGATTTGCACAACAAGCACATCATTCCTTCTTTTGTAATAAAAGTATATGCGCACTAACCATTTCTTTCAGTTGCCGACCTTGTCCACCATGCGAGAAAATGTGATTGGCCACACCAGAGGGGTGTGCGTGAGATTTGTGGTTTTCATTGTAATCTTCTGATGATGTTCATGCATGGTGAGTGTTAGATACGATGTTTGCAGTTATGTTAGGTCCTCACCATGAAAATGTGGAGGTCATCAATTATTTTTATGTGAGCACTCATGATGAAGCACGTGTAAAAGGCTGTTGGTGAATTTTTTGAGGATACTTCAGTTTATAGCACAGAGTGAGATCAATTTTCAGTGTCAGTGTATCAGGAGTTAGCAGTAGCATATTTTATTTCTTCTTGGTAAAACTTAGGTGGTGATGGGAAGTAGATTGGTGAAATACCTTAACTTTTTATTTAAATATATACCATTGAGGAGCAAGTCTCCATGGTTATGGAAAATGTAGTTGGATGGTGGCATGAAGAAGATTCAATAACGCATGTGACATATTAGAACAACTACAGTAATTGATTACCCCACTACACGACATGCAACACCCCTGAAATAATATTAGTTTTCTTTAAGTTTCAGGATCACAACTAATGTCAATTTGTGTGTGTGTGTGTGTGTGTGTGTGTGCATGATTAAGCACTATACCTAGGCCAAAAAATATATAGGTATGGAATTTAAGAATTATTTTTCTGTTTAACCAGAAACGATACAAATAATTTTGTAAGTCAATAACAAAAAGGTTTTTCCATTGCACAGATCTGGCCTACAGATGAACAAATGATATCGATGTGACAGAATCAGGCACCATCAGCACAGCTTATGGTATTCGAAGATAAAAAAGAACTCGCTTCCTAGATGGCATATCATAAGTGCCTGATAACTGACTTATTTTCCAGCAGTGAAAGCCCTGTATACATGAGGTAGACACCTCAGCAATTCATGCTACTTACTTGTGAATGGAGGCAAGAGACTGAATGGAGGAAAATTCACCATAAGAATGTGTAATGTGTAAAACAAGTAGTGTGGCAAACAGCTCGACACTAAGAGGGAAGGTGACACTTGAGGCTCTCCTTAACCTGAAAAATAGACAAGGGTCTAGAATGGTCCAACATATTGCTAAGAATTCAGTCACTGGTTTACAGCAACATGTCCTGGTGCCACACACACACACACACACACACACACACACACACACACACACACACACACACACACATATATATATATATATATATATATATATATATATATATATATATATATATATATATATTCAAAAAAACTTAAAGAAAGTTGGACTTACTAGGCGAGAGGGCACCGGTTCGTTGATACACAACTAAATAAAAACAAACACATACACACACACAAAACTGAGCTTTCGCAACCTAAGGTTGCTTCATCAGAAAGAACAGGGAAGGAGAGGGAAAGGGAAAGGATGAATGTTTTAAGGGAGTGGGCAAGGAGTCATTCCAGTCCCGGGAGAGGGAAGACTTACCTTGGGGGAAAAAGGATAGGTAAACACACACACACACACACACACACACACACACACACACACACATCAGAGCAGACATATGCAAAATGCAAAGCACTTGGACGGAGATGCCAGTCGAGGCAGAGGCTCTGTGCAGAGATTGGAGGCAAAGATGTTGTAGAATGTTAGGCGGGAATTTCAAACTAACGAAGGTTGAGACCTGGTGGGTAATGGGAAGAGAGAATATGTTGACGGGCAAGTTCCCATCTCCGGAGTTCTGAAAGGTTGGTGTCAGTGGGAAGTATCTACATAACCCGGACGGTGTAACACTGTGGCAAGATGTGCTGGCCATGCACCAAGGCATGCTTAGCCACAGGGTAATCCTCATTACCAACAAACACTGTCTGTCTGTGTTCCTTTCATGCGAATGGACAGTTTGTTGCTGGTCATTCCCACATAGAACGTTTCACAGTGCAGGCATGTCAGCTGGTAAATCACGTATTTAGTCAGTGGTTTACAAGTCAACTGCTTCCATACATGGCGAGAATCATGTTATCGTTATGGAGAATGGAAGTGTGCACTCTGTGCAAGTGAACAGAGCTCCTACTTCAAATACCAGAAAGTATGAAATTATTTCGTGGCTAACATCTAATGCAATGCCTCACAGTGCGTCACAAACCAGAGCAGAATTGCTCATGCTTGTAAAGGCATACAAGCCCAAATACCGCACTTACACGATAGATGAACTTGCAAGACAGCATGGTCACCGGGTAGTAATAAATCACGAAATGTGAAACACGTTGCTTTGATCAGTAAGCACTTGCTTGATGGGCATCAGTCTACGAAGACTGACCATGTGTCGCTTGTAACGTTTTTAGATAGTCTCATTGTCTTGTACAATGTCAAACATATACAATTATTCTATCATTCCATGTGATATGTCACTTATGTCATTGATAAAGTATTTTAATAACTTCTTCGAAAAATCCAGATTTCGAGATATAATTTGTCAATTTCTAATTTATCACTTTTTTATCTTCACAATTAATTTACTTTGAATTCGTAATCTGTCGTGAACGTCTAATATGTTTTTTTCAGTAATAATGGATAGATTGATCTCCCTAGAAGAACTGTGTATATAATTTACAGATATTTCATGTTAATCGACTGAGCTACAAAATGAATTTCTGTGCCGCTCAGAAAATTATGCCCTGCCATGTAAACATGATAGGTATAAGAGAAAGAGACTCAAAAATACTCGTAAATGCGCCACAGTTTTCCCAACAATCAAACGAGCGTTGTTTCTCTGCATTACACTTTTTATACAGCCGTGTGTATTCAGCTTGACATTTCCTTGCGCTTGTATGCGGCCGTAACTTTAAACCTAAGCGGCAGTCAGCGGAATGGAACGGAGCGCAGCTAACGCACAGTCCGGCTACGCTGCGACAGCAGCTTCCCCCACCACTACACAATTACCAGCGCAGGAGAGCCAGTCCACCCGCCAAGTTATGTGGCGCGCGCTCTAGTGGGCGATGATGAGCATGCAAATTACATACTTATTCCTTGACCTTTAAGTTCATTTACGTTCAGATTTACTTTACATATACTATTCATCAAAAAATAATTGTTAATCTGAAAAAAAAAACTCCATAAATGGTATTTAAATAAACCAATTGACATTCTTATGGGTTGCAACACTTGTTACACTACAACCTATAGGCTACCATGAAATACGCTTTAATCAACTACTTTTGGTTGTATGACGCCTCGTTGTCCTGTACCGCGCCGAACACCATTACTGGCGTAGTGGCCAGCTCAGGGGGTTTGCACTGCTGCTGCAACTCGCTGGCAGACAGCTTGGCCCATTGTATCTGCCATAGCAGTGAGTCCAGGTCGCAGCACGGCGATTCGTAGCGTGCATGACAGTGATGCCACAGAGGGGGGGGGGGGGGGGGTTGCAGCAAGGCCAATGAGAAATACAGGCCACAGCACATCATCACGGCATGTCATCCGAAGGCAATGTGCCCAATATGAACATAACAGTCGTAATACCTTTTTTATTCACAAATTACCTACTACAAGATTTTAGATCATTATTTGGTGCTGTTAGCCTAGCAGAGGTTAGAATAATCAACAACTTAGCATTCAGTCTCTGCTAGCATGTACATATATTAAGCTACAATACTAAAATAGACCAGAAGAAAGGCACTCAAGGGCCTGAAACCGGTCGTCAAAAATGAATTATTACAAGCAACTGGTTGCTACATTTTATGAGTTAATAATAATCAACAACCTAGGGATGACGTTCACTAAGTGCTCTAAATTGTTGAAGATAATTTTCGTAATTCTCAAGATGTTGGTCGAAGCAGAAAGGCGCCTTTCAACTTTAAAAATAATAAAACCTTTCTTCCGCAACTGTGTTCTAGGAAAGATTCTCGACTTTGGGAATGTTTTCCTCTGAAATAGATCTTGTGGTGGCTATACCAGACTTATCAACAGGTGGCTGATAAATCTGTATTGGTAGAAAATAAGGCAAATTTTCAATACATATGAGGTAAGAATAAGTGTACTTATAATGTACGTCTGACTTCCAGTTTTTTTTTAATGATTATTAAATTTCATTCTGACAAGACATTTAGCTCATTATGAAACGATTGCTAAATTTGAGTATGCACTCAGCCACAGATATTTTTATTTCACTGACGTGCCTCTACGTTTTCACAGGATTGTAAGTTTGGATTTGAAAAAACTTGAAATTTTTTACTTTCATACACCATGAATTCTAGGAATGTTTATATCATGACGAATGTCAATAAGTCAGAAGCCGAGGTTATCATAATTACAAAAATGTAGACTAACATTGAAATGTGGGTGCAATACCCAGCTTCAGATACTACCAGCTGCCACTGCTATTAGGTAGGTGGTAATTACATTCTAATGTATAATGTTATGATTATCCCCCTATGAGCATTTAGCATAGACACCGGTAATATATTTTTGTATCATACTGTAATACACATAATGGAGTCATTACTCTAAACTGTATTATTATCTTTTAGTTAGTGAATAATATGTACTGGTTGACTAATTCAGTACCTTTCACAATCAAAGTTTTACATGAATTGGAATGATCAGTTTTACATCTACTCACATTCAAAACCATCAGTTTATTAGATAAATGAGTCAACTGAACCTCTAACATCAGATTTGTTACTGCCAATCTTTCATTTTGCTGTCAAAGCTACATTTTAAAATTTACAGGCTATGTGCATTGATTACTGCTGGAAGACGCCCATAAGGTTGACCGGAAGACACAATGGAAGGATCGGGAAATGGCAGTCCTCAAATGAGTGGAGCCAACAGTGGTAGACGGTGAGGCTGGAGACCAATAACGTTGGACCACCATCTGCAATAAATGTGTCCTATATTGAGATTGTGACTGACATGCATTATTTTTAATTTTGTTTTTATTTTTTGTAATGTATACCTTCTGCAATGCTTTATTACGTGCAATCTGTATTCCTTTATAGCTGTGGTTGTACCCTTTTTTATTCTGCTTTACACCTTAAGGACTCATGAACGTAATAAATAAATAAATATGATGGTGTGTGTGTGTGTGTGTGTGTGTGTGTGTGTGTGTCACACAAAAATTGGTACGCATTTTCATTTGATGCCATGAAGCTGAATAACAGAATGTCGGCTTGTCATTTTCTGCTGTTCGTAAAAAAAAAAAAAAAAAAAAAAAAAAAAAAAAAAAAAAAAAATAATAATAATAATAATAATAATAAAATAAAATAAAATAAAATAAAATAAATAAATAAAATAAAATTTAAAATACATTCCTGCCCATTAAAATTGCTACACCACGAAGATGACGTACTACAGATGCAAAATTCAACTGACAGAAAGAAGAGGCTGTGATACGCAAATGATTAGCTTTTCAGAGCATTCACACAAGGTTGGCACCGGTAGCGACACCTAAAATGTGCTGACATAAGGGAAGTTTCCAACCGATTTCTCATACACAAACAGCAGTTGACCGGCGTTGCCTGGTGAAAATTAGTTGTGATGCCTCGTGTAAGGAGGAGAAATGCACCCCACCACTTTTCTGACTTTGATAAAGGTTGAATTGTAGCCTATCGCGATTGCGGTTTATCATATCATGACATTGCTGCTCGCGTTGGTCGTAATCAATGACTGTTAGCAGAATATGGAATTGGTGGGTTCAGAAGGGCAATACAGAACACCGTGCTGGATCCCAATGGCCTCTTATCACGAGCAGTCGAGATGACAGGCATGTTATCCGCATGGCTGTAACGGATCGTGCAGCCATGTCTCGATCCCTGAGTCAACAGATGGGGACGGTTGCAAGACAACCATCTGCACAAACAGTTCGACAACATTAGCAGCAGCAGCAGCATGGACTATCAGCTCTGAGACCATGGCTGCGGTTAGCCTTTATGCTGTATCAGACAGGAGCACCTGCGATAGTGTATGCAACGACGAACCTGGGTGCACAAATGGCAAAACGTCATTTTTTTTTGATGAACCCATGTTCTGTTTACAGCATCATGACCGTCGTATCTGTGTTTGGTGACATCGCAATGAATGCACATTGGAAGCGTGTATTTGTCGTTGCCACACTGGCGTATCACCCGGTATGATGATATCTGGTGGGGTGCCATTGGTTACACGTCTGTCACCTCTTGTTCGCATTGACGGCACTTTGAACAGTGACCGTTACATTTAAGATGTGTTACAACCCGTGGCGCTACCCTTTATTCGATCCCTACGAAACCCTACATTTCAGCAGGATAATGCACGACCGCATCCAGCAGGTCCTGTACGGGCCTTTCTGGATAGGGAAAAAGTTCGATTGCTGCCCTAGCCAGTACATTCTCCAGATCTCTCACCAATTGAAAACGTCTGGTCAATGGTGGGCTAGCAACTGGCTCGTCACAATACGCCAGTCACTACTCTTGATGAAGTGGTATCGTGTTGAAGCTGCATGGGCACCTGTACCTGTACACGCCCTCCAAGCCCTGTTTGACTCAATTCCCAGGTGTATCAAGCCAGTTATTACGGCCAGAGGTGGTTGTTCTGGGTAGCGATTTCTCAGTATCTATGCACCTAAATTGCGTGAAAATGTAATCACATGTCAGTTCCAGTATATTTGTCCAATGAATACCCGTTTATCATCTGTATTTCTTCTTGGTATAGCAATTTTAATGGCCAGTAGTGTATTTACACTTCTTATTTTAGTCAGCCACATAATAGTGACTAATTCACAGAGTCCAGTCTTGCACAGATTTTTACATTAAAAAAAAAAAATATATAGAAGTAGTCATATATGATATGATCATCGTGCCATCACTAGTCCATTAGTTTCTTGTTTAGACTTCCAAATACACTGAGGATAGAACAACTGTCTATTATGCTTCTATACAAGCTGTAATTTTTCTATTCTTTGTGACCCATACATGAAATCTAAATAGGCAGCTGGCGAAAATGTTTGCAGTTGGCTTCAAATGTCAACTCTTTAAATTTCCTACACAGTTTTCCTCACAAAGAATGTAGCCTTCCCTCCAGGGACTCCTATTTGATATCCTGAAACACCACCATAAAACTCATGTTGATCAAACATACCACAAACAAATCTAGCAGCTCAGCTACGAGTTGCTTCTGTCTCTTTTAATATGATTTGGTCAGACCCAAAACACTTCAGCAATAATCAAGAATGGGTTGCATTTTATAAAGAAAATGAATTTCTAATATGAAGCCCCAATTTTCATTTTTTTCTCCATTAAGAATTAAAACCGTCTAGATTGCTAAAATTGTATTTATATATTACATTGTTTGAGCAACTGCCATCACCAGATATTTAATGAAGATGTAAGAAAAGTGGGTTGCAATAGTGTTCTGTATGTGTCTCCTTTACAGATAAACCTCATCTTCCCAAAATTCTCCCAATAAACTGTAGTCTATTATCTGCTTTCCCCTCAACTAACTTTACATGTTTGTTCCATTTCGTACTATTCTGCAACGTTATACAGATATTTGAATTGACAACTGTCAAGCAATACACTACTAATGCTGTATTCTAACATTATGGGAAAAATCTCATTTGTATCACCTTACATTTTTCAACCAAAAATTTTCTCATCTTGTATCCTCCTGCAGTTAGTGACAACTCTTTCCCATACATCACAATCAGCAAACAGATGTCTAACAGAAGTATACAAGTAGAAAAGAGTGGTCCTGTAACAATTTCCTGAGGCACTCCTGATACCCTTGTCTCTGATGAACATTCGAGCACAACATACAGATTTTTGTAACCAAAAATGTCTTCTAAGTACTTGTCTTTCTGGGAGTGTTATCTTGTATGCCTGTACGTTCATTAGCAGTCTTCAGCATGTCACCTTGCATGCATTGAACACTAAGATTTAGTCACTTGGGAGATGGTGCTGGAGCAGAGATTTGCAAATACATGCAAGCTAAGTAAGGGGTGGGGGCGAAATATTGGATACCCCTCTTTGCAAAACTTAATTGGGATTCCATCCAGTCCAGGTGACCTACCTTTTGATCTCCATCACTTGTTTCTCTACACCAGGACTGCATATTAAAGTTCTCTATTTGGGAGTGTGCAATAATTAGAAAAAGGCACGCTCATGAAAAACACTCACATGAATGGTTTATCAGACACGATATTTAAAACTTAAGCTTTTATTTTGTTCTCTTCTCCTGTCACAGCCGACTGTTGGAGTGACTTACTAAAAGCCTTTAATCCGGTCTATTTTAGATAGAACAAGATTTCTCAGTTAATCAGGAAAGTATTTTTGTAAGGTATTACAGTGGTAACCATATGCTGCACAGATTGATCTTACAGATGTTTGAAACTCTTCTACCTTCTGCACAACTTAATTTTCCATGTAAGTGACAATATGATGCTCAGTCAGGCAAAGTACGTCTAATACATTCTCAGTTCCTGTATCTTCTAAACAAACCAAAAGATCATCAATTACTACGGTCGGGGGGTTCGAATCCCCCACTCGGGCATGGATATTTGTGCCGTCCTAGTTCGTAAGTAGTTCATAAGTAGTTTGTAAGTTTAGGGACTGATGACCCCGTAGTTAAGTCCCATAAGCTTTACAAACATTTGAATTTTTGATCATCAACTTTATTCTTTAATCACCAATATTTAGATGAAATATGCCAACTAGAGAGTATTAACCGGAACCACATCAATGTGTGACCACCAGATCCAAGCAGCTGTTCCAACTCCAAATTAACTCTGACAGAAGAACTTGTGATGATACTGCTGGCCCTCTCATATCAATGTTATCGTACAATACCGTCTGCGTCGGACCCGGAATCGTGTGGTTCAATAGTGATATATTTTGCTTGTGAAGTTACAAACGAAATAGCCAGTCTAAGAATCAGTGTAGGACAGTGTCTCGGTGATACTGTGATTAGTTAACAAGCGATAAATTAAATTAATTAAGAAAGTCATATATTTTCTTTCCAGACAGTTCTATAAACAATAGTTTTGGCATTGTACATTATTTCAAGAACTATAGAGAAAAGACACGTAACACAAAAAGACATGAAAATAAATAGCATGGTATATATGTTAGGCTAATAAACAAGTTGTGTTAACCAGCTAATTGTGTTAATGTAATAGTCGAGATTTAAATATTGTAATTCTATGTATTTATTTACTGACTGACGTGAGATTTTGAACTTATTTCGAGAATTGCCATGATATTTGATAGTTCAATATACATTAGGAACATGTATGATGTACTCATTAACAAATTGACATTTAGCATTACTCTGTTGTGAAACAAAGATCGGAGATTACCACTTAAAAAGATATGCGCCATCTAAAATTATTGTATGTATAGTTTTCATTTTATATTGCGAATATTTTTGTGAACATGAAATGTTTCACTTGAGTGTTCCTTAATTGTAAATTAGTATATTTAATTGTTATGAACAATGCATAATGTAATGTCATTATTGTCAATGTTATATATTTGCCTCACCGTCTTGCGTGGGGAGTTCGAGTTTTGGAGTTCGTTAAGTGCTATAGAAGCTGTCAGTCTGCGTTTTAAAATGGAGGTACTATCATCTAAGTTCTGTTGCATTGTGTACGTTATAAAGTTGTAATGTTTTGGTGGAGTGAGAAAGTTTAATTGGAAATTAAATAATAAGTGAAAATTTGTACCTAGAAGTATTTATTTCTACCACGACGCCCCAGGAGAATAATGTTGCAGTGAGCAGAGCCACCATACATCGTAATGTTGAAAAGCTGAGTATCATGTGTGAAATTGGTAGAAAGAAATGAACCGTAATTACTTAATAAGCAAGTAAACGTTATAAACTCAAATGAAGTCAGTTGTGGCACTCCAGAACCAACACAAACTCAACGCTGGTATGACTCAATGCTGACGCATTATTTGCCAGGTCACGCTCTATGCTGTACCCCGGAACTCAATACTATTGCACAGCCCACCCACAATGAACACGGTGTTTTCCTTAGTAAAGTATTTACATAGTGATCCTAGATCCTATGTCACCTGCCCAGACCAGCACTAGGTTTGAAAAAAACTTGTGACCCAGTACTCTGATCCTAAATTATCCTGCAGAAGTTGGCCGACACCTCTAGAATGTGAACTACCTAGCAACAAAACTTTTTCTTTGAAGACTTCCCTACATGCTTATTCAATTTGCTACTGAAAGCTTGTTGTGCCCTGTCCACATCTACTTCTGTCTGAGGCTCATCAGTTTTTAACTAAAACAAATCAAACTTATTTCGTACATTAATAACAAAGCTGTCTGAAGTAGTTCTTGGCCTGTTCCTTATGTCTGATGCCCCTTCCCACCCCTGTTTACCCTTTGTCACTATGACATGATCACTACCCCATCTCTCCATTGACATCATTGATAGATGATTTGACGGTATAATGTAACATTTCTATTGTTTTTGGGCTGTTGATTTAGCTGATTAAGGCAGTTTTCTGAAAACATGTCACAAAGCAGTCTATCACTTGGAAACAAATCCCCACAAATTCTGGTCTATAGCTGTTCAACTAACAGAGTACGATTTTCCATAGTACTAAACACAGACTTTCTTTGAATGAGCCTCAATCTCTTGTACTTGTCCAAAGAAAGGGGGGGGGGGGCAAGAAAAAAAATGCCTGGCCTGAATAATTTCAAGTCCAAGAACAGAGAATTTCCCAATGGCCAAATTCAAAAGTGCCTCTCTCTATTAGTCTACTCATCTAGCTTCATTTTTGTGTTTAAATAATCAAATAGAAGCACAGCTAGTTTACAGTATATCTTCAGATTAATTGCAATTTAACTCATTGTTTCATTTCTTTGCAAAATCATTATTTGAACACATGCAAATGGTTGAAAATATAGGTCGATAGAATACTAGAATGACAAGTATTTCACAGTAACTGATATGGTGTCTGTTCTTTGGGACATGGGAGAACCAAGACACCATTTGTAGACAATGGCCATAATTTTATTAATTCGAAATACTGAAACATTTCATCATTTAAGGGCGTTGAAATAAATTCAACATTGAGGTTGAAAATTTATGCTTTACCAGGATTCGAACTTTGATTTACTGTTATGGGCTAGCGGTTGCCTTAACTACTAACGCTATCCAGGCACACTTCCCTTCCAATCCAAATTCTCAACTTCTAGTCCCCTTCCCATTGATTCCTCTTCCTCACAGCCTGTACTGGATACCCACAAGGCATGGAGCATTTGAATATGACTGCATTAAAATTGTCAATTGCCTGTTGGTAGCATATTTTGTAACCGATGTTAGTGCATCTGAGGCAGGGTGTTGCAGTGTTGATGCTTCGACAGCAACAGAGTGGATTAGACAATTCGCAGATAATGTGAGGGTTTTTTTTTGTTTTTTTTTTTTTTTTTTTTTTTTGTGGTTTTAGGGCGCACAACTTCTATGGTCATTAGCGCCCAGCCAATTACATAGATGCGCTATGATCTCAAAAAAAAAAAAAAATTGTGACTGTCAGAACATCAACAAGAGGCTAAAAACGAAAGATAAAAGACAATAAAAGGGTTAAATATCCTTGGATAAGTTGGCCAAGTTGATAAAACGCAAAACTCTAGCAGCTGCTCGTGTGTCATCAGCTAAAATTTCCTCCAGAGTAGACGGAAAGTGAAGGGCTACACGGAGATGATTAAAATTAACACAAGTCAGTAAAACATGTCGCACTGTCAGCAGTTCACCGCAGGAGCATAGCGGTGCAGGTTCGGCAGATAGCAAGTGACGGTGGCTGAAACGGCAGTGACCGATCCGCAACCGGGCCAGGATGACCTCCTCCCGCCGAGAGGAGCGTGAGGAGGTCCCCCAAGCGGTCGGGATCGGGGTCGGGATCGGTTTGACAGTTCGCAATTTATTATTGTACAGTGAAAGCCACGCACTGTGCCATGACGATACGATACTCCGGCGAAGAGCCCATTGAACATCGTCCGGTGGGATGCAAAAGGTAGCCATGCGAGGCAAAAGAGCTGCTGCCTTGGCTGCTATGTCGGCGGCCTCATTCCCGGGCACACCCACATGGCCAGGGACCCACAGGAAAGAAACGTGACAGCTGTCATCTGCTAGCAACTGGAGGGAGCGTTGGATCCGATACACGAGAGGATGGTTCGAGAAAGGGTCCTTAAGACTCTGCAGGGCATTAAGGGAGTCAGAACATATGGCATAGAAAGGTTGGCGGTGGCGGCAGGTATACAAAACGGCCTGGTGGAGGGCAAAAAGCTCAGCCGTGAAGTTCGAGCACCGGTCAGGGAGCTTGTATTGGAAACGGTTGTCCCCGACGACGAAGGCAGATCCGACACCGGCAGTGCTCTTGGAACCATCAGTGTAAATAAATATGGCATTATCGAACCGCAAACGGAGTTCGACAAGCCTCGAGCGGTATATCAAATCCGGAGTGCTCTCCTTGGGGAGCGAACTAAGTTCAAGGTGTGTGTGAACCTGGGCCTGATGCCACGGTGGCAATGGGCTTTCGCTCAACCGAAGGGTGGAAGGAAGGGTAAAATCGAGCCGCTGTAGCAGGCTGCGAAACCGAACTCCAGGTGGAAGCAAGGCAATCGCAGACAACTGATATTGGCGATCGAGTGAGTCGTCAAAAAATAATCGGTAAGATGGATGGTTGGGCATCGACCGCAGGCGGCATGCGTACCGACACAAGAGTATGTCCCGTCGAGTGGTCAAGGGTAATACAGCAGCCTCGGCATACAGACTTTCAACAGGGCTGGTATAAAATGCACCGGTCGCAAGACGTAATCCCCTATGGTGGATAGAGTTGAGACGGCGGAGAATCGACGGCCGTGCAGAAGAGTATACAAGGCTTCCGTAGTCGAGCTTCGACTGAACAATGGTCTGGTAAAGGTGAAGCAGGACGGTACGATCCGCTCCCCATGACGTGCCACTGAGGACACGAAGAACGTTAAGGGATTGGGCACAACGGGCAGCCAGGTAGGACACGTGTGTGGACCAGCAAAGTTTCCGATCCAACATGAGTCCCAAGAATTTCGTAGTCTCCACGAAAGGGAGAGCAACAGGGCCGAGACGTAGAGAAGGTGGAAGAAATTCCTTGTATCTCCAGAAATTGATACACACAGTTTTCTCAGTGGAGAATCGGAAGCCGTTTGCAATGCTCCAGGAATATAGACGGTCAAGACAGCGTTGGAGAGAACGCTCCAAGAGACACGTCCGCTGGGCGCTGCAATAAATTGCGAAATCGTCAACAAAAAGAGATCCGGAGACGTCGGCTGAAAGGCAATCTACGATCGAATTGATTGCAATGGCAAAGAGCGCCACACTCAAGACGGAGCCCTGTGGTACCCCATTCTCCTGGCAAAAGGTATCTGACAAAACAGAGCCCACCCGTACCCGGAACTTGCGATCCGCCAAAAACGCTTGAATGAAAAGAGGAAGGCGGCCCCGAAGGCCCCATGTGTGCAATGTGCGGAGAATGCCCGCTCTCCAACAGGTATCGTATGCCTTCTCCAAGTCGAAGAACACTGCTACTGTTTGACGCTTGTTTAGGAAGTTATTCATAACGAAGGTCGACAACGTAACGAGGTGATCAGCAGCAGAGCGGTGAAAACGACGAAAACCGCATTGGATATTAGTCAGGAGGCGGCGAGATTCGAGGAGCCAGACCAACCTAGCGTTAACCATGCGTTCCATCACCTTACAGACGCAGCTCGTCAGAGAAATGGGGCGATAACTGGAAGGAAGGTGTTTGTCCTTCCCTGGTTTGGGGATGGGGACAACAATGGCTTCACGCCAACTTGTGGGAACATGACCTTCAGTCCATATGCGATTGTAGGTACTAAGAAGAAAGCACTTGCCCGCAGGAGAGAGGTTCTTCAGCATCTCAATATGAATGGAATCGGGCCCGGGAGCAGAAGATCGGGACAGGGCGAGAGCACGGTCTAGCTCCTGCATGGTGAAGGCGACGTTATAATTTTCACGATTAAAAGAGTGGAAGGAAGGCGGCCGTGCCTCCTCTACCTGTTTGCGAGGGAGAAAGGCAGGGTGATAATGGGCAGAGCTCGAAACCTCCGCAAAGAAACGGCCCAATGCGTTTGAAACATCAGCGGGGTCCACGGGGACTGCGTTCTCCATGGTCAGGCCAGGAATCGGGGAGTGGACCTTGATGCCGGATAAACGGCGTAGGCCACCCCAAACAACCGTGGAGGGAGTAAAACGATTAAAAGAACTAGTAAAAGCAGTCCAGCAAGCTTTCTTGCTGTCGTTTATGATACGACGGCACTGCGCTCTCATACGTTTATAATTGATGCAATTCTCCAAAGTTGGGTGACGGCGGAAGGTGCGTAAAGCACGGCGCCGGGCTCTAAGCACGTCGCGGCAGGCTGCAGTCCACCAAGGGACCTGGACACGACGTGGAGAAGAGGATGTACGAGGTATGGAACGTTCAGCAGCGGTGAGAATAACCTCTGTGAGGTAGTCGACCCGACTGTCACAGTTGGGAAAATTCCGATCGTGAAAAACAGTCATGGAAGAATAAAGCCCCCAGTCGGCTTTAGAAATGTTCCAACTGGTGGGACGAGGAGATGGGGAATGATGCAGGAAGTGGATGATACAAGGGAAATGGTGACTTGAGTACGTGTCAGAAAGTGCACACCACTCAAACCGACCGGCAAGCTGAGGAGTGCATATTGCAAGGTCTATATGGGAATAAGTGTGTGTTGTGACTGAAAGGAAGGTCGGTGCACCGGTGTTGAGGCAGACAAGATCGAGGTGTTGGAGAAGGTCCACCAAAAGGGAGCCTCTCGGACAAGGTGCCGGAGAGCCCCATAGGGGGTGGTGGGCATTAAAGTCGCCTACCAACACGAAAGGTGAAGGGAGCTGGTCAACAAGGTGGAGCACATCTGCCCTAGTAAGGGCAGATGATGATGGCGAATAGATATTACAGAGGGAGAAGGTAAATGTGGATAAAGTGATGCGGACGGCAACTGCCTGTAGGTGAGTATGCAATGAAATGGGATGGAAATAGACGTCGTCTCGAAGGAGCATCAGAACCCCTCCATGGGCTGGGGTACCTTCCACGGGTGGCAGGTCGAACCGCACAGAGGTGTAGTGTGGAAAGTCTGCACGGTCACTTGGACGCAACTTCGTTTCTTGGAGACAGACTAGAAGCAGGCAGTGCAACCGAAGGAGTAGTTTTAACTCCTCCCGATTGGAACGAATGCCGCGAATATTCCATTGAAGGAGCACCATGATAAAAATGAAATAAGAAATAAGGATAAAACCAACTAGCAAGCGGGATCACCTCGACGGCCGCTGAGGACCGGGTTTCGAGGGAGCACTGCTATCGCCATCTAGTGGCAAAGGGTCATGTTCCATTGGTTCGATCGACGCGTCTGCCACCTCCCAGAGTTGATCAGGAGGGGCAGCTTCCACCGCCGGTAGACGGCCGGGTGCCCGGCAAACGGAGCGTCCCGGTGAAACAGAAGACGGCCGAGGCCGGCAACTGTTGGATGGCGTGACCGAAGAGTCACGCCGCGGCGGGGAAGGGGGGGGGCTGTTCCTTTTTGGAAGCCTTCTTAGAAGCATGACGGGTTGAAGAAGCGGTTGACGATTGAGAAGTCGGAGTCTTGAGAAAATCTTCACGGACGGGTTCCCTTTTTGAACTCCGGGCAGCAGATTTGGGTGCCCGGGATGTGTGTGAACTGGTCGACGAATTCACCGTATAACGGGCAGAAGGGATCGGAGAGGTGGAACGAGCAATTTTCGGGCTAGCCGACCTGACGACAGTGTCACTGAACGTTAAATCGCAAGTCTGAATGCCTACCTCCTTAGTTGGTCGAGGGGAGGCGAGGACCTGGCTGAAAGTACCTGATGGGAGTACTGCGGGCTTCCTACTAGCTAATAGCTTCCGAGCGGCATAGGTCGAGACCTTCTCCTTCACGCAAATCTCTTGGATGACCCGCTCTTCTTTATAAACAGGGCAGTCCCGTGAAGAAGCAGCATGGTCACCCATGCAATTAATTCAGCGAGGGGATGGAGGAAGACATTCACCCTCATAAGCGTCCCTGCCACAGGTGGCGCACTTGGCTGCATTTGGACAAGATTTACTTGTATGATTGTACCTTTGGCAATGGAAGCACCGTGTAGGATTTGTTATGTACGGACGGACGGAAATGACCTCGTAGCCCGCTTTCACTTTCGATGGTAGGTCAACCTTGTCAAAAGTCAAGAAGACAGTACGGGTTGGCACGAGGTCATTGTTAATCTTTTTCATCACGCGATGAACATCCGTGACTCCCTGATCGGACATATAGTTCAATATCTCCTCGTCCGATAACCCATCCAGTGATCTAGAGAACACTACCCCCCGCGAAGAGTTGAGGGTGCGGTGAGCCTCCACTTTCACAGGGAAAGTATGTACAAGGTAGCTCGAAGTAACTTCTGAGCCTGGAATGCATTTTCTATTTCGAGCAACAAGGTCCCGTTGCGCTGCCTAGAGCAGGTCTTCGAGGGACCAGCGATCGCATCGACACCCTTCTGAATAATGAACGGATTTACTGCAGAAAAATCCTTATCGTCGGTACGTGATACCACCAGGAACCTAGGAATGTTAGGCAATGCTTTCTGTGGCTGAGAATCATGTTTCCGCTTATGGGTCAGGGTTATAGATGATGTGGAAGGTTTCATAGCGGAGGTGTCCCCCATGATTAGCGGCGTCTCCGATGGCACGCTCCTTCCTTGTGGGGGCCCTCACTGAGGGCGCACCCGCCTTAGGTGACTGTTCGCACCTCAGGTCACACCTCCCGAGAACGGACGGAGGGACCAATCGGCATGTTCGGAAGGTATCAGCTCGGGTAATCACCCCTCCCTGGGCCCGGCCTTTACCGGGGGGTACGTACGTGCCCTACATGTATACCCGGGGCGGGGAGTTACGCCTTACCCCGTCACCGGCTACGCAGAGCGTGGGTCGACCTTCAGACACGCACAGGGAGGAAAGAAAGGAGGAAGGAGAGAAAGGGATGAAGGAGGAGGGAGAATCTCAAACTCCGAGGCGGAGATTAAAGGGTGAGTCGAGAACAAGGAGAAAGGAAAAAGAGGAGAAGGCTGAAGAACAGGAAAGGAAGAGGACCAAGAAGAGAAGACAGGAAGCGAAAAAGAAACCTTTGACTGATGAAAAACGCCCGTCTCCGGGCGAAGGCACAAACCGGGGGGGGGGAAAGAGGGAAGCGGCCTGGGACGGAAGAAAGGTCGCTTCGGCTCGGGGCCCCGTGCGCGCCACACACGTACCCACAAAAGAGCTGTGGGCCCTCTGGGGGGATAATGTGAGTTAACAAGACTTCCAATACTGGAAGACCTTGAGTTTCTACAGAGGAAAGATGATACATTTGTCAGGATGGCTCAGAATGCTTGTTTTTCAAATGTCTGGGAACTAAGGAGAGAGACCAAGCAGAAGTCCTGCACCTGTTTACATCGAGGATAGACAATCGTGTGATGCATGCTTTATAACTGCCTTGGATGTCTTTCTCCCATAGACTTGTAAATTCTATGCCTCTAAGAAATGAACTATTTTTTATGCCAATGGGATGTGGACAAAATAGTAAAGCTGTATAGAGCATAGTCATTTTATTTTATATTTCTGTAAAAGACTTATTCAGTAGTTTAGAAAGCCGAAAACAATTTCAAAATACAAATGTACTTGCTACTATATTTGTATTTTTGTGGGAGGTCAAATATTACCCTCAAAGTAAGATTATTTTTGCTCGTCAAATTCACAAACCATAATTATTTGGAAAAAAAAAATGGGGCTGCAACGTCATTTAAAAAGAAGATGGGGCTGCAACGACATTAAAAAAAAATGGGACTGCAACGTCGTGAATACTATAACAGTTTAATATATTTTTAAGTAATTACAGTCTATTCTACCACTTTCAAACATAATACTCAGCTTTTCAACGTCTCGATGTATGGGGGTTCTGCTCGCTGCAACATCATTCTGCTGGGGCGTCGTGGTAAAAATAAATACTTGTAGGTACAATTTATCACTTCTTTAATTTTCATTCAAACTTACTCTCCACCAAAACATTACAACAAATTACCACAACAACACAGACTGACAGATTCCAAAGTAGTCGACAAAAGACAAGACTTGAACTCCTCCACGCAAGGCAGTGAGGCAAATATATAACCTTGACAATAATGGCATTACATTACGCATTGTTCATAACAATTGAATATACTAATTTACAATTACCAAACACACAAGTAAAACATTTCATGTACACAAAATAGTCACAATATAAAATGAAAACTATGCATACAATAATTTTAGATGGCGCGTGTATTTTTAAGACGAAATTTCCGATCTTTCTGTTGCCAACACAGTGAGATGTTAAATGTCAATTAGTTAACGAGTACATCATACGTATTCCTAACATATATTGAACTGTCAAATATCGTCACAAATCTGAAAATAAGTTCAAAATCTCAGCGTCAGTCAATATATACAAAGAATTACAATATTAAATTTCAGCTATTATATTAACAAAATTAGCTGGTCAATACAGCTTGTTTATGAGCCTAACCTATATACAATGCTATTTATTTTAATGTCTGTATGTATTACATAAGTTTGTACCCTTCGTCTGTCTATTTATTAAAATAATGTACAATGACAAAAGTATTGTTTATAGAACTGTCTTGTAACGTCTTATACAAATCTCTTAATGAAATCTATCTCTTGTTTTAATCACAGTATCACTGAGACACTGTCCTACACTGATTCCTAGACTGGCTATTTCGTTTGTAACTTCACACGCAAAATGTATCACTATTGAACCACACGATTTTGGGTCCGACGCAGACGGATTCGTAGAATCACATTGAGATGAGAGGGCCAGCAGTATCGTCACAATAGTCACTTGACAAACGAAATGATTGAATTCTCTCTTTGCGAGGAATTTTTCAAAAAATGTTCAAATGTTTGTATGGTCTATGGGACTTAACTACGGGGTCACCAGTCTCTAAACTTACAAACTACTTATGAACTACTTACGAACTAGGACGGCACAAATATCCATGCCCGAGGGGGGATTCGAACCCCCGACCGCAGTAGCCGTGCAGACCGTGACTGGAGCGCCTCAGTCTCCTCGGCCACCGCGGCCGGCAGGAATTTTTCTTAAGAGTTTGCAATACTAAAAGCATTGTGCACATCCTTGTTATGATCTTGGCACTTTAGTTACAGTGATACCTTGGCAGCTGATTGTGAGCAACGTAGACATCAAGTTCAGCGTTAAGCTCAGGAAAACCGCAAGTGCAACGTGGATAATAATTAAACAAGCATATGAAGCCAAGACTTTTTCAAGGAGTCGTGTTTTAGAGTGGTACAAGATGTTTCAGAGAGAGAATTCCAGAACTGACCACCCACCTACAGCACAAACCAATGCTAATTTGGAGTGTATTAGGCATTTACTGCAAGAAGACCATAGTGTACATGTGTGCACAATATCATAAGAACTTAATTTGCATAATTATGTGTCAAAATGTTACGCAAAAATTTAGGGAAAAGTGAAAGTTAATGCAATACTCATCTTCCATGCATTAACAGTTAAACAGAAAGACAATTTCTGCCGAACTACTGGATAGAGCTAGATGTGACCCCACATTCCTTTCAAAGATAATTGCTGGGGGCAACCAGAGTAACCCACAAACAAAGTGTCAAAGAGCTCAGTAGTGGAGTCCTGGATCACTCTTTTGGAGTCAGATGACAGCCTTTGAGAACGAAGACAGTATTTATCACATTCTCTGTTAGTGAAGGATCACTTCACCTGGAGTGCATTTCTCCAGGTATAAAAGTGAAGCAAAGTCTTTACATTGGTCATGGAATTTTCATGAGAATGAGACTGCCACACTGATCTGTGGTATTGTGAAAACTGGTTCTTTTATCATAATGCAAAACAACATACAACTCTTGTTATAAGAGTTTCTGGTCTCATCTCTTATGCTATCCCACATCCACCATATTAACCTGACCTTTCACATCACTATTCTTCCTTGTTTGCACAATTGAAGATATCCATCGGGCTATGACAACTAAGCTCACAAGCACCACAGTGAAAATTTCCACTAGGGTTGTGTCCGGGTGATTCGGCCGAATCCATTATTCGCCGAATCTAGCACACTGGTTCGGATTCGAGATTCGGCGCATAATGGCCGAATACTACCGAATCCCGGATGCAAAGTGTTATGGAAACCTTCAGATATGAGTTTTGTAGTTTACTCTGCATAACAATACGCTTTCGTTTGCAGTATTTACTTTATTTTCCATAGATTCGCTGAAAGACGAAACAACCTCACTTTGAATAGTTCTGATAAATGGCGCCAGGAGCCGCAAACAAGTAACTTTACCCGTCTAATATAAGCAATGCTACAGTCTTGCTTAACAGGAGCAAATATAAATACTGGCTAAAACTTTTGCGCTCGTAAAAAAAGCCTTTGAAATATAAGTAGCAACAAAAATAAATTTCACGTAAATAACAATAATACACAAGGCTTTAGAATTCTTGCATGAGTTGCCTCATTCTGATTTCACGTATTGTTTCGTCGAATTTTGTGAAGTGCTGGGGTGTGTGAACTTTAATGAAGCACTACGATTTCAAGAAGAAAGTAATTTATTATGTGGAAAAAAGTTCTAATCGTGCACCATCCAGGTGGGATGACGTCAGTTCAGCAACCACTTCTGTTTCAATAAACCGTTTAAGGCCAAGCTTAAACACATGTACACCGACTGCCTTTCGAAAAGTGACTGACAACTGACGCCAACGGGTCGTGTAAAACGCGCAAGTTGAATGATACATGGAAGTGGGTTCCATATCAGATTGTGTAACAGGCATTTAAAAATGTTCGAGATCGAATGCACTAGATTGTACGGGGGATGATGTTCTGTAGTACGAAGGAACTGTGTAACAAGGAATCAAATGATAATGATTCAGAATCACCGTACCGGTATCTATTTGCTATTATAAAAATTTCATAAAATTTGTATTATAAGTCTAATAAGATAGTTTTACATTTCCGCATTTAGCTTCATACAATATCCTTATCTAAAAGCTACTACGTAAAACCGACCGCCAAGCCTGTGATGCGTCAATATCCTTACGCTACAACTTACGTGTTTTTCTATAAGGGGGCAAGGGATTGTTCCTATAGGGTTACCAGATGTCCGTCTTCAGAAAAAAGGACATTTCTAGATTAATAAAAGAACCCCCCCCCCCCTCTCTCTCGTATTGCCAACTCAAGTACTAGTGATGTCTCTACTGTATTATCAGCGTCTTGTTTGTAACATCTTGCAATTTGTTCATCTTCTTACAGATTAAGAAGCATGAAATGTTGAGACCCGAAGAACGAATTACAGGAGTACATAGCAGTGAAGCCCTAATATTTCATCACTTTACCACTTGTAGTTATCGTCTTACGTGCTGAACATTTTTTCCATACGTATAAAATACCTTGCCGATCACCCCTGTTTTCACCTGATTTTTTTTGTTGCGATGCAACATTTACGGAAACCATAGTGCTGTTTACTGTAAAATCGTCACGAATAAAGTAACAGTAAAAATTACGTAATTGTTCCTTGTTATAGATGTGCTCCCATTTCGGATCAGGCCGACGTGACTATACACGATTAGCATCTAGATTTATAAACCGTACAAAGCCTCGCAACTAATTGTTAACAAACTACTTAGTTTTTAGGACAAAAGCTTTAAGTCGATTGTTTCAATACACTGTTTATGTGGTTACGTCTCTTTGGTCCTAAACAGGCGAATGGTGAAACGGCAATGGTTACTGTGGCATCAGCCCTTATTTGTATGACGTTTTGAAGAAGGTTTTAACGAATGTAGGCTATAACGAACACTGCACTAACTTTTCATCTTAAAGTCGTTGTAAGTGTGGTTGACAGACAACACACGGAACTGCCGAGTCCCTGCACGACATACTGAACGTCTTATTTTTGGGCCACACAACACTCCGACCACAGAAAAAGGCGGGTCGGGAGTTTCATATTATACTATGTGTATTGCACTGTTTTGCATTGTTGCAGACTTATGTTTGTAATTGACCGCCTCAAAGCTTGTATTCCGCGACAATTGCCACACCAGTTATTTCAATTGTTCCGAAGTAGCTTGACCTCTGAGCAGCGGCGGCACAGAAACGTGAATTTTTTTTAATCACATCATACAGTCACGACACTCACTGCTGTAAAAGTTGTTACCAACTGACAATTGCTGCGACACTAGCGCTCCTAGCGATGGACAAGCTGCCGAAGTAGTGAGTTTGTTTATAATCGTTTTTGTACGTAATTAACAAAAAACTTACTATGATTTTTGCGTTACAAGCATTATTAAAATATCGAGAGAGAAACGTAATACAGAAATTAATATAAAAACAGCCTCATTTAAATGATTCAATGGAATAAACAACAACTCTGTCATGAACAAATACTTACGAATATGTGTATATTCACAGCTTATTCCGCTGAAAGTTAGTTGAATATAAACATAATGGTATAATAAATTTCTATTATGGTCTGTTCTTACTATGACAGCCAGTTTTTGACATGTATCAATTCGATACGGAGTCTAATGATTCTCACATTTTTACACGTCACTCGTCTTTCTAATACGTGCATATTCTTTTAAATGTAATTATTTTAGCTTTAAAAAACCAATGTTTTGATGATTCTTGCCGTTTGTGGTTCAGGTGTAGCAACAATTGTGGAATTGGGTTCTTCTTTGTTGGAAAACAGTTTGGTTGCTTCTATCGTTATATTGCCATGTCTGTGACTTTTTCCTTCAGCTACAGCTGTGATGATTGATTTGGTATGTTAAATACCGTATTTATTGCATTCTATAAACGTTTCCTATGTTGTACCCTCACTGATTTTACTGGAATTGTAATGAAGAATACTTAACGTTCCTACATATAAAATGACGTCTCTCTACTAAAGGGCATGTCTCCTGGTGTTTCCGAGGCATTTCTATTTTTAATAGAAAATGAAATTACTCATTTAAAGCCTGCATGTTACAGGATGATTGTAAATTAATTGTCCTGTAATATTCCGTTTCGTACCTTATCAGGGATCTTATGAAACCTAAGAAAGACAAATGGGGAGCTATTTTTAAATTATTACCTATTTATAAGGCACTACATACGTTCCCTAATGTAGAAAGTATGCTGAATTCAATCTAAACGATACTATTCGCACTCATCAACTATCGTATTCAGAAAAGTAGCTTACCGGCCGCTTGGAGCGCTGCTATCGCAGCTGTGGGAGTGTCGTGACTGTATATGTTGGACTGTGATCACATTCTTTCAAGAAAGGTTAAATTCTATTAGAGTAAGTGATGACAGTTCAGAGAGTTGTATTTACGCACTTTCAAGTTGAAGCAGTTACACAGCGCAAAAAAGAGGATATTTCCCCATTTTGTTAAATACCCGGTCGGACCATTTTTAGGGTCCAAAAAAGAGGTCATGTCCGGGCAAAAGAGGACGTCTAGAAACCCATGTTCCTATGAATCGTGATTCATGAATTCCACACTCATTTCGCCATAAGAATAATACAAATGTAAACATTACGCCATGTAATCTTCCGTGTTAGCTGTTACCACATTTAAATTGCGTCTGCCTAACAAACCCGAAAATAGGGTTACCAGACGTCCTCTTTTTACCCGGACATGTCCTCTTTTTTGGACCCTAAAAATGGTCCGGCCGGGTTTTTAGGACAATGGGGAATTGTCCTCTTTTTTGCGTTGGGCAACTGTTTCAATCTGAAAATGCGTAAATACAACTCTCTGAAGTGTCACAATCACTAAATCTAGATAATTTAACCGTTTTTCAAACAATGTATTTTTTTTTCTAGAATTCTCCAGGTAAGGCTACTTTAGAACAATTGGAATAACTGGCGTGGCAATTGTCGCAGAATAGTAGCTGCGAGGCAGCCAATTAAGAACACAGGTCTGCAACAACGCAAGATACACCGGCTTCTAAGAATTTCACGTTAGAAGAGCTTAACTAGGGTTACCATACGTCTTCTTTTTCCCGGACACACAGTCTTTTTGAGGCAAGAAAATGTGTCCGGTAGGAATTTATAAAATTCTACAAAACGTCCTTTGTGTGTGTGTGTTTTCCGAAAAGAAAATTTATTTGTGTGTCATTGGCGACAACGGATTCGTTCGCACTGCAAGTCCAAACTGTTCGCAACTATCACGCGCATTCTCAGGGAGAAATTGCCGTTCACGATTTCATGGGTCTGAAACGATTCGAAATTTCTCTGCGAAGGAACCCATTTGTCTATCATTCTGTGTTCTGCGTTATGTTCTTTGGCGTTGCTTTTGATACACTTTGTGGTTTAGGTTAAAGCTGTATTGTGTGTTCGAGATCGTAGGTAGGCTTTTGCTTCAAAATAAATTGCAAACTTAAAAACAAATACAAAATGCCGAAAAGGAAGTCAGTGTTGAAAGATGTGCTCTTGGAGAAATGCAAATCATTCAAGGGAGGAAGAAACGAACATGAAGTGGAATGTTTGATTTGCCCTACTGGAACGTACATATTCGTTGTAAACAAAGCTAAGTCGTAGGATTATGAAGGTTTAATACTGGATAATAAATATAGTTGGTTCAAAAGTGAAAAAGACAAGAATGAGACAATTGTGTCTAGTGATGATGAATAAACTGTCAAGGTTCGTAATATTTTGTTTTACAATAGCCACACAAGGTTACTGATTTAGTTTGTAGTAGTTTTACGTGGTTTATTAATTAATTTGTAAATTACAGTATGTTAACAATAAAGTGTCCTTTTTATATGGATTGTTATCTTTTTTTTATGACGAAGACATGGTAACACTACCCGAAAGACCACGGAGAACGCGGAAGAATATACGAAACACGTTAATGTTTACATTATTGTATTGTTCTTATGTTGAACGGGAATAGAAGTGAAGCACGGCAACTGACTTCTAGTACCGATTTTTAAATCTACGAATAAAGTTATGTACAGACAAATTACGTGATCTTAAATGTTTGACAAAATCTACAAAAATACCCTTCTTTAACCAAATCAAATGTTCAAATGTTTGTTAAGTTTATGGGACTTAACTACGGGGTCATCAGTCCCTAAACTTACAAACTACTTATGAACTATTTACGAACTAGGACGGCACAAATATCCATGCCCGAGGGGGGATTCGAACCCCGACCGTAGTGGCCGTGCAGACCGTGACTGGAGCGCCTCAGTCCCCTCGGCCAGCGCGTCCGGCGCTTGTTTAACCCTCTGGAGTGCGCAACCTGCGCATTAAGTGCTTTTCACAGTTCTGAAATGTCTTCGTGGCACTAACAAGTACACACACGTCGAATAAACGCGGATTTCTCTGTGTCTTAATGCCCTGTCCATCACTCGTAGAATGCCTGATATGTCGCTTTAAAATTATTTCACTTTTACACATCCTGTTTAAGAATATTTTTTGACTTCCAAAATATATACTCATCTTTTCACGTTTTGTTTTTGAGTCTTTCCCTTTGAAAAAAGAAAAAAATACGTAATCCTTTCCTTTTTATTTCATCAAAATGAAACATTTTGTATTAGAGTGAAGAAAGTTTATCTTTTAGACAATCTAAACATATATATCGAAATATTTGATACAAATTTCTTTTAGGGGTAGGGGGTATTAAAAAATCCGAAAGATTTAAAATAAAAATCTAAATGAAATTTTAATTTCTTAAATTTTACTGTTAATATTGTAGTTTGGGATTCACCCCAGAAGGCTTTATCTTCATCACTGGCTGTGATAGATTAGTAATTCTTTTCAAATTCACGTACTTCAGTTGACAGACTATTTAGGTTCGAGATTCGGAAGATTCGATTCGGGTTCGGAATTCGGCACATGTTTGATTTAAGATTTGATATTCAGATTCGGTAAAATTGGGGTTCGACTCATCCGTAATTTCCACACTTACTTTCAAGACCTCCCGAAGCATTGGCAATTGTGTATTAACAGTCAAATGTACTATTTTAATAATATCTAGACTATATTCTGTAAATGTCCTGGATCTGGTTTCTTTTATTTGTTTGGAGGTTTTAGGGGAACAAAACTGCAACGTCATCAGCCCCCCATTCCACAACTGGGCGTCAGAAAAAAAGGCAGAAATGCACAAAAGAGCCCAGGGATTAAAATAGCAAAGGGGAGGAAGATCCCTAGCCAGTATAAGGAGAATAAAGGCAACAAGAGAGAGCACAAAGTGAGAAACATAAACACCAAACGACAAGGAATGGAAAGTAAAAGCCGATGTCCCTGGTTGAATGACCGCAAGACTAAAAAGGGGAAAAGTCAACCACGCAGGAACATGTGGAAACCTCCATTCAGAGGACATGAATACACACATTGTACTGAAACAAAGGTTTAATTAGAGAAGTAAAAACCACTGTCCAGAATAAAACTTAAAACTGCATCATCCATTGTGCCATCGTCACTTAAACCACGCAATAAAGGTGGAGGAAGATTAAAACTCTGCCGTAGGGCAGCGAAAATAGGGCAGTCCAGCAAGATGTGGGCTACCGTTAAGAGGGAGCCACGGCGACACTCAGGCGAGTCCTCACCGCGAAGAAGATAGCCATGCGCCAGCCAAGTATGGCCAATGCAGAGCTGGCACAGGAGTACGGAGTCCCGGCGAGAGGCCCACAGGGAGGAATGCCACACAGCCATGGTTTCCTTCACAGCCCGAAGTTTCTTGGGCACGGTCAGGGTACGCCACTCAGTGTCCCAAACCTCAAACCCGACGGTCCAACACTGCCCATAGATCAGAAGCTGGGAGGCCAATCTCCAGAGCAGACTCAGACAGCCTGTTTCGCCAGTCTGTCAGCATGTTTGTTGCCTGGGATGCCAACATGACCCGGAGACTATACAAACACCGACCGACTGGCTCGGTGAAGGGCAGAATGGGTCTTGTGTATGGCCAGCACCAGTGGAGAAGGTGGGATCACTAGTGCAGAGCTTGCAGGTTGCTCATAGAGTTGCTACGATGATAGGATCACCTGAGCAGGACCGCACATGCTGGAGAGCTCAGTAAATGGCTACCAGCTCCGCAGTGTAAACACTGCAGCCATCAGGCAGAGAGTGCTGCTCAATATGGCTGCCATGGACGTATGAAAAGCCAACACAACCCTGAACCATTAAGCCATCATTGTAGATCAGGTCAGATCTGGTGAACTGAGCTGCAAGAGTAAGGGAATGATGGAGTTCCTGTGGAGGAACTGAGTCTTTGGGTCCACAGGCCAAGTCCAGTCGAGTACGCAGCCTCGGCATACACCAAGAGGGGGTACGCACGTGTACCCGACATGGAGAATGAAGAGGGAAAGACTCAAGGTCCAGCAGAAGGGACGGATGCTATAGGCAATTTAAAGACCTAATCTGGTTCGTTGTTGAGGATGGACGACCACACCTAAAAAAAAAAAAAAGAAAAAAAAAGACAATGGTTTGGGTGGCCTGGTGAGCTATGCTCGTGGGCTGCATAGGTTGCAAGCAGTTGTTGGCGGCGGATCTGAAAAGGTGGGCTCCCGGCCTCCACAAGTAAGCCATTCACAGGGCTGGTGTGGAAGACACCTGTCACTATGCGACCCCCACAGTGGTGAATGGGGTCCAGCAAGTGCAATGCTGAAGGTGATGCTGAACCATAAAAAAGACACCCAAAGTCAAGCCGCAACTGTACCAGCACTGAACAGTGTGCAGCGATCAGCACCCCAGGTGGTATGGCCCAGGTGGCAGAGACCATTAAGATGTCACCAGCACTCCTGTTTCTGCTGACGAATATGGGGAAGCCATGTTAGCCAGGTGTCAAAGACCAGCCCAAAAAACCTATGGGTTTCTACTACATCAAGTAAGTGGTTGTCAAGATAAAGTGTAGGATGAGGATGAACTGACTGACGCCTACAGAGGTGCATAACATTTGCCTTGCATGATGGAAAACTGGAAGCCGTGGGCAAGAGCCCAGGATTACGCCTTCTGAATGGCTACCTGCAGTTTACGTTCAGCAACTTGGGTGCTGGAGGAATTAAAATGGACACAGAAGTCACCAGCATAGAGAGAAGGAGATACTGATGACCAAACTGCTGTCGCTAAGCCATTAATCGCAACTAAAAATAAGGGGACACTCAAACCAGAGTCATGAGGGGCAGCATTTTTCCTGCATATGAGAGGTGCTACAAGAGGCATCTACTTTAACGCCTAAAAAGTTTTGGATAAAAAGAGGGAGTGAGCCCCGGAGACCCCAACCATGTAAAGTAGTAAGTATGTGGTGTCCCAGGTTGTATCATACACTTTGTGCATATGAGAAAGACTGCAATCAGATGTTGACGCCTGGAAAAGGCTGTGTGGATTGTAGACTTGAGATACACCAGACTGTTGGTGGTAGAGCGACCCTGGTGGAAGCTGCCCTGCAATGTAGCCAGTAAGCCCTGATTCTCGAGGATCCAGCACAACGGCCGATTGACCATATGTTCGAACAGTTTACACAGGATGTTGGTCAGGTTGCTAGACCAATAGCTATTCACACAAGAAGGGTTCTTACCCAGTTAGAACACCAGGATGATGATTTCATGCCATTTCAACGTGAATACCCCGTTGCACCAGATGTGGCTGAAGAGAGCAAGAAGATTACGCTGGCTCTCCGCTGAGCAGTGTGTCAGCATTTGGCTATGGATGCTATCAGGCCCAGGGCCGTGTCGGGACATTGTTTAAGAGCACTACAGAACTCCCATTCGCTAAATGGCACGTTATATGCCTCAGAGCAGTGGATGGTAAAGGAAAAGTGCTGGCGTTCTGCCTGCACCTTTAATGCACAGAATGCTGGTGGGTAATTCGCAGAGGCAGAGGCGCAAGCATAATGCTCAGCAAAGGCCTCAGCAAGAATGGCGGGATCCATACACACAGTTCTGTTTATGGAGATCCAGGGATACCTTGTAGTGGCACAAACTAAAATCCCTATTCTATCAACTTGAGATACCCAAAGCTTTGCTATTTAATTTATGTAAATATAATTGGGCCTATTCAAGATAGAAGCTGCCGCAAGAATCTGTTTCAGATTCAAGCACCAAGCAGGCAAAGAAGCCATTATTTATACACAGTCAAAGAAGTTCCAGGATATGTATTCCGTTATTGAAACAAAAAAGTGAATAATTGATTATTCTGGTGCTGAATGTCAAACATGTATAACTTTCTGAATATTAATCTGCATAATTATCACTATAATAAATAGTGGATTTTAAAGTTACTTCTTCACTTTAAAGTTTTATTCAGTGATATACTTTAAGAGAATATTATATAAAGCCTTGTTTATGACAATCATAACTAAAGAAGAAAAACTAACAGAGGCACAACTTAAGTTGAACCTCCTTAATATGGTTTCTACATTATGATTCATTCCTACCAAGTAAGACAATCTTCAGTAAGGAAGATTTATTTCTATTCAGTCTACACTAACTTACGCTAGGCTGAACTTTTATATAAAGAACTGTTACATTGGTTAAAAATACCAGGCTATTTGCATCAAAGAAGCCAACACGTGTAATAGTTCAACCTGCTCGCCTGTGATATCCCTTTGCGCACCTGATTTTGTTCCAGACATGGGAGGTGGTAGTATCTGTACCAATAGTAGAGATGTACCTCTCCTAACACTCCCGTTTCTATCTTGATAGGGCAGTGGGCTCGGGCATGGAGCCGCTTGAAGGCGATCATGTGTTCCACAGAAGGGTACCACTTTTAACTTTGTACGACCCGCCTCCGATCTTTAATAGCATCAATGACCTCTAGCGATCACTGCACTGTCCTCTGCCATGGACACCCAGAGAAACGGTAGCTTCAGCAGCTGTAACAATGGATCGTGTGGTGCTGTTTACCACCACATCAATATTGTCGAGTGGGGGAGGGCAAATGGTGGCAGCAGAGGTGTAGTCTTCTTAATTAGCACTGCGCAGAACTCGCCTAGGAGGGTGTGCTGGGGACTGACGTCATGGAAGTGACAAAAAAATTGGAAAGTGATCACTGCCACATAAGTTGTTGTGAGCTCTCCAATGTATTGAGGGCGGAAGCCTGTGGCTGCAGATCGACAGATCAATGGTCGTGAACGTGCCATGGGCCACACTAAAAATGCGTAGGGGTAACGGTATTTAAGAGGCAGAGGTCAAGTTCAGAAAGTAAATCCTCGACAACTCTGCCATGGCCAGAGAGTGTGGAACCACTCCACAGGCACTGAAGTCGCCCCATACCAGAAAAGGTGGGGGGAGTTGCAATGCAAGTGCAGCCAAAACATTCAAAGTGACATCGCCATCTGGGGGAGGTAGAGACTGCAGGCAGTGATCGTCTGTTGTCCTTACCTTGATGGCCACTGTTAATGGTGCCTGAAGGGGTACAAGTTCACCATATACAGAGTTAAGGACATATACATACACTCCACCGGAGACCCTGTTATATGAACTACGGTTGCAGTAATATCCTCTGTAGCTGTGAAGGACGGGGTTTCGCATTGTCAGAAACCCGGTTTTCTGGAGGGCAATGCAGAGAATAGGTGTTACGCTCAAAGGTTGTTGTAGCCCAGCCAGGTGGGAGAAAAAACCGCTGTAGTTCCATTGAAGGATGACATCGGACAACTGGGAAGACATGAACGAGAAGATGTTGCTCACTACACCATAGTACTACTCACATCCACTGGTAGTGATGTGTCTGCTTCGATGTCTATTTCTGGAGCGTCCCCAAAAGCTAGGTCCTTGGGGGGGAATCAGATGAATAAGTGATTGAGAAACGTTTTCAGGTTCAAACATGTTATCTGTAGCTATTTTAATATTGAAATACGAAACTCAAAACAACTAGCCTCTAGAACCCTTAACACTTTAGCTGCTGCCACTGGGCATCCGGTCTGTCGGGTTGTGTGCACCCTTGCAGCTGCCTAATCCTGCTACCTGCACTAACAGGTGTCCCCACGGCCTGCTGCAGGCGGCTGAGCCAGCCGATCAGCCGACCTCGCCCTGTGCTGAATATTCCTGTAGGCAAGAGCGGTCGCAGTTGTCTTCCGAGTGTGATTCCAGACAGTGTATCTGGACACTTCCTGTGGCTTTCAATCTGCAGATTTATTATTAAAAAGACCGCTTATTGGCTATTCCACATAAAACGGCCTGATTTCGAATGATTTTGCCACTACCATCATGGATATCTAAGAAATTTTATATGAACATTCATACACATCCTCTATGAATGTTGAAGTTTAGGGATCTTAGAAGTAACACTTTGTATGAGAGATAAACACTGGTTTGACTTCATGTGCAAAGTTTCACAGATTGAGTAAGAATTTATGGCAATTTTGAGCTATTATATCTGGTGCAATATTTTGTTAAATTTGACCACCTTCTACAACTACATGTTTTCTGCTCAGCATAATCAAGAAAATAATTTCTTGACCCATATTCAGCCATAAAATGTTAGGCAAAGTCCAGAAAATAAACATTATAGAAGGAAACTTTCCTGGTGGGATAAATATGTATAAAAAATAGAAATCCTATAACTTACTCAAAGCACAGGCTCGTTGACAGATACAAATAAAAACCCACACAAAACCACATACAAGCTTTCACAACCGTTTGTCGCTTCTTCCTTCCTTCCTCTTTTCCTGAAGAAGCGACCGATGGTTGCTAAAGCTTGTATGTGTGAGTTTTTGTTTGTATCTGTCGAAGAACTTGTGCCTTAGGTAAGTTATCCTATTTCTATTTTTAATAAATAAATAAAGGGGGGAGGGCAATCAGTGAAAGTCACGGGCAATAAATATCTAATTTCAAAGTACCCCAGTTTTGCAAAAATAATACTTATGGGCCACAGCTACGGAATACAATAATTTTGGCTTCAAACAGGATACTTCAATGAAATCTGATTGACTTACATCATATCAAGAAGAAATGACAGCAGATGGGGTGAATATTAGTTTGGAGCATACATAACAGGACTTCCTTGAAAAATTAAGCAGATATGTGTGTGTTGAAAAATACACTAGAAGTTTAACTTGACAGTACAAAACGTTGTACTCACAGCAAACCACAGTCTAGTTCAATTTTAAAGTCATAGTTGTGGCTTCTTTAGCTTCCAGAAAAAAAAAAAAAAATCTTGAGAAAATGTTATACAGGGACTAAACTGTGTCTTCCATATAAAATGACTAGTTTCATTGGATACAGATGATTTGAACTCTTCATTTCGTGTTTAACTGAAATCACTTTGCAGAACCTGGATTTAAAACTACCACCTACCCGAAGAGGCGTGAACTGCCACTGAAGCTCATTCAGCACCTCGTCTAATATTTTCTTTCTTAAATAACATGAGAGTAAACTTTTCGAAGATATTATTACTGGTCAGAAAAATATTTTATGGAAGTACAGAAGGTTTGACTTACCAGGCAAAAACGTGCCGCGCGCGCGCGCACACACACACACACACACACACACACACACACACACAAGGTTCCAACTTTTGAATATGGCAAATAGTAATGCAACAAAATATGTACAAGCGGGATGCAGGGGGGTTGGAAGGGAAATAAATGAATAAGAAATCATCGAAATTGTGATAACAGTTTTTGTAAGGTTTCAGATGACAAAAGCAGCATATTTCTTGCATCATTCTGATGTATACAGGAGGAATGTCTATTGTTGGGGGCAGCAAACTAACTATTTTCTTCCCCAGAACCAAACAATAATCTACTCATTAAAATTGCCCACAAACACAATGTAAAATGACAACTCACCACAGTAACAGTGTAGTGTAAGATATTGCGGCGATTGTGCAGGTTATGAAAACTACGGATCAAGTGTCATGTCATTTTCATTGGCTGCTGCTAGATTCCACTATGGCACGCCTTTGTGGATTCATCTCGTATGCTGTATTACACAGTTTTTCAGTTGGTAGAATTACTGTAAGTAGTGGTGATTTGTACAAGAACATGCAAGAGGATGTTTCTCGGTGACACATGAACTGTAGAGGCACCGAATTTTGACGACAGCAAACAAATCACACCCATTTGTTGTTTAAACCTGAAAATCTGAATCTGAACCATTTCAATGGTAAACTGGTAATTTTAAACAATTATCATAACAATTACGATTGAATCTTAATGGGTGGAACCTCTGACACACACAAACACACACTACTCCTGATTAAGATTTCATATGGAATGACGGAGTGCCTATTAGAATACTTAAGTACTGATCTGCTTCTATTAGGCAAGTACTTACCCACATTTCTAATTTTTCCTTTCAGGATAGTTTTCCTGGCAGGATTGAGATAGTAGTGGAACCAGTTTATAAAAAGGGAGAAAGGGATAATGTAGAAAACTTTAGCAAAAGCTCATCGCATTGAAATCTGTCTGAAGTTATTAAGAAGTTTGTATATTCGAGGTTAACTGATCATTTCAGTTCCAATAATTTGATGTCAAATGTACCGTTTGCTTCTAGAAGTGGTTCTTTTCTCATCAGAGGCACTTATTTTATTTAATCCACTAAAAAACTGAATGCTAGGTGTATTCTTTGATTTAACAGACGATTGATTGTGTTGATCACATGATGATACTGCAGAATTTGGAACATTATGGAATAAGAAGAGTAGTTCAAATGTGGTTCACATCTTACTTTGAATAACAAACAGCAGACGTGTTTGAAATTGGCTGTGATATGCACTCACAATGGGGCACAGTTAATTTTCTTCAATATCATTTGTTAATAATATTTGATTGTTCTTAAGGTTTAGCAACTTTCACTAAATTAAAACTAGACAATTCAAAATTTGGATCTCACCACCTTGACCCTTATGCTGAAAGGTGTGCAGTATTCTAAGGCATCCATTTTTAAGAAGCTGCCAAGACATCAAACAGCTTAGTAGTAATCTGTGGTATTTCAAGACAAGACAAAGGTTCTCTTATGGTCCACACTATTCTTTTGTATCAGGGTGGCCACCAAATCTTCATTTTCGAATTCAAGGTTTTTTCCAGGTTAAAAAAAATTATTTTCCAGGTTTTCAAGAAACTTAATTTTGCTCAAAGGGGGTTAGCAAACAACTATACCTTAAAGAAACTAGTTACATATTTTCAAAAAAACATGTCGTCCAAGTTGAACCATGTCACGTTGTAATCCAGTGAAAGCAGTGGCGAATCCAGGATTTGTGATAGGAGGGGGTGGGGGTAGAGCTCATAAAATTGTGGCATTGTACCTCAAACTGATCTAAAAAGAAAAAAAAAAAAGAACCAGCTCATATTATGAGGTTTTCCTCATGGTTTTGCGGGATCTGCAGCCCCATAGACTCCCCTCCCCCGCCCAAGATTCGACACTGACACAATGTATAGTAGAGGGTGTACATTTTAAGTTGACAAACCAGAAGAACTAGGGAAAAACAGTATATATTCAACAACGGTTTTCACCATTATGAACGGCCGGCAGAGGCTTAGGAAATGATACTAAACTTGTGTTCAAATGTTTGTAGTACTTATGGGACTTAACTACGGGGTCATCAGTCCCTAAGCTTACAAACTACTTATGAACTTGCTAAGACTAAGGACGGCACAAATATCCATGCCTGAGAGGGGGGGGGGGGGGGAATCGAACCCCCGACCGTAGTGGCCATGCAGACCGTGACTGGAGCGCCTCAGTCCCCTCGGCCACCGCGGTCGGCTACTAAACTTGAACTGTCTCCACAGTTTGGGATTGGTGAGGGCGGCTAGTGCAAAATTTTTAAATGGAAACTCCGATTATTAATTGCAGATTCAGATTCTACAGACCAAGTCATGTATAGTTTGGTTGAATTTTTTTCCTTTCAATTGGCAACATGTTGCACTGTAATGGTAAGAATTATTTGCCATACTGCTGAAGAAATGTACCACCCAAAAAAAGAAAAAGGTTACTCATATTTATGATGCTTCAGAACCCAACCAAATGATACCAGATGTACATTTCTTTACGGCTAGTTCAATTAAATGTTTTGTCGGCAATTCATAACTGGTATTCAGACAAGGGCAATCTGGACTATGGTATCACTTTGGAAGACTGCCCTGTCCACTGCGGGGAGAGGGAAGGATCACTTTGGGGATCATTTGGTAGCGTTCTAAAGTATCATGAATATGGTTTTCATTTTTTTTTATTTCCTGTTTAGTACATTTCTTCACCAGTATGACAAGTATTTCTCACTATTACAGCACCATCTGTCGTAAAAAAACCAGACCATACAAGACTTGGGTAAAGAGCAGTTTACGCGGCAACAGGTAGCCGTCGCTCTCGCTAGGTTAGGAACGGCAGAGCAGCCAATCAGGAGTCGAGTTATACCGGCCAATAAGATTGCATGTTTCATGACGAGTAAATTTGGCGTCAATTTCAAAGTTTATTCGATGATTTCGGTGCGGCGTTTGTGTGATTGTAATTGATTTTCCATTTCTAAGGGATTTTTAGACAATTGTGGTATTACCCACATAAGTGACCTATTATTAATACACCACAGCAGTGAGCCATAGAACAGGTATAGCATGTTTTATTTATTTTATGATCTGTACGAAACAGTGATCATCTTAAGTGAAAGTTAGGTGTAGGTTAAACGAGAAGATTATTTTTAGTAGCGCCCGAATCTCCGGTTCAGAAACACTCCATCGATTTACAGTTGTACGCCATTTCAGTCTGAGGTAACTCGATTGCAAGCATTCTTGGAAATTACCGCAATTACTTTTACTGACAGGGCAAGGGTACATATAAGAACCTTTCAACCACAGAGCATGTATAGTATGTTTTATTTATTTTATGATATGTTCGAAACAGCGATCAAGTGCCATCCATACTGATAGCAACTGTAACTTGTTGACCGTCAAAAACTTTTGCATATACAGCTTCAATTTGTTTACATTGGACAATTGTAATGCTGTTTCTTATTGGTCACGGCAACGTGACTCCTGATTGGCTGCTCTGCCGTTCCTAACCAAGCGAGCGCGATGGCTAGCCGCTGCCGCATAAACTGCACTTTTACCCATGATGTGGGCCTTAGAATCCGAATCTGCAATAAAAAATTGGGGTTCCCATTAAAAATTTTACACTTGACACTCCCCAACCCCACAAATGGTAGAAACGGTTCAGGTCAAGTATTATTTCCTAAGCCTCTGCCATCCGCACATGCTGGTGAAAACCATTTTTATATCTATTGTTTTTCCGAGTTATTCTGGTTTGTCAACTTAAAATTTACACCCTGTATAATGGACCAAGTTGAGTTCAAGTAGTTGGAAGATACTGTACGTTTTACTGTGAATTGCATTTGTTTATGCAACATAGCCCGTTCATTTATACTGGACTTCGTAATACATTCACATCTCATGAACTACTGTAGTGATCGAGAACTCAATACATATATGATTTACTTTACCTTCAGGATATGAAAAACATTTTCACCTCTCAAGTTTTCATTTAGATTCTTCCCAATGATGTTTTCAGTTTCCAGAGCCCATACAGTCATATAAGTTTTGCCCTGGAAAACTCTAGCTAAAAGATCAATGAATGTTAATGATGCAGCATGTGTAATAATGCACAATGTTGTCGGCGAGTTCTTTAACTTCGAGGAGATGAAATCGAGAATGCAAATAACATATCTAGAGCAACAGCTGGGTGGTATTTGCATTCTAGTGTCGTCTGGTAAAATAACACTCAACAGCCAATTTTAATGAAAACATTTTGTTTTTATGAATTTGTTTCATTTTTTTTAAATTCTTGAAGTACTAAACGGACAATGAAATATGTATTGTGGAAAGCAACAGACTTCCGTTTGTTTATGGAAAGTTTATGTTTCTTGCTTCTTCGTGGCTGTTCAAAGCACTCTTCCCCATTGAAAAAATATTTATCTTTGCTTGCACCAAGAGCATAATGCATTCGTTTGTAATTTGGGATCACATGTAACCCACGGATACACTGTCTCTTATGAGCTCTGATATCGAGCTATACTCTGTTTTGACATGACGAACACTTCACTCTAAAACACGTTGAATTACTTCATCTGTGCAGGCACAGGTAAGGTCGATTCACACTTGGATTCACTCTATTGTTCTCCGCAACGATTGTTTCACTCTGTTCCATCTCAGAAAGATGTAGATGGCGTTAGTCTCTAAATATATTTAACGATATTTTGAATGGATTGTTATAAGAAAACTGTTAAAGCAATAAATTACAACTGAAAGAAATTGATTTTTTCGCAAAAGTCGTGTACCGTGTTACAGAGTTTTACTTACATCTTTTTGGAGGACAGGTAGCATGTCAAAAAGTCGCAACAATGTTAAAACTGTATTTCATAGGGCCCGGCTAGCGCTCACTAGGTGGAGTTGCGTGTACATATGCTTTTTAAAAACCCATTAACATAACGAGGGGAATAATCTTTTGTGTCGAACATAAAATAAATAATTAATGCTGTTCCTGCTCTATGTTGACAGGTTCTCAATGTATCCTTTTCCGCTAAGTAAATTAATTATCCTCGTAATTGTTACCGCGACTCCTCATTGGCGCTAGCCGGGCCCGCATAAAAAACAGTTCAGCCATTAACAATATGTACACGATGACTGTGTTTACTATTTATATATTATCAATGTCACGTCAGTCAGAGGAATCGTCTATAATTATTACTAACGAACATAGGTACGTCGATTTTTGAAAATCTTAGGGTATGCTCAGTCGCATACCCAGGTGTTTCTAAAGAAAAATAAATAAATAAGTAAATAAATAAATACAAAGCAAAGCCAAAAACTTACACAAAACATACACGCTATCGATTCCATATCACCGTCACCATCACGATTATAAGTCGAAGTCCTTTTATATTTCACTATATACTTATCCATTTTAACGATTTTCACATGCAAGACATTAACCCTTTTAACCCCAAATTTTATTGATTTATGAACAAAAATATTTCTGTGCATACATCTATAAATAATGATTGGATTAATGTATATGTACCAGAATTTTTTATTATTTTTAGTTTTTGGATGGAAATTTGGGATGACTACAGATGGTAGTGTGCAGGATATGTTTCCTTTATCATAACTAATAACGTTTTCAAACTGTTGACTACTAATTTAGACATTGGACAATTATTTAGTAATAAAGTTTTTAAACTGTTTTGTTTCCTTTACCTTGCTACAATTATTTGAAAGTATTGTTGCATTTACTCCAACCTAGACATCAAGCAAAGATTTATATTTTGACAATGCATTGTAGCCTAATGCTTTTTGTTTCCTCAAGGTAACGGTAAAAAATCTAGTAACAAAGAATTATTGTAAGCCCTGCAATGTCATTTACAATCTTTGAACAAATGGTTGTGGCTAGACGGACAGATAAATATGAGGGGAGGGAAAGGTTAAGACTTAATTCCATGCACAGGTGACACAGGTCAAAAGAGCAGAAACTAAGGTCCAACTATTATGTTCAATTGTTGACAAATTGTTGAAGCCTGAAAATTCAAATTCAGAAAAAAAAAAAAAAAAAATTCTATTACTAGCTGTTGCGTTTGGAGAATTTTGTAGAGCTGCTAATTAAAAAACAAAGACTTTCTCAAGTTGTTATGAGGACTGTCTGTTTACAGAACATTTTAGCTAGAAGGGATAGGGCAGTCTTCGCAGCAAGTATGTCGGCTCACTGGTAACATACGTGGTTGTCAAAAGATTATCTCAAAAAATACCAGGAATTAAATTCGTAGTGTAAACATTTTCAATGTATCGTACCAAACCCAAATCAATTACCTGTGAGTGGTGTCTTACAAAAGCCAGCCGGCCATCAATGGGATGAGTCTATTTTAATTACAGTCAAGAAATATAACGTAAAGAAAAGCGATACCAAAATTTTCAGTGGTGTATGCCTAACTTGAGCGACCGAGCATACACGTAGTCGGCGCCTACGATAACGAAGCATCACAATACCAACTTTTGAGGAGTTTATACTTAAAATCAACAAAATGCTTCCGTGAAGAGATTTTTTCAACACAGAATCAGACAAACGAGATATGTGTTGATTAGTATCACTGGGGGGGGGGGGGTCAATTAGGAAAATTAACAAAATGTAGTACAAATAAATATCGCCTTTCATTCTAGCTGCGATTTCGTAGCCGCGCCTTGCGATGACATCCAGTCTCTTCGACGTACATTGCGAGGAATTTAGTCACGTTGTTGAATGACATTTCGAGATAAATACATAACGGAATACATAACCTATAATTATAAAACATTTTAAACCGCCCAGGAATATATTTCAAAATGTTTTTGTACACAAAAATGAAGCGATGAATATTATTTAACGCGCAGGCACTAGTAATCTGAAAATTTAGGTCACCATAATTTTAAAACGACTGGCATTTTGCTACTTTTAAATATTTAACTTTGAGGTTTTTTCTTACTAAAACTATAGGAATTACTTGTTTACACTTAAATACGTTTCGAACCGGTCGTGTAATCTGAGCAATAGGCTATAGACGCGAACGATCGTTTAACTCTTAAAGCCGCGAGATCTCACGAGTTAAAAATCCCAGTTTTTGGCTAAAATTCAAGGTTTTTTTTCCCTGGCTTTCCCAGGTTTTTTTCAAATTCAAGGCTTTTTCCCAGTTTCAAGGTTTGGTGGCCACCCTGTGTATTCATGAAAAATAAAAAATTATACTAATTTAACTCTGCCTGCAACAGGTAACAAGTTGATTGAGTAGCTCAGTAACTGTTGTTGCCCGTCCCAAGACCAGCTAAAGGAGGGTTGGCATCAGGAAGTGCATCTGGCCAGAAAAAAAACCCTGCCAAAACCAAAACAATGATAGATACTTAAAAGTAAATGTTTCAGAATAACAGTGTCACAATCCGATCTCTGGGGGAGACGTTTTGTGAAGAATCCAATGAAAGGAGAGGGCAAAAGAAGGAATAAGGTGCAAAATCAGTGTTGGAACTCTAACCATTGGTACATCAAAGGGAATGAGTCTAGAGATTTTAGACAAGATGCAAAGAAGGAATGTAAATACCCTGTGCTTGGAGACCAGGTAGCAGAAGGATACAAGTTCTATAGCAGTGGAGACAAAGAATCCAGAAATGGAGTAGGGATTATTATGGATAAAGGTCTGAAAGTAGTTTGTGGAGTGAACAGAATCAATGACAGAATCTTGAGCATCAAACTTACTATTGAAGAAAACATCACAGTTCTAAGTGTGTATGCATCCCAGACAGGGTGTTCGGAGGAAGAGGAACGCAAATTCTGAAAAGTCTTGATGGGATAACAAAGGAAATACCAGTCAATGAGAGGGTGTTAATTGGGGAGATTTAAATGGACATGTTGGTGAGAGGAGGAGTGGGGAAGATAGAATTCATGGAGGATGGAGTTTTGGAGAAAAATGTGGCAGGGCACAAGATTACAAAACACTATCTTTTGACCTAATGATCACAAATACCTATTTCAAATGTTCAAGATAACTTCTAACATACAGGAGTGGAGACCATAAAAATTGGACTACTTTTTGTACAGAAGGAAACAAAGGAAATAAATAATATCAAGGTTATATGGAGTGACTGTGGATGCTAAACACAAACTCTTACTGGCTGATTAAGAAATGGTAATGGGGAAAAGACGAATGTGTCAAGCGACAAGAACAAAGAATAAAGTAATGGAAACAAAGAAAAGGTGTTGCAAGAAAAATTCAAGGAAAAAGTATAAACAGAAGTGAAACTACTAGAGGATGTACAGGAGTGGTGAAGTTATAATAGCAATGTAATTATGGAAGTGGGAAAAGCCATGCTGGGTGTAACAGGAAAGAGACCACCAGAAGGTAAGGAGGTATGGTTGTGGAATGAGGTGGTCCAGAAAGCAATAAATGTGAAGAAAGATGAAAAAGTTAATGGGACTTAACAGGATGACTAGAGGATAGGGAAGCCTACAAGCCTGCAAAAATGATGGCAAAAGGAAAGGTTGTGGCAATGGAAGGAGGCATATGAAAAGCTGGAAAGAAGACAGGACAGCAGGCAACTCTTACAGATTGTTAACGCAAGAGAAGGTGGGCAAGGACATATCAGTGAGGCAGATAGTAGTAGTATTAGGTGTAGTATTACATGATAGTGAGAAAATCCTGAATAGGTGGTTAGAGTACTGTGAAAGGCTACTGAATGAGAAAAAAATGTACAAGTATGAAGATTGAGATGTAACTGAAGCAATGACCCGAAGTATAAGTACAGAAGAAGTCAAACATGCAATGAAGAAAATGAAAAATGGAAAGACCAAATACCAATAGAAGCATGGGAAAGTCTGAGAGCAGAATTACCATTATCTGGGATTTAATGCAGAAGATCTGGAAAGGAGAGAGAATGCAATGTGTGGTGAATCAGTGAACTCTTTCCCATATACAAGAGGAAAGGGGATATCCATAAATGTGGCAATTATGTCTGGGAAAGGATAATTGAGAGGAGATTGCATCTAGAAAGTGAAGTATGTTAAGAAAACTTTGGGTTTACGCTGGAAAGAGAAATAACCGACAATATTTGCACTAAGACAAATGTATCAGGGTGGTAGAAGTCATGTGTGAATGTGCAATAACAAAACTCGGGGCAGTGCAGGGGCAACAAACGCATTACCAGTGAGCGGAGGAGTACATCAGGGATCTGCTCTTGGCCCAGAACTCTTATCTTTTCATGGAAGTAATAGTCAAGATGTGAAAGAGGAGGCAACATGCTGTTGTTTGCCGTTGATGTAATCTAAGAACCCACCCAGGAGGCACTTAAAGACAAGCTTGAACAGTGGAGAAAAGCTCTGTAGGAAAGGGAATGAGAATTAGAGGGGTAAAAAACAGTGTGTATACAAAGAATGCCCAAGATCTATACATAAACCTGCAAGAACAACTCCTGCTGGTCAAGAAATTTAAATACCTGGGCTCTCACATGCAAAGTGATAGAGAACTGGAGGCCGAAATACAGCAAAGGATAAATAGTGGATGGATGAACTGGAGGAAACTGAGCAGTGTACTGTGTGATAAGAATGTTAGCTGTAGAATGAAAGGAAAGCTTTAGAAGTCTTTGGTGAGGCTTGCAATACTGTATCGAGCAGAAACTTTGCCAATTACAAATCCCAAGAGAAAAAAAGACAGAAGTGGCCGAAATGATAATCTTAAGTTGGATGAGTGGGGCGACAAAAGGATAGACTAAGAATTGAGTACATCGGGGGAACAGTGAAAGTGGGGTCCATAGGGAAAAAGATCCGAGAAAGTAGGCTGAGATGGTATGGACATGTGCAGAGAAGAGGGGAACACTATGTGGAAATCAGAGAGGCATAAGAACGAAACAAATGGAAAGAAGATAGCAGGGGATCTGCAGGAGAAAGGATGGCTCAGAGAAGAGGCATTGGATAGTCTCTCTCTCTCTCTCTCTCTCTCTCTGTGTGTGTGTGTGTGTGTGTGTGTGTGTGTGTGTGTGTGTGTGTGTGTGTGTGTGTGTGTGTGTGGGGGGGGGGGGGGGGGGGGAGGAGAATATAATTTGGCAAGTTATTTCACAAAACTACAGCAAGAAACAATGACACGCTCATTGGGTTTGCCATAAAGAAGCAATCCTGAAAAGAGTTCACTTTGGAACAACATAATGTAAACAATTACAAAAATTTTAATTATTTTAAAGAAATCAATACACTAGATATATTAATGTGAAACTTTCAGAAGTGACAAATTTTACACCAATGAATATTTTAACTACATCACAGAAGATCACAAAAAGTATTTTATCATGAAAAATCATTCAATGGACCTACATATGATTTCTAGTAAAGGTTTCTGAAGTATGAGGTAGCAGAAGAGTTTACAATTTGTCAGAGTATTTCAATCTATGTATGCACTGTTGCAGAATGCACCTTTCAAATTGTTATTTAAAGAATGGACTGGTGGCTAATTTTTGAGGCCGTTTTATTTAGAACAACACAGAATTACACAGTAAGGAATGTTATTTATGGATATATAGTATTTGGTACAAAATATAACATCAAAAGCCTGTGCTTCACAGTAGGCCTATTAGTAAGGAGGAATTTAGCTTAGGTCACTCATAAATGGATGCCAGCAAGAACTTTTTTTAAAGAAATACTTTTATTCAACATTTTCTATATTTTGGGTGTAAATCCCAAGCACTAATCGTAAATCATAACATAGAAAATTGTTAAAAATATATAAACATCGAAGGATAGTAATAAGTAAGAAATAAATAATTAAAATGTCAAAGCTATCTAACACAATTTCTTACAATCACAACATGCACCTCTTGTGGTAAATGAAGATTATATATATAGGTCAGATTGTAAAGTACATCAGAAAAATCTAATTTTGCTGCATATTCTGTGGAACAGGCACACAAATAGTATATAAAGTAAGTTTCCACATTTATAGTATACACTGAAAACAGTGCAAAGATTTGGCATGTGGACTAGTTGTTATACCAGTCCTCTCTACAATAATAAATTACATGCCCTGGAGCATAATTTTTTTTTCAATCTAAGCAATAACAACAACAAAGCCACAACAACCAGGTGAGAAAAACTCATTCTCATTCAGTCCAATCATAGTGAACAGAATATATCTCAAGAAATTTCAGTCTTCATTATGAAAATGAGTATTTTTACAGAGTTGCCATAGAAGTGGATTACTTTTCCATCGCCTGAGTGATTTGCAATTTAAAATGACAGGTTACATTTGAAAACTGTTTCTTTTTCACACCATTTAACATGATTTTAGTGCTGAAATTACAGAAAAATGAAGTTTCCTGGATAATATAACTTCAATAAACCACAAAATATGTACAGGACAAACTGTAAACTTTTCTTCTAACACTGGAACATTGAACACCAACAAAACTATGAACAAAATAACACAAAAATCATGGAGCAGTCTTTCTATTTAAGATCACACCAATGCAAAGCTAACAAAATTGTTCATGGTTACTTTTACAAGTCCAATTTATGATATCTGCAAAGAGGCTACAACCTCTGGAGATACGTTAGCTAATGTAGTATTGAATTCTTGTGGGAAATCTCTTTGCACCTGGTGGACGAAGTTTTTGACTAGATCCAACGTCTCTGTAATAGATGATCAAAATATTAGTTGAGAGATTGCCATACACCATATAATTACATGCAATATTGAATACAAGTACCTTTGCTGCCCTGTTTTTTGTGTATGACTTGAAAACTTGCTGTTAACAGAGCACCAAGATGAGCCACCAGCTGTGGGTGGCCCAACTGATACAAGAATAGGAGGCATTCATACACAGTCTTGTTCTCATCAAAGTCTTCTCGCAGTGGTAAGTATTCCACAAATACGGGAAATACCTGTTAACAATGTTGAGCTAGTTATTTTCTTTTCCAAATACATTAACAATATCACTCTCTCTCTCTCTCCTGTTTAACATTAGGCATTGAGTCATGGACAGGTTAAAGTACTTTAGCTTGCTTTATTGTGTTCAAGTGACTCAATACCTGTTACATTGTAAGTACCCAATTACTCTTCACATTAAAATTAAGGTTGGCAGTAAAGAATAATCATGAAATGTTTGACTAATTATTAAAGATGTATATGCCAAATGAAGTAATGGTTTTCAACCTGACCCTCTTAGGTTTCTTTGAGTTTTAGTGTGAATTTAGTACTCTTAGTAACATGAAACATTTTTCTGACCAAAGGTTACCAAGTAATTGTGTTAAAATCCAAATTTTACTGATTTGTTCACAACTTGCTTAATAATTAAGCTAGAAGAATGAAGTAGTTTAAAACATGTTTCAAAATAAGACATTATTGAAATTTGAAGAACTACCATGTTTGCCAGCATATAAAATGCATTGGCATGCAAGACACACCCCACTTAAATCTTTATCTTTTATTTGGGGGGGGGGGGGGGGAGAGGGGGGCTGAAATCTCACCAAATGTCTATTGCAACATAATTATGTATTTGTTCAGGTACATCAAATATCTATGGCAGTGCCTCAAGTAGTGTTCATCAACTTTACGCAGTCTAGTTTGACAGTTTGCACTTATTCAAACAGATCTTTCACCTATCGCTGTTTACAGTGTGCACCGACTATGACGCAATGGTTGACTAGAGCATCGTAAAGACTTACGACATTGACACATACATGGCTCTGCTTATGATTGCCTCGATCAGACTTCGCGCCCAGTATTAGTTCGAAAGCTTTGCATGATAAGTAGGGGGGTGGGATTTCTTGTTTAAAATGACCCGTTTCGAGAATTTATTGTGAAGCATAAATATTTATTCAAGTATTTTTGTGATGTTCCATAAACTTTGAGAAGGATGGTTTGCTTCTGTGTATTGGTTGGTGCACTGTATGGTTGCACAGCATGTTATAACCTCAAAAATATGACAACAGAGAGGTGCAAAAACTGTGCAAACTATCACACACACACACACACACACACACACACACACACACACACACACACACACACACACGTACATATTTGTACTTGAGAATGCAAATTCTCAAATATCGTCAGGCAAGACGTAGACAAATACTAGAGCAACATTTCGTTATTCAAATAATGACACACCACTACAGCATTGCCAAAAAATCTACGATGAATGAAATTATGTCAAATATTTCTACTTCATATGAAGTTACCAATTTTAGTTACGCTTGGCACTAAAAAGTGTAAAAAATGTTCAAATGTTTGTATAGCTTATGGGACTTAACTACAGGGTCATCAGTCCCTAAACTTACAAACTATTTATGAACTAACTAATATTAAGGACGGCACAAATATCCATGCCCGAGGGGGGATTCGAACCCCCGACCATAGTGGCCGTGCAGACCGTGACTGGAGCCCTCTCAGTCCCCTCTGCCACCGCGGGCGGCTAAAAAAAAAAAAAAAGTACAAAATTCAGGAAACCTTTTTTACATAATAAAGCTCCTGATGGGTATATAAGTGCCCATTATGTACATGTATCAAAAACTATGAAAATGTAAGAAACTTCAAGCACATTTTCCCACTTAAGATCATTATTTCCCACGTTTTATACTACTTTTTGAAATCTCTTGAGAAGAAATCTACCTTCCGGGTACCTACTTTAACTGACAACTAGCATATAAGACAGTTCTTGGAGCAATTTTTGTAGGTAAAATGCATCTTATATGCTGGCAAATACAGTTTTCTTAAAATAACCATAAAAATGTTTAAGATATTTTTTTCTTCCATATATTCAAAAATTTCCAGCTTTGGATGAGCATAGGTTCAGTAAGTAAAGTAATTTCACTTTTAAGGTGGAGCTGTGAAACATGTTCCAAAGATAATTACACTGTCTACTTTGCTAGGTGTTATTGTTAAACTTAATGTGACACCAAAATAAAATAGCTTATAATACATACGAGACAAAAAAAAGTATTATCAGTGTTGATTTAGCAAATAGAAGTTTCAAGTGTTAAACCTAACAGCTGAACATCACAGGTAGGCTGAAATTTAGTTATTAGTTCCAATTATACGGTGAGAGGAGTCATGTCAGACCCAGTTATCATGCTACTAACCAATTAGTTCATTGCACATCAATTCAGCATGGGATAATGTTTATGTTCACACTGTGGCAGTTTTAGGGTTCACTGCTTCTTATGGAAAGGATGCCTGCGTAACTGGGAAATATGAATGACGACTGTTTATGTGGATTTAAGAAGCTAAATCATTTCATCAATTTCCCTGATTTTTTCCAACCACACAAGCAAACCACCTGGATCCATTATACTCACAAGCAATATATTCTTTAATATCATCAAACAATATTGGGTAACTCAATAGCTGTCATCAGTTCAATTTTGCTTTCATTACAATCGGCACACACTTTTAATCTTTGTGTGAATAGTTTTTGCATCCCTACAATTGTGCAGCAATTTTTCAAATCTCTTTGCAAGTTTCAGTTCATCTTTATGCTCTTAACTGCATACTTTAAACACTATTATTCTTGGTACAAAAAAATTTGTTCAGATGTCACGGATTGATCAGTGTATGGCGTTGCAGACCTGCTCGAGCAGCAAATCTTTTGAATGTTCTACCAACACAATCGCTAGCATCTACACCATGAGAGGTGGCTGAAAAATGCCACTAGGCTTCAATACAGAATTGATCTTCATGACAATGCATGATGATAAATTTTTCTGTGTTTCTATATTTAGCTGGTGCTGTTTTATCGGAGAAGTAGTAAAAAAACCAAGAAAATTGTATTAAATTTTTTCATTAAAGTAGGACTACAACAAATGCAAATCATTTGCATGTGTACTGCATTCTGATAAGACAACTTGTCTGTTCAAGTTTGTCTTCATCTTTGTAATAAGCTACAAACTGATGAATTGTTACTTGTGTGTTGGTCCAATGGTAATCTTTAACTTTATGTACAACAAGGGTGTAATTGTCAGCAAAATCACTAATCACTGAGGATTCATTTTTTCAGCTAATATTTCTCTTTTACAAAGGTTGAGTGCAGACTCGCCACAATGATATGTGTAAGAAATTTTATCAGTTCCCACTATAAATTATCTGTACATTAGTATTGAAATCTTTTAGATACTTTTTAAATGCTTCTTGTCCTGGACAGAACTGACACAAAACTGTTGAGCCGGTAATTATGCAATACATTATAAGCAGAGCAATTTTACACTATTAGCACTGATTTGATTCTAGTGAGTGGTACACACAAACACACACTGTCTGCCACTGCTTTTATCTAAAATAGAATTTTGGAAAGTTTGAGAAGCCAGTATATAATCCAGGATAGAAATTTATGGACAGTTAAAAAACTTTCATATTCCTGAAAATTGTTTCGCCAGTTTAATTTTATCTCCATCAAATCATGATCACAAAATCTTTAGCAGGTATTGACCTGCACATCCCACCAAAACAATTTAACTTTTCTTTTTTTCATTATCAGCAGTTGTTTAAGATTCTTGTTAAGTTTGGATTCAGAAGAGAAAGTAGCCTTGGCCTTCAGCAAATCTTACTTATCTACCCATGTAGTTTGTTATTTTAAATTTCTTTTGAAGCTTCACATTCCATCTTTAAAGTAAAATGGTGAGGATTTCAATCTTTTTTATTTTGAGATGTGCAAGTAATAAATTTCAGCTGAACCATCTTATCCAATTCTGAATAATTCCCACCACCACCCCCAGACAGAACATACTGCATCTTAATCGTTCTATCTGTCTGAGATGATATGAACTTTTTAAAAATTTTCCAGCACTTTGCACATACTTTTCAAGTCAATCTTAAGAAAGCTTTCATTTGTATCATCTATTGGGAAACAAAACCCAAGTTTTTCTCATGGTTCTTGTGACTTTTCATTAAAAGAAAACAATGAAGTTTTAGGCATTTTAAGTCACCCTCAAATGAAGTTATTTTTACAATACATTCTGAAAGCTCAAAAGTTCAGCTTCCAAAATTTAGGCATACACAAGATAACTTCACCATTTTCCTGCATCCTGGAATAACAAGGAAATTTTTATAGTTTTAAAATATTAACTGGTTGTAGGCATATAAACTACACTTGTGAACATCTTAGAAAGTACCTTTAATTTGAAAACAATAGTTTAGTATTAATCACATTATTTACTTTATAGGCCATGTCACTTCAAAAGAACACACACAAATCAGTTTCAACAACACGACTTCACTTTCAGCAACAATGGGTAACAGTTAAATGGACAAACACTTAACAGTTTTAAGACAGTCATACCAACCAACAATACTGTATTCTTGTAAATAGAAATTTATTAACCCCGAGACGTTTTTGTCTCTAACATGCCAAAGACATTAAAGATAAAGGCGAAGGATTGAATTCAAATTTGTGATGTGGCTGGGAATTGAACCCAGACCTCCATGCTTACTAGGCAGACACTTTACCACACCACTAGCAATTAATGAGCCTCTGAATAGTTGAATAGCTGAATTAAAGTTAGTGATGTGGGAGGAAGTCTGTCTTCAACTATTCCGAGATGCCTTAATTGCTAGTGGTGTGGTGGTCCATTGGTAAGACGTCTGCATAGTATGCCTGGAGGTCCAAGTTAGATTTCCGGCCGCATCACAAATTTTAATTCAATGCTTTAATGTCTTCAACAATTTTGTTTTCAGTCTTTGCAATGTTTTCCCATTTGTGTTAAGAAAAATATTTTAGGTTATTAATTAAGCTACTGCTAGGTTTTAAAACAGTAAGTTATTTTCAATAAAATACAATTTTATAGGCCAAATAATAAATCCAACTAAGACACTAAATAAAACATTCACAGGTCGCAATAAAAAAAATAACAGTTCCAGATCATAATGAGATTGAACAAACACAAATATAAAATTGCTAGTTATTCCATGCTCATCAAAAGTTGAAACTTTCAGAATATGTTGAGGAAAACTAACTTATCTTTTAGAATTTAAAAAATTGTTATTCAAAAATCAGTACTGATAAAAGGGTTTGTGTGTTTTCAACTAACTATTTTATATCATATGAAAGCCCATTGAAGGAGTTTTGAACCTATCAATATTTTTATATACAGTAAAACCTAGTTTTTACGTTTCCATTTTTTACGTTTCCATTTTTTACGTTTCCCCGCCATTTACACCATTTTTTGTTGGTCCCGTCAAATTTTCAATGTTCACAATGTTAATTCGCCCTCGTTTTTGCGTTAACATATTTACACTTTTGCCTCTTTTACGTATTTTGGAAGTACGTCCTTTAAGAAAAAATGACCGAATCTACATAAATTGATGCTAGCATGGCTTTCCCTTAAAGTATAGTGCTTAAAAATTATTTGCAGTCTAGTTTCTCGACACTTTGCATTTATTCAAACATATATTTCACGTATTATTGTTGGCAGTACGCAGCTAGTTTACTTACGCTGCACTGATTTGTTGTGACGTAGTTCCGCTTTCCACCAGATTCTTTGCCAGAGTGCCTGGCGAGTACTTTAATAATCAGAACTAGTTGCTTTGTTGATGTGAGAATAAAGAGTTGCATTGTTTTTGTGATACATATTTCTGATTAATAAAGGAAAGTTACCTGTCAAAGTTGGGTATCATAATACCCACAAGCTCAAAAAAGTGATGAAAGTGTGAGATGCCGATCCTATGCCAACGTCAAAAATACTTGTGCATATGTTTGCACTCAAGAACATGAATAAATTCTCTAATATTGTCGCGTGAAATGTCAAAAAATACAAAAAGAATGGAACTTTTGAAGGAGTTTCACTACGTAAATAATTAATGCCAGTAAAAGGTAGTAATTCTGAAGGTGTCTTACATAGCCCAGCAGCGGGGTCCTCGATTATAATGAATGAAATACGTCAAAAATTTCTACTTCCCATAAAGTTACCAGTTCTGCCCTGAGCTTAAAATAGTAAAAATTTGGATAACCTCTATTATATAATAAAAAAAACATTTTAAGACTCTCCAGGTAGTTTATGTACATATATCACAAACTACGAAAATTCAAGGCCGATCCAGTAAGCATACTTTACCATTTAAAACATTATTTTCTGCATTTTACACCATTTTACTGAAGCCCCTTGAAAAGCGCAAAAACATGGTTATACTGAACATTTTTGAGGAATGATTAGCCTACTCTATTACCTTCAGCTGGAAAAAGTGTGCAATTTGTGCTACCATTTGCGAGTATTAAAAGCATACCAAATTTCAAAGGAATTTGGGAGGATCAGGTTGTAGCACTTGTGGATAAAGACAACACACAAGAAAATTTGTTTTTCAATTTAATATAAATCAGTTTAAATACTAGTAATATAGTGAGGACAGTTTACAACTCACCGCAAAGACGTGGCGACGAGCTGTGACAGGCACATAAAGACACACATACAACACATTCAGCTATCGGCCATGGCCTTCTTCAGAAAATAGAACACTCACACAATCACACAACACAGTCATACAACCATCACCTCCGACTGCCGTACTTTGAATCACGCTCTGCAGCGAATCGGGGACAGGAGGGGAGGGGAGGGGGGATAGGAAGGTTACGTCACAGTGGTGGGGATGGGTTAGATGGGAATAACGAGATGCAGCTTAGGAATGGAGTGGGGAGGCGGGTGAGGGGAGAAAATAAAATTAAGTAAAATAAATATATATAGAAAATGTGTGCACACTGCAAGTACATAAGACCGCATATATATATATACACACACACACACACACACACACACACACACACACACACGCACGCACGCACGCACGCACGCACGCACGCACGCACGCACGCACGCACGCACGCACGCACGCACACCCCACTCAAAATAGGCGAGGTTTGGGATAGAGAGGTAGGAACTGTAAGCTATGGAGAAAAAATATGGGGAAGTTATCATAGGTTGAGGCCTGGTTGATTTCGGGATCGGAGAATGTATTGTAGGGATAACTCCCAACTGTGCAGTTCAGAAAAGCTGGTGGTGGATGGGAGGATCCAGATGGCCCGGGTTGTGAAGCAGCCATTGAAATCGAGCATGTGCTCCGCTGCATGCTGTGCTACAGGGTGGTCCACTTTGTTTTTGGCCACAGTTTGGTGGTGGCCATTCATCCTAATGGATAGCTGGTTGGTGGTCATGCCAATATAGAAAGCTGTACATTGTTTGCAGCACAGATGGTAAATTACATGGCTGCTTTCACAAGTGGCCCGGCCTCTGATAGGGTAGGATAAGCCTGTGAAAGGACTGGAATAGAAAGTGCTGGGTGGGTGGATTGGACAGGTCTTGCAGCAGGGTCATCCACAAGGATATGATCCCTGTGGCAGTGAGCTGGGTTTTGGGGTGGCATGAGGATGAACTAGGATGTTGTGAAGGTTGGGAGGGCGACAGAACACCACTTTAGAAGGGGTGGGAAGGATCTTTGGCAGGATGTCTCAGTTCTGGGCACTAGGATAGAAAATCAAAACCTTGGCGAAGGATGGAATTTAGTTGTTGGAGACCAGGGTAGTACTGGGTGAAAAGGGGAGCGCTCTTATAAATTCCAACCTGGACTTAATATCATATCAGTTTTAATACTGTATTGAGATAGCACAATTCTGGGGTGGATATATTCTAGGCCTGCACTTAAATTATTTGACTTCTATGAATTCTGAGAGATTTAAGTGTACAGACAATATTTTACAAGTTACTTAAAAGACAAGTGCAGTGTTTTTAACAAATCTGAAGATAAATAGGGCCATAGGGCCCAACTTCATAAAAAAAATAATAAAATATAAATAAAAAAGGAGACCGAAAGAAGTTTTAAGGGACACATAGAGGTGCAATATGAGACAATTTGTTACTGAACAATCCCACCCAATGAACCAGTTATCTTTATTTCATAATTAAGTCTTGATTGTACTTTATTTCTTTACCATTAATGTGTTTTTCCCTTCTGAGGCATCTTCAGAATGACACATACACAAAGCTTAGTCTTAGGGTTCGACTATTTTGACTTCATACTTTGATTTATGCACATCAACAAACACAGACCTATTGTTCTGAAGATGACCAGAAAGACGAGTTTGCAGTATATAAATAAAGTGCAATCAAGGCTATTTTTAATTTGCAAATCATCTTCACAATTGCTAGCTTCAGCCAGTATTGAGTGGGAGAATATATACACAACAAAAATATTAGTCCACTTGCAATTAGGTAATATAAGAAAATAACTTTTTCAGATTATCACTTTGATGGGGTATAACTTTAGTTTTATTTGCAATTATATTCTTTTACATATTTTAATACTGGATTAAAAATCAAAAACTCTAATCTCAAATTATAAATCAAACTTCAACAGTCTTAGCATCAACACAGTATTACTAGATTTTGGCAATTACAAAGACTAAATTTATTTTTCTTTAAGTAGGATGTTATTTGACTTTTTTTTCATTTAATGTCTTCTGTAATTGTAGCAACTTTATCCGATTTTTTTGCTGCTTCACTTCTAATTCTTTTACCTCCAGCTAGCATATCTTGGGCTAAAGTAATTTCTGCATAATCCTTACTTAGAATTCCTTGTCGAAGGCGCTCGACAGCTTCGATTAGTTCATCAGCAACTTCTCCATGGATTTTCTTTTCCTTATTTTTCTGCAATAAAGTTTTTGCACACAACGTAACTGAAATAGGCCTACACTATTATTTTGCCCAAAGAATCTTTCATTGCAGTAAGTGTAGCTTAAATTTCACCAACTTTACCTAGTAAAAATTTATGGTTTTATTTGTTAACTTCACTTATTCTGCAAATAAGGCAACATTACAATTTTCGATTAATGATGAAAATTCTCCTCAGAGATAATAAATATTGTTGAAATGAGATAGAATGGCTGGCCAGTACTTACCATTGTGCTGTACCGCCGATAGTAACACAAAATGAAAAAACAGAAAAAAAGGGACAAAGGGACAAGCTTTCGGAACAGAGTTCCTTCGTCAGGTGGGAGAGAAGGGAAGAATAAAGGATGGGAATAGAAGGGAAAGGTGGTTCACGACCTAGGTCATGAAGGTGGTGTTTCGGAAGTGTGGGCGTCAGAGATACTGCATGTATGTACTGAGCCAAGCCAGAGAGGATAAATATAACTAAAAAGGAAAGATCAACATTACAATTTGTTTTATTGTGCTTATTAAGCCCAGCAAACACCAACATAACAATTTTGATTTGTTGTTAGAACACTATCGTACTCAAGAATAACATAGTTGCGTGCAAGAATTGTCATTTTAATCCGTCTTGCAATGTATCGTGTTGTGTCTTATTGATTCCATTTTTGGTATGCGATGGGCTCACAAAGAATGGTTAATAAACACTGCAAGATCTGTAGAGTGGAAGAACTCTTGGTAGGGGTATATATATCTTATTTTGAAATTTACAGTACTGTATTACACATTGTATGTGAGCTACAAGTTAAAAATTGTAATTGATTCTCTCAAGTGTGTTATAATGACTTTCACAGCCAACAGCTTACTAAAGTGCTCTAATTCTTTTGCTCACAATGGTTTTGGCGCAGCTACGAAATTCAGTATGGCGCAACTGACATACATACAGTGGCCAAGAATATGTGGTACTGCAACTGATCTCAGTAGCTGAACGTTTCTCATTGCATCTGAAATCGGTAGCAGATTTCTCAGCACATCCTGCCTCCAATGCATATTATTATTTTGATGGTGGGAGTCCCAAGTTGTTGTTTGAGCTCCTGCCAACATGTGTGAACTACTTTTAAGTTTAATTTCTACCATAAAAATAAAGAGGAAGTCGCGCTTAAGTTTCTGGCACTGCATAGCACTATCTCCATGTATGTTCCTCGCCACGCGGTCAATGATGTCCTACCGTCACTCTCCGCACTCCCCTTGACAGGACACTATGTGCAGGAGCAGAGAAAGGACAAAAATGCTGATAAAGGTTAAATCCAGCTGTAAAATGGAAGTGTCTCAAGCTTTATTGGAGTTACTAAAATACGACAAAATGTATGTTCCAATTTGGAAAAAGGACTTTAAGAACCAATAGGACATCTGCTAAAGGCACTGCAAGTGTGACTCTTATACAATGACCTGTCACTGTAGATTATTTGTATTTTTCTCTAATGACAACATTTGGAAATTTAAAATTAATACAAAATGATAGGTTATCTGAAAAACTAAGTAAAAAAATTATTCTACTTTAGCTTACAATTACCTGATCAACTGGTACTCCTTCAATGTTAGTCATGATAAGTCGAGCCAAAGCTCCACAAATATTATCCAACGTGCAAGGATATTTCTCTTTTCCAACAGCATTTGACAAAGCCATCAATATTTGTTGATAGTGACTTACTGTTAAGGAAGAGATTATAACAACGAGAAATACAAGTTAATTTGAGTATTCCGAGTTAAAAATTACATGCCATAATAATGCATTTAAATGTCTTTTCTTAGAAGTACTGTTGGATTTTTCCAGTATTGACATGGTAGTATCAAATGCTGCTTAAAACATACATACATACATACATAGTGGTGCTGAGATGATGATTGGCATGAAACTTATTTCCCATTAACTTCAAAAATTTTCTACTTTGTACTTCAATGCAAATGACTAATTTTTAAGTTGTGAGAAATTCACTGTTTTAATTAAAAGATAAGCCCAATATTTATTTATCAGACTTTTTCAATGTTGCTTCCGTTTCATATGCAAGTTGCTTTCATTAAATGAACCTATCTTGTATGCTTTTTGAACTCGTGTCCATGAGCAGAACACAAGTTTGTTGAAAATATACATGATCTATTCTCACAATATTGAGCATTACTTTCAGATAACTCTTTAGTCTAAGTGAATAGGTTAATGACAGGAGGAAGTATTGACTGTCTAGAGAACACTGTCACACAAATAATTATAAAAACTTCAGTTGCAAGAAGATGTTATGCAGTTTGGCACAAAACTGTCAGTTCATACATAAATAAATAAAGGAGGGAACACTATTCTGCATTGGGTAAGTTAAAAGCTGTTCCATATCACCAGACAAATTAGTCCGTTTGCTTTTCTGAAGAAATCCCTTTAATCTCTCTTTACATGCTATTACCCTTCAGTACAATGAATGCACTTGCCACAAAATCATTATGTATTATCCAGCATAAGTGTAGACAGCTAAAGATGGGATAATATGCAGCATACTTCAAGTAAGCCGAAAATGTAAATTGTGTAAATATATTATTTTTCTTGCCAGTCAGCAGCTCAGCAAACATCTTTACATTCAGTTATTTATCCTACATTATTGCTATTTAAAATAAGAAGATCCGATTGAATCTGTGCTGAATCATCAAGACTAAGGCAGTGCCAATAATTCTACAGATTGAATCAAAACTATTCCAGACAGACAACTTTTATGATGAGCCATTTTCCACCTCTAACACCAACAATTATTCAGTGGTTTTATGTACAATCCTAATCAAACTTTAACAACTGATGAATAATTCATTCATCAAAACCATAACCAATAATAAATTTTGTACCATAATTAAGTATTAACTCTACCCTAATCTTAGGAATGTTATGGGTCGAAAAGCAGTTGTTAACTTTTCGGTCACACGTAAAAGAACTTAGAAACACTGTTTAGATTTGCTAGACATTGATTTTCAGATGAACCATCTTATATCTGCAGTTTTATCATTTTAAAACTTTTAAACAACACTTAAAAAGTAAAACAAGTACAGATAAATAATTTCAAAGGATACGGAAAGAGGGCTTCCTTTCCGAATTGGCACAGCACACCAACTCCAAAGATAGCATTATTGCGCACTTCTTCACTTTCATCTTCTGTAAGCTGCAAGAACATTGGTAATAACTGTGTTGCAAACTCTTTGGTGTATGGCCCTAATTCAGGTAGACATTCTGCCAAAGTACCAACTGAGAATGAACGTTGTGATGCTGAACATCTTTTCCTCTGCAAAACAATATTGAAACACTTGAGTAATAACGAATGTATTCTTGTCAGAATAGCTTTAAGTGCAATGAAATTCTTCAAATTTAATGTATAAAAATAACATTACATTCAGATAATTTTTAAATACTGGTGATTTAATTCTATTTTTGACAAACATGCTGATTTAATGGAAACATTTCGACAATATTGTGAGCAGCATTTATGGATAAGTGTATGTAGGAGGCATACATTTTTTCAGCACTTTCAAAAATATGTCATTTTTCCTTGATCATGTCGATTTGTATAAAATTGAAGAGTTTTAATGAGTGTCATTTTGGAGTAGTTTTTAACTAAGCTTGTAATGGGTAATTTATTTTGCAACACTAAGGACAATGAAGAATTTCCAGCTCAGTGACTTCAGTCTGAAACCAGCACAGCAGAAGGTCTATACAGGAGGGGTCTGTTAATACCACCATGAAACTTTGCAACAGCGGCTATTTTCATTCTGTAATACACCCATAACATACTGTATTGCTGCAATTTTTGTCACTAATATAATGATTACAGATACAACAACCACAATAAGGAAAGTTTACGTTACACTAATATTTTGCTATCCCAAAATGTATGGATGTGGCAAAAGGCTGTGTGTTTTTAAGTCTTATATTATTATCCCTCTTTTTTTTTCTTTTTTTTTTTTTTTTTTTTTTTTTTTTGAAGTTTCCATTCGGTGTGGTATATACCAAGGAAGTTTATTGTGTCATACTATGTGAAAACAGAATCTTACATGAAATGTTGGCTTCTGTTCATATGAAAATTTTCACGTGCAAATTTTGTGTGTGTGTGTGTGTGTGTGTGTGTGTGTGTGTGTGTGTGTGTGTGTGTGTGTGTGTGTGTGTGTTTTAGACCGTGTTAACTAAAATTAAAGAAGACAAGTAAGGCAATATTCTAACAGAACATTATGAAATATGAAATTTTAACCACACAGAAATTTCCATTCCAAATGATCAATTTTTAAGCCATTGATGGTTATTATTTTACTTAAATCATGGGTCTCAAACAGATGGGTGAACACAAAATGATAAGCTTGTATTGTGAAGAAATGGCATGCAACATGAAACAATGTGCACTGCCAACCTAAGCAAAGTACACAAGTGCCACAGACTTTTCTGACCAAGATCTGACTTCAGCAGGCATTATAATTAAATTTTGCATAATTCTCAGCAATTTGGCTCAAAGTGCCTGAGATGAAGCGGCTAGACGAACCTTTCAATACCCCTTCCCCCTTCAGATTCGAGGTTCCGTGCGTAATGGCCAAATACTAAATCTGAAGTGTTATCTGCAAACCATTAGTTACAACCATTGTTTACTTTGCATAACAGTACACTTTAGTTTGCGTTATTTATTTTCCATAGATCCGCTGGAAGACACGATGTCATAAAACTAAACGACCTCACTTAATAGTTCTGATAAAGGGCGCTAGGAGCCGCCACAAGTAACTTTTCCCGTCTAATATAAGCAGAGCTACATATGCTTTGTTAGCAGGCGTAAATATAAATACTAGCGTCAAATTTGTGCTTGTAAAAAAAGAAAGAAAAAGGAAGATGAGTAATTTCCTTTTTATTTTTGACTAATGAATTTTAATACATCATGAAACGAAGGAAGTAGAACTTTACAATTGCTGAACTTCAACTGTAGCAGCCTTTCAAATATAATTAGCAACAGAAATTTCTTCATATAAATACCAACAATACATAAGCCTTTAGGATTCTTGAATGAGTTGCTTCATTCCAATTTCACGTATTGTTTCGTTGAATTTTGTGAAGTGCTGGGGTATGTGAACTGTAATAAAGCACTAGGATTTCAAGAAGAAAGTTATTTATTATGTGGGAATAAAAAAAAGAAAGTCTAATTGTGCGCCATCCAGGCGGGTTTACGTCAATTCAGCAACCACTTGACGTCCGTTTCAATAAGTGTAAGGTCAAGCTGAAACATGTACACCAACAGCCTTTCGAAAAGTGACAGACAACTGACACCAATGCGTGTCTAACGCGCAAATGTGCCAATGGAATGATGATACGTGGAAATTGGCTCCAAATCAGATTGCATAACAGGCATTTGAAATTGTTAGAGATCGAATGCACTAGATTGTACGAGGGATGATGCTCTGTAGGGAGTAGGGCTGCGAAAATAGGAAACTGGGATAATTTTAATGTAGTTGTACCACAGAGGAAGAAGGGTATTATGAGAGTTACTTAATGTAGTATGTGGGGGGAGGAGGAATATATTAAGTCTCCCCCTCCCCCCACATACTACATTAAGTAACTCTCATAATACCCTTCTTCCTCTGCGGTACAACTACATTAAAATTATCCCAGTTTCCTATTTTCGCAGCACTACTCTCATTTCTTTATGTAACCCTACTCTTCTACTTTACTACACAATGCAGTTACATGATTATCCTCTTTGGTATATTCCTCTCTTGTTTAACTCTTCAGTTGCATGACTAGATGCACCAATTGTAACACTAGGTTAATAGTACTGCAACCATTCACATTTCTTTGCACATTAGTTCACACATCTTAAAACTTATAACCACATCCTTAACTTATTTGTTGTATGATAATCACTTCATCAATCTATCCCCCATTACATTTTGAAGCCATAGACAGAATGACAAATTCTTTATATTGACAGATGCCCTGACAGTGACATTCTAAGCATCCTACTATGTCAGCTGGTGAAATATTCCGCCTATGGCGCCACTTATCAGTGTACTTTTAGACTACTGAATTTTAATCTGCTAAGCGACTGATTTATCAGTCACCTGCTCTTCTCTTTATGCTTTTCTTCAACTACTTTGAGTATTACTGTTTTCCCATAGCCTTCTTTTCCTTATTTATCGCTACTCCTTTACTATAAGCCTCATCCATAGATACTTTGTTAGCAGTTGATTGTTATTCATTCCATAATCTTTGCACTTAGCGTTGATTCCACTAGTAGCATGTTTGTTTATTAAGCAACAGTACAAAAATGTAAGTCTTAATTTTATCCCACTATATGAACTTATCTTTATTATATTCTATTTGGTTCGAAACTGCTTCATATTTCTGTAATATGACTTTTATAGGTTCTATAGCCTTATTGTATACAAATGCACTTGTTTGTCTGTATAGAGACCAGAAGAAGGGTACTAAAGCGCCCGAAACCGGTTGTTAAAGTTAAAAATAAATAACGACAAGCAACTGGTTGCTGCATTTCATTAATTTATATTGCTGCTAAAGTACCACATCACGCAAGATCAATGTCTAGAACATGTAATGTTAGTTTGTGTATTATTCTATTTTAAACCACCACACTTTCACTGCATTTCGTGGAAAAATAAATTATTATACTTCGCTTCTTGTGCTAATTCACGAGCCGTGAAGTGTTAAACACAGGAAAGTAAATTTTTGTTCTTGGATTCCTCAGTCAATATACAGAAAAATAATTTGAAGTGTCTGAGAACATAATTAAGAAAGTAGTTTGAATTTTCTTAAACTGTAACAGAAGCTTTTTAGTCTGTCAGTTCTTAAACCTAAGATATTATCATTCAAAAGGATGTCTTCATGAAACATTTGCATAGTATGCTGAAGCAAAGAATATAAAGCACAGCATTTCAAAACCATGCTCCTGCAAGAAGAAAATATGCTTCTTTCACAACAGTTGCAGTTGAAAAAGCAGTAGGCGGAGTTAAATGTTGCATCTTAGCTTTCTTGGCCTTAAAAATTGTTCTCGTGTGCAGAAAGAGGCTCTTATTACAATGCAGATATGGGAACAATATTTCATAAGAATGTTATTGGAAATGTTACATATTTTCTGACAAATTCTCTTAAAAATAGAATTTAGCATTTTTGTCTTATTTATCAATCCTCCTCCTGCACAATTCTATATTCAAAGAATTCCAACATGAGAAGTGTTATTTAACCTTCCATGATCAAATATTTCACTTACAACTGTACACAATTTTTGCACGTAACTGTTGCAAGTGTCAGTTATGTAAAACCTAGTACCTGCCCACAGGTAGTGAAGCATATATGCCACTCTTTCCCCTATCCCCTCTTTTCCTGTCTCTTGTCAGCCGATTGGGTCAAGCACAGTGGTAAGACTAGAAGTAGAATCGACAATAGTTGCCTTTTAATAACGCTAATGTTTTTATTTCTAATCCCACAAATGTTTTTAAATTGAAGAAAAACAAAAATTATTGTGCATACATCATCACTAATTTCAGGCACATCACATGTAAAATTTAACATATTTAGGTATTACTTGGAAAGGGCTGAATACAAATAACCTTGTGAAAAGCATTGTGTGTAAGTCAATTCCAGTAACTTTCAAAATTGACCCTGTGTTTTCTTAATAGGTCATCTGTCACATTTGTTCAGGAACTAGGGGAAACAAACCTTTAAATAAGGCAATTTTTATTGTTCAGTTGATGTGATGGGTGGTATGGCCTAAAGACAGTATTAATGTAATACTGAAATGGGATGCATAAATAAAACATACCTACATTTATGGCTGTTGGTGGATTAATAATTACTTTGAAGGCTTTGATTTATTATGTGTATAGCTAGGGATAGGAAAAATTTGTTTTAACAATAATGTGACCAACAAAGCAAATTTGGAGATTTTGAAGGGAACAACACAAATTTGGCAGTTTTTACAAATTTTATCTGTGTTTGGGTAAGAAACAAATCTGATTAACGTCGGTAACATATTTAACAAACAGACGTTCCCGCTTCAAATTTTGTGACTTATTTGAAAATCACCGCGACAGTTCAGACTGCATATATTGACAGTTTTAGTTCACTAATTGTCAGTAAGTATTTTTCTGTGTATCTTACCTTACTAAAGTATTAATTAATAGCAATGATTGTTTTCATATTTTGAATAAACGTTTTGTCACCGAACTGATCAGAGCATTTTGAAGCCATTCTGAACTATTATCGTTTGACGAATAACTACCTCAGCAATTATAAATTCGGCATGCTGCGCATGCGCATATTTGGCTGCCAGAGTCTTTGAAACTGAGCAGTTTAATCTTCATTTTTTGTTCGTCTGCACTGTTGCTATACTCATTACCATTACGCTACTATCTGAATTATTGCTTGTTTTGGATTTCTCTTTGGTCTGTAATGACCAAACCATATTAAGATTCACGCTTCATTTTTATGGATTAGATTTTTTCGCATTTTAGTCTTGTGCTAGACTCGTTGGCAAATACTTGTGTTTTCTGAAGTGAAACTGCCAAACCCTAGTGTAACAGCACAGGAAAGGGCACGAGAATTCGAAAGGAGGGTTTCTATGCTCCCAATTAATTAACAAGGCTTCGCAGATTTTATAATATTAGAGTTGCATGGGATCGTAAAAATTATATAGCGAAACATGTCCAGACAAAGACATAAGGACAACAAATTGAAGGATTCCAATTTGCCAAGTAAGAGGCAGTTCACAATCAGCAGCTGCATTGAAGGTGGAAAAAAGAAGCAGGATTGTGAATATCTGGCGAAAAGGACTGGAAACATATTTGAAGGTGAACTTTCTAGTTGAGAAAGAAGACTTTCAGCAGTGGATGAACAAGATCATTCAAGGTGAGCAGTGTAGTTATTTGTATTACGGTTACAGATTAAATTTATATTGGGGCTACAGCTGGCATCAAAATGATTTTGGGAAACCTTTATTTAAATTTTACTTAGGGCGGTGGTATAGTGTGCTAATTTTGGCAACAAAATTTACATTTTACGAGAACAATTTATTTACTTACCATTTCATGGTCTAAACAGTATTATTTCCATCATATGCAATTGATATTCACAGAGCATTCAAAGATCTTTGCCAGCATCACACAAATTTTACATGCCTGACTGCATATGAATAACAAAGAATTATGCTCTTGGGCAGTATCATCTGAGAAGTACATATAACTGACTGTTCTTTTTAGGTACTGGTAACATCCCACGTGTTAAGACTATGAGGGAGACCATTGTGCCTGCAGTAAATGAGCAAAGGAAAACAGAAGGAGCAACTTTCAGGAAAAGACGTGTTTGCCGATGAGACCACTGACAGAAGCGGCTGTTGCATTTATGCTGTATTTGTGAGAACAATGGAAGCTCTGGACGAGCAGAAACGTTGTGGCAAGTGTGTCAGCTTTTGATGTAGCTAACTCAACACAGTGTGCTCGAGCTACTTAAGGGCCTCACCAAACTTAATATGCATTATGACAATGTTAGAGCTATAGTACGTCACAGTGCGAGATACGTGAACAAGTGTGTCGATATGTTTGAGACAATACTAGGTGAGAATTTAGTTCACATTCAGTGCTGGGCTCATAAGCTCCATCTTGTTGCCAACATACTTTCGAGAGATCTCCGCAACCTGAACAGTGCAGCGAGTAACGAAGAGTCCATTTTTAAACAACGGGAAGAGGAAGCATTTATATTTCGAGTTCCTTAAAGATGAGGGTAGAGAGCCAAAGGTGTTTCCTCTTCCAATGTTGACACGGTGGAAACTCTTGGCCATCTACAGCCATGTATGTAGCCAACTATTTTGACACAATAGTAAAATTCTTTCGCAATGATGATATGTGCGAGTTTACAAATGCAGGAATTTAATGACGATGACAGCAGAATTCTGGCAGAGGCGATGTTCATTAAAGAACATTCCAAATAGTTGATGAACATGGCTGTCTTCCTGGGCACTTTGTACCCGTGTTCAAATGTTGATAGAGACTTCACAATAGAATGAAGTGTTAACAGACAGGCAGCATAATCTTTCTTCTGAAAGTATTGAAACCATGACAATGCTGTCATTTGAAAAAAATTCTGTGGAATAATGTATTTTTATTTTTAAGCCACATGTTGAGCATTCATTAAATAAATCTAGAAAAAAATCAATTTAACTTATTTTTACCTTAAGTTACATACCTTCAGTGAATTTAGTAACATTTTTTACCGAGAAATGCTTTGAAAAAATATTAATCTTCAAGCTTTCTTGGTTTTAATTTAAAATTTTTATTGTTGCATTCAAGACTTTTATTAACATTACTGTTGCAAAGGCAAAGTTTATTATTTACATGAAAAGTTTTTTTTATTTGTTGTATTGACTGCTATTCTGCAAGAAATTGCAACCATTTAACAGGAATATTTATGTTAGTATAAGTTATGCGTCACAAACAATTTGCTGACTTGAAAAAGTGAGTACTAGGTATTTTTTCTTAATATGCTGAATACTGTCACTGATAATTTTTTCCATAGTATTTAAAACAGTATTTTAAATCAATTACTTGTATCAATATTGTTTGTGGGCAAGAAGTCCTTTTTAATATACCATTGAAAAATGGTTAAATATAACAATAGATTACTGAAAATAGGGGTTGCAAGAAAATAACACCGATAAGTAACAACACTTTTGGAAAAACAACAACAACAACAACAACAACAACAACAACAACAACAACTACTACTACTACTACTACTACTACAACATAATTTTCCCTGTCCTTATGTATAGCTTGTCTGAATGTTTATCTTCCCTCGCAGTATTCATTTATATTGTTTATATTGGTTGACTATAAAGTCGTTTTCTGCCAAAATTAATCCAAGAAGCTTTTCTATTGAAAGTAGTTTATGGCAATAACAAAAAATGCAGAAGTGGTTGACATTTAATGAAAGTAGTTGTAAAAATTGTGAAGGTTTCAATTGAATGCAAGTTGAATGTAACTTTATAGCCCAGAAGTTATACCAAAGAGAAAATTCAAACATTTGACATGTTTGAGGGGAATGAAGACTTCAGCTCTACCATTTCAAATTAGGTATGGATTGTGTACATTATAGCAATATACAAGCAGTGATGAATGAAAGCTATCCAATGCTAATACTTTCAGTACAGTGATTATTTGTTTACTTAGTTTTCCCGATGCAACATTTTTTCAATCAATTACGTATTTTCCTAACTAGGGAATGACTTAATCCCACACGATTTAACTAGTTGATTGTGTTTAGGCCACAACAGAACAATTTTTTGTCTAGGTTTTATCATCTCAACTACATTAGCTCTTAATTTATGATAAACTTTGGAACAAAACATACTAAATCCAGCATTTTACTGTGATTAAACACCAAACTTAAGCCCTTCAAAATCAAGCATATATAAAATTTCATACAAGAGTTATTAAATAGTAGTAATGATTTAGTGTTTTATGAGAGTAGTAGGTAAATTCTCAAACTTACCGTATTTTTTAAGAAAAGTGGCATCAGCATACCAAAATACTGTGCGAATGTTTCTTGATTCATGGCCTTGGACAAAGCTGGTAAAACATCACCAGCACACTCCAGGAGCAGCTCATCTTGTTCTGCATCTGGCTCATCATCTGCTAAATTTGTATCGTCATCATCTTTATCCTGACATTCCGTCTAGATGAAGAAAAAAAAGAGTGCTTTTTAGAACACATTCAAAATGCAAAAACCACCACCACCACCACCACCACCACCACGTCATTTTTAGAGCTAATTCTATGGATGTGCCTAGAAACAAAGTAAATAGTTTCAGTATGTGCTAGGGGTTTTAATAATCACTTTTTACTTTCACAACTGGTCATATTACAGTGATTAGACTTACATCATGAACTGAATGTATTTTATAGCTGAACCTAATCCATATGGTGACCTTGTTGAACAATTTGGCAAGAGCTTTCCCTGCAAGTATTAAATTTCTGCAAACTGCAGTAATCAGAATAGGTAACCAAATTCAAAAATTCCCGATAATTTGCCCTGCTATTACATTCCTTTAAAAATCCACTACAGTAACCCATAAAAACCATCCTTTTTATAGAATTTTGTTTAGTTTATAATTCAGTCTAAATTTCTGGTAAGTATTTTGTTTACTCATGGTTTCCTAAACACCAGCACTTTTTTGCCAATAGATTCAGAACTGAACTCATTACAATATATTTTGTCCTTAGGATGCCGTATAATACTTCTTTGAATACACTTAACAACACTATCAATTAGCAAAAGTTAAGAAATCTGAAATTTGTGTTCAGGTAATGAAACTAGCTACATTGTGACCACAGATGTAGTGGAGTACTGCTTTGAAAAGATGGGTGGTTTTAGGCAAAAGGTGGAGAATGGTTTAACCCAATAATAATAATAATAATAATAATAATAATCAGGTCCTTGTTTCGAGGAACTGTAAAACGTGGCAACATATCAGTTTCTCACATCTTACAGAATATGTTCCAACTGTAATTCGTTGTTACCCGATCATTTGTAGGGCTACAAGAAAATCAAAAAATTCCAGAAACACCACAAAACAACTTACAGTGTCACACCATGGAGAGCGCATTGCAAGTTTTGTTTACCATTTATACTGTCTTCTTAACACAAAGTAAACCCATGTACCGTTATACCCGTTTTGTAATTACACCTTTTAATTTTGTGTAAATTCTGTCACACAGATAATCTGAAGATGCCTTGCTAAAGGGCGAAACATGTTAATTGAAGAATAAAACAATTTGCAATCAAGGCAATTGTTTACTGAAGGAAAATTTATTCTTACTCATTGCTGTACACCTTGGACTGGAAATCATTTTATATAAACCATTTCCTTCCGACATTTATATTATAAAATCTGCCAATATTGCAACATTCCTTGTTACCAACAGAAATAGGCTGAATTTGTTACCACCTGGGATCTAATGGAAAAAGGTTCCTCAGTTGTGTAGAGATATAAAGTCCTCTCCTGCCCTTATCTGCAATTTATTCATTGAAGCACGCACTTATTTTTCATCTTTATGTACAAATATCTATCAAAAACAAAAGTTTAAATGAATAAAATTCAGAGAAATTTGTCTTATTTTAGGAGAAAAACTAGCAGAGATGTAAATTCAGATACATTTCACTCTCTTCAGCTCACTTTTAAAACTTTCCACAACAAAACTGTCAATTTCGCATAAATTCTGTTCATAAGTAAAATATACTAGCAGCACGACGCAATACCATCACAACATGATAGCAACGTTGGTGCTACTGATGACAGTGCTGCTAAAACAGAATGGTAAACAGCTTTCTGAAATTCCTTCACTAAAGTAGATGAAAAAATTCAAATATAGACCAGCTGCCAGTATCTGTAATTTAGATGTAAATATCTATGGAGTATTACAGCAACTTTAATTGCTTAACAACAGAAAGACCCAGTTCAATTGTATACCAGTAAGGTTTCTTTCAGTCAGTATGCTGATGCATTAACTCTATATCTAGCAATCAATTACAACAACTCTTTCAATGACAGATCTGTACCGATTGACAAGGAATCTCAAATTTATTCCGTATTTCTAGACTTCCAGAAGGCTTCTGACACTATACCTCAAAAACATATTCTAACCAAATTTCATGATGATGGAATATTGCCACAGTTGTGTCATTGGATTCATGATTTCCTGTCAGAAAGGCCACAGTAAGCTGTAACTGAAGGAAAGTCATCGAGGAGAACAAAAGTGATATCTGGCTTTCCCTAGGGAAGCGTTTAGATATAAGATCTTTCAACTTAAAGCACAGGCTCTTAGACAAATAAAACAAGACAAAAACAAAAATTAATGCTTTTGCAACTGTTTGTTGCTTCGTCAGGAGAACAGGAAGGAAGGAGGGAGGGAGGGAGGGAGGGAGGGAGGGAGGGAGGGAGGGAGGGGGGGGGGGAAGGAAAGGATGCACATTTTAAGGGAGTGGAATGTCATTTTTCCTACCAGGAATGTTTCCCTCTAGGTGAGAGAGTCATTAAAAGACTTTCATTGCAGCAAGATTTATTTGGAAAATTTCTTTCACTAACTTTCTCCTCTGAACACACATATTGTTAGCTCCCACCTAATAGGCATGATGATCAGAAGACAAATTGTATCTAAAATAAAGAATCTGCTGTTTCCCTTCCCCCGTTTATTGGCCAGCCAATCTATCAACATGCAGTTGAACACTTCATGCATTGTAACATGCTCTTTGTTCATTGAGAGATTTTTGAACTGTGAAAGCCCATGGTGGGTGAACCCTGTACTAATAATACTGTCTAGGTTAGGTGTTCATAATATTGTTCTCCCTGTAGCTATGTAACAAAAATGAATCGAACCACATTATCTGATGGAAATTTTCTAACGAGATGTAAAAATTTTACGTGAGAGCTGGGCAGTAGTTATCTGAGCTTGGTACCACCAACAGCCAAACAAAAATTCAGAATTCTTTTCCTTAGTCAGGTAGAGGAGTGGGAGAGGAAAGAAATAGTAGAAAGGTTACTCAAACCCTAACTAAGGAAAAAATTTCTGAACACTTGTCTCCACATTTTAGTCATTTCCTAATGTTTTGAGACTATCAACAGTAACAAGCTGAGGTAAACACAGGCCAACCACTATTTTGTTTGAATTATTTTTCCTAACTGAACTACTTCATACATTTTGATGATATTCTGCTCTTTGCTTATATGTGTGACTTGGCAAATATTTTACAGCTATTTTGAGTACAGAGTAAGGAAGATGTTCTGTGCAACCCCAAGAATGACAATTTCATGACATGGAATATAAACTAATCTAAGTTACAAAAATAATCTCCACAAAATTCTACATGTTAAGCATCTCATGACTACTTATTGACAGAGGCACCTGTTTTTCGCGAAGCACGAAATCGCGAAATTTTTGCAATATTTTACAAATTTTGCGGAAAATCGTGAAATTGTGGAATTTTTGAAAAATCATGAAATAATCCACGAAATTTTGGGAAATGTCATTTAAATGTACTGGCAGAATTTCAAGATATAAATCACAGCTGATTGTACACCGATTCAATATATATCGTTTAGAGTCCTGCCAACCCCATTTCCTGTGCAGTGAAGAAGTCAGTTTCCGGCGCTTTATTTGATCTGGTGACTGGTCGTCATCTATCACTGGTGGTCTTAATAGTTTCTGATCGCTGGTTCTTTCAGTGATTTGTTTTGGTACAGCATATTATTAAGATGGTTGTACCAGTTTTTGATCATGAAAGAAAATTCACATTAGATGGATTTTACGTTTATCATAAAACAAGGAAAATACTTCTGTGCAAATACAGCTATGTAGGTATTGAATGACAAAGAAAGGACACTTGCCCAAAACATAAAAAACAGTTTGTCCCATAAGAAGAAAGTGCTGTTGACAGGTGTCAAGAGACAAGTTATGGACATCAGTGCAGCAGCAAAGCAAGCGAAAGAGGACAAGGAAGAATTTGTGTTAACAACATGAGGCAAACATCCCCTTGGAAAAATTTGACCATCTGAAACTCTGAATGGATGAACCAACCGTATTTACGCGAATGCAAGTTACGAAAAATGTCACTATACGCCGCCATAAGTTAGGTTTTTTTTTTTATATAGATCTCCCTCAATGTCAAATTTTCATGTTTTCTGAATAAAATGTCTTACACTGCAATGAGACTATAATTGATTTTTGCTTTAGTTTTTATTCGTTAAGTGAAAATAAAATTAGTGGAATTATTGACAAAATAAAATGAAAGTAGCGAAAAATATACCGAAATTGAGCAAAAATTTTCACCAAAAACAGTTGCCTCTACTTATTGATTATTAAAGGTAAACACAGAAAAAGGCTCAAGGAACAGTATCACTTTTGACACGGCAAGGTGATTAATGAATTACTGACTCTGGAAGCAAATATTTTATCTTTATCTTACTATCAGCTATTTGCGGGCAGCTGCAAGAAATCAAAATTAGTGATTTATGGCACTGAAAAGCATGAAAAATTTCCATTGTAAAAAATTACACGTGAAGATGACAGGAAAGGGGTATACACCAGAACATATTGTGGAGGTAGAACTGTCGAGTGCATACCAGCAAGCACTGATAGTAGCTGTACAGTGAACACTGCCTGTGGCCATATATTAGAGAAATTTTTAACACTGACAACTGTGTCAACATAGATAATGGAAAGTTCTATTTCAGAATGGTTGAGAGGAGCTGAAAATTTGCTCTGTTAGCAGAAAACATTTCTGGCAGATGATGGTACAAGCAATGTGATGGCTCATCATCATCATCATCATCATCATCATCATCACAGCACATGAAATCATCTTTTTGACAGCCTTTTAAAGCATGGAGTGGACACTTATCCATGCCAACTTGCCTATTCCTCAGCATCAGTCAGATGCAGCAATTCCACAGTATCTCTTCATAAAATGTGGTCCCATCTCTTGTCCTATTTCATTGTTTTCAGGTCTCTTAGAATTAGTGATAATAACTATGTTGTAAGTTATGAGTGTTCTAGAATAAATATTCACACCAGGATTCTCTCCACTTCTTAGAGATCAAAAACAACTAACAAAATGTCAACCCAAGATAGCCTGCCTACCTTTAGGCAAATAGCTTGTGGATTAAGGGAAATGCACTTTTAAGGTTCCTTTGAAGAAACTTTCCTGTTGAAGCTGCCAGGAGTCATCAGTGAATGGGAGTTTAACAGACTAGTGGTGATGGTGTTCATGACCTAATTCAGATGTGCATTTTAGTTTGTGTGCACTTTTTCCCCATGCAGGACCACATTATTCAGCAGGCACAAACACGAGTTAAATTGCATCATTGGGTGGTGTACCAACACTTGCTCATCAGTCTTAACTATTCTCTAGACTATTTTTACTTTTGAAGCAATTTTATTCAGGCTAATACAATGCAGTTTTAATGCCTACATCAGAGAAACACCTATAAGTTTAAGCTATTAAATTTGGAGAAATGACCACCAGTGGTAAGTCAGCATGTGCAATTTCCTGTGAGCTATTATGGAGATTGTGTACTGTAAACAAATGTTGTACACTAAAAGATATTTACAATTTACAAGAAGGAAAAATGTTGCATATGATAGTGCTTTATTACTGTAAGAACAACTACGAACAAAATCTGGCAAATTTATAAGCACACAAATTACTTAAGAATCCAAAATTTATTTGGTATACAATGGAAGCACCAACCTTGAAAGTCATAACATCCTGTATACAATTAATTATAGCATCTTTGTGCCCTTCTCCTTCCAGAACTGGTTGCTTTACTTCCTTTAGTAACTCAGTATATGCTTCAAGGGCAGTTGTTACTACATCCCTTTCTTCATCCATACGAATTAGTTCAGCACACTTTGGAATGAACATGGCTAATGCTTTCATCAATGCTGAAACAGTCATTTCAATTTTTCGAACTTAAATTGGAGTGAGTGGAAAATTAGTATTCACTTAAATTTAATTAACAGTGATTTTATGCAATAATACTAAGTGAGTAAGGTATAATAGACAAGTTTGGAAATATGGAATGGTTAACCACTGATATCCAAGTACCTGCTTTTCCTGCTGGTGTATCTATCTTCGAGAAATTGATGCAAAACTGTGACAGTGTTTCAATCGCAGCTTTGCGGATGTCATCTTGGGGATAATTTAATAGCTTGTAAACTTCTTCAAAACAGCCCTCAAGGTGTGGCAGGAATGCGGGGCTAAACAAGTACTATAGTTGTATAATGTGAACAATCAGCTGTACCACATTTATTAGACATTAAACTAATGTTACGCAGGTTGAGTTCTTGCTAGAGTTATGAAGTAATGCTTTCAAATGTAAAAGTAAACAAAAACTTAACTACAAGGGTAAGTCAATTATTAGCTGCAATTTATATTTTTTTTTGTTTATGTTGGTAGTAATGTCATTTTACATTGACACATGCTTCGTTTATTTGCCGATATATCTTTGCAATTTTCAAGCTGCTAGGTTAGTTTTGTTATCGCTGCCATGCTGTTGATCATGAATGCTCCACTGTCCATTTGCACCAAATAAGAGCACCGTTCAGTGATCTTTTTTTGTGGTCAGAAGGCATATCAGGGGCCGAAATTCATGTAAGACTTTCGGTACAGTACAGGAACAATATTTTGTCAATTGAGTGTCTACAAATGGATTGAAAAATTATTAAATGATTGCACAAGTGTTACCCACGATGAAGGAGCCAGTGAACAGTTGACTGCCACAAATAAACTATTGAGTTTTCACATGAAATGATTCTCTTAGACAATTGACGAACTGGCACACCGTCTGCAAATTAGTCATTGTTCTGCTTACGATTTCATCCACAACAAACTTAAGTTGTATGAAGTTTGTGCAAGATGGGTCCAAAAACAACTCACAGTTGCATAAGCAAATGTGCTTAGACATCTGCAAAAAAACATTTGAATCACTATGGTAACGGAGACAAATTCTTAGGATCATTACTGGTGATGAAACGTGGATCCATCATTATGAGCCGCAGAGTGAATGGCAGAGTATGGAATGTAAACATCATATTTGCCATGCAAGAAAATGTTTATGACGCAACTGCCCACAAGAAAACATGCTTCAGGTTTTTTGAGACGTCTAAGATCCAAAACTGGAACATTATGGGGAAATGGCCACAAGAATGAGTAAGTGAGAGGTGGTCGTCTTATTCCAGAATTATTTTCTCCATTTTATTTGGACACTATACTGGAGGGATATCAACAGTATGATTTTGTTTGTATGCAGTATCTTTCATTTCTCTTTTAATTATCAGAGGCTAGGAGTCTGGGCTACCCCCATGACCCACAGACATTGCCGGGATGGGGTGGATTGCTTGCAGCAGAGGGGTATCTGTGGAGAGGCCAGACAAACGTGGTTCTGGAAGAAAGGCAGCAGCCTTTTCAGTAGTTACAGAGGCAACAGTCAGGATGATTGACTGAGCTGGCCTTTTAACATCAGCTAATGTGGCTTTGCCACACAGTTACTGCGAACAGCTGAAAGCAAGGGGAAACTACACCCGTTACTTTTCCAAAGGACATGCAGCTCTACTGTATGAATATATGAAGATGGCATCCTCTTGGGTAAAATATTCCTGAGAGTAAAATAGTCCCTCATTCGGATCTCCGGGTGGGGTCTACTCAGGAGAACGTGATCATCAGGAACAACAACACTGGCATTCTACAGATCGGAGCATGGAATGTTAGATCCCTTAATCGGATAGGAAAATTAGAAAATTTGAAAATGGAAATGGATAGGTTGAAGTTAGATATAGTGGGGATTAGTGAAGAAAGAGGAACAGGATTTCTGTCAGGTGAGTACAGGATTTTAAATCAAAATCGGTTGGGGGTACCACAGGAGTAGGACTGATGAATGACTGATGGAAAATAGGAATGCGGGTAAACTACTATGAGCAGCACAGTGATCGCATTATCATTGTCAAGATAGATACAAAGCCAACACCGTAGTACAGGTAGTACAGGTTTATATGCCAACTAGCTCTGTCGATGATGAGGTGATTGAAGAAATGTACGAGGAGTTAAAGAAAATTATTCAGACAATTAACGGAGAGAAAAACTTAACAGTGATGGGAGACTGGAATTCGGTAGTAGGAAAAGGAAGAGAAGGAAAAATAACAGGAGAATATGGGCTGGGCAGAAGGAATGAAAGAGGAAGTCGCCTGATAGAATTATGCATGGATCACGATTTAATCGTAACAAACACCTGGCTTAAGAATCACAATAGGTTGTATACGTTTAAGAGACCAGGAGACACCAGAAGGTATCAGATTTTATAATGGTAAAAGATTCCAGAACCAAGTTTTAAACTGTAAGACATACCCAGGGGCAGATACAGACTGACCATAACTTATTGGTCTAACTGTAAGCTGAAAGTGAAAAACCTGCAGAAAGGTAGGAAAATAAGAAGATGGGACCTGGATAAATTGAAGGAACCTGAAGTTCTTAAGAATTTCAGAGGGAGCTTTAGTCAAAATTGACAGAAACAGGGGAAAATAAAACATTAGCGGAGGAATGGGTAAAATTGAGAGATGAAATAGTGAAGGTAGAAGAGGACAAAATAGGTAGGAAGGCAAGACCTACAAAAAATCCTTGGATATCACAGGAGACACTAAATTTAATCGATGAAAGGAGGAAATATAAAAATGCAGTAAATGAAACAGGCAAAATGGAGTATAGACAACTAAGAAATGAGATTGACAGGAAGTGCAAAATGGCTAAGCAGGAGTGGCTAGAAGCCAAATGCAAGTTTGTAGAAGAATGTGTAAGAAGGGGAAAGTAGATACTGCCTACAGCAAAATAAAAGAGACATTTTGAAGAAAAAAAAAAAAAAAAATAAAAAAAAAATACCAGCTCTACGAATATCAAGAACTCTGATGGGAAACTAGTTCTCAGCAAAGAAGGGAAAGCTGAAAGGTGGAAAGAGTACATAGAGCAGCTCTACAAAGGAAATGAACTTTGAAACAATGTTGCAGGAAGGGAAGAGGAAGATCAAGACGAAATAATAGGAGATACTATACTTAGAGATGAATTTGACAGAGCCCTGAAAGGTCGGAACAAGGCCCCTGGAGTAGATGACATTCCCTCAGAGCAACTGAAGTCCCCGGGAGAGTCAGCCATGACAAAACTATTTCATTTTGTGTGCAAGATGTATACGTAAGGCGAAATACTCGCCGATTTTAAGAAAAATGTAATAATCCCCATTCCAAAGAAGTCGGGAGCAGACAGATGTGAAAATTACAGAACCATCAGTCTGATAAGTCATGGTTGCAAAATTGTAACATGAATTATCTATAGGAGAAGAGAAAAGCTGGTAGAAGCTGACCTCTGAGAAGATCAGTTTGGATTCAGGAGGAACATAGGAACACGGTAGGCAATACTCACTTTACGTCTTATCTTAGAAGATAGATTAAGGAAAGGCAAACCCACAGTTTTTGCTTTTGTAGATTTGGAGAAAGCATTTGACAATGTTGACTCGAATACACTCTTTCAAATTCTGAAATCAGCAGGGGTAAATTACAGGAAAAAGAGTTATTTACAACTTATACAAAAGCCAAACTTCATTTATTAGACTAAGTGCATGAAAGGGAAAGCTTACTTGGGAAGGGAGTAAGATAGGGTTGTAGCCTTTCCCCAATGTTATTCAATCTGTACATCAAGCAGGCAGTGAAAGAAACATTTCTTTTGCTGATGACATTGTAATTCTGTCAGAAAAGCAAGTGACCAGAAGAGCAGTTGAATAGAATGGACAGTACGTTGAAGAGAGCGTGTAAAATGAAAATTAAAAAGAGCAAAACAAAGAATGGAATGCGGTCTTAGAAAATCAGGTGATGCTGAAGGAATTAGATTAGGAAACAAAGCAATAAAGGAGCTAGATGAGTTCTGTTACTTGGGCAGTAAAATATCAAATGATGGTCGCAGTACAGAGGATATAAAATGCAGAATGGCAATGGGTAGAAAAGCATTCTTGAAAAAGAGAAATTTGTTAACATCTAATATTGATTTAAGCCTAAGGAAGTCCTTTCTGAAGGCATTTGTATGGAGTGTTGCCTTGTATGGGAGTGAAACATGGACGATAAACAGTGCGGACAGGAAGAGGATTGAGGCTTTTAAAATGTGGTGCTACAGAAGAATGCTGAAGATTAGGTGGATAGATCGCATAACCAATGAAGAGGTACTGAACAGAATTTGGGAGAAAAGGAATTTTTGGCATACCTTTACAAAGAAGGGATCACTTTGTAGGACTCTCTTAAGTCATTGAGGAATCTTAAATTTAGCATTGCAGAGAAGTGTGCAGGGTAAAAATAGCAGAGGGAGACCAAGCTGAGGAGATTCAAATGGATGTGGGTTGCTGTTCTTATGAGGAGATGAAAAGGCTTGCTCAGGATAGAGTAGGGTGGACAGCTGCATCAAACCAGTCTCCGGACTGAAGACCATAACAGCAACACCTGAGTTTGGGAGGTAAATTTCTGTTCACTGGGAGTTTGACCGTTTTTGATTATTTTGAGTATTGCCGATGGGATAATTGTCTTCCGAGGCGGAAGGCGCTGGTGACACCAGCAGACCGGCACTTTTGTGCTCCTGCGAGGGGGCAGGGGTTGTTGGTGGCAAGTTCTCTGAAGTAGGTTCCAAGATATTCTGACGACACCACCGCCTGTGGTGAAACCATCCCATCTGCAAATGGACAAATATATTTGGGCTGGGCACATCTGTGGCTGACCTGAGGCCAGGTAGTTTGATTTGCCACTATGAAGCTGTATTGTGTAGGGAGGCTCTTCGGTCCCGACGCACCACATGGGCACTAGAGTACAATGAGCAGAGGCAGTAAACGTTGGTGTCGTTATGGTCCGCATGTGTGCCCGAGTTTATGGAACACCGAGGGCAGGTGTCTTAATGTGTGTGTCAATTGCCAGAGGTGATTTCTGAGGAAGTTAGAGTGGCACTCTCCCGATGGGAGGCTGGTGTCTGGTTGGCAGTAAAGTCATTTCAGCGTCTGCAGATTTGTTCCAATGGGCCACAAATTCTATGGATTTGAGAAATGCTGGTTTACGTGCAGAGTGCAGTGTGGGATAGTTTTTTGGGGAAGCAGCCTGGCCTGTTGAACAATAGCTCTTTTATTCCATTGGTTTGACGATTAAGCAAAATTTGTGATTGGCTTGACGTCAACAATGGGAGGAGCTTGGGAGGAAGATTTTCAGTTGTGAAATTTTTGTGTAGATCGAAAAACTGGAATCCGAGTCTTGAGGGGGGGGGGGGGGGGGGAGGAGGAGAGAAGCCTTTATTTTCGTGTAGCAGCCTTAGTTAATTTCTATTTCATGTGAAGTCATCAATTTTGATATTAATTGCATTTTATTGTCGTAAAATAATCTTTTTGGATTTATATATAATGTGGCATATGGTCACATTTGTGTTTAATTGGTCAAGCTGTAAAAATCTAAGACATGAATACAGTTTTTATTCAAATGAGTGCCTACCTCATTTCAACCACCTTTGACATATATTTTGGAGGGAAAATTCTTATAAAGATAAAGTAGGTTCTTTTAAGTTTCCTACTCGATTACAATAAAATTTTGTAACTACTAAGTGGATAATAATTGACTTACCCTAGTAAACAAAAAACCCATGAATTATTAAGCCTAGTAACAGAAAATCCTGGTACAATGTAAATAAGAGTAAAAAACAGTCATTGACAAGGAGCCCAAACAGATACTTCTGCTTGATTTTGAACAATCTTTTACTGAACTGGAATAGAGAGAGAGACTAGTTACATAATACCAGCTACCAATTTTGACACAGTGTAATTAAGAAAGATCAAATTTCAATAGCAATAAAATTAAATGGAAAATCTTTTTAAGGAGGAAACACACCTTAAGTACAAAAGCATGTTTCAGCAAAAAGCTTATTAGGCAGTCAAATTATCTAAGTTTGAGCACTGAGTGACTACAGATGACAAAGTGCACTATATGAATGCAGTAGTATTTCAGTTACTTTATGTACAGCATGGACATACTACAATTTTAAATTTCTTTTTGAGACCAGACCCAACCAATAGCACACTTACCTAAAGTTTGATACACATGTTGCCTAAATTTTGAACAATTTACTTGTGTGTTAAATTTTAAGTGTATCAAAATTAGGTGAGAATTTAGTAATTGCGGCAGAAAAATTTAAGTCTTATGTGATAAGACTGCACATAATTAATAGCACTTCATAAGAGTTGTGGCGATTCTGCACCAAGTGGTCTAATTTTGGTGAAGTTCCACCTGACAGTGTAGGATTTTGATAAAATTTTCTGCAAATACTCAAACATGCTCCCAATGACGAGAGTTTTGGCTATTGCGATTTAACATGGGGGAAAAAAAAAAAAAAAAAAAAAAAAAAAAAAAGACAACACCCACTCAAACAAAATTGTCAACTTCACCAAAATTTTATATTCTAAGACCCTGTATTCTTAGTTTTAAGCTCATCCCGCAATTACTTAGGATAAACTTTAAACAAAAGTATCTGTAACTTACCCAAAGCACGCGCGCGCACACACACACACACACACACACACACACACACACACACACACACGCACGCACGCACGCACGCACGCACACCCCAAGGCAGACATTTGTAGAAAGCAAAGTTGGACAGAGATACCAGTTGAGGCAGAGGCTCTGTCCAGAGAACCGAGGCAAAGATGTTATAGAATGGTGAGCGGGAATTTGAATTCAGAGGAGGTTGAGGCCAGGTGGGCAACAGGAAGAGAGAATACGCTGAAGGGCAAGTTCCCATCTCCAGAGTTCTGAAAGATTGGTGTCAGTGGGAAGTATCCAAATAACCCGGATGGTTTAACACTGTGCCAAGATGTGCTGGCCGTGTGCCAAGATGTGCTGGCCGTGCACCAAGGCGTGTTTAGCCACAGTGTGATCCTCATTACCAACAATGTCTGCCTTAATGTGAATGGACAGTTTGTTGCTGGTCATTCCCACATAGAGCACTTCACAGTGAAGGCATGTTAATTGGTAAATCACTTGGGTGCTATCGCAAATGGCTCTGCCCTTTATCTTTTACACCTTCTGGGTTATGGGACTGGAGTCTGTGATGGTGGGAGGGTGCATAGCCCTACTCCCAAACTGAACCAAACAGACTTGTCCAAGATTTACTATCCTAGACTCTCAGTCTTTGTTGGAGATATCACTTTGCCACTTAGAAAACTATTCCTACTCCTAATGATCCAGCATGCCAACTAGCTCTGCCGATGATGAGGAGATCGAAGAAATATATGAGGAGCTAAAGGAAATTATTCAGACAATTAAGGGAGAGGAAAACTTAATTGTTATGGGAGACTGGAATTCGGTAGTAGGACAAGGAAGCGAAGGGAAGATAGTAGGTGAATATGGTCTGGGCAAAAGGAATGAAAGAGGAAGCCGCCTGGTAGAATTTTGCACAGAACATAATTTAGTTATAACAAACACCTGGTTCAAGAATCACAAAAGAAGGTTGTATACATGGAAGAGACCAGGAGACACCGGGAGATACCAGATAGATTTTATAATGGTAAGACATAGATTTCGGAACCAGGTTCTACAGTGTAAGACATACCCAGGGGCAGATATAGAGTCTGACCATAACTTGTTGGTTATGAACTGTAGGCTGAAACTAAAGAAACTACAGAAAGGTAGGAAAATAAGGAGATGGGACCTGGATAAATTGAAGGAACCTGAGGTTCTTAAGAATTTCAGAGGGAGCTTTAGGCAACAATTGACAGAAACAGGGGAAAATAAAACAGTAGAGGAGGAATGGGTAAAATTGAGAGATGAAATAGTGAAGGTAGCAGAGGACAAACTAGGTAGGAAGGCAAGACCTACAAAAAATCCTTGGATATCACAGGAGATACTAAATTTAATCGATGAAAGGAGAAAATATAAAAATGCAGTAAATGAAACAGGCAAAATGGAGTACAGACGACTAAGAAATGAGATTGACAGGAAATGCAAAATGGCTAAGCAGGAGTGGCTAGAAGGCAGATGCAAGGATGTAGAAGAATGTATAAATAGGGGAAAAATAGATACAGCCTACAGG